>CM035431.1:126107703-126192703 GCA_020310875.1 Ceratopteris richardii
CCAAGTCCTCCCTTCTTGCATGCTAATTTTCTCCCCAAGAAAGGCATAAACCAAGATTCATTCAAGAAAGCTACTTTTGGGACACTTAAAACTTATTTTTTCTTTCAATTTGAAGGAATCCTTGAATCTAGATGAGAGTATATATCTCATTATCTCCAAACGTATGACCTCCCTCAAAGGCTTGCCCGTGAACCCCTTCATTTTCCTTCTCTCAAAGTGGAATTTTATCTTTTTATTCCTAGGAATAATAAAAATTTTATACCCCAGTAGCCTTGGAGTTATGAGTTTGCACAGATGAGGAACTCCCTCTATCATGGAACCTCAAATACATCCCATCTCGAGCAACAAGGAAGTGTATGGACATCAATTGCCTTCCTTAGTAGCTTCACCAAATAAATTGCCTTCCTTAGTAGCTTCACCAAATATGGAGTGTATGGACATCATTGCTTTAGCTTTTGGTGAATATAATCAACTAGCAAACACCACGAAGATGTATGGTAACTTCAAGCAAATATAGACAACCACAAAAGATGTTCAGGGATTGAACTTTGAATCTTCATTTTTGCTTCAAGCTCAACAGTATGTGTGCACGCTTTTTCATCATGGAGCTTCTATGGTACAACATCTGTGAAGAAGATACTTGCTCTAATACCGTTGTAACGCTTGCAGGCCTTCTTTTGCTACAACCTATTGTTTTGATCACTCCAACATCCCACATAGAGACATCCTTTTCAGTTTTCCGTCGAGCCACATCCAAACTCTCACTTAGATACTCTCCTGTTTAATTCCTCTGTCTTCCTATTTAATGTGGTGTGATACCCATATGAATATCATGTGACAAATTCTATCATCTTTTGGTTTCCATAAGTGAACAAGGCATGTCCCACATTACCTTGTAACTTGAGAGTAAAAAGTCTTCCTTCTTTTTGACCTGCAACAATACTCTTATATCCTTGATTTGGATCTTCCACATAAGCTCTATAATTAGTGAAACTGACTTCATATCCTTTTTCAACAATCTATTCTACATCGGTTAAATTCTTTGGAATTGTAGAAACAGAGAGTAACTTACTTCATAGAGTACTCCCATTCTTTGTTTTTACTAATCCAATGGTATCCTTTTTGTGTTTGTTGTTATCTCCTGTTTGAACTGTGTCTCCATGTCCCTTTTCTTCCATGTGTTTCATCAAAGAAATATTACAACTAAGGTGATTGCTACACCCTGAGTCAATGTAGAAGAATCTTTGGTCTTCACTTGATACTTCATGTGTAGCATTCATGATCATGGTTGAGTCCTCCTTTTGATTTGATACATAGTTATAATAGGTGTTGTTGTAGGATTGATTTTGGAAGTTTCTTTCACCTCCTCTACCATATGTAGTCCTACCACCTCTTCCTCTAAAATTGCCTCTTTGATTTCTTCCCCCTCTTCCTCTTTGATTGAAGTTCTGATTGTAATTGCTATTGTTCTAAGTAATGTGCCAAAAATCATTTGCCAAGGGATTTGTATTCGCACAAATTCAAAAAGCTCTACTATTGTCTTTGATTTTACCACCTCTTCCTTTACCTCTTCTATTTCCTTTACCTTTAGTAAAGTTATCCCGTTCGAGGTACCATCATCTTCATTAAATTCTTGTTTACCTTTGGCATATTTCTTCTTGTCCTTCGAATACATAGCTTGGCCTTTACTTTTCTCATTCTCACTTGTAAGATCTTGCTCAAATGTTAACATGTGTTCGAGTAATTGATTTAGATCCGTGGTGAAATAATCCAAGGTTAAATTAGGTGATATTATAAAAGGTTTCCACCTTTCATCACCTTTCAAAACTTGTTAGGGTTTATCTTACCAATTTGTATTCTTCAATTTCTTCATCAATTGCTCCTAAGCAATCTTCAATATGCTTCATCTTGGTTACATACTCAGAAGTTGATTGTGAACCTTTCTTCTTAAATGTTGTAGATTTTGCCCATAGTGAGGCCTTCCTTGCTTGGTTGTATTTTGGAAATGTTATATAAATTCCACTCTTTAGCCCACTGATGTGTGGCAAGAGATATTCATGAATGGCGATATAGATAATGCTCCTTGATTGAGCATCCTTCTTCACCCAATTCTTCAAATCTTCAAGCTCTTCACTAATTGGAGGATTAGGATCTTTTTGGCTTCTCCTCCTCTCCTATGATGTAAGCCATTAAATCTTTGCCCATAAGGTTTGATTCCATACTCATAAACCATACTCATAAGGTTTTATCTATTTGGATGCTACCTCCCATCTTTTTGCTATTTGTTTTGAGAAATGATGATATTACACTTATGAAATATACCTTTGGAGGAAATTCTTTGTTCCTTCTAATCCTTTGAATGTCCTTTATGTGCTTCTAAAGACTCGTGAAACTTTAGCCTTCTAGTAGTTCCTTGAACTTTGATTTGAAAATCTACAATGATCGTGACCTTTTCTTCAATCCCTTGACTTGATCTGCTCCTTAAGCTCTGATACCACTGATGGAGACCTTTAAATCTCCAATGCTAAGTCTACCTTGATTTCGGAACACTTCTATATCAACTATAAACCAAACTTTCAACAAAAACTATAAACAAAACTATAAACCAAGGTTATAACAAGTTGTAACCTTGTCTAACCCTTGCTTTGTGAGATACGAAAGGACCCATGTATACTATGCTCATTCAAATGTACAATTGTACTTTCAAAGTTGAAGCCTACCAAACCTCCATTTAAAAGATATATATATTTCCTAACTATGAAGTTATCCATTCAAAAAATATATGTATTCCCTAACTATGAAGTCTTTCATTTGTAGGCGTAAAAGAGAGTGTCCGAAGGAAAAATAGGAAAATGAGAAAAAAGAAGGACTTGATGGTGGAAGGATAGAATCCTTTTTCTAATCTGGCGACTAATTCTTCAACCTATGGTCTAAATCCACAAGGAGAATCTATAGGGATCAAACTACTAGTGAAGGCCTTATCTATGATGCTATGATGGTAATAAACCCATCAAGTTTATGTTTACAAGCATGCTTACACCTTGTTGATGTTTTGAGATAAGACATGTTACCATACCATAAAATTCTTATCTAAAATTAAGTGCATATATAATGCCATGATGTGGGAAACATTTTGATAGAATTTCCCAAAGAGAGATGGAGTTCAAATTTTTTTTTTACCATAAGATCAAATATGAGGCCTTCTGGGCCAATGGCACACATGCCATTCACTAAACCACACGGCTTGGCAAGCCCATGGCATACAACCCATATACCCATATATGAACTCCATAAGTTGCAAAAACATAAAATGCTAGCAACAACATCTTTGTTGCATAACTGTGTACTTCCTGCAATCATCTTTCCTGCAAACCATAAAGAAGTGTAGTCCTAGCAAGTTGATCCATACTTTAGAATTTAAATAATGAACAACTTTGATGTATGCATTCCAATCATATATCCATGCATGTACATACAAAACATGCCAAAACATAAACCACATGCTTAAAAAGATAAGACATATGTCCTTGAATGGTTTGGTGTTGGAATCGCATGCATCCAAGCTTTTTTGATAAGATTCAAGACCTCTGCACTTTTCTTGCTAGGTCCGTAAACAAAATTTGAAGTGTCCGATAACATCGGATCACCTTGCAAAACATCATGCATGGTCAAATGATTACAAAAGTATTGCAAATTTACCAAAAAATGCATATGTAATCCATCTATAGATGTGAAAAAACTTCCTTCGGACCGGCAAATAATCATAAAATGCAATATATATCATTTATAAGTGCCTCAAGTGGATTTACTTTAGACACCTTCCGAGTTCGCAAGATTTACTTTTGGAAGGTACTTGTAAAAAATTGTTCATATTTTGCAAACCTAGAAAAAGCTGAAAGAAAACATAATTTCAAATTTTCTTTTCATGAAACTAAACTAGACCTTGCTTCTCTTTGGAACAAACCATAGCATGTCCAATTTGGAGTTTGCTAGACCAAGATATGGCCTCTGCAAGTGTGACATGCCAAACTAGTGAATTGGTGGAGGTGTTGGAAAAAACTATTGAAATGTAATTTTTGATGTGCCCAAAAGCATTCTCCCACCAAACAAATCCTAAATTTCTCTCGATAAACTCACATAGTAATATATGAAGATGCTTTAGTATATTGTCACATTTCCAAGTCCTCCCTTCTTGCATGCTAATTTTCTCCCCAAAAAAGGCATAAACCAAGATTTTTACTTTCTTGAAAAGATTTTAGCAAGCTTCTCATTCATTCTTAATGTGATTTTTTTCTCTTTTTTATAATTTCCCATGATGATACATATACCATAATCCATTTACGTATGCATTATTACATGAGAATCCTCTTAAACTATCTCTTTTCTTGCTCCCAAAAGTGGAGAGTTGCTAAAATTAGAACCTGAAATTTTTCCAAAAAGAGCGGAAAGGGGGTCTTTGAGGATACAAAATACCTCCTTAACTTATTCTTTTCATGAATCTAATGATCCCATAGTAAATTCCATACAAAATAATCTCAGTATGTTTGTATTTTCCCATCCATCAATACTTAATGCACCTCTATTTCCCTCCTCCAAAATGGGAATTTATTAAATTTAGGTGCTAGATTTTTTCTTAAACAGTGATGGAAGGGTCTTGTCGAGCCTCAGACTCCTATTCTATTAGAACAGATTTGGATTTCTAGATTCTAAATGGAAGTCCATACACTATACTATATGTATACAAACATACTTAATACACCCCTATTTCCCTCCTCCAAAATGGGAATTTATTAAATTTAGATGTTGAAATTTTTCTCAAACAATGATGGAAGGGTGTCTTGTGGGGCTTCAAACTCCCATCCTACTAGACCAATTTTGGATTTCTTGATTCTAAATGAAACTCCATGCAATCTACTATATGCATGCATGATTTTTCCCACCAATCTATGGAAAATCCCACTTCATTTCCCTTTCCCAAAATGACTACTCATCAAAATAGAACCTATAAATTATGCAAGATTCATTCAAGAAAGCTACATTTGGGACAAAACTTATTTTTTCTTTCAATTTGAAGGAATCCTTGAATCTAGATGAGAGTATATATCTCATAATCTCCAAACATATGATTTCCCTCAAAGGCTTGCCCGCGAACCCCTTCATTTTGCTTCTCTCAAAGTGGAAGTTTATCTTTTTATTCCTAGGAATAATAAAAATTTAATACCTCAGTAGTTTTGAAGTCATGGGTTTGCAAAGATGAGGAACTCCCTCTATCATGGAACCTCAAACACATCCCATCTCGACCAACAAGGCTCTGACTTTTGATTAAAAAAATTGCCTTCCTTAGTAGCTTCATCACATATGGAGTCTATGGACATCTTTACTTTAGCTACTACTGAATATAATCAACTAGCAAACACCACGAAGATATATGGTAGCTTCAAACAAATATAGACAACCATAAAAGATGTTCATGGATTGAACTTCGAATCTTCATTTTTGCTTCAAGCTCAACAGTATGTGTGCACACTTTTTCATCATGGAGCTTCTATGGTACAACATCCGTGGAGAAGATACTTGCACTAATACCATTGTAACGCTCGCAGGCCTTCTTTTGCTACAACCTATGTTTCTGAACACTCCAACATCCCACATAGAGACATCCTTTTCAGTTCGCCGCCCAGCCACACCCGAACTCTCACTTGGATAGTCTCCTCTTAAATTCCTCTATCTTCCTATTTAATGTGGTGTGATACCCATATGAATATCATGTGATAAATTCTATCATCTTTTGGTTTCCATAAGTGAACAAGGCATGTCCCACATTACCTTGTACCTTGAGAGTAAATGATCTTCCTTGTTTTTGACCTGCAACAATACTCTTATATCCTTGATTTGGATCTTCCACATAAACTCTATAATTAGTGAAACTGACTTCATATCCTTTTTCAACAATCTATCCTACATTGGTTAAATTCTTTGGAATTGTAGAGACAGAGAGTAACTTACTTCATAGAGTACTCCTATTCTTTGTTTTTACTAATCCAATGGTATCCTTTTTGTGTTTGTTGTTATCTCCTGTTTGAACTGTGTGTCCATGTACCTTTTCTTTCATGTTTGTCATCAAAGCAATATCACAACTAAGGTGATTGCTACACCCTGAGTCAATCTAGAAGATTCTTTGGTCTTCACTTGCTACTTCATGTGTAGCATTCATGATCATGGTGGAGTCCTCCTTTTGATTTGATACATAGTTATAATAGGTGTTGTTGTAGGATTGATTTTGGAAGTTTCTTTCACCTCCTCTACCATATGTAGTCCTACCTCCTCTTCCTCTCAAATTACCTCTTTTATTTCTTCCCCCTCTTCCCCTTTGATTGAAGTTCTGATTGTAATTGCTATTGTTCTAAGTATTGTGCCAAAAATCATTTGCGAAGTGATTTGTATTGCCACAAATTCAAAAAGCTCTACTATTGTCTTTGCTTTTACCACCTCTTCCTTTACCTCTGCTATTTCCTTTACCTTTAGTAAAGTTATCCCAATTCGAGGTACCATCATCTTCATTAAATTCTTGTTTACCTTTGGCATTTTTCTTCTTGTCCTTCAAATACATAGCTTGGCCTGCACTTTTCTCATTCTCACTTTTAAGATCTTGCTCAAATGTTAACATTTGATGGAGTAATTGATTTAGATCCAGGATGAAATGATCCAAGGTTAAATCAGGTGATAATATGAGAGGTTTCCACCTTTCATCATCTCTCAAACTTGTTAGGCTTTACCTTACCAATTTGTATTCTTCAATTTCTTCATCAATTGCTCCTAAGCAATCTTCAATATCCTTCATCTTGGTTACATACTGACAAATTGATTGTGAACCTTTCTTCTTACATGTTGTAGATTTTTCCCATACTGAGGCCTTTCTAGCTTGGTTGTGTTTTGGAAATGTTATATCAATTGCACTCTTTAGCCCTCTGATGTGTGGCAAGAGATATTCATGAATGGTGATATAGATAATGCTCCTTGATTGAGCATCCTTCTTCATCCAATTCTTCAAATCTTCAAGCTCTTCACTAATTAGAGGATTAGGATCTTTTTGGCTTCTCCTCCTCTCCTATGATGTAATCATCAAATCTTTGCCCATAAGGTTTGATTCCATCCTCATAGACCATATTGGATTGTTCTCTCTATCAAGCTTATCTATTTGGATGCTACATCCCATCTTTTTGCTATTTGTTTTGAGAAATGATGATGTTACACTTATGAAATATACCTTTGGAGGATATTCTTTGTTCCTTCTAATGCTTTGAACGTCCTTTATGTGCTTCTAAAGTTCTTTCGTGCAACTCTAGCCTTCTAGTACTTCCTTGAACTTTGATTTGAAAATCTACAATGCTCGTGACCTTTTCTTCAATTCCTTGACTTGATCTGCTCCTTAAGATCTGATACCAGTGATGGAGACCTTTAAATCTCCAATGCTAAGTCTACCTTGATTTTAGAACACTTCTATATCAAGTATAAACCAAACTTTCAACAAAAACTTTGGCTAGTTTAAACTAATTGTAATAAATTATAACCAGTTGTAACCTTGTCTAACCCTTGCTTTGTGAGATACGAAAGGTCCCATGTATACTATGCCCATTCACATGTACAATTGCACTTTCAAAGTTGAAGCCTACCGAACCTCCATTTAAAAAATATATATATTTCCTAACTATGAAGTTCTCCATTTAAAAAATATATATATTTCCTAACTATGAAGTCTTTCATTTGTAGGCCTAAAAGAGAGTGTCCGAAGGAAAAATAGGAAAATGAGAAAAAAGAAGGACTTGATGGTGGAAGGATTAGAATCTTTTTTCTAATCGGGCAACTAATTCTTCATATAGCTTATAGGATTCCTTGTGCACATTCCTAATGGTGAAGGTATATTTCTTTCCCCTTAGCAATCCTATGGTCTAAATCCATAAGGAGTATGCAAGCTTACACCTTGTTGATGTTTTGAGATAAGGCATGTTACTATACCATAAAATTCTTATCTAAAATTAAGTGCATATATAATGCCATGATGTGGGAAAAATTTTGACAAAATTTCCCCAAGGGATGGTCAAATGATTACAAAAAGTAATGCAAATTTACCAAAAGATAAATACGTAATCCATTGATAGACGTGAAAAAACTACCTTCGGACCTCCAAATAATCATAAATTGCAATATATATCATTTATAAGTGCCTCAAGTGGAATTACTTTAGACACCTTCCTAGTTTGCAAGATATTGCTTTTGGAAGGTAGTTATAAAAAATTGTTCATATTTTGTAGACCTACACAAAGCTATAAGAAAACATAATTTCCAAATTTTCTTTTCATAAATTAAACTAGACCTTGTTTCTCTTTGGAATGAGCCATAGCATGTCCAATTTGGAGTTTGGCAGACCAAGATATGGCCTCTGCAAGTGTGACATGCCAAACTAGTGAGCTGGTGGAGGTGTTGGAAAAAAGTATTGAAATGTATTTTTTGATGTGCCCAAAAACATTCTCCATCAAACAAATCCTAAATTCCTCTCCATAACCTCACATAGTAATATATGAAGATGCTTTAGTATACTGTCACATTTCCAAGTCCTCCCTTCTTGCATGCTAATTTTCTCCCCAAAAAAGGCATAAACCAAGATTTTTACTTTCTTGAAAACGATTTTAGCAAGCTTCTCATTCATTCTTAATGTGATTTTTTTCTCTTTTTTATAATGTCCCATGATAATACATATACCATAATCCATGTCCGTATGCATTATTGCATGAGAATCCTCTTAAACTATCTCTTTTCTTGCTCCCAAAAGTGGAGACTTGCTAAAATTAGCACCTGAAATTTTTCCAAAAAGAGCGGAAAGGGGGTCTTTGAGGATGCAAAATACCTCCTTAGCTTATTCTTTTCATGAATCTAATGATCCCATAGTAAATTCATACGAAATACTCTCATTATGTTTGTTTTTTCCCATCAATCCATACTTAATGCACCCTTATTTCCCTCGTCCAAAATGGGAATTTACTAAATTTAGGTGTTGGATTTTTTCTTAAACAGTGATGGAAGGATCTTGTCGAGCCTCAAACTCCTATCCTGTTAGAACAAATTTGGATTTCTGAATTCGAAATGGAAGTCCATGCACTCTACTATATTAGTATACATACATACTTAATACACCCCTATTTCCCTCCTACAAAATGGGAATTTATTAAATTTAGGTGTTGAAATTTTTCTCAAACAATGATGGAAGGGTGTCTTGTGGAGCTTCAAACTCCCATGCTAGTAGACCAATTTTGGATTTCTTGATTCTAAATGGAAGTCCATGCAATCTAGTATATGCATGCATGATTTTTCCCACCGATCTATGGAAAATCCCACTTCATTTCCCTTTCCCAAAATGGCTACTTATCAAAATAGAACCTATAAATCAAGCAAGATTCATTCAACAAAGCTACTTTTGGGACACTTAAAAATTATTTTTCCTTTCAATTTCAAGGAATCGTGGAATCTAGATGAGAGTATATATCTCATAATATCCAAACGTATGATTTCCCTCAAAGTGTTGCCCGTGAATCCCTTCATTTTCCTTCTCTCAAAGTGGAAGTTTATCTTTTTATTCCTAGGAATAAGAAAAATTAATACCTCAGTAGCCTTGGAGTCATGATTTCGCATAGACGAGGAACTACCTTTATCATGGAACCTCAAATACATCCCATCTCGAGCAACAAGGTTGTGACTTTTGATTAAATAATTTGCCTTCCTTAGTAGCTTCATCACATATGGAGTGTTGGACATCTTTAATTTTGCTACTAGTGAATATAATCAACTAGCAAACACCACGAAGATGTATGGTAGCTTCAAGCAAATATAGACAACCACAAAAGATGTTCAGGGATTGAACTTCAAATCTTCATTTTTGCTTCAAGCTCAATAGTATGTGTGCATGCTTTTTCATCATGGAGCTTCTATGGTACAACATCCATGAAGAAGATACTTGATCTAATACCATTGTAACGCTCGAAGGCCTTCTTTTGCTACAATTTATTGTTCTGATCACTCAAACATCCCATATAGAGACTTCCTTTTCAATTCGCCGCCCAGCCACACCCGAACTCTCACTTAGATACTCTCCTCTTTAATTCCTCTATCTTCCTATTTAATGTGTGTGATACCCATATGAATATCATGTGACAAATTCTATCATCTTTTGGTTTCCATAAGTGAACAAGGCATGTCCCACATTACCTTGTACCTTGAGAGTAAAAAGTCTTCCTTCTTTTTGACCTGCAACAATACTCTTATATCCTTGATTTGGATCTTCCACATAAACTCTATAATTAGTGAAACTGACTTCATATCCCTTTTCAAAAATCTATCCTACATTGGTTAAATTCTTTGGAATTGTAGAAACAGAGAGTAACTTACTTCATAGAGTACTCCCATTCTTTGTTTTTACTAATCCAATGGTATCCTTTTTGTGTTTGTTGTTATCTCATGTTTGAACTGTGTGTCCATGTACCTTTTCTTCCATGTCTGCCATCAAAGCAATATTACAACTAAGGTGATTGCTACACCCTGAGTCAATGTAGAAGATTCTTTGGACTTCACTTGCTACTTCATGTGTAGCATTCATGATCATGGTTGAGTCCTCCTTTTGATTTGATACATAGTTATAATAGGTGTTGTTATAGGATTGATTTTGGAAGTTTCTTTCACCTCCTCTACCATATATAGTCCTACCACCTCTTCCTCTAAAATTGCCTCTTTGATTTCTTCCCCCTCTTCCTCTTTGATTGAAGTTCTGATTGTAATTGCTATTGTTCTAAGTATTGTGCCAAAAATCATTTGCCAAGGGAGTTTTATTGCCACAAATTCAAAAATCTCTACTATTGTCTTTGCTTTTACCACCTCTTCCTTTACCTCTGCTATTTCCTTTACCTTTACTAAAGTTATCCCAATTTGAGGTACCATCATCTTCATTAAATTCTTGTTTACCTTTGGCATTTTTCTTCTTGTCCTTCGAATACATAGCTTGACGTGCACTTTTCTCATTACCACTTTTAAGATGTTGCTCAAATGTTAACATGTGTTCGAGTAATTGATTTAGATCAGGGGTGAAATGATCGAAGGTTAAATTAGGTGATAATATGAAAGGTTTCCATCTTTCATCACCTCTCAAACTTGTTAGGGTTTACCTTACCAATTTGTATTCTTCAATTTCTTCATCAATTGCTCCTAAGCAATCTTCGATATGCTTCATCTTGGTTACATACTCAGAAATTGATTGTGAACTTTTCTTGTTAAATGTTTTAGATTTTGCCCATAGTGAGGCCTTTCTTGCTTCATTGTATTTTGGAAATGTTTTTCCAAAGCATTCCATATATCAATTGCACTCTTTAGCCCTCTGATGTGTGGCAAGAGGTATGCATGAATGGGGATATAGATAATGCTCCTTGATTGAGCATCCTTCTTCATCCAATTCTTCAAATCTTCAAGCTCTTCACTAAATGGAGGATTAGGATGTTTTTGGCTTCTCCTCCTCTCTTGTGAAGTAAGCCATCAAATCTTTGATCATAAGGTCCGATTCCATCCTCTTAGACCATACTGGATTGTTCTCTCTATCAAGCTTATCTATTTGGATGCTACCTCCCATCTTTTTGTTATTTGTTTTGAGAAATGATGATATTACACTTATGAAATGTACGTTCGGAGGAAATTTTTTGTTCCTTCTAATCCTTTGAATGTCCTTTATGTGCTTCTAAAGTTCTTTCGTGAAACTTTAGCCTTCTAGTACTTCCATGAACTTTGATTTGAAAATCTACAATGCTCGTGACCTTTTCTTCAATCCCTTGACTTGATCTGCTCCTTAAGCTTTGATACCACTGATGGAGACCTTTAAATCTCCAATGCTAAGTCTACCTTGATTTCAGAACACTTCTATATCAAGTATAAACCAAACTTTTAACAAAAACTTTGGCTAATTTAAACTAATTGTAATCAATTATAACCAGTTATAACCTTGTCTAACCCTTGCTTTGTGAGATACGAAAGGTCGCATGTATACTATGCCCATTCACATGTACAATTGTACTTTCAAAGTTGAAGCCTACCGAACCTCCATTTAAAAAATATAGATATTTTCCTAACTATGAAGTTCTCCATTTAAAAAATATATATATTTCCTAACTATGAAGTCTTTCGTTTGCCTAAGGAGAGTGTCCGAACGAAAAATAGGAAAATGAGAAAAAAGAAGGACTTGATGGTGGAAGGATTATTAGAATCCTTTTTCTAATCTGGCGACTAATTCTTCCTGCGTGTTTAAACGGAAAAAGAGGTAAGGAATAGAGGGGGCAAATGTTAAGAGATTTGAGAAAGACTGGACCGGCGGTACTCAACTCACCCCTTCATTTTATTGCATCTAAATCCTACTGGATTCAACTCACACAGGGCTGAAGTGAAATCTGAAATCCAAAATCATCACCGTCGTCCGATTGCGAAAGACAGTAAGCACGACCGTTGATGTCATGAGCTCCGCCGTGCTTAATTTTGTTCTGAGGGAGCCGGCGCCAAGAAATTTTGTAGACTCGGAAGATTTCATGTGTTCTGAACGACGAATAAGCACCGTGGAGATGGCGCTCGCTCAAATAGTTCTTCTGTGAACCGGCATAATCTTCTAGCACCTGCCCAGAAAGAGAGGCGCATTCGAGTGTTCAATCATATACGTCAAGTGGATGGTATACGACTCCAACCGCCCTATGTCTTAAGCGTGTACCTATATGAATAAAAGTCAAAGCATATACTTGGATCTATCTTCGATTTCTCATTGAACGTCCCTTTCAAATCCAGCACAAAGACCTTTTCAGGCTCTCCGAATCCCTGTGATTATTATGTATACTCTTGTTTTCTATTCTTCGATTTAGCAACTGCCTGGAAACATCATACTATACTATAGAGTCTCATTGGCTGTACGTATACAAATTGTACTCCAGAGTTGAATACTTCACCCGCTCCAGTAGTTGTTGAGTATCAAGCACCATATTATTCTCATGAAGGAGGATGATGAGAAGCTTCCTTTGATGTAAGAAAGACATTCTCCAGCCGCGAACTTGTTCCAGTTCTAGATAGTACTGTATCAAAGAAGGCAAGCTATTGCATTCATAATGCTACTGTATGCGTACATGATCGATTTGAGTACATGTATGGAAGGTAAGTTGTTTCTCGAATTGTAGCACAGGGGTTCTGGAATTTAGGGCACATGACATATTATCAGAGCTTCCGTTGTATCACAGATGTTGAGGTCTTAACCCCTATCCGTCCCTCTCTTGATTCACTTCTCTCACTTTTCTTTGTCGGCCACAATTACAACATTTAGAATGAGAATCAGGCATAGCGTGTTTCATATCTTTCGTCCTTCGTTTTTGGAGTATCTGGAACCTCACCATCTTAATATTCTTTCAGTGGAAACAAGTGAGAAATCGCCACCAAAAGTAAGAGCAAATCCAGCTACGTATTTTCTCGTAAAAGTCATTGCACAATCCTCGACTTGATCCTTAAAACGAAACCGAAATAGGAAAGTAGATTTCTCGACGTACAAAATTATTGTACTTTTGCAAAAGCATATTTGGAAGCTGCCATCTTAAGCTTCTTGCTGACCAAAGCAAAGTGAGACAAAAAGAGGTGGATTCAGCACGAAAGCGACAATAAGCTCATAAATCTGCTTTGTAACTCTCCTAAATCTCCTATGATCTTCACCTTTTTATTATGTTCAAGCCTGTTAAAAAGAAATGCATCCATTCCTTCAACTTCTTGTAGATCAAGTGAGACAAGCGATCTCTTTTGCATGTGTGGGTTTGCTCGAATGTTGTGTGTTTGGTGGGTTTTTTTTTTTGAGAGAGGGCGAGGGCTCTACACATGGGCCCATGACACATACTGCAACTATAATCTGTCAACGCACCATCAGATTACTGTGCGGGAGCTTGGGAATGTGTAGTAGATGAAGATTACCGTGCGGGAGCTTGGGAAAGGGCATAAATCCAGTGAGGCAACATCGACTCCAAGAGGTAATTCTCTCCCCGCGCTCATAATGAGTGAGAGTTAGGAGGCTTCATCTCCTGCCTTGTTGTGTAGCATCTGTCAAAGAGTATACTTCAGTTAGTAGTAGTGGGTCTCGTCACGCATCTGAAGTTCCGAACGTCTCTGGAGCGCCACCGAAAAAGAGTCTGCACAGTGCACATACGCCGCGCTTCCAACAAACAAAAGAATGAAGAAAACGAGTGACGGCCTTCCTCGCAACTTGCAAGCGCACGAAGGAAAAAGCACTCAGCAGACACGCTCGGCCTCCCAGCGAGAAACTCGACTCCATCAAACTTAATAGCACATGTGCTTCTATGCAAAGGCATTAGAATTTAGCATATAAAGGAAAAGCCGGCGTTCCTCCGGGCACTGACAGAGCGTGTCCACTGTTACACGCACACATAGAGACACAGGTACGCACAAGTACACGCACAGAAGATTCTTCTGCTCACAAGCTCTTTTAACAATGGGAGAACTCCTGACAGCAGAAGCTCCATTGGCAGAGAATGGAGACATGGGAGAACTCCTAGCGACAGAAACAGCACTTCGCCCTGATCATAAGCATTCTCACCTCAGCAGTGCTATTCTGAGGAGGAACGCGAAATGCAAGGTGAAGGGGCGAAAAATGACTCACCCCCTTGTGAGGGTGATACAGATGTCTCCTCCTACCTTGGTCAAAGTTGAGCCAGAAGAGTTTAAGCGTGTAGTACAGACGCTTACTGGTACACCATCATTCTCATCATCAATTCCCTGTTTTTCCATCTACTCTTCCCCCTCCTCCTCCCCTTCCTCGTCATCAGCATCATTGCCATTCTCGCCCTTACCAGTGGCAAAATTAGAATTTTCACCACCTGCGTCTACTTCTACCTTGCCGTCTCTAGCATCTTCGCCATCCGTAGATTACGAAGGTGCCATGTCAACGGCCGCACATCGTGTGATCAGTCCGTCTTCCAGTGTTCCTGACTTGACGAGCTTGCATAGATCTCGTGCAGATCAATATGTTGAACATGATGGAATCTGTGTAGAGAATTTCCTTGATAGGAAAGATTCACAGGGTTGCAATATTAACATCGATGAAGTCCCCCGCGAAGGCGTAGGCTCATGGCAAGGTCACTCTTCCAATGAGGCGGACCACCAAATCGATTATCATGCCGCGGTAGCACATTCCGCTTGCTCAGTGCCAGCGGTGTCTGCATCGATCGCCCGTTCCCCGTTGGTCAGTACATGGTTCGATGATCTGGACATCATTCTGACGCCTTTAGAGGCTCAATCAGTCACGCAGCAACCCGACAACGCAAGTACTGAGAAAACTCATGACCAGCTATGCGAATTAGATGCTGCGGAGACCTTTGGCAGGTGGAATGTCGTGCGAATCGAAGATTTTCTTGAGGACATTGACGAAACACTACCGCAGACGGTCCGTTTCGCAGTAGGAAATTTTAATCACTCCGCCATATCAACAAATTGGGATTGTTATTCTGAGCTTATTACTTCTTAATCCTCTGATTAGGTCGCGCTGGATTAGTTGATTAACTCCCCTAATAACGCATATGGTCCATACAACGATGCAGCAGAGTCCGATCCATACACGTAGAATTTTTCTTTTTGCTCTAATTTCCTGAAATTATATTCTGATCGGGCTTATGTAACTGATATTCAATTTGTAATATATAAATCAGTTGTTCATTATGAGCTGGATAACCCAAGCTAGCCAAGCCTCTGCGTGTATGTCTGTATCAGAGAGAGAGAGAGAGAGAGAGAGAGAGAGAGAGAGAAGTCGTCAGCGCTCTGCCTTATGCGGAAAGATACAATGTCAAACTGTACCCTTAGCTAGTCCTGCTTTTCTGCAGTACTTGTTCTACGGTTATCGATTAAGAGATGCAGTAAGAGATGCAGGAATCCACTACAGACTGGATATTGAGGGCACGACCACACCATTTAAGTCTTGGTTTTTCCAAAAGGCTTTTAAGTTGATGAAGACAATCTTTTACGAGAGGGTTTATGGTTTGAACTAGCTCAAGGCTCCAGTCGAATTGATAAAGTCGGCCCAGAAGGTCAGCAACAGATTGAACTGCTGAGCGATCCCTTCCAAAGGAAGTTTCGCTCCATAAATAAAAATATTAAGGGGAAGGTTCGTTGTTCTTCTCTTTCTTGTGACTTTGCTCTTCAAAACAAAAATGAGAAATGAGCAATTGCTGTAGGGAGCTTTAATTGTAGAGATCATTGTTGGTCGGCGTTAGGTTTTCGGGTTTTCTTTGTCTGCTTCATGGCGAGGATTTCCCCTTCACTAATGGTAAGTAATATGGGTCCGTCATTGGAGGAGAGACTTTCGGCACGTCTTTGAATCTTTTTGCTGTCAACCCTCGAGTTGTCTCCCGTTGAAGGGATGATATTGTGGCGAAGCAAAGAGAGCTAAAAAGAGCCTGTCTCATCAGTCAATTGTTTGGTCCTAAGCCTCTCCTGGAGTCCTTCGTCAATGGTTTTATGAAAAATGGTTTCCACCCATCTTGATTGTGACCAAGTGTCAGTTCTTGCCAGTGAATCACGTGCTCTTGATGTTCGAAAATGAAGATATGCCTTTCAGTTTGGATCGAGCTTCCAAACTTGCCCTTTTTTCTTTATTGATTCATAAGGAAAACTGTTTCACCCATCGGTCAACCCTTGGTCTTGAGAGAACACGTCAGGGGCCACATATATGAAGGTGTGAAATACTCATTCAATGCTATGAAATAGCCCCCTCAAAGGGAAACTCCTATGTTAGGACCCCTCTACCTCGAAGAAAAACATTGATGAGAAAAACAAGAAAAAGAGGGACAAGGCCCCTCTCAACAAAGATCTCAACCTCCGATAATGATAATCGTGTCCCTCAATATCAGAGGGTTGTCGGATCCCTCAAGGGCAACCATTATTGGTCAATGGATCCGCAATAAAAGGCTAAACCCGGACTTCATATGTCTTCAAGATATTAAAATTGACGGGGTGGACCTACAGAAGAGACTTAAATGTATCTCGTTGTCCATGTCTGGCTTTTCACTGTGCACCCTAGGGGAAACGGGGGCTCGGTTATCAGCATCAATAGAAGTTGGCACACTGGAATTGTTGACACCCTAGTGGACTAGAACCATCGGTGGGTTGGTGCTTCTTTTGAGGATCCTTTGTAAATTTCCATTGTCTCTATGTACGGACTTGGAAAGAATTTCCACTTCGTAGTTGTTGGAATCTCTACCCCTTCACATGGTTCTTTGTGGGGACTTTAATATGATGGAGGTTCTTTCTGACAGATGGGGAAGGCAAGGGTGGGTTATTGATGGTCAAGAGAAGGAAGTTTGGGACCAAGTCAAGCTCCACCTCGATCTTATGGAGACTAACGATGATGTTGGTTACTCTTGGTCAAACCTCCAAGATGGAATTGACTTGCATAAAGTTAGATTTGATATGAGCTATACCACACAAAATATCATCAATAATTGGGGCCCCCATCCTTCTCCTAAAGTATGGACCTTGTTGTCTTTGATCACTACCAGATTGTGTTGCTACCTTCAAGTTGATTGCCAATCTTAAGAAAGCGCTGTGGAGGTGATCGCAATCCTGATGGATCGGGACCAGTCGTGGCACACACAAGGTGTATGAAGCTAATGAATGTTGGAAGGTTTAAGGACGTGAAAGTGAAATTAATGTTGAGTATGGAGAAGAGAGAGATGTTGAAATGATTATGGGAATGGGAATGTAGGAGTGCAAGTTAGATTTATGAACATGATACACACGAATCAAATTTGGAAGGAAGAATGATCCATTGAAGGAGCTTCTTAAACACTTCCTAATTCTAATCCATATGCATAGTCTTGTTTGCATGATATGTATGCATGACGAGAATAAATGGAACCCTTACACATAAATCAGTTTCGAAAGGAAGAATGGTCCAATATTGGAGCTTCTTATACACTTTCAGAACCTAATCAATATGTATGGGTATGTATGGATTATATGCATGCAAGTGAATTATGATGATAGAGTTTAATCACAAGCTCAATGAAACATCCTCACTGGTTCAACGCAATACTACGGAGCCGTCTCACACATAGAAGAAAATAGAAGATATGTAAAAATACTTAAGAGACTGAGAGACAAGAGATAAGAGACAAGTGACATGAATTAAAAGGATTTAAATTAAGATACATGTATAAGATCGTCGTGATACGTCAAGCTAAGCAGTCTATTGATCAAAGGCGGTTCCGACCCTCAAACCATGATAGTTCAACCGAATGTCATATGTAAGAAGATGAGTTCCACTTCATTGACCCTATGTATGTCTAGGCTCATAACGTCTAACTAAAGAAGTCTAAGACTCATCAAAACCAGCTCTAACTCACTCACACGCTCCACCGAGGGTGAGTCAAGATAGAGATGCTGGTTTCAAGAGCCTATCCTAGATTTGCTCGATTTCTTCCAAAGTTTGCATGTGAACTCCCTTTGACATCCTTGATGCATCTTAGAATTCTCAGGGAATTTTGGCTACCTTCACCGAATGTGTTTCCTGTAGGCCTTCATGAGTGAGAGAGGAGAGAAAATCTCGACGACATTCGTCCCCACTAAACCTACCATTCCTCCGGAAGCGCCACTCTAGCATGTGTGAAAAACGAAATGTTCCAGGCATCAAATTCTTTTATAGGCAACATAAGGAACATGGAAAGAAAATTGATTATATGCATGAATGAGTAGGTAACGTGACATGAAGCAAAATGTACATGAAATAAAGAATTGAAACAGGCAACATGAATATGCATGAACAAATAGACAACATATATGCAAATGAACAAGCAACATTGACAACAAGAAAGAAAACAATCAAGCATCAATATGAAGTGGAAGTGGATGTATTGAGTCATTTTAAGCATCAGTTCCTCTCATCTTGAAGAAAAATTTGTACCTTTTTCATAAAGCAATCTACCTTAAATATGATTATAAACAAAGATTTAGGATTTTCAAGAGACATCTTTCATCTTTAGCTTATTTTAAATCAAATTCTTTCCTACATAAATATGAATATTCTCTTTCTCTAATAACATGCAAGGAAATCTAACTAAACTCCACTAATGCATAAATCTTCCTATATAGCCCGTGCTCTATTCTTGTATGCTCACCTTTGGCTTGCTCTCTCTCTTTTTTTTCTTTTTTTTTTTGATGATGATGATTCAGAGAATTTATGGTTACGATCACTTTTTTGGGGTGGAAGAAAGTGTAAACTTCCTGGTAACATGTAGAAGGTTTTTTTTTTTTATGACGGGGAAAAATTAAACCCGGATACAAGGTACAATCATTTTTTATGACGGAGAACAGTCATTTAAACTCCGATACAAGTGCTTTGAGGTGGACTGAGGATGTAGAAACATGCAGTAGTAGGAGCTAGGATTTCAACAATTATGCTTTCGATACAGGATACATATGCATGTTTATTATGAAAGTCATGTCATCAAAATAAACCTCCAAATCTACATGCCCTATCATTCCACAATCCTAGATTATAATCAATTTCTTAGTAGATAAATTACTACTTGAGATACAATTTTACACAAGTAGAGAAATCATCATTTACCCTTTTTGACTCAAGTGATGTGGATATGCAATGCAATGCAAAGATTGAAAACAAACATGCATGAAACAAGAATGGAAAAAAAATTAGAATGAACTTGAAAAATAAAAAAGCAACACGAACTTGAAAAATCAATGATATTTTTATATATATTTTATATATATTTTATATATTTTTCTTTTATTTTTAATTTTAATTTTATTTTTATTTTTTAACTTTTTATTTTTATAACATGGATACTCTTGTTTATGAATCGGCCTCATTGTTGTCATCTTCTTCAATGTCCTCATCCAAAATGTACTCATCATTATCACGTTTCTTGAATAGCTTTATCCTTTTACTTGCAATCAAAGTTTTTAGTGCAAAACCATTTAATTCACAAAGAGCATACGTACCATTGTTGTTGACTTTTGATACAATGTATGGCCCAAACCACCGTTGAGTGAGCTTTTTGCGTGCATCATATTGGGAGTCAAATGTACTATCATAAATGAGCACCCAATCTCCTACTTCAATTGGCTTAGGATGCAATCGATGAGTTTTATCAAAATAATGCTTGTTCTTCATTCTAGATTCTCTTAATTTTTCAACGGCATCCTCAAGTCTTAATTTACCTTGTTCTAACTGTTTAATGCGCAAACTCAAAAAATCATCAGTAGACATGTTTTCAGACCAAGGCAAATTTGACCACGCAGAAATATGAGACTGAATTGGAAACAATGGTTTTTGACAGTACATGAGTTCAACAAGCATATACCCAGTAGTACGTGTGCACGTCATTCTATCTGCCCAAAGTGCAAAAGTTAAGAATCTAGGCCATTGTTTGATGTCACCGTTACATGCTTTAGATATGGCTTTCACAATAGGTGGATGCCCTCTCTCTATTTTACCATTGGCCTCTGGATTATATGTAGTAGTGAGAGACAAACAAATACCGTGATGTTCAAAGAACTCTTTAGCTTCTCTCGCATTTAACTCTCCACGATCTGCAACTACTTTCTCTATGTACCCAAAGCAACTTATGACATCTTCAAGCAAGAATTTGCAAACATTGTAAATAGTCTTAGATCATAGTGCACGTCCCTCTACATGATTAGTTAAGTTTTCTCTTGCAAGTACAATGTAACGCATTTTGTCAATACCTTTAGGCATAGTTATAAGATCTACTACCCACTTAAAGTAAATACAAGGTGGATAAGTAGGATGCAGCGGATCTCTATGTTTGACTGATGAATGAAGTTGACAAGTAGAACATGTAGAAACATAGCTACTAATGTCAATGTACATCCTAGGCCAATAATAGGTACTTCTAATTTTTTCATATGTTCCAAAAAATCCTTTATGACCTGCCCATAATGTCTCATGCATTTCCTTCATTACTTGCAATTGAAGACCTCGTTTTCCTAGGACTCGTTGCGGATTCTTAACCTTATCCTTAGCATGTCTCCAAAGATAACCATACATAAGAAAAAGTTATAAGCTCGTTTCCTAATGTTACAGAATCTATTCGTAGTCCAACTAAGTAATGGTTGTAGTGTACTCAGATACTTTCCTATGTCTCTCCATTCATTTTCGTACTCAGACTCATGAAATTGCTCATACTCGTATATATGTGGAACATAGTCAATTAAGTTCACATTCTTTATTAGATCACTTTCAAGATCATCAAATCTAGCTCTCGATAACATATCAGCAACTGAATTTGACTTACCTGAAATATGAGCTAACTTAGGATTCATGAACTTAATATATGAGATCCATCTAAGCATGGCTATATCAAGAGATGAACAATTGGCTATCATTCCAATGAGAGGCAAACAATCAGTATCAACTTTGACGTTTGCACCAATGAAATATTCTTTGTCTGTTTTCAAAGCTGTTACCATATCCCATAGTTCTCGTTTGATCTGTGGATATTTTTGTTGTGTTTCATGTAAAATTTTGGCACCAAACCTAATTGCATATCTATTCCCTTAACTATCATCTTGACTTATGACCAATAGGACTAGTATCAACAGTCAATATAATAGGTTTGTTAGCAGAATAGTCTACACGCTTAAGGATGGTAGCTTCAAGCAATAATTTCTTCAATTTACGCATAGCTTGAGTGTGTTTGTCAGTCCAAATAAATTTTTGTTTCTTCCTCAACAAGTCATAGAGACAATCAGCAACATGAGCAAAGTGTGGGATCCAAATAACATAAAAGATGCAAGCACCAAGAAATCTACGTACCTCATTCACGTTGTTACATGTTTTCAAAATCTTGCTAATGGCATCAACTTTTTGTGGGTATGGCTTTCGACCATAATGGCCACATATATGTCCAACAATAAGAACCTTGTTGACACCAAAAACAAATTTCTCTATGGAAAATGTGAGACCTACCTCTTCAAATCGTTGAAATATTCTTTCACAATCAGAGATATGGTCAAGAACAAATTTACGACATCCAGATGAGTCTAAAGTAATATCCTTTACACATTCCTCACTCCCTTTAATTGGAATATCATCAATGAATGGCATAGTTATATGAGGGATTAAATCATGTAAGACCATATTTATAGCACTCATCATATGAGCCACAAAATTGGTCGCTCCTTGAGGTAAAGTACACATTCGCACTAACCAAAAGAAGTTTTCATTGTGGTTATGTCACGATTGTCAATTGCTAATTGGAATTGGTCATATCCCGAATATAAATCACCCATTGAATAGATAGAGTGTCCTATAAATGATTCAACAAACTCATCTACAATGGGTCCTGTTCCTACATTCCTTATGGTGACTTTATTGACAGGTTGGAGATCTTGAATAAAATGTAGTTTCCCATTCTTTTTAGGCACAGTGAACCATCTGTTTGAGTAAGGTGCAAAAGATGGCTCTAAAATTCTCATGTTTATCTTCTCCTTAAGTAGTTTCATTAGCTCAGGTAAGTGAGCCTTTGGAACTGGTATAGGGCGAAGATTCCATGGAATATATGGAATAGTAAAGATTATCATGGGTGAAACTAGCTTAGGATCTACACAACCAATCTCATGAGGATACATAGTAAAGGCTTTTCCATGGCTACATATGACTCTCTCAAATTCATCTCTCTGTACTGGCAAAAGAAAGTCATCATCTGTACCAATTTTCACATGTTTGATTGTCTCATCCATGAATGTATGTCCTATGTTTTTCTTATCCCGAAGAATTGGATAATTTTTCACATCAATAATTTTTTCATTACTTCCTTGGGGTAATGGTTGATCTATGGGTTTGATTTTTTTGTCTATAGTTTTGTACTTTGTTTCAACTAAGGCATCATGTGTTTGGTTAAATTTTGTGCACTTGTCAACATTGAGAGCATATTCCTAGATAATAGCATACTCATCAAGGGAAGAAAGAAGAATAATATGGGAATTAGAATTTTGTTGAAGACATAACTCTAACTCCTCGAGAGTAGAGAAACAATGAGATGTTTCAATCACATGCTCAATGTTCTCATCATGTTCCATGATTTTGTTGTTTTTATAATTTTTTTGTGTTTTTGGATAAAAGACTTGGACAATTGACTCTTATGAAGAAAATCTAATCTAGAATGTGGAAAACAAAGTGACAAACTATTGTACATGTTGGTTGGATGCGAGATATCAAACCAATATCCATTGTTGTTCTGTGCAACAATGGATTCTATCCGAAATTTTGGTCATATGTAGCTCCAAACATGAATCGAGGTGCAGAATCACTACAAGCATGCTCATGATCCTGAGTAACAATAGGTTTCTTTCTAATTGACAATCGATTCCTAGGATGATTCACTCTTACCGTCATGACTTGAAGTGATTGCATTCCATCCTTAGACTTAAATCTAGCATAGGTAGACCCATCATCCATGGCTTTAGTTTCCATACGACTCTCACAAATAAAGGGTTGACCTAAGAGAACTTCATAGGAGCAATTATCTTAAATAAAAAAGTGAAACTCTTCTATGATTCCTCCTATGGATATGGGCACACTAGCACAAGCTCCATATAGGGTACCTACACCATTATCTGCAGTTCTCATACGCCATCCACACTCTTTATCTATGGGCTATCAAAACTTATCATAGACTTTTCTTGAAATCACATTGATTTTGGAGCCAGAATCTACTAATGCATTTACAGTGATAGTGTTGAATAGGTCCTAAGAAATTTTTATTAAGATTTACTTCATCATCATCAAAGCCCTCTTCATCAGATTCATCAAAGTTTAAGGCTTCATTCATAGCTTGATCTTGATCTAGAGAATCTTCCATCTCAGTATCTAGATTAAGCGAAAACCTCTTCCTTTTAATTAGACCGATAAATTTATCTTTAAAAACAGGCTTTGCAATAGAGAAAACTTGTTCTAAAGACATAGTCACTTGACTCTTAAGCAAAATGTCATCTAAAATCTCCATAGGATCTATTTTTCTCTCAATTTCTGAAATCAAGATGGCTTTAGGTTTTCTCTTTGTTTCTTTTGTTTTTGCTCAGGATCTTGTTTTTGTTCATGTTCTCGTGTTTGTTCTTCAGTTTGTTTTGATTGTTCTTGTTTCTCTAAAGGCTTTGGTTCTGTTTTTCTTTACGTTGTCTTCTTCCCTTTTTGTTTCTCCTCTTGTTTTTGTTCATTGGGTTGTGATTCTTGTTTTTTATCTTTGGATTGTGATGTTTCTCCTTGCTCTATGATTGTTTCTATTCACTCTGAGGTTTGTTTTTGAGTCACTCTTCTGTCACTAGGCTCAGCTTCATCTCTTTTTTGTTTTTCTTCTACATTGGATATGTGAGAAATAAGAGATTGATCTTCTATCGGTGACTCCCAAGCCGTTATTCTCCTAATCTCATCTCGTGCTCTTACTAAAGCCTCTATGGAAAAGTCACCTTCCTTTGTGGGTTTACTTGATTCTACTTGTTATTCATCAAGAGCTTCTAGTTTCACTCCTCTAGTTCCTACATCCGTTATGGTTATATTTTCATAGTGTTTT
The DNA here is from genome assembly GCA_020310875.1 of Ceratopteris richardii. Taxonomy (NCBI): domain Eukaryota; kingdom Viridiplantae; phylum Streptophyta; class Polypodiopsida; order Polypodiales; family Pteridaceae; genus Ceratopteris; species Ceratopteris richardii. The sequence goes on from CM035431.1 coordinate 126,132,369, forward strand.
TCATTCCTCCCTTACCATAATTTCCTTGCAAAGGTAGCCTAGATCGATAGTCACATATTTTCTTGTCTATGTCTATTACTAGTCGTTGCTCCTTAGCAGCCTTCAATAGTTCACAATCTCTCAAAAAGTGCTCTAATGAATCACACCAAGAACACCTACGAGGGCCACACACAAAACCATTTTGATTTTGAGGATTTTGATTAACTTGTGGTGGGAAATTTTGAAATTGAACATTTTGTTGATAAGGAATTGCTTGAATAGGATAATTAGGATTTTGATAAGGCATTTGATGTATTTGAGGAGCTTGGGGAGTAGCATGTGGTGCTTGAGGTGCAAGAGGAGCTTCCATAGTATATGGTTGACGATTTTGAAAATTTTGATTTTGAGGATTTTGAAAAGTTGTTTGAGAAGCTTGAGGATATACGTTTTGATACATTTGAGGATTTTGCACATGAGGATGAGGATTTTACATTGAAGGATTATGCATTGGAGGAACTTGATATGCTTGAGTAGGAGCTACTTGTGGATTTTGATTGGGAGCTATAACATGTTGATTAGGATCTTGAAAAGACATTGGGTTCATTTGATTTTGGAAAGTTTTGGTGTAATTAGATTGTTAAGCATCTATAGTCTTGGCCAAATTGGATTGTGTAGCAATAAGACTTTCCATTTGCTTAGTGAGAATTTCCACTTGAGATTGTTCAACTACACTTTTATTTGGCTCTACTTTAAAACCTTGAGTAGGCTCCATCATTTGAGGGATAGGAGTAGAGTCAAAAAGCATAGCATGGGATTTTTCTCTTACTTGCTCCTTAGTTTGTGGAAAGCTAGCTTGAGGAAGACTAGTTTGCTCATAAAGCATGGATTGTCTTTGATGTCTATGGGCTACAACCTCTACTACTTTACACACTTTTTGCCAATTGTCAGTAAGAATATAGCGCTTATCCGGCTCTTCTAATTGCCGTTCAACTTCCCTACGAGTTTCAGGATGAAGAAGCTTAAGAAAATTGATCACAAGATCAGGTTCCAAAGTTATCTTATCCTCATCAGGAAGTTGTTCATAGCGTCTAATATACTCATTTTGTAATTGAGTAATAGAGCTACTAGGCTTTGGGGAATTGACCCATTGTAAGAATCCATCCCGATAATGTTGGCTATAATCTTCAAGATAGAATTCTTTGAGTATCTCCTGTCTAAAATCACTCCAAGGAAGAGTATCATATTGAGTGACACGGTTGATGATAGAGCTATCAACAATTCATTCAAAGAATGATATCAAAAGATCTTCAGGAAGACCAAAAATCATAGCTTGCTCTTCAAACAAATCTAAGTAGCTTGTAATGTTGATGCCATTGAATTTTCCCTTCTCTCTCAACATAGAAGAGACTATTCTTCGGCCTTGTTTCTCAACAATAAGGGATTTGAATCCTTCCTCCATGTTATGTGAATAAGCGAGTGATGCACAATGTTCTAGATCTCTCACAAATGCATTTACTTCATGACGAAGATATGCACGATATTGTGAGAAATCCAGTGTAACACTCAAGAATGATGATGATGATATGATGAGGATGAAAAATATGAAACAAAAAATATGGATCACAACCTCCCGACAAGATCAAAAGCAAATGCCACGAAGCATTTCACGTCGGGTTCAAATGTGGAGGTAATCGCAATCCGGGTAGATCGGGACCAGTCGTGGCACACATAGGGTGTATGAAGCTAATGAATGTTGGAAGGTTTAAGGATGTGAAAGTGAAATTAATGTTGAGTATGGAGAAGAGAGAGATGTTGAAATGATTATGGGAATGGGAATGTAGGAGTGCAAGTTAGATTTATGAACATGAATGATAAGAATGAAAGAGAACCATACACACGAATCAAATTTGGAAGGAAGAATGGTCCATTGAAGGAGCTTCTTAAACACTTCCTAATTCTAATCGATATGCATAGTGTTGTTTGGATGATATGTATGCGGACGAGAATAGATGGAATCCTTACACATAAATCAGTTTCGAAAGGAAGAATGGTCCAATATTGGAGCTTCTTATACACTTTCAGAACTAATCAATATGTATGGGTATGTATGGATTATATGCATGCAAGTGAATTATGATGATAGAGTTTAATCACAAGCTCAATGAAACATCCTCACTGGTTCAACGCAATACTATGGAGCCTTCTCACACATAGAAGAAAATAGAAGACATGTAAAAATACTTAAGAGACTGAGAAACAAGAGACGAGACAAGTGACAAATGACATGAATTAAAAGGATTTGAATTAAGATACATGTATAAGATCGTCGTGATACGTCAAGCTAAGCAGTCTACTGATCAAAGGCGGTTCCGACCCTCAAACCATGACAGTTCAACCGAATGTCACACGTAAGAAGATGAGTATCACTTCATTGACCCTATGTATATCTAGGCTCGTAATGTCTAACTAAAGAAGTCTAAGACTCATTAAAACCAGCTCTAACTCACTCACATGCTCCACCGAGGGTGAGTCAAGATAGAGATGCTGGTTTCAAGAGCCTATCCTAGATTTGCTTGATTTCTTCCAAAGTTTGCATGTGAACTCCCTTTGACATCCTTGATGCATCTTGGACTTCTCAGGGAATTCTGGCTACCTTCACCGAATGTGTTTCCTGTAGGCCTTCATGAATGAGAGAGGAGAGAAAATCTCGACTATAGCGCCTTAGTTTCATGCCAATCCGACAACATTATGTTTCCAATCGGTCCAATAGGAGATTACCGTTGCTTGGAATAGGTCCTTTGCCTCGTGCTCCTCACCGACCAGGTGTTGGAGGAAGGTGGTCATGTAGACTCATCACATCTTGGTCATAGATCAGAAGAATTTTCAAATAATTCATCATGTTAGAAGAGAAAATATTTATCATAGACTAAGGCACCTAAGGGTAGACGTCAAAAGGCCACTCACAATACCAGATAGGACTCCAAAAAATCAGAAGCATGATGAGATATGAAGAAGAAATTCAAAGAAAAAATCTACAAATATACTTTAAAGATTGGTGGGCATGTAGGGCATGCAAACCTACTAAAGAGATATGTTGCCTCCTCAAGCAGAAGCAATCCAAGGAATTGATCTCTTTCATCATGGATATCAATGGGGTTGAATGCAAAACGGAGGAAGAAAATTGTACACTGATTGTCAATCACTTGACCCAGCTTTTGGGGGTTTCCATGCCTGTTTATTTCCACAGTTGCAATTACATGGTTGCCATCTTGTGAGTCATAACCAAAAGAGTCCCACAAAAACTGAAAGCTCTTGTTGAAGCTCCCATTTTGGATGTTGAGTTTCTTGAAGTTATTGAATTATTCCTTCCTAATGGCAAAAGCCTGGGGTTAGATGGCCTAACCAATGAGTTTTACAAGACCTTCAAGCACGTGCTGACTATTCCATTATGTATGGTATGGCAAGAGGCTATATCTTTTGGCACACTTCCCAATCGTCTCAATGAGGTTTCATCAAGCTCATTCACAAAAAAGGAAGCAAAAATAGGTCTAAGAAATGGCATCCAATTACAATGTTACAAACTAGTTACAAGATCCTAGTGAGGGAAATTGTGAACCGTATTACTTATTACCTACAACATTGGATCAATGAGCATAAAAACGGGTTCATCAAGGGGAGGTCCATCCTTGAGGCTATCATTGATGCTTGGGAAGGTTTGGTTTTCCTTGAGGAATCTAGCCAAGATATCCTCTTCCTTAAATATTGACTTTGACAAAGCCGATGAGAGACTCGAGTGGAACTTCACTCTCCAATCTTTGAAAGACTTGGGCTTTGGCCAAAAATTCATTAAGATGATCTCAATGATTTTAGGATAAGCAACTACTCAGATAAACATCAATGGCTAGCTTTCTCAATTGATTAGATTATAATGCTCTACGAGAAAAGGATGCCAGTTGGCCCCTTTTCTCTTTGCTATTGCGATTGATGGTGCCTTGTTAAACATCAAGCAGACTTAGGGCTTATTCAAGGCCTCAATCTTCCTCTCAATCAAGACCAAATGATCATGAGACTTTTTGCTAATGATACTAATTCTTTTGTTCATAATGATCTAATAAGCGTTAAAACCTTTGAGGGTTGTCTAAATACATTTTGTGAGGCATCGTGATCCGAAATACATCATGCTAAAATCGATTTCGAGGCTTTGATTGGGCATCCTTCTCAATTGTTAATTAACCATGGATGTCAGGTGATCCCTAGTAGACAAATCTTCCACCTCTTAGGTATTCCTATGGGATTTGAGGTTTCGATGGGGCAACAATGGAACTAGGATCTCTCTAAGCTCAAGAACAAGTTGACGTACTAGAAAGGTATGCAGATCAACCTAGGAGGACATGCTATGGTGGTTAATGTTAGATATGCTCAATACTTCACCCGCATGAGACTACAAATGATCCATGGTACTCTAAGTTGTACAGCCCCCATTATGAGAGGTCGGCTAGTTGTGATGAGGTCTACATGAGACCAACAAAAGTTCTAGATGATTTATGTGAGTCTAGTCTGAAGGCTAGTTAGGGCTTACAATTTAGTCACACCAAAATTCTAGACGTATGACAGTTCGGTAGTCAACCAATGCAGAATTACGATGATTTGTCCAGGATTTTGGAGGTATGATAGTTTGGCAGTCAACCAAATCTAGAATCATGGTGATGTGTCTAGAATCTCGGAGGAAGTCTCGAAGAGTGTAGTCAACCATATCTAGAATTATGATGATCAACTTGGTAGTAAACCTATCCAAAATTACGATGACCAGTTCGATAGTCAACCTATCTAGAATTATGGTGACTAGTTTGGTATCAACCTGTTTAGAAGTTTGGTTACTGTTGGAGAAACACTCACTAATTAGACATATATTTGAAGGTCAAGTCTTAGGAAGAAAACCCCATGCCTATGTGAAGGGACAAATTCACAAATGTATCATATTTGTAAAGTTAGTTCACTTTAGTTCTAGAAGTTTTTTAAAATCACGAGAATACGAAAATCTATATAAGTTAGTTTGTATCAACTGACGCGGAGTGAGATAATAGAGAGAAAGAAGAAGAAGGAGTTCATTTTATACGACTGTGTATAGTCGGGCTTCTCTGAGTGAGAAAGCAACTGAAAAAACTTCTGAGTTTTTTATAGTTATGAGAAAGAACTGAGTAAAGTTCTGTGTATGAGTCTCTCTCCATCATCTCCATGCTTGCCTACTGTGTGAAGAGTTACAAAGATCAAATTTTCTGAGCAATTCGATGCCTGGCATCGAATCTTGGCTGATAAGTCATTTTTTCATTCTTTGTGTGTTACAAGTTGTTGAATCTTCTAAAAATATGAAGTTTGTGGAGCAACTCGATGCCTGGCATCGAGTTTGAGCATAAAGTCGATGCCCGGCATCGAGTTCTTGCATATAAGTCATCTTCTTCATGTGTGTGTAAATTAGAGTGTTTCTGGTGCAGAAAATTAGCCAAAAAAAGCCCAAAGTCGATGCCCGGCATCGACTTGGACTGAAATTCGATGCCAGGCATCGAATTTTTTATTTTTGGACACCAGGAATACTAAAACAGGCAAATTTTCCAGTTTTGGAAGGTCATACAGGGTCATCTTGTGAAGGACATAACTTGAGTTCTAGAGCTCCGTTTGATGCATATGATAGCTTGTTGGAAAGCTCTACTCTTCTAGTTTCAGCCTATAAAGTTTCATGGAGAAATAATACTTGAGCTAGGAGAAATTAGCAAAATACTGAAGGTATGTCATTTCGATGACTAGGAATTTCTGTCAAAGCAAAGTTCTCACTTTAGGCTATCATTTCTCAAAGTTTGGAGTGGCAATGAGTTAATGGTGACCATAGAGGTGTTCTAGTGTCACCTTAATTCATTTCTTGTGGTGTTTTATACATCAACAAGTGGTATCAGAGCAGAAAGATTCTCGAGAGCAGAAGGCGACAAAGGTATGAGAAGTTTTTGGAAAGTTTTCCATTAAAGTTTCAAAGGTGAAGCATTTGAAGACACAAGGCATCAAAAGGTTACTTCAAAAGTATCCTCATACACAAAGAACTTCAAAAGGTATTATCCTTTATCCTTTAAGCTCACAGGTTGCAGCAGAAGGAAAGAACTATGGCAGATCATATCTCCATTGACAAACTGGACAGAGATAATTACCCCGCATGGGTAATGAGAATGGAAGCCTTACTTATGAGTAAGGATCTCATGATATATGTTACAGGTGAAGAAGAGAAGCCAGTATTTGAAGATGAAAGCCGACCAAAGAAAGAAGAACTTGATGCTTTAAAGCATTGGCAGAAGAAGGATGCAAGTGCAAAAGCCTACATCTACAATACAATCTCTGATCATTTGCTACCACACATCAGAGGATTGGAGTCATCTGAAGATATATGGAATGCATTGGAGTATCATTTCCAAAGTACTACCAAAGCAAGGAAAGCAAGTCTATGGTCAGAGTTTACAACATTCAAGAAGAAGCCAAGTCAAAGTATTAGTGATTATGTCACTAAGATGAAGGATCTTGCAGATAGTCTTGGATCCATAGATGAAGATGTTGAAGATCACAGATTGATTGCTCAGCTACTTGCAGGTTTGAGAGGGGATGAAAGGTGGAAACCTTTTGTCTTATCAACAGAACTTTCATTAAATCATTATGTTCCAGATTTGAACCAGTTGCTTGGTTTGATGCTCACATATGAGCAAGACTTGAAGGGAGATGGAGATAAAGGACAAAGTTCTGCAATGTACGTGAAGAACAAGAAGAAAGGAGATAAAGGTAAAGCAAAGGATGAAGAGGAGTCTAGTTCTCAAGCTTATTATACAAGAGGTAAAGGCACTGGTAGAGGAAGAGCAAGAGGTTTTGGAAGAGGAAGAGGTAATCAAAATAACAACAAGGAGGCTTGCTGGATCTGTGGATTGAGTAATCATTTGGCTCATGACTGTTGGCACAACCAACAAGGATCAAACCAGAATCAAAACAACAATAGCAGAGGCCGAGGTGGAAGATATCAAAGTAATTTTCAAAGAGGTAGACAAAGTCAAAGAGGAGGCTATGGTAGAGGTGGAGGAAGAAGTTGGGGACAGAATCAATCCTACAACACCACCTACTACAACTATGCAAATGACACACAGAATGAAAGTCATACATCATTGATGATGAACTCAATCAGCACATCAGATAAAGAAGATCTAAAGGTATTTTACATTGACTCTGGATGTTCTAATCATTTGTCAGGAAACATAGAATTGATGTCAGAATTGGAAAAAGGTATTTCGAGTCACACAGTTCAAACTGGTGATAATACAAGACATAGTGTACATTCAATTGGAAAAGTGAAATGCAAGAGTGGAGCAGATTTGCTAACCAATGTTTTGTATGTTCCTACAATACCTAAAAACTTGATTAGTGTGGGACAGATAGTTGAAAAAGGTTTTCAAGTCAGGTTTACAAATGAAGGAGTATTTGTGGAAGATCCAGAGAATGGATATAATCAGATTGTCTCTGGTAAGAAAGAAGGTAGACTCTTTACTTTAAGAGTGCAAGGAAACATTGGTCAAGCTTTGCTCACACATGGTGAAGCAGTGATTACAGAACTTGATCTCTGGCATAAGAGATTAGGTCATTTCAATGAAAGAGGAATTAAAGCTATGGTTGCTAATCAGCCTGTACTAGGATTACCAAATGTGCAAAGTCAACATATGGTTTATAAATGTGAAGCATGTCAAATGGGTAAAGCACACAGGTTACCATTTCAGAAGAAAGGATTCAAACATGATGGTGTACTTGAGCTCATTCATACAGATGTATGGGGACCAACAAAAGAAGGATCTATCAGTGGCTCAAGGTATTATGTTCTTTTCATTGATGATGCTACAAGATGGATAACATTATATGTTTTGAAGGAAAGATCAGAAGTGTTTGGAGCTTTCAAGCATTTTCATGCATATGCAGAGAGAGTAACAGGTCAAAAGCTTAAAAGACTGAGGTCTGATGGAGGGGGAGAATATTTCTCCCAAGAGTTCAATGATTATCTTTGGAATGCAGGTATTAAGAGAGAAATAACTTGCAGGTATACACCACAACAAAATGGTGTAGCAGAAAGAAGGAACAGGACTTTGGTTGAGTTTGCTAGAGCTATGCTAAAGGAGAAGAACTGTCCAAATTATCTTTGGGCTGAGGCTGTAAATACAGCTACATATCTTGTGAATAGATTACCATGTGCAGCTCTGAATGGAATGACTCCATATGAAGCTTGGTGGGGTAAGAAACCAACACTAGATCATTGTAGAGTGTTTGGATCAATTGCATATGCTTATGTGCCATCACAACTTAGGCATAAACTTGAACCAAAGGCAGAAAAATATGTGTTCATTGGTTATGATGAAAAGCAGATGGGTTATAGGTTGTGGAATTCTCTAACAAAACAATTTCTTGTTTCTAGAGATGTTACATTTGATGAACAGAAAAGTTGGTATGCAGATCAAAGTAGTACAGCTGAAGAATTTGAAGAAGAGGTAACAAGATGTGAGAAAGGAAAATCAATTGTGCAGGTAAATAGAGATGAAGACTATATGCAAGCAAGTACATCTAGAAGTGGATTAACAAGAAGGAATGAAGAAGCTCCTATATTTGATGAAGAGGTGTATCCAGACACTTATGAAGAATGTGAACCAAGAAGGTCAAGCAGGACTAGAAGACAACCAGAAAGGTATTCTTATGATACTTCTTACATAACTCAGAAGAACTATGCATATATGGTCAAAGATGATGAAGAACCCTAGAACTATGATGAAGCTAAAGGTAAGAAGCAATGGGAAGAAGCAATGAAGGAAGAGTTCAATGCACTGGAGGAGAACAAGACATGGGAACTTGTTCCTAAACCAAATGGTAAGAAAGTTATTGGAAATAAATGGGTTTATAAAGTGAAGAAGCTTGCAGATGGAAGTATAGCCAGATACAAAGCTAGATTGGTGGTGAAAGGCTATGCCCAGACCTATGGCATAGATTATGATGAGACATTCAGTCCCGTAGCTAAGATGTCAACTATAAGGACAATCATTGCTATTGCAGCTTCAAAAGGATGGACTCTAAGTCAATTGGATATAAAGAATGCATTCTTGAATGGATACATATCAGATGAGGTATACATGGAACAACCTCAAGGATTTATAGATTCCAGGTATCCAAATTTTGTTTGCAGGTTAAGAAGAGCATTGTATGGATTGAAGCAAGCTCCAAGAGCTTGGAACTATAGACTGGTGAAGTATCTCAATGATCTTGGATATCAAAGTTCAAAAGCAGACCCAAGTCTACTTATCAGAAGAACAGAGGAAGGTACAATCTACATTTGTATTTATGTAGATGACATTATAATCACAGGTACTTCAGATGAAGGAATCAAGGAGGTAAAGAGATTGCTTGAAAAAGAATTCAAGATCAGTGATCTAGGAAAGTTATCATACTTTCTTGGAATGGAAGTTACTTATACAGATCATGGCATATATGTGTCACAAGAAAGGTATCTTCTGAACTTGTTGAAGAAGTTTGATATGGAAAATTGCAGAGAAGCTTCAACTCCACTTGAAGTTAATCACAAGCTCAGTAAATATGATGGTGCAGAATACAAAGATATGAGGAAGTATCAATCTCTTGTGGGTAGTTTGATTTATGCTACACTAACAAGACCTGATCTTAGTTATGCAGTGGGAGTCTTGTCACAATTCATGCATTGTCCAAAGGACCCACATTGGATTGCAGGTCAAAGAGTTCTCAGATATATCAAAGGAACTATAAAGGAAGGATTATATTATCCTTTTACATCAGATTTGAAGTTGAGAGCCTATAGTGATTCAGATTGGGCAGGTAATCAGGATGACAGAAGATCAACTCATGGTTACATGATATACATTGGTGATAAGCTTGTAAGTTGGTGTTCAAAGAAACAACATACAGTAGCATTATCATCAACTGAAGCAGAGTACAAAGGACTTGTGGAAGCAGCTAAGGAAGTCATATGGATGCAGACATTGTTCAAGAGCTTAGGCATTGATCAAGGTACACCTACAATACATGGAGATAATATGAGTTCACTTTATCTTGCAGCAAATCCAGTATTTCATGCAAGGACAAAGCACATAGAGATACAGTATCATTTTCTCAGAGAAAAGGTAATGGAGAAGGAGATTGAAGTGGAGTACATTTCTACTAAAGATCAGTTAGCAGACATAATGACAAAGAGCTTGGATGGTGTGAAGACCAGCAGATTCAAAAGCATGGCAGGAGTAAAAGAAAAGAAGATGATATGAAGAAACAGGGAATGTCAATTAGTGATTGAGGGGGAGCTGTTGGAGAAACACTCACTAATTAGACATATATTTGAAGGTCAAGTCTTAGGAAGAAAACCCCATGCCTATGTGAAGGGACAAATTCACAAATGTATCATATTTGTAAAGTTAGTTCACTTTAGTTCTAGAAGTTTTTTAAAATCACGAGAATACGAAAATCTATATAAGTTAGTTTGTATCAACTGACGCGGAGTGAGAGAATAGAGAGAAAGAAGAAGAAGGAGTTCATTTTATACGACTGTGTATAGTCGGGCTTCTCTGAGTGAGAAAGCAACTGAAAAAACTTCTGCGTTTTTTATAGTTATGAGAAAGAACTGAGTAAAGTTCTGTGTATGAGTCTCTCTCCATCATCTCCATGCTTGCCTACTGTGTGAAGAGTTACAAAGATCAAATTTTCTGAGCAATTCGATGCCTGGCATCAAATCTTGGCTGATAAGTCATTTTTTCATTCTCTGTGTGTTACAAGTTGTTGAATCTTCTAAAAATATGAAGTTTGTGGAGCAACTCGATGCCTGGCATCGAGTTTGAGCATAAAGTCGATGCCCGGCATCGAGTTCTTGCATATAAGTCATCTTCTTCATGTGTGTGTAAATTAGAGTGTTTCTGGTGCAGAAAATTAGCCAAAAAAAGCCCAAAGTCGATGCCCGGCATCGACTTGGACTGAAATTCGATGCCAGGCATCGAATTTTTTATTTTTGGACACCAGGAATACTAAAACAGGCAAATTTTCCAGTTTTGGAAGGTCATACAGGGTCATCTTGTGAAGGCCATAACTTGAGTTCTAGAGCTCCGTTTGATGCATTTTATAGCTTGTTGGAAAGCTCTACTCGTCTAGTTTCAGCCTATAAAGTTTCATGGAGAAATAATACTTGAGCTAGGAGAAATTAGCAAAATACTGAAGGTATGTCATTTCGGTGACTAGGAATTTCTGTCAAAGCAAAGTTCTCACTTTAGGCTATCATTTCTCAAAGTTTGGAGTGGCAATGAGTTAATGGTGACCATAGAGGTGTTCTAGTGTCACCTTAATTCATTTCTTGTGGTGTTTTATACATCAACAGTTACCAGTTCGGTGGTCTAGATTTGTCGATGGTCTAAGTTCTATCCAGAGACCTACTCAATCCAATAATTATGGATGTTCTAAAATTACAGATGATCCTAATGGTTATGCCTAAAACATAGCATTAGGCGATCTCGGAGATCATGCCTAAATCAGTGAATTAGGCATGCCTAGATTATTGCGGAAAATCACGATTATGCACACTATAAAGCCCTTCATCTAGACTTTGTCTACATCGCCATTGAAGCTCCACAATGGGAGTGCACGAGTGGACAATATCATCATTGTATATACATTGCTGCTGAAAATTTGAGAAATTGAGTTCTTTCTCTCTATTTGTAGAAATTTCTTTTAGTGTATTTTGCTCTCTTTACTCTACCTGCCAATCCAATTCTGCTGCGTTTTCCTCTTGATCATTTATTTTCTAACATGGTATTAGAGCATAAGAGGTTCTGAGTTTCACAGAAGCAAAAACATAAGAGTCACAGAAGTCTTTGAATGACTTAAAGAGAGAAGATGTCAAGCAGTGTTTCTTCATGTGCTATTGAGAATCAAGGTGGTTCATCAGTAGGAGCATGCAATACACAAATCAGAGTACTAATGATGCTGGTTGTGAAAATGTTGCAGATTCAATAACTAGCCTTCACGGAAGGTAAACTCAATGGTACTAATAACACCTTGTGGAAATTTAAAATCACTTCTATCCTTGAATCTTATGAGCTACTCAAGACTGTACTTGGGACTGATTGTGAGCTCCAAGAAACACCTCACTCAAATGATCCTGGATGAATGATTCCTCCTGATGCTGATCTTTTACGTGCTTGGAAGCATAGGAATGTGGATCCACTCTATACTCTAATTACAAGTACTTTTGCTAGTGTTATGACTCTTATTTAGCACACCACAAAGGCATGTGAGGCTTGGGACATATTGAGAAATCAATATGAAACTTGGAGTTAGACACAGATTTAGAACTTGGAGAATTAGCTAGAAGTAGAGAGGTTTGCTAAAGGGGAGACTGTTGAAGTGTTCATCACTAGCTTAGCATTGTCTTCAAATTTTTCCACCAAATTTTCATGGTCAAGTAACTACCCTTAATACCCATATCGAATTGCAACCAATCACCTTTGAAGAATTCAGTGCCTTACTCATGGAGGAGGAGCTACAACTCAAGGCAAGGAATGACAAGGGCAAAGGAGAGGCTGCATTCATGGTAAATGCCAAAGGTACCAAAACTGATTCTTCAAAAGCTGGGGACAAAAAGAAGAAGGACAAGAAGAAGTTCAAGGGAGAGTGTTTCCACTACAAGAAGAAGGGCCCACAAAATCCAAGACTCTCGCATAAAGAAGGCATAGGAGAAGAGTGGTTCTTCGAAAACTGATGCCTCATCACATGACGAGCACAAAAGACCTTTATAGTTCCCTATAGCCTCTAGAGGAACCCATCTTGGTAAAGGTGGGAAACAATGCAAGATGTCCTGCTAAGGGCAAAGACACGATGTCTTTCAATAACTCTAACGAGGACATTAGAAAGTTTTTAGACGTGTTGTATGTTCCACAAATCAAACAAAATTTAATTTGATAGCTTCTATAACTGATCAAGGTCATCAGGTGTCTTTTAGCAAGACAAGAGCTGAGATTCTGGACCCAAACAACAATGACTCGAAACCAAAATAAGAAGGAACAACCTCTACGAGTGTCTGCTCTTACAGTCGCAATTTGTGTGGGCACAAGTAAGCTTTGGTACGAGAGATTTGGCCACATAGGGTACCCGATACTGAAAGAGATGCACTGAAAAGGTATGGTTGCTGGCCTCCCTTCCGTTGCAGAGATGAAAGAACCGTGTGAAGCTTGCATGATAGGCAAGTAGGAGAGGAAGGCATTTCCACAAGTAAGCAAGAATAGAGCAAGCAGTCCTCTTGAGTTGGTGCATGATCACTTGTGTGGAAAATGCCTACGCAAACCTTGGGAGGATCTTCCTACTTCATGATACTCATCGACAACTAAAGCAGGAAGATGTGGGTGTTCTTTCTTCGTGATAAGGCTCAAGCTTTTGGTAAGTTTAAAGAATGGCTTCAACTTGTTGAAATTGAAACAGGGAAAAAGATGAACAAATTCAAAATGGATGGTGGTGATGAGTTCACATCAACAGAATTAGATGATTTCCATAAGGGAAATAGAATCAAGCATCGTTCACTTGTACAATTGCTTTTTTTATTAATTAAAATATGGGAGAATAGGCTATTGCCAAACTTCCCTTTGGAAAAAAATATTATACTTTTTGTGTTTTGTACAACCAATGGGGGTATGTGTTAGATTAAATGGAAAAATAGCCCAAAAGTTAGTGAGCTTGATGCCCGTATCTTCATACATGCCCGTTTCCTGTTTTTGTTGGTCGTTGACCTTTTATTCATAGCTACTGGTTCATGTCTTTTCTAGCCATTCTATAGCCTTTCCACCAGCAAGTCCTCCCTTCTACTTTCTATCGTCCTTGAAAGGACTTTTACTTGGACCCTGGATGTCAATGTTATCCTTTGAAAAAAATGTTGGTCCAGAGTCAGACATATATAAGTTAGTGATGATGGGCAGTTTGCATGGTAAACATGGATGTTGGACATTTAGCCTATTGGAGAGGCATTATATTTCTTCAGTACACATAGTCTGTGCTTTTTTTCCATGGGCTCCACACAAACTATGGAAAATGAAAAACAAAATAATAATCATTCATTCCCTATAATAGGCCTTTTGATAGTGAAATAATTCATTTTGAACTTTCCATTATATATTGTGGAGATAATGTTTAGAATTTTCGATAGTAAAATAATTCATTTTGAACTTTCCATTGTATATTGTGGAGATAATGTTTAGAATGAATAAGTATGCCATTTATGCATATAAACAAAACTTAGGGATGAGAAGTTTTATATTCTCTCTTTAAACCTTATCTGCACCATGTTTTCTGATTAAAAATTGAACGTGAAGATGAAAGAATTTAGAGAAATGTTGTATGAGAGAAAGGTAGAGCATGCATAGGACAATAAAAGTGTCTCCCTAAAAAAAATTGTGAATCATGTTTTAAGTATCCCTTTTTGGGCTCTACATTTAGTTCACTATAAGATAATGCCTTCATTTTACTCTCTCTCTCTCTATAATTTCTAAACTTGCATGGCCCAAAAGTGGTATTTGGAGGTGGATTTGGACCTAAGGCATCTCTAACACTATTATACAGATTGAAGAGATGATTTTTTTTGCCTTTCACAAGCTTGCTAATTCCTCACTATTTTTGAGTTACAGGGCTTGGAAAAGTGTCAATTTCAATACAAAAAAATCTATTTCTATTCAAATCCATGATTTTGATGCATACGGGTTGTCATGCACACTTATAGGATGTCTTCAGATATATCGTTTCATTGCTTTTCTTCTACTTTTGGATAGATACCGCTAAAGAAAGCACTTGACTACTGCAAATGCATGCTTTTGTAAAAGTTTTGCATGCAACACTAGGAGAGATGAATTTTGCTAAATTTGGGGGATCACACACTTCTTTGGGGGGATGGTGGACTCCATTTTAAGGAAGATTTTGATGCATCATATAGAAGGAGGCCGAAAATCAGAGAATTAACTTGTGATTGAGAGCAGAGTGAGAGTGGGAGTGTGATTGAGAGTGCAAGTGTGCATGAGATTGTGATAGCACGGGGGTGTTGAAGAGGTCAAGGCTTTTTCAAAAAAGCTATTTTCCAAAGCTATTGTGTCGATGGATTCAAATTTATAATACCAAAACTTCTCTTTCTTTGAGTCATATCTTGTGTACTCTTTTGCATCAAATTTTCTCTTATCTTGTGCAAGTTTATTTTTTCTATCTTCCACTATTATTGAGGGACAAAAAGCTTGTGATTGAGGATAGCTTATGATTGAGGATATCTTATGATTGAGGAAGCATGACAAGTGGTATCAGAGCAGAATGGATCCTCAAGAATGATGCAAGGTTTGACACAAAAGATCCATGAGCATGAGGAGTGTCTTCAACAGCTTCTTGGAGAATTACACAAAGAACAAGGTAGAAAGCAACCAGAAGGTGCAACAAATTTATTCGTGGATCTCAATGATGAAGTGGATGAAGGTGCAAGAACATCTAGTGTGGCTAGAGGAAGACAAAATGCAATTATTAAGATATGGAGGTGGGTGAGTTTGCCCTTAACCAAGTCTTCAAGAATGCAAAGCTGAATGATTTTGATGGTGACAAGAAGAGCAGTGAAGACCTCGAGGCACGGATCAAAGATTTATAGGATTTCTTTGATCTTTGATAATTTACTACGGATTCCAAGGCAAAGGTTGGGATCCTATGCTTGTGTAGCATGGCAAAGCTATAGTGCAGACCTAGACGTGTTCTGGTCCAGTTCTATGGAAGGTTTTAGAGAGCAAGCAGAAAAATGTTATTGTTCTTCACACTACCATATGGAGAAGAAGATGGACTTCTACAATTTTTGACAGCATGAGAGTGACAAGCATAGCTTGTCCATTGATGAGCACAAAGAAAATTTCCTATGTCTTCATAAATATGCTTTGGAAGTTAGTGATGATGCTCTAAAGAGAAAGTTTATTGAAGGGCTTTGTGGGACACTTCATTATCAAGTGAAGGGATGTGGATATTTTTTGGATGCTATTGGGATGGTTGAGAATTTTGAGAAAATGGAGAAGTTCACTATGCAAAAGGTGGTGAATAGAACTAGATTAATTACAACAGGACATAGGCCACAAAGACCTACCACAATAAACATTAATAATTCAAAGAACAATTCATCTTTTAATAATCAAGGTAAGCATCATGCTCATGTTAAAAACCAAAGGAGGCATCAACCCATCCATTGGTAGCAAGACCTTGATTTTATCAAGTAGGCAAAAAGACTCGATTTGTGTTTTCATTGTGGGGAGCAAGAGCATCGCTCACACGAATGCATGAACAAGGCAACCTTTCAGCATGCACAATGGAAGGTGATAAAAATCATTTAGGAACATGCAATGATTGACAAAGCAGTTGATGGAGGTAAGTGCCCTAACTCTTCTTTATGTTGCATAATGACTCGTTCTTGTCCAAGGGCTTCTATAACTATGATTTTGGGTATGATTTCTATGCATAGAGTCAGTTTTTTTATTGATTTGGGTAGTACATATTGTTTTCTATCTTTCAAATTGGTAAAAAAATTAGGATACCCCTAAATATGCAGATAACAAGAGCTATAGAGATGGAAAATAGATGATTACACTATACAAAAGGATACATTGAAAACCTTTCATTTACTTTTTCTAATAGGTGCTTTTTGAGAGTTTCCATGTGATTGAAATGAAACACAATGATGCAATTATAGGCATGGAGTGCTTAGTTCAAAATTATGCAACAATTAATTGCGAACAAAGAACAATAACTTTAAGGCTAGATAGTGAATCTATCCACATTCTAGGTGATGTGCACAATCCTAACCCTATTCTCCTTTTTGCTATGCAGATAATTCGAGTTATACATGATGGCTGTAGAACATTTGTAGTGTATGTGAACAATCTGCATGAGGAAGATAATGATAAAAATCTTGTGAATTATGTAGAAAATATTTTGAAAGAATATACAGGTGTATTTCTAGAAGACTTGCCTAGTATACCTCCACCTAGGAAGATTGACCATGCCATCGACCTGTACCTAGGGAGCGAACCATATACTAGAGCACCCTATAGATTCATCATAGATGAATTAAAGGATCTTAAGATTCAACTAGATGATGTTTTGAAGACACCTGTTAAAAGCACTTCTGTCAAGTCGCTTTTAATCTCATTTCGGGTTCTTGGGGATGGTTACGGGTCTGACAGTGCAGAGGCCCTTTGTTTAATTTTCCCAAATTACTATTCAACTAAGCAATAACTATACTTTCAAGATAGTAATTTCCGCTACACAGTTACTATGTTCCGGTTACAATTATCTTACACAGTAACTTATCGCGCAAATTAACAATCACACAGTCGCATAAACTTATCAATGTGAATGTAACATTACTGTCTTAATAATGACTCACTGCAATTCAACAAGAACAGGATAATAATACTCAGATATCGGCAAATCTGCACATGATCTTCCCGTCATAGTCGCCCAGATAGAGTCTGGCGAATCCATCTCCGTAATGCCTTTTCATTAATGGATAAAAAGTTACAACTATTCGCTATGCCTCTTCGGTGCGTGCTACTATGGAAAATAAAACTACATTATTCCAATCCGGCTGCCTAACACTGGCACGCATGGCGGACGTGAACCCGTAGAGAAAAAATAAAACTAAGGCTCATCAACTATGCCTTGTATGTACAGTGTTCGGGCTAACTTAAATGTTCGGGTAATCTTTTGTTTCAGGGAATCCAGCATAATCTTCAATGTATCTGGCTTGACCACTTGTGCATCTGTTTTGATTGAACTTGCCGCAATAACTTGACTCATCAGCGCATCGGTCTGCGTCTGCAAAAAGGCTTCTTGTAAATAGAATTTGTTGGCTATGGCCGCATCTCATCTGACCTTCATATCAGCAATTTGACCATCAACTCTAGACAATCGTTCTGCTTGAGCGCCTAACTGCTCTTGAGCTTGATATTGGATGGTTTTTAGCTTGATATTGGATGGTTTTGTAATATGCATCCCTTTCTTTCATGATTCCTTCCAACTCTTTCTTTAGCTGACGTCCGGAGGGTTTGTGCATCCAAGTCACGACACTTCTGGTGAAGTTCGGTGGACACTGTCTTTAATTCTTCAGTATTCTGCATGGCCAAATCTACCATTTCCTGTCCT
Source organism: Ceratopteris richardii (assembly GCA_020310875.1). Classification (NCBI taxonomy): domain Eukaryota; kingdom Viridiplantae; phylum Streptophyta; class Polypodiopsida; order Polypodiales; family Pteridaceae; genus Ceratopteris; species Ceratopteris richardii. The sequence goes on from CM035431.1 coordinate 126,150,606, forward strand.
TTTTGGGTCACCAGCTCAAGATCCGCACGGGTTTCTTCTAATAAATTGCGGAGAGCAACCCGAGCATCTTCCTTATCCTGTACTAACTGCATTAACTGCTTTATTTCTTCATCGCGAGCGGATAAAAGGACATTCTATTCATTTAACTCAGCAAGTGTTGCATCGCGTTGGGCCTTGAGGTTGTCCTGCTCTGCGATCCGGGCTTGAAGTTGTTGAAGTTGAACCTGCAGGGCATGGTTCTCTACCTTGACCGCATTTGCTTCTTCTTGCAACGGAGCAATGTTGGCTTCAAGCAAATCAACTTTGCCTTGCAATTCCTGCCTGATATTCTTGGTCGCCAGCTTCATTCAAAAAGGTAAATGCTGAGAAAACTGGATCAGGAGGCGACCCATAGATTCTAATTTGCTGAACATAACAGGCGGAGGATGAATAACAGGAAGTGGTTGGGATGAAGAGGCAGAAAACAGATGAGGGGAGGGTGGTGGAGAGTAGTCGGGAGAAGAGGATGGAGGAGTGGGTGTGTCGAGAATTACATTGGTGATTGCACTAGTATGTACTACAATGGGCTCAGTAGGATTAATGGGCGGAGGAAGGGGGATGAGAGGATTCTGCACTAGGACTATTCTGGTCACATTATTTGTCACCTCAGGGAGTGCGATCAAGGCCTCAACATTAGCAATTACTTCTGTGAGGATTTCAACGACAATCTCCTTCACAGTGTCCGCATCCTGCTAATGAGAGTCCGCCCGAGAAGAGACTTCTTCGGATTCGTCCAAGTGTGCACTTTGTTCTTGCTGGTTGAGTGGGGAAGAGGGAACGAATGATTCAACATGAAGAGATGTGGAAGTGTCGTGGAAGACTTCAGTATCATGACCAGCAGTTGATCCCTGCACCTGACTTTCAGAGGGGCTCACTCATCTGCGTTTTCGGCGAAAAAGTTGAAGCAAATCTTCATCGTCATCCTCCTCCTCCTCAAGCATTTGAGTAGATTCTTCATGTAACAAGAAGGGAGCGGTTGGAGGAGGTTGCGCGGCTTGGATTTCCTGAAAGAGGAAAGTGAGGAGATGGGGTAACCGGGAACGAGGGAGGTCACCCTTAGCGAGTTGCTTGGTAACCGTCACAGAGTCACGGTGAATACGCCGGAAAAAGAAAGATGTGAAATTTACAGACTCACGGGACGCAGTATCTATCATCGAATAGAATGGTCGAGAAATACCATATGTGCGTTTCTGTAAATTGAGGGCGGCTACCAAAAATTGCAGAGTTGTACGCTCTGGTTCAGGTCTGCAAAGAATGGCATACTCATTAGATGAGTGCCGGGGGAACAATTCTTTCATGGTGGCCACAGAAAGAAGGGGACCATTCTCAAATCCTTCCTGAGGGAGGCAAAAAGCTTCAGCAAACGTAGCTAAAGTAATGACTACATGAGATGGTAAACAAGCAATGGGCCAACACTACTCTGTAGCAGGTGCGATGGCAATAGCAGAAATAATCTGCGCGTGGAATGGATGACACTCCACTGAATGCCACGACAATTCAGTGAAGGCTAACAGACCATGAGTGCGCAAATACTCACTCACTTCAGGAGTGAGGCCTGCACGGAAGGTTGCGACATTCGCGAGAGCTTCCATGGCGCAAGTAAACATGAGAACACAGAAGACAAAGAACGCACAATCACACAAACACAATAGCAATTATCAGTGGAAAGAACAGGATTAGTAAGAGTACAAGAAACATGAGGCGAAAAAACCTTAATCATAGAACCGTATTGGAGAGATATCCTTCATGATTACGGCATGCATGCAGGATCAGAAACAGTAACACAGCGTGGCGATTAATCATAGTTAGATACCAAAACGAGAAGATTATGGCCAGTGGTCAACCGAAATACGGGAAGAAAAAGAAAAACAAGTGACACTCGAAAAAGAATAAGTACACATCATAGGTTATCAGACGGCTGGTGATATGGGCGAAGCTTAGAACCATTAATCACTTTTGGCAGGAGAACACCAGTTAAGGTCGCTAACCGAAAAGTTGCTGGTCCCACTTGTTCAACATTCGGGTATGGACTGAACCACCATAATTTAAATTTTCCGGCAGCACGATTGGCTTTAGCATTATAAAATAAAACAAGTTGGTCAACCGTAAAGACAGGGGTTTTTAGGAAGCGGTCATGAGTACGGGCTTGACGGAGCTAAACTTCTTGGAGAGTCATGAAGCTTTCCCAGCGGTGTTCATCCAATGATTAGAGCGCATCCAACCGAAATAGGAGAAATTCTTTCGGCAGCAATTTGTGAGATAAGGCAACACGTAGGCTCGGTACCACTACTTCCATTGGTGCAATAACTTCCAATCCATAAGTAAGTTTAAACGGAGTTGTTCCAGTTGCCACTTTGTACGTGGTCCGGTATGCCCATAATACAACAGGTAAGAGTTGCATCCAACGTTCCGGACATTCCAAGATCAATTTGCGGAGCATATTCAATAGAGTCTTATTGGTACTTCCAGCCAGACCATTAGCATGCGGATAGTACGGTGAACTGAATTTATGCATAATATGAAAAGTTTGAGTCGGTATTTGCAGTAAGTTTTTTGCAAAATATGTTCCTTGGTCCGTCACTATCTCCAGAGGTAGTCCATATTGAGGGAAGACATCCTTCATCAAACATTTTGCCACCGAAACAGCTGCGGCAGAACGTAAAGCCCAAGCTTCCACCCACCTAGTGGTATAATCTGTACAAGTCAATATGTATCGATTTTTGGTGAGGGTCGCTCGCGGTGTTATGGGGCCAATAAAATCTAGACCCCACTTCTGAAAGGGTTCCAAAGGTAAAACAGGTTGAAGGGGAAAAAAGTGTCGCTACAAGGGCTGCCCAGACCGTTGACAAACATCACACTGCTGCACAAATTGAACCACATCTCTTTACATTGTAGGCCACCACAACCCACTTTGTAGAATTTTGCAGTCAGTAAGATCAGCTGCGAAGTGTCCTCTAGTGGGTAATGAATGAGCCATAGAAATAACTGATTCCTCTTCATGTAGAGGAATGCATCTAAGTAAAACACCAGTAGGATCTATGTAATACAATTGACCTACAATCAACCGGATTCGTCGATTGTAGACTGCAAATTTCTGGTGCAGAGCAGGGGGAGTATTAGGAGGAAGACATCCGTCAGTGAGGAAAGTCATTAACGTATCATAGTATGTAGGAGCCACAGGAAGTTCTGCAGATTCTTCACTAGTTGTCTCGGTGACGTAAATCGCCGGCGTTGTATCATCCACACCTATTGGAGAATCACCAGAATCTAGTCGAGATAGAAAATCCGCCAAGACATGTGTTGTGCCGGGTCGATGAATAACTTCATAATCGAACTCCTGTAATAGTAAAACCCATCATGCCAATCTACCACCTAAATGCTGCTGCCGAACCAAGTACACCAGTGCAGCATGATCCACATGGAATGTAAATTTACGGCCCAGCAAGTAATGCCAAAATTTCTTAACAGAGTATACCAAACCAAGACATTCTCATTCTGTCACAGAATAGTTTCGCTCCGCAGGAGCTAATCAGCGGCTCGCATAGTACACAACCCGAAACCATTTGTCAATTTGTTGCATGAGGACACTACCAATCGCAATATCTGACGCATCCACGAAGACATGGAACGGTCGATCCCAATCAGGTGGTTGCAGGATCGGTGCCTGCATCAATAAGACCTTCAACCGATCAAATGCACTTTGGCACTCCTGAGTCCATTCGTACTTCCGTGGAGCGCTGGTCATAAGCCAATTAAGTGGTGTCGCTAAATGAGCTAACCACCGTAAATGTCTGCCATGCCACTAGATTTGACCAAGAAAGCGCATAACTTCTTTCGGTGTCTTTGGGACTGGTGCCTCCAACACGGCTACTACTTTATCCAGATCTACCTGTATTCCTTGTTTAGAAATAATATGGCCAAGCAGTTTGCCACAGGAGACCGCAAAAACGGATTTGGTAGGATTCAAACATAATCGGTACTCTCGGCATTTTTCAAAATAGCACTGTAAATGATACAGGTGCGCTGAAGTGGCACCAAATAAGGGAAAATCATCCAAATACACTTGCATAAACGTGGTCAAGTAAGGTGACAAGACTTCCTACATACATCTTTGGAATGCACTCGGGGCATTCCGTAAACCGAACCACATTACGGTGCAGGCATAGACACCCCAATTAGTGATGAATGTTGTCTTCGGTATATCTTGTTTGGCCATCCTGACTTGATTATATCCACTGTAGCCATCCAGAAAAGAATACATTTCGTGACTTGCTACCCTGTCGAGCATTGTGTCTAGAAAGGGGAGAGGGAACGGATCCGGTACGGTGGCGGCATTGAGTTTTCGGTAGTCAACACAGATACGCAACTGTTTATTTTTCTTCGGCACTATTACTATTGGTGATATCCACTCCACATGCTCAATTGGCACAATGAATCCCACCTTCAATAAACGATCAAGTTCAGCCTTCACCTGTGTCGCATAATTAGGGTTCATCCTATAACTAGGTTGTTTGATAGGCCTCGCATCGTGTTTTAGTACCACTCGATGTTGATAAATCCGTGGGTCAAGGCCCTTCATGTCTCTGTAATCCCAAGCAAAGACGTCTGCGAATTCACGCAGGAGTTGTACCAAATCTTCTTGGAAATGCGCTGCTAACCCGGCCCTAATTTTGACTAGCCTCGGGTTGACCGTATCTCCCAAATTGTATGTTACCAACTGATCCTCCGGTACACAAAACTGTCGAGGCCTTTCCAAGTCATCAGCTAGCTGCAACAGTTGTTGTAAGGTCGATTCATCCATAATCATATCGGCATCTGCTGCTACTTCTTCGATCAGTGGCACGACCGACAAACTTTCGGACTCCAGGTGTTTGCTACCGACTATAAGTCTACAGTACCTAATGAGATGAGGTCCTTATTGGTTTTAAGGAAAGCTTCCTCCTCATCATCAGATAACCCATCCAACATATGGACTGGCTCCGCTACATATGGTCGTGCATGAAGATCACAAGGTTGCATAGCATCCATATTAACTACATATTTCCGGTGATTGTCTTTGAAAATTAACTCTTGAGCTGACCAATCTTGTACGACTTTGGCTTGCTTTAGCTAGGGTCGACCAAAGAGTAAATTGTAGTCAAGGCTAGATTCGGGTAGCTCTAGGACTACAAAAGTCATTTTAAATGTGGTTCCCTGCAGGGTTATCGGGATGTTACGTACTAAGCCCACCGGATGGACTCGTGATTGGTTTGCCATTCACACAAAGAACTGCACCGGTTCAATTTGGGTCCAACCTAGTTTCTTACAGAGTGTAGCTGTTGCAATATTCACACCAGACCCGCCATCAATTAAAACTTGGATAATCTTTTGGTTTTTATACCAGACGGTAATCAATGGAACTGAATGATCCACCGTAGAATCCATCTCCGGTTGTATGGTCGTAGTCGTCGGAGTACACGAAGGTCCGGGACTAACCTGCTGTTGGAACTGCTGCCGTACTCCTGGAACTAAGGCGAGCAACTGTCCCAAAGGGAGTGTGATTGAACCCATATCTGATCTGTTTGGGCTGTGGACATCACGGATTCTGGTGGTGATTCTAATGTTGTTGGGGCAGAGTTCTGTTCATTCGATCTTGTCTGTGGCAGAGGGACCTGTATTACCGGAATTGGATCAGGAAACATAGTCGGCTCCTTAGCTGTCCATTGACTAGCCTTTGTAAACATCCGCTGTTGCTCACGAATTCCAGGCTCGAAAACTTCAGCTACTGGTTGCAACTGTTTACCTGATCTTGTCTGTACCACGGCTGCTTGTGACTCAATTGGGGAGATATAAACCATATTAGTCATCGGGTTTTTTCGTTCTTTCTTCCTTTTGTCGTACTCTGTTGCTTCCTTGCAAAATCGATGGATATAGCAAACCTCGCCACAAAAATGGCACTGAGGGGGTTGGAGGGAGGTACCTTCCACCGATGTACCTGCCTGCCATTGATTTTGATTAAAGTTGTTACTTCGTGGTCCTCAAAAGTTCCTATATCCCTGCTGCTGGTTGAGTCACAATTGTGGTGGCACATAATGAGTGGCTGGCTGCCCTGGTTCCTGTATTATATGGTTTACGACCGCTCTACCCTGCACCTTTGCATTATATGCACATGTTTCTATTGAGTGTCCTGTTGTATTATAGATGGCACAATACATCTGGTTGAGGGCACATGTAGAACTGGTGTGACCTAGATTCTTGCACTTAGTACAATACACCTATTTGGATGGATCATCAGCTACGTTCTTACTTGCTTTCAACCATTCCAGGTCCTCCATAAAACCTCCAACTTTGTGCTCCAGCTGTAAGGCCATCGCAATTACATCGTCCAATGTCATTCCGCCCACACAACGAATGATCATGATCTGTCGTAACTGTGGATTCAGTCCGTTAATGAACCATTGTGTTATGAAATCATCTGGCAGATTGGCATGTGCCGGAGGCAGTTGCCTTAAGTGAGTTCTAAATAGTGTCGCATACTCCTATACACTCTGGTGTGGTTTCTGTTGATTGTTCTGCAAATAGTCAAAGATTTTTATAGGGTTCTTCTTCAAATGAAACATCTGTAAGAATGCATCTCTCACATCATCATAATTATCGAAATGATTAATACCATATTCAGTCAACCACCTTGCTGCTTCATTAACCAATGTGGCCTGAAATACAATGGCCTTGTACGCCGGATCCGGTGGGTGATTCAACACTGCATAACTGATCTCGAATGTGCGAACATGTGCGTCGGGGTCATCTCTCGGAAATCCACCGAATTTTGCATATGTCACTCTGGTTGGAATCGGTCGAGGTGGAATGATTGGCAGTGGCTTCTGCTCTTACTGCTGCTGAAACTGCGGTTGCGGCTGTGGAGGTGTTTGCTGCTGTGACTGTGAACCACTCATGGTGCTATTGTGGGTAGTATTGTTGTTATCTGTATGCTGAGGGGGTGTCTCTTGTCCTTCAGAATCTGTATTATCAGCCTGCTCACTTTTCGGTTCAAAAATGTCGTTGAATCTCTTACTTAACTCTAAATCAGGTAGCCTTTCCTCAGCTTTGGTATCAAAATTAGGTAGGTTTGCCTCAAAACATGGTGAACATAATAAGGGTCCACCAGGCAGCATCGCACTATTACCGAAAAACTTCAAATTCCCACCAAATGGTACCGAACTTCCACCGAAACTTGTCGAACTTTCACCGAACCAGGTTACCCTTCCACGAAAAACGGTCGCACTTGTCCACTGCTTATCTTGCGTATTGCTCTTCCCTTACTGATTATTTCCAATTTTCCATCTTCCCACAGACGACGCCAGTGTTAAAAGCACTTCTGTCAAGTCGCTTTTAATCTCGTTTCGGGTTCGTGGGGATGGTAAGGGGTCTGACAGTGCAGAGGCCCTTTGTTTAATTTCCCCAAATTACTATTCAACTAAGCAATAACTATACTTTCAAGATAGTAATTTCTGCTACATAGTTACTATGTTCCGGTTATGATTATCTTACATAGTAACTTATCGCGCAAATTAACAATCACACAATCGCATAAACTTATCAATGTGAATGTAACATTACTGTGTTAATAATGACTCACTGCAATTCAACAAGAACAGAATAATAATACTAAGATATCGGCAAATCTGCACACGATCCATAGTTGCCTAGACAGAGTCTGGCGAACCCGTCTCTCTCTCTCTCTACCGAGGAATAACCGTAATGCCTTTTCATTAATGGATAAAAAGTTACAACTATTGATACGCCTCTTCGGTGCCTGCTACTATGGAAAATAAAATTACATTATTCCAATCCGGCGGCCTAACACACCCTTGATAAGACCGAGTGTTTCACATTGGAGAGCACTTGTTTTATTTCAAAAAAAAAAAGAAAGACAACTCTTATAGACTATGCATTGACTAATGGGTCTGAATAAAAGAAAAATAAAAAAATAAGTACACAATCCCTCACATAGATGACTTCTTAGGTCAACTAAGTGAAGTGACTATATTCACTAAGATTGACTTAAGATTTAGATATCACCAAATTAGGATCAAAGCAGAAGACATACCCAGGACAACCTTTCAAACACGTTATGGCCACTACGAGTTTACCGTTTTAACTTTTGGATTAAAAAATGCACCTACCACATTCATTGCTTGATGAAAAATATTTTTCATGATTACATGGACAAATTCAGCTTAGTATATCTTGATGATATATTTGTATAATCTAAAGATGATAGTGAGCATGATGTACATCTCAAGAAGAATTCGCAAAATCTTAGAGAACATAAATTGTATGGAAAAAAGAGTAAGTGTTTCTTTGCTAAGGATAAACTTGTGTATCTAGGAAGAGTCATATCTAAAGAGGGAATTCATATAGATGAGGATAAAGCGAAAAAATTATTTGATTGGCCAGTTCCTAAAACGGTAAGGGATGTTAGACATTTTCTAGGATTGCTACAATATGAAAGAGCACACATTGAGGATTTCTCTAAGATCGCTTATCCCCTCACATAGTTGACTAAAAAGAATGCATGATTTATATGGAGTGATGCCTCTCAAAAATCATTTGAATCATTGAAACAAAACATCATTGAAATTTGTGTTTTGAAATTACCAAAAATGGGAAAGCCTTTTGTGTTTGCATGTGATGCAATTTTTAGGAGGATATGATGTGTTCTTTGACAGGATGATAGGATGGTTGCATATGAATCCATAAAACTAAGAAAACATGAACTTAATTATCCTACTCATGATCTAGAATTGTTGTTATTGTACATACACTTAAGCATTGGAGACATCTATTAGGAAGGGTTACATTTGAATTAATAGATCATTAGAGTCTAAAATACATTTTCACACAACCATTGCTTAACACTAGGCAAAAGTGTTTGATTGAATTATTAAGCGAGAATGATTTTGACATTAAGTATTTGGCTATTAAGGAAAATAAGGTCGCTGATGATTTGAGTCGAAAACCTTTATGTAATCTTCTTTCTGTAGTGAATTTTGATTTCCTCAATCAAATTCAAGAAGAAATGAAACAAGACTCTTTTTATGCACCTATCTTGATTTTTTGCATGCAAATAGGGGATCCATGTATCAAGATAAATTTCATTGTAGAATGGATCTTTATATTGTAACAATTGATTATGCATATCTTCTGAGTCTCCATTGAAAGTTCCGATACTACATCATTGTGAGGATGCACCTTTTTCGCACATCAAGGTTATTCAAGGAACTATATTAAAACGAACTATTCTTACCTCTGGCCATACATAAAGCAGGATATTAGAAAAAGTGAATGTTTTAAGTGCCAATAGGTGAAATGTGAGTTTATGAGAATGCCTGGAATGCTTCAACCTTTGGATGTTCCAAATCTAAAGTTTTAGTCTATCTCTATGGACTTTATCATTAAATTACCGATGAACAGAATTAAACATGATACCATATTTGTGGTATTTGATTGAGTTACCAAGATGACACATTTCTTTCCTTTTAAAAAACTTATATTTCCTTGAATGTTGTAAGGCTATTTATAAAATAAAATTTTTAACTGCATGGAATGCCAAAAACATAATTTGTGTTAGAGACTCTAGATTCACACCAAACTTTTGGAGATCAACATTTGAATTGATTGGAATTCAACTTCATATGAGTACGACTTCATATGAATTGTTAATGTGGTTTGTTGAAGATATGTTGCATATGTATGTGAATGAAAAGCAAGATAATTGGAGTGAATATTTGTCGTTAGTCGAGTTTGCATACAATAGTGCATGGCATGCAACTAGAAAAATGACTCCGTTTGAGGCTATGTATGGTTATAATTGTTTGACTCCACCTTTGTTTTATAGTTTTCCAACTAAAGTGGAAGTATCTAAGGAAATGATTGAGAAGATGGATAAAGATCTTGGAAAAATTAAGCAACACATAAAAGAAGTTTAGAAAAGGCAAAAGAAACTCTATGATTTAAAGAACAAGCTGAAAAATGATGACTCTTTTGATCTTCAACCTGAGATAGTATTAGATAGGAATGAAAGATTACTAGAAATAGATGTATAGTAGGGATTTTGGTAAATTGACACACATATCCAATTGAAGATGCGAATTGGGTGAACTTAGATGATTTTGTGGCACATTATCCTTATTTGCATATGTGAGGATAATTTTGATAGTGAAATAATTCATTTTGAACTGTTTGTTATATATTGTGGAGATAATGTTTAGAATGAATAAGTAGGCCATTTTGTGCGTATTGACAAAAATTAGGAATGAAAAGTTTTATATTCTCTCTCTAAACCTTATTTTCATCATGTATGGTTGTAAATTGAATATGAAAATGAAAGAATTAAGAGAAATGTTATATGAGAGAAAAGTAGAGCATGCATAGGAGAATAAAAGTGTCTCTACAAAAAATTTGTAAATCATGTTTTAAGTACCTCGTTTTGGGCTCTACAACTACTTCACTCTAACATAATGCCTTCATTTTACTACTCTCTCTAGAATTTCTAAACTTGTGGGGCTCAAAAGTGGGATTTGGGAGGTAGATTTGGACCTAAGGCATCTCTAACACTATTATGCAGATCAAAGAGCTGAACATGTTTGCCTCTCACAAGCTTAAGCTAATTCCTCACTATTTTTTGAGTTATAGAGCTGGGAAAGTGCCAATTTTTGGTACTTAAAGAAAAGAAAGTTGGCTTCTCTATTTCTATTTGAATATGTGATTTTGATGCATAAGTGTTATCATGCACAATTATGGGATGTCTTCAGATATACCTTTTTGTTGGTTTTCTTCTATTTTTTGATAAATACCGCTAGAGAAAGCACTACTCTACTAAAAACACATGGTTTTGAAAAAGTTTTGCATGCAACATAGGGAGAGCACTTTTGCTAAATTTTTAGGATTGCATGCTTCTTCGGGGGGATGGTCCACTCAGTTTTAAGGAAGATCTTGCTGTGTCATATAGAAGGAGGCCAAAAATCAGAGAATTACCTTGTGATCAAGAGTGAGAGTGAGAGTGTGAGTGTGATTGATAGTGCAAGTGTGAATGAGATTCTGATAGCTCAGGGGTGGCCGAGAGGTGGAGGCTTCATCAAGAATCTATTTTCCAAAGCTATTGTATTGATTGATTCAAATATATAATACCGGAACTTCTCTTTCTTTGAGTCATATGTTGTCTACTTTTCTATGTTGGATTTTCTCTTATCTTGTGAAGGTTTTACTTTTATCTCTTCCACTATTCTTGAGTGATCAGAAACTTGTGATTCAGGATAGCTTATGATTGACAAAGCACTACAAATGATATAAGAGAAAAAATTGATCCTCGGGAATGATGGGAGGTTTGACACAAAAGATCCATGAGCAAGAGGAACTTATTCAAAAGTTTCTTGGAGAATTACACAAAGAACGAGGTGGAAAGCAACCACATGATGCAACAAATTTGTTCATAGAGCTAAATGATGAAGTGCATGAAGGTGCAAGAAAATCTAGTGTGCCAAGAGGAAGACGAAAATGCAATTATGAAGATATGGAGGTGGGTGAGTTTTCCCTCAACCAAGTCTTCAAGAAGGCTAAATTGATTGATTTTGATGGTGAGAAGAGTGGTAAAGAGCTAGAGGCATGGGGAAGATAATGATGAAAATCTTTCGAATTTTGTAGAAAATATTTTGAAAGAATATACAAATGTATTTCCAGAAGACTTGTGTGGTATATCTCCACCTAGGCAGATTGACCATGCCATGGACTTGTATTAGGAGAGCAAACCATATTCATGAGCACCTATAGATTTAACATAGATGAATTAAAGGAGCTTAAGATTTAGTTAGATGATATTTTGAAGAAAGGCTTGATAAGATTGAGTGTTTCACCTTAGGGAACACATGTTTTATTTCAAAAGAAGAAAGATGGCTCTTATAAATTATGGATTGACCACATGGGTTCGAATAAAAGAATTGAAAGGAGAAACTGTATTTGGTTTTCAAAATAAAATGGAAGCATCTAAAGAAATGCTTGCGAAGATGGATGAAGAACTTGGAAAAATTAAGAAACACATAAAAGAAGCTCAAAAAAGGCAAAAGAAATTCTAGGATTTAAAGAGAAGACCACTTTAATTTCTAATAGATGACATGATTTTTCTTAAAGTCAATCCTCATTGATCTAACTTTTTGCTAGAGAAGGATCATAGATTTTCTCCACGATATGCAGGTCCCTTTAAAGTTCTAAAAAAGATTGTATCTCTTGCTTATTTGTTGGAATTGCCTGCACATTTGAATGTGCATCCTGTATTTCATGTTAGCTTACTTAAAAGATATGTACCTAATGTTGCTCATGTCTTGTAGGACAACTATAAGCTAAAGGATGATGGCTCTTTTGAGCTTTCACCTGAGATAGTATTAGATAGGAGGGAAATATTACTTAGAAATAGATCTATAGTAGAAATTTTGGTAAAATGACACATATATCTAGTTGAAGATTTGACTTGGCTGAACTTTGACAGTTTTATGGCACATTGTCCTACTTTCCAACTCTAAGGAAGAGTTCTCAAAAGGGGGAAAGAATTGTAATAGGCCTTTTGATAGTGAAATAATTCATTTTGAAATTTCTATTATATATTGTGGAGATAATGTAGAATGAATAAGTAGGACATTTTATGCATACAAAAAAATTTAGGGACAAGTTTATATTTTCTCTCTAAACTTATCTGCATCATGTTTTCTGGTTGAAAATTGAACGTGAAGATGAAAGAATTAAGAGAAATGTTGTTTGAGAGAAAGGTAGAGCATGCTTGAATCATGTTTTAAGTACCTCATTTTGGGCTTCACATTTAGTTCACTATAAGGTAAGGCCTTCATTTTACTCTCTCTCTAGAAAAACTTAACTTGCAGGGCTCAAAAGTGGTATTTGGAGGTGGACTTGAACATAAGGCATCTCTAACACTATTATGTAGATGGAAGAGCTGAATAGTTTTTCCTCTCACAAGCTTAAGCTGATTCCTTACTGTTTTGAGTTATAGAGGTTGGAAAAGTGCCATTTTTTGCCACATTTTGAAAAAAAGTAGGCTTCTTTATTTCTATTTGAATCCTTGATTTTAATTCATACATGTTATCATGCACACTTATGGGACGTCTTTGGATATACATTTTCGTTGTTTTTCTTCTATTTTTAGATAGATACCTCTAAAGAAAGTGTTGAGTACTATAAATACATGATTTTCTGAAAGTTTTGCATGCAACATGGGCAAAGCTGACTTTTGCTAAATTTGGGTGACACCCTTCTTTGGGGGGATGGTCAACTCTTTTTTAAGGAAGATTTTTCTATCTCATATGGAAGGAGTCTGAAAACCAGAGAATTACCTTGTGATTGGGAGTGAGAGTGGGAGTGTGATTGAGAGTGCAAGTGTGAATGAGACTGTGATAACTCAGTGGTGGTGGGGAGGTTGAGGTTTCATCAGGAAGCTATTTTCCAAAGCTATTGTATCAATTGATTCAAATCTATATTACCAAAGTATCTCTTTCTCTAAGTCATATCTTGTCTACTCTTCCACATCAGATTTTCTCTTATGTTCTGCAAGTTTTTTTTCTCTCTTCCAATATTCTTGAGTGATCACAAGCTTGTGATTGAGGAAACACAACAAGTTATATAAGAGCAAAATTTATCCTTGAGAATGATGGAAGCTTTGACACAAAATATCCATGAGCAAGGGGATCTTATTCAAAAGCTCAGCAGGGTAGGACGCAACCATAAGGTGCAAAAATGTTTTTTGTGGTGGAGCTTAATGATTAATGGATGAAGGTACCTGAGCATCTAGTGTGCCTAGAGGAAGAAAGAAATGCAATAATGAAGCTATGGAGGCAGGTGATTTTGCCCTCAACCAAGTCTTCAAGAAGGCAAAATTGAATGATTTTGATGGTGAGAAGAAGAGCGGTGAGGATCTAGAGGCATGGATTGAAGAGTTAGAGGATTTCTTTGATCTTTGACAATTCAGTGAGGAGTCCAAGGCAAAGGTCGAAATCCTACATCCACACGTCATCACAAATCTATGGTGGAAGTCCTATATGTAGACCCGGACCCGTTTGGGTCTGGTTAGTGTTTGCAAATATGCATTGGAGATTAGTGGTGATGCTCTAAAGAACAAGTTTATTGAAGGGCTTCATGAGGAGCTTTGTTATCAAGTGAAGGGATCTCGATGTGCTGATTTCTTGGATGTTGTTGCGATGCTGAGAATTTTGAGAAGATGAAGAAGCTCAATATGCAGAAGGGGAATATAACTAGATTCAATGTGACAGGACATAGGCCACAGAGACCTACCACAACAAACATGAATAATTCAAAGAAGAATTCATCTTTTAATAATCAAGGTAAGAATCATGCTCAGGTAGAAAACTAAAGTGGGTGTCAACCCATCCATTGAGAGCAAGACCCTGATTTAAATGAGCAGATAAAGATCATTGAGGAACATGCAACAATCAACAAAGTAGATGATGGAGGTAAGTGGCCTAACTCTGCTTTACATTGCATGATGACTAGTTCTTTTCCAAGGGCTTCTATAATTAGGATTTTGGGTATGATTTCTACACATAGAATCATATTTTTTTATTGATTCATGTAGTACACATGGTTTTCTATCTTTCAAATTGGTACAAAATTTAGGGACCAAATATATAGATAATAAGACATGTAGAGATGTCCAATGGAGGATTACACTATATGAAATGATAAATTGAAAATCTCGCATTTTTACTTTTTTGATAGGTTCTTTTATGGGAGTTTCCATGTGATTGAGATGAAAGAGAGTGATGCAATTATAGGCATGGACAAAATTATGCAACAATTGATTGCGAACAAAGAACAATCACTTTAAGGCTAGATGATGAATCTATCCACATTCTAGGTGATGGGCATAATCATAAATCTATTCTCATTTTTTCTATGCAGATAATTAGAGGTATACAGAAAGGTTGTAGAAAATTTGTAGTGTATGTGAACAATCTGCATGACAAAAGTAATGATAAAAATCTTTTGAATTATGTAGATAATCTTTTGGAAGATAATCATATAGACCAGGATAAAGTGAAACAATAGTTGATTGGCCAATTCCTAAAATTATAAGGGATGTTATAAGTTTTCTAGGATTGGTGCAATATGAAAGGGCACATATTATAGATTTCTCTAAGATAGCTAATCCCCTCATAGGGTTGACTAAGAAGAATGCATGATTTGTGTGGAGTGATGCCTATTAAAAATGATTTGAATCATTGAAACAAAATTTCATTAGAAATTGTGTTTTGAAAATACTAGAAATGTGAAGGCCTTTTGTGGTTGCATGTGTTGTAAGTGGTAGTCAGATAGTATGTGTTTTATCAAAAATTGATAGGGTGGTTGCATATGAATCTAGAAAATTAAAAAAACATGAACTTAATTATCCTAATCATGATCTAGAAGTGCTTGCTGTTGTACATGCACTTAAGCATTGGGGACATCTAGTGTTAGGGGTTAATTTTGAATTGAAAATAGATCATTAGAGTCTAAAATACATTTTCACACAACCATTGCTTAATAATAGGCAAAACCATTGCATTGAGTTATTAAGCGAGTTTGGTTTTGACATTAAGTATTTGGCTAGTAAGGAAAATAAGGTCGCTGATGATTTGATTCTGAAACATTTATGTAATCCCCTTTTTGTAATAAATTTTGATTTCTTCAATCAAATTCAAGGAGAAATGAAAGAGGAATTCTTTTATGCACCTATCTTGGATTTTTCACATGCAAATAGGGGATCCATGTATCAAGGCAAATTTCATTTGCAGAATGGATCTTTATACTGTAACAATCGATTATGCATATCCATTGAGAGTTCAAATATTACATGATTCTCATGATGCACATTTTTTTGCACATCCATGTTTTTCAAGGACCTATGTTAAAAGAAAATATTCTTTCTTTTGGCCATGTATGAATGGGGATACTAGAAAATATGTAAGTGAATATTTAGTTTCAAGTGTCAACACATGAAATTTGAGTTTAAGAGAATGCCTAGAATGCTTCAACCTTTGGTTGTTCCAAATGAGAAGTGGGAGTCTATCTCTATGGACTTTATCATTAAATTACCTATGACTAGTAGTAAACATGATAACATATTTGTGGTAATTGATCGATTTACCAAGATGGAACATTTGTTTCCTATGAAAAAGACTGGCACTACCTTGAATGTTGTGAGACTATTTGTAAAAGAATTTTTTCGAGTGCATGGAATGCCGAAAACCATAATTTCTGATAGAGACTCTAGATTCACATCAAACTTTGGAGAGCAACATTTGAATCAATTGGAACTCAACTTTGTATGAGTAGAGCTTTCCATCCACAAAATAATGGGAAAACCGAGAGGGTTAATCAGGTACTTGAAGATATGTTGTGTATGCGTGTGAATGAAAAGCAAGTGAGTGAATATTTGCCATTACTCGAATTTGCATACAATAGTGCATGGCATGCATCTATAAAATTGACTCTCTTTGAGAGGCTATGTATGGTTATAATTGTTTGAATCCACCTTTGTTTTCTGGTTTTCCAAACAAAGTGGAAGTACATAAAGAAATGCTTGAGAAGATGGATGAAGAACTTGGAAAAATTAAGCAACACATAAAAGAAGCTGAGAAAAGGAAAAAAGAAATTCTACGATTTAAAGAGAAGAACACTTGAATTTCAAATAGATGACATGGTTTTTCTTAAACTCAATCCTCATTGATCTAACTTGTTTCTAGGGAACGATCATATACTTTTTCCACAATATGAAAATCCTTTTAAAGTTTTGGAAAAGATTGGATCTCTTGGTTATTTGTTAGTATTGCTTGCACATTTAAATGTACATCCTGTATTTCATGTAAGATTACTTAAAAGATATGTACATAATGTTTCTCATGTTTTGGAGGACAACTAGAAGCTGAAAGATGATGGCTCTTTTGAGCTTTGACCTGAGATAGTATTAGATAGAAGGGAAAGATTACTTAGAAATAGATATATAGTAGAGATTTTGTTAAAATGGCACACATATCCAGTTTAAGATTTGACTTGTATGAGCTTAGAAGATTTTCTGGCACATTAACCTTCTTTCCAAATTTGAGGACAACGTTCTTAAAAGTGGGGAAGAATTGTAATAGGCCGTTTGATAGTGAAAAAAATCATTTTGAGCTTTTCATTATATATTGTGGAGATGATGTTTAGAATGAACAAGTAGGACATTTTATGAATATACACAAAATCTAGGGATGGAACGTTTTATATTCTCTTGCTAAACCTTATCTGCATCATGTTTTCTAGTTGAAAATTGAACATGAAGATGAAAGAATTAAGAGAAATGTTGTATGAGAGAAAGGTAGAGCATGCATAGGAGAATAAATGTGTCTCTATGAAAAATTGTTGAATCATGTTTTAGATTCCCTATTTTGGGATCTACATTTAGTTCACTATAAGATAATGCCTTCATTTTACTCTCTCTCTAGAATTTCGAAACTTATAGGTCTCAAAAGTGATATTTGGAGGTGTTGGAGTTAGATGTTTGTGGAAGTACGCGAACAAAACAAGGAAGAAGAAGAAGCTTGGAGCTCAATACATAATACTGAATGTATTACTAGAGAATGTACAAAGATAAGTAGCCCATTAGGGCAATAGGCGTATATACAAGCAGAGGGAAAAAAACCTCCTAAAAGAAAGTGCCCAACGGTCCTAGTGTGTTCACACACATCACTACCTAAATATATCAACAAATCCCCCCTGGGAGTGATGTGGTGAACAAGGAGCTGACACTCATGTATAAGGAAGTGCCAAGCTATGTGAAAATCACTCCGCAATGTTCTCCTGCGTGGGCACATATGCCAAGCTTATCTCCACAGTAGAGAACCTCTTCCTGACATAATGATAATGCACCTCAATGTGCTTAGTGCGAGCATAAAACACAAGGTTCCTCGCAACTTCCAATGCGCTCTGATTGTCAGTGAAGATGGTGGTGGCAGAAGACTGACCAACACCCAAATCAGCCATAAGACATCTCAACCATACACACTCAACAATCGCTGTGAAAGCTGCCCTATACTCAGCCTCACAACTGGAAGTGGCCACAAATGATTTAACATTTCCAATATTCTTTATTGAGTTCCTAGTGTCATCACCTCACTGAACTTCATGCTTTCCTTTGGGTTCTTCAAGTTCAGACAATAATGCTACATTGCCTGCTACATGATTGGAACAATCAGAATCAATATAGAATAGGTACTCATCATCTTTACCTTGCTTGGCTATCATATTCATGAGTAATAGGGAATCCTCTGTATCATCTGTATAATTGTTGTAGTCTCTTTTTCCTCTGAAGCCTCCTTGATAGTTGTTGTTGTAGCCTTGGTTGTAATTGTGATGGTAGTTGTTTCCTCCATTATTGAACCTCCCTTTTGATTGTCCATAGAGGAAGCCTCTTTCTCTTTGATTCTTTGTGCTCCTAAAGAATTCATCTGTGCTATGATTGATCAAGCCACAAATGTTTCAAGATGAAGAGTTTTATGGTCTCCCCCTGCCTTGCTTTCCTCCTCTGCCCCTTCCTCTAGTACCTCTTCCTCTACCTATGAAATTCACTTGTGAGGTACTTGCATCCTCTTCAGTCTTCTTACCTTTGCTTTTATCTTTACTCTTACTTGTATTTAATTTGTAGAGGTTGAAGTTGATGCACTCGTCAATGGACTACAAAATTTCAACGTTGTAGAGATACGAAAGTTATGTGAAGCCTATCAATTTGGTAAACTATCAAGAACATCATTTTTGCATGACAAGCATGTTAGTGAGAATGTGCTAGAAATAATATGTACAAATGTTTGGGGTCCTACAAAGACCTCATCTATGTGAGGCTATAGGTTTTATGTCACTTTCATTGTTGACCATACACAAAAAAGTACGGGTATACTTCATGAAAGAGAAGAGTGAGGTGTTTACTCACTTTCAAAATATTAAGGCTATGGTGGAAAAGTAGACATGCAAGCATATTCAGACATTGACATCTAATGGAGGAGGTGAATACATGTCAAATGAGTCTCAATAGTTTTTTAAAAAGTCATAGAATTTGATGATAAATTTCATATAGGTCACACCATAATAGAATGGCATTGCTGAATGCAAATAATAGACATATTGCAGAAATAGTAAGAGCATTGATGGTTGAGGAAAATATGCCTCGTTGTTATAAGGAAGAAGTTTTGCACACTACATATGTCCATGTTATAGATGAATTGAGAACCAAACTTAATCCAAAAGCATAAAAACATATCTTCATCATGAATTCCCTTGAGAAAAATGATAAATGTTACAACCCACTCATACGAAACATGAAGGTAAAAAAAAGATGTGATGCTTGATGAAATATCAAGCTTCTATGCAGATGCCAAAGAAGGACTTAATCTCGACTCAAATGATAAAGGAAATGCTGGAAAATCAAATAAAAAATCTCAAGTTCTGAGTGGAATTGATGTGTCACCAATCAATAGTTACAACTCAAACCCATGGAGTGGAAGATTGCGTGTAAATTTTAGTCTGCCAAATTCACTGATTACGTCTAGGAAAGGTAAAGAAAAGGTTTCTCCTAGTAATAGAACATGTAAAGGTTTTGAAGACATTGATGGAGAATCAAGCGCTTCAGAAAAAAGCCTTAATGAGGAACTTGGATTTCCCTTTGTGAAGACTCAAAGAGTAAAAAAGGCATATGTTGATGATACAACAAGAAGACGTGACCCATGACCAAGACAATTTAGGAGGATGCAGAATTCAGTGCAACGATTGACGTATGATAGTTACATGGCTTGTCATTGTGCCTACATGACCAAGGTAATATAAGATGTTGGATCTTCTTGTTCTGAAGATGTGATTGGAAATGAAGATTGGGAGAAAGCTATGAAAGAGGAGATTGTTGCCTTTTATGGAAATGAAACATGGAAACTGGTTCCATTTCCACAAGGAAAGAAACCTATAAGTTACAAGTGGGTTTTCAAGGTAAAGCACAATGCTGATGGTGAAATAAGTAGGTCTAAAGCATGCTTGGTAGCAAAAGGATATGCATAGATATATGCATTGATTATGAGCCCTCTAGCTAAAATGTCTACTGTAAGAGCACTTGTTGCATTAGCTACAACAAAAGGATAGATTTTGCATTAGATCGATGGTGAAGAATGCTTTCTTACATGGTGAGTTGCAGAAGATGTATACATGGACCATCCACAAGGATATGAGGACTCAAAGCAACGAGAATATGTTTGCAAGTTGCAATAGACTTTGTATGGGCTTAAACAAGCCCCTCTTGCTTTGCATGCAAGGATTGAAAAATATTTAACCACCATTGGATTTTCTATGTGTGATGCACATCACTCATTATATGCAAGGAAGGATCATGATGGCGTATTGTGGCTAATTATGTTGATGACTTGATTGTACGTGATGATAATGAAGAAAGCAATAAAGAGATAAAGAGACTCCTTATGCAAGAATTTGATATGAAATATCTTGGTGTCTTGCGCTATTTTTTGGGCATTGAGTCTATGCATACAAAGACTATGCCAATATATGTCAGGGATACTTTATTGAGCTTTATTAGATTTATCTATCCAAAATGATGGCACATCTATTTCTTGCCAGCTCACTCATACATTATATTTTTCCTTAGGTACTGTTCTTTATATATTGCACTATTTGTATTGTTTTATTAGGTTATTCTTGTATATTCTCTTTATGTAATAGAAGAAGAATAAGAATATTATTCTTCCTTGCCTCAATCTTTGTGTGCTCCTCTCTTTGTATGTGAGAGTGTGTGAGAGCTCTCTTCCTTATCTCCTTTCTCTTGACACATATACAAGACTTGGACACATCCAAGAAGGTTTGGGAAACCTTGCATAGATAGTAATCTTCATCCATCAAAACAAGGGAGACTTAGCTCAAGAAAAAACTGAATAATCTTAGGAAAGCACTAAGAACTAACATTAATGAATACATTTTGAAGGTTGAGGGGCTTGTAGATGCCATAGGATCAATAAGGAACCCAATCGAAGATGAAGATCTTGTTGCTCACACTCTCCATGGCTTGAAAGAGGATGAAAGGTGGATGTTATTCACCACATCAATGTATCTAAGGGATTCCCTACCAAAATTTGATCAATTAGTCACATTAATGGTGATTGAGGAGATGAATGAAGTAGATTCACAATCAAAATGCAACCAAGCCTAAGTTTTCTATGTAAGTAGAGGCAAAGGCAAAAGAGTTGGACAAGATTACCAAGGAAGATGGAGAGGAAGTTCAAAATCAAGCTCAAGCAACCAAGAAGGCTTCAACCAAAGCTATGGATCAACAATAAAAACAAGGAGTAGAGGAAGAGGAGGAAGATCACAAGGAAGAGAAACATCCAATGGAAAATGCTACAATTTTGGAAAACTGAGCCACTATTTAAGAGATTGTTGGTCCAAATGATCAAGGATGTCTTTTTGAAGACCCCACGTAGGACTACAAGGGCATATCAAAAGGAAAGAAGCAAGCAAGACTCTTCACCATTGAGGTAAAGCGATCAACCCTTTACAATGAAATGAATGTTCATAATTCTTATTGGGCTGATGCAACAAATACAACGATATACATTATGAGTAGGTGTCCAACCTCAAGAGTACATGGAGTCACACCTTATGAAACTTGGTGTGGTAAGAAACCCAACCTTTCACATCTCAAAGTATTTGTTTGTGTGTGTTATGTTCACATACCTCACGAATTGAGACACAAGTTAGACTTGAAGATAGATAGGTGCATATTTCTTGGATATTCTTGAGAGAAAAAGGGTTTAGATGTTATAACCCTAACACAAAAGTGGTTAAGGTGTCTAGTATTTGATGAGTTTCTACCTTGGTATGGTAGCAAACATTTGTTGGAGGTTGAAGATGCATCATGATTGCTCTAGGACATCATGATCTCCCAAATAAATTGTGCATATTTGGGAAATCTATCTTTGATAAGAAGTTTCTTTTATTTTTTCATCAATCTGATCTTTTTCCCTTTTTCTAGAGGGTTGTAGCATCAAAATTGAGTGTGGAAGACTCCAAAACATAATGACTTGCAGATTATGGATTCAAGATAAAGTATCATGCTATTTGGCACCCCGTAGGACTTCATCATGCAACCCAATGATCTAGATAATATTATCTAGTCCTCTCAAATCTAAATTAATAAAAAATACATTTTTTGGACACCTAAAGCATTGACAATGAAAAATAGGAACTAAAAACCCTAAAAACTTGATAATGAAGGAAACAAAGCTCTCAGAAAAGCAAAAATTGATATATGCACTTAAGATTTGATCACACACTAGTGCATACAGTCATATCTTCAAGTTTCCTCTATTCAAAAGAGGGTGTGCCTCAATTGCCTTCTAGGACACTCACTTTTAGTGAATCTAGTTATTCAGATAGTGGCTTGGAAGTCAGAGCTTGATGTAGTGACATGCAAGGAGAATTGTGAGTGAGGAATTCATGTCTAGGATTTAGAATGTGTATCTTATCACTCTTGAATTTGTATGTACGAGTGATTGTGGGCTCATGGTCTATTTAGATGGATTAAATCCTAATGTGATTAGATTGCATCCTTCCAAATGGATCTATTCCATGGAAGAAGCTGATTCTGAAGTTCATAGAAGGTAATTACCTAGATAAACAAGCACCATGTATGTGGTGTGTGATGATCTCAATCATACCAATGACATGGGAGAGTTAGAAATAAAGATTTCGGCCGATGCAGAAGAGTTAGTCACAACTCCTCATGGAAACTCCTTTTCTTATTGGATACTCTATGCCAATAGATTTCCTATGGATTCCAAACTCAAGGAGGTCTATGTTGTGATAGTAAGGAACCTAGATCATTAGACTTTGGATCTCCAAATGATTGAAGACCAAGTTCTATACTTGTGCAAGAGATGAAGGATCAAGAGAACGAGCTTTTTATGACTTATATGGATAGAAAACTAAAGGAATATTGAAAAAAAGGAGGATAAAGCAAAACACACATACCTAGGACAACCTGTCTTCTCTCCAAAGATGTAGGAGCAAAGGAGTCAAGAAAGATGTGCAGCTAGTGGAGACTCAGCTTCTTTCCCCATGAAAGTGGATTTCTATCTTCTTGGATGGTTTTCTTAGTAATGAAATATGGGCTTTTGTCTATGTAAAGCACTTGGAAACTCTAGATGCATGTCTAAAAGAGTGTATAGATTTGAAAGAAAACATGGAAAAATATCTTAAACTTTCTAAAGTACAAAGAAGGTCAGAAGCTTATTTCTAGTAGTGGATCACACCTATCCTCTTTGGACGAACTTTTTGGCATGGTAGCTAAGAAATTGGGAACTTAACATCCATTAGGAAAACAAGCACACTAGGGAGAACCTATGTGTTCCACCACTCAAAAGATGTTATCACTACAGGGGATACCATCCAATGCAAAATGGGACTTTTGGTAAAACCCCATAACCACATGTGGATAGAAACAAGCCAAAATATTTTCAATATTGCAAAAAGCTGAAAAATCATATTATGGTTTTTGTCATCACAATTAGCAACATGTGACATAGCCTCTTGCATAAACAAGCCTATAGGCCACAAATGGGTCAAAAATATCATAACTCAACACAACATTTCTTAGGACAAAGATGCCTTCCACCTCAAAAATGTTTTTCTTGTGAAATACACTAGCCCTAAGGATAATAAAGAAGGATCCATTTTTCCTATATTATCATCATTACCTCCAAAAGTGCAAGAACCTATTTATGATTATCCTAGAGGAGAGAAATATTACCATGAAGATGCACAATTAGACTATTATTCCTATTATGATGCCTAGTAATATAGTCAAGATCCTAATTTGACCACTATAGTATGGAAACTACTATTGTGTGTGGTATACCATAGTTAGACCTCCTATGAGGCGAATAGAGTGCCCCCTATAAGAGGGCCTTATTGTCAATGTAAAGAGGGTCACTTTATTCATGTTTTCCTCATCCTTCCACCTATCAACAACAAGAAGTGATTGTGGATTCTCTCTCGAGGTTGTGGAAAGGGACATCTCTTTTGGGATTGCCCTAAACGGAATAATAATGGAAAGGCCACTCAAATAAATATCATAAAAATAATAGGTCCAACCTTCACAACTATGACACATCACTACCTATGCACATAGTGACTAGAGCCCAAGATCAACATAGAGAATTTCAAATGGAAATTGAAGTATTCAGCACCTCAAATGAAAATGAAGAGGAATGAAACCTAAGAATAGTGGAAAACAAAATGGATAAGAGCGAAAAACCAAGTAAAAGGAGAGCATATGCATGGCAACGAAGAAAAGATAAACTTAAAAAGAAGTGAAAAAAAGAAATATTGAACTAAAGGAAAACTTACACAAAGAACAATATAAAAATTAGTTGCTTAATGAAGCTCTTTGTAATCACACGAAATAATTCACACAAGTGAGATTTGTTTTAGATACACCCAAGAGGAATCCAATGAAGCAACCCATACGATCGGTTCTAGTGGATCCTATGTGTGAAGAATTGCAAATTTTGAGAGCCTATTTATTGAGATTAGCCATTGAACCTAGATTAGAGCACCACAAAAGGTGCTATCCTAACTAAGCTTTAGAATGAAAAAGTTAACCTTGTGCATGAAAATGGTAGGTCGCTCAAGCTATACTAGAACGTGTGTCCATTATGATACCAAACACGAGGATTCCAAAACATCACTTCTAGGAGTTCATACAACCAATAGCCCACAAGGATCCAACTCAAGTTTAAATTGGATCTTTAATAGGAACTTCTCATATACCTAAAATGCCAAGAATGTAAATAAACATAGAAAAGATCATACCAAATGTGGATGAAGTTTGGTTGCAATAACTCTTGAAAGAGTTCATGAAAGTCGATGGAAGAAAGTGCAACCGGCCAATCCACCCATCCCTAAGATGGTTGTGGGATGGAAAAACGAGCACTCTCTTCAAGGATCGTGTTATGGTGATGCTCAAAATCTCAACATTGATGAGGAAGATACCATGAGTCTACACACTCTTGTTAACTACATGGGAGAGTATGCAGCTAAATCAAAATACAACAGAGCACCAATAGTTAGAGGAAGATGCATCCATGGTAGTGAGCTAAAGCCATCAACTCTAGAAAACTCAACAAAGAAAAGAATTCAATATACGCTAACTTTAGAAAAACTTTTCAATGTGAAACCACGTCCTTGGGATATGCTAGGCATGAGAACCCACATGAAGAAGCCACTATAAAGATTGCTTTCCACTCAACCTAGTTCTTGTGTAAAGCAAATGCCATTAGATAAAATTGGGAAATGGAGTGAAGGTGATGAGGGAAACACTTGTTTATCCATCCTCTTTATTGATTACACAATCAAAGCCATACTAGACTCGAGAGCAAGAGTGGCCATTGCTACAAAAAAAGACTTTTAATTTAGGGATATCACTCCACTCCATTGGAATGCCTTTCATCATGATGAAGAGTAGGCCTCCATATGTAGTGTGCATTCAGAGGATCCCTCTTGGATAGTAAAAGGCGCAAATATGTGGGTATGCAAAGCAACTATACAAGAAGCAAAATATATACACCAACCATTTTCTAGACTAGTCAAGGTTCTAGATGAAGATTTCTTAGAGCACATAAGGGTGTCAGCCCCTCCACAAATAGAAGTTAAAGGAAAAGGTTGTCATGTGTTCTACTTACAAGAACATGATGGCATCTCGCCACAATAAGAGAACAAGAAAACTAAGTCTAAGAACAAAAATAAAAGGTTACAAAAAATAAGAGCAAATAGAAGAGGGAAATGACTCAAAAGTGTTCAAAGCACTCGGAAACTTCAAAAAGTACCAAGTGAAAGATAGGAAAGTTTCTAGAATCATGCCCAAGCGTCAAGTAACTAGAGAGGAAGTGTATGAAAATAAGGAACAAACAAAGAAGGTCATTTCGACCATTGAAGAAGTAGAATAATTGTGAACTTTCATAGGCAATGTTGGGACAATCAGTGAAGAAGGATAATTGTTGAAATTATTGAGAAATTATTGAGATGCTTTGCATAGAATTACATTAATCTCAAGGGAGTATATCCAAACATTTCTACCCATAGGATTACCATGATTGCAAATGACAATCCTAGTAAGCAAATTCCATACACCTATAATGACACAAATTGTACTAAGATCAAGGAAGAGATTGACGAATTTCTAGTTCCATAGATTATTTACAAAATAGAGCACACACAATGGGTGTCACACATTGTGGTGGTTCCAAAGAAGAATGGGAAACTAAGACTATGTTTAAAATAAAAAACCGTGAATGCTATCACTATCAGAGATAAATACCAACTTCCAATAACTAACCATCTTTTGGAATGCATTGCTAGAAAGGAAGTACAACTTTTTTTATGGTTTTTCAAAATATAGCCAAGTGTCCATTGCACTAGAAGATGATCACACATGGAATCTTCCACTCAATTATGGATTTACACATTTCATGTCATGCCTTTTGGGTTGACCAATGCTCCCGCCACATTCCAAAGATTAATCTATCATGTTTCCAAAGAATTCTCATGAAAGTTCATGGAAATGGACATAGAAAATCCATGCTCCTACTTAGAGCAACAAATGCAACATATGCCCGCTCTAAAAAAGATCTTCAATAAGTGGGGAAGCTATAGAGTTTACTTCAATCCTTAAAAGTGTGTTTTCATGGTCAAATAGGTAAAATTCCTTCCCACATGGTGTCCAAATGAAGATAAAACCAAAATGATTGTGCATCTTAAGAATTCCAAGGAGGTTCAATCCTTCAAAGGGCATTCTCGATACTAATGTCATTTCATCCACATGTATGTAGTAATTATTAAACCACTTTATGGGTAACTTGCACACTTCAAATAGAAGAATGAAAATGAAGAATAATTCCTAGAACCCAAGAAATGGTCGAGCGCTACACAACAAAAGGATGCACAAATGACCATAAACTATTTGTTTGAAAATATATTTAGAAGATATGGTTTTTCCATAGAGAATATTAGTGATTGAGGAATCGACATTTTCAACCAAGTGGTTGAATCATTTCTAAAAGAATTCCTCATCAATCACAAGATGACTACCCCATATCATCTGTAAGCTAATGGTCAAGCAAAAAACACCAACAAAGTCCTTTGTACCATGTCAAAAAAATTTGTAAATAATGGAAGGTTTGATTGAGACAAGTAGTTCCATCACGTTTTCAGGGCATATTGAGTAGCATACAAGAGTACTCCAAGAGCTACACCATTCAAAAGGTGTATGGAGAATGTGAAACTGCCCATAGACTTTCTCATTCCCATTCAATGCGTAGCAAAAAGCTATGATTGGATAGGTCATGAGCTATTGGAGCACGTGGATCAATGAAAAAAGATTCAATAAACTAGAATAAGTGTTGTGGCAACAATCTATGCTTCTAACAGGAGGCAAAAGGCATACTATGAAAAAAAATCAAGGAAAAATGACTCAAGGAAGGAGATTTGGTCCTATTTAACACACTCAAGAAAAATGCAAAGAAATTACAAAAGCAAGCATAATAACCATTGAGTATTAATCACATATCAATTAGTGGCACAATAACCTCAGCTACCCTTGATGGAGACATACTACCTAACTACAACAATGGATGTAGGACGAAGATCTACAAAGAACAAATCATAGATGACTTCCTATATAAAATGATCAAGGTGCAAAGAAAGTAGAAAAAAGTAGAAAGGATCCAAAAAGAGTCAAGACAAGAAGCCGTAAAATGGAAGATTTTGTGAAAAAGACAAGCCAATAAATGAGTTTGTGGAGAAGAATATCTAGATCCTATCCCTATTTCCATTTAATAGCATATAATATTTGATATTAGGACTGGTATTTAAGAGTCTTTCCCTACTTAGTGTTGATAGATATGGGGGTTTCCTTTAACACTATAAGGGGTTCCATATTATAGAGAGGTTTCATGGAAAGATAATACTGATCAAAGCTTATATAGTAGGAATATGAGGGATGCAGACCAAGTGCATGTGAGAAATAGAACTATCCATTGACCTAGGAAATATATCCATGGATGACATTTTCCTTGTGTGCAATGATGAAGAATTGTCTAAAGCGATCGTCTTATGGCAAGACTCATTGTATCAACACTTAGTCACATTAAATATTTCTCGAGGCATATTTGTCAAAAATGGTGTATTATATGCTATTATTTAGATTCCTAGAAGAGAGAGAATTATTTAAAACCATTTTTATTAGATGCCCCAAGGAAAAAAAAAAGATAGCAATGCAATAGATAAACTACCTAGCTCTTCCACCACAAAAGATGACACTGCCTCAATATCATTAGAAAGAAGAAAGGTGCATTTCAATCGAAGATAGAATCAATAGTAGAAGTGTCCAAAGCAACCACGGACATCGAGAAGGTGAATCAACCCATAGCAAGAGAACCAAGATGACAAAAAAAAAAGAAAAAAAATTCATCAACTAAGAAGAACACCAAAGACCTAGGAGATATGGATATCAAAGGGATCACTTCCTACTCACCCCATAAGGAAAAATGAAAGCCAACATCACAACACAAAGCACAAACACAAAGGAAAAATGTGATCATAGAATCACAATAAAAAATAAAGCAAGAGAAAGTAACTATCAATACTTTGACTTATTGAGGTACCAAAGAAGCTTCTAGATGACCAATGTAGTAGTTCAAAGATTTGCATACTAAGAAAACACATGGCCAGATCAAGGATTTAACAAACATGTACTCAAGAAGCTCTAGTAGTAACTATATAATGGGAAGGTGAGAAAATACAAGTCCAAAACTAGCCACTAACAACTCTCAACTTATCTCGAGCCCAAGAAAAAAGGTAATGAAAAAATGAGGAAATTTTCCTTCTTTCATGTCTCACCACCACAACAAAAAGAACAAATATTACAGACATGACACACCTCAGTGCAACACAACATGAACATTTATTTGGTGAACAAGGGAGAAACATAAGATTCATCTTCAAAATCCTCTTGATGTAGCATTAAAGAACTTCTCTCCCTATAGCATGAGTCAAAGTGCATTTAATTTATGCATGTATAGGGCCACATTCCATGGCCATTCATATGGAACCAATGTGGCATGATCCATGTGAATATGTATGGTATGAGTCTAATAAAGAACACGAATTCTCCTAAGTTTCAATTAGTTCTTTAGGTATTTTATCTATTTGTATGTTGATTGCATATGATGCATACATGCACATTAAGTCGTGTCAAATCACAAAGATGACACTTGATCATTTCTTGTGATTCAAAGCATGATAGCTCAAACATACTGTCTGCTTTACTCCTACAAAGTTCCATTGATAATGCTTCTCGTGATCCTCATATATTAATCAATCTCTGCCCATTGGTCTGTGACTATCAAGGTCTGTAAAAGTCGAGATGGATGCTTAATTTGCTAAACATATTTATATGCATATAGTTTATCATTTTAGATGATTTCACTCATGATTGGTAGCTTGTTAAGCTAATTGAAGCTCCCCAAAAGGAGTTTTATCAATTGCTACTGTACTCAGAGAATGGTTCAAAACTCTGAGTAAGTGTCTCAACCAAAATAGCAAGTTTTGGATCTTGGATCATATGCCTACCTATTTGTTTTGATCCTATCATTAGTGGATCATCTTCCAAGCAACATATGTGATTACTTATGCTTGTTAGCTAGTGGCCCACAACACTCTCCAGCCATCACTTATAGTAGGTGTGAAGCAGGTTTTAGCTACACCAACTCATCTCTTGTGAGTATCCACCATCTGCTCTAATAGAAATTTCAATTTTCCATGTTTTTATATGCGATAAGGGGGTTCTCTAAGCCATGCTGAGATATTGCTTCCAAAAAATCTATAGCCTATGAATCTCAAACTTAATTCTTCTTATTTCCCATTTCCCTCCAATATCTTCTTTTTTATTTAAATGCCTCCGATTGAGTAGACACTCGGTCGCTATTTTGGTGCTTTTCAACCACCCACTTGATGCACGTAGGTGACTCTTTGGAGCCTTGCATGTCTATATGATGTACACACTTTCTATCTCAAAAATGGCGCAAATTTAAATCTTGAATATGTCTTATCATGTACTTTCTAATATGTTGAGATAAAATAAAAATGTATCTTTTGTTCCTTCAAGCCACTAACTCACTATTCATATTTCTTCAATATCTAGATCTTTTTTTGTCATATGTAATGGGCTTTGGATTTGCGCCAGTTAGAACTCCCTCAAATCTTTTCCCCATCAAAAAATTGCTTATTCTTAACCTCCAAGGTTGGCACTTTACCTCTTCAAATTTTGAAATCCAAGAACTGAGATTATCGATGATGAATCCTAGCAGTTGTGAAAGTCCCCATTGAATTGAGTTCAAGACAATGGTTGTTTACCTTAGAACAAAGCTACTCCTCTTGATGTAGTTTCCTCTTTGATTTGATGACTATTCTACATCTTGAAATAGTGTTGATATATTATTCAAATAATATTGTACTTGCGAGTCCCAAATGAACATGAGACAACACTATAGAAGAAGGAAAAGCACGCGTTCCAAGGGCCCGCCAAACCATTGAAAATAAATTGACAGCGAAGGAGAAACAACAGCTTCAATGATATGATATCTGATGGGATCATTTAGAGAGAAAGGTTAACAATGAACAATAGAAGGGATCATTTAGAGAGAAAGGTTAACAATGAACAATAGAAAGATGTGTGCTTAAGCAAAGGTTGTGCTAAGAAATCCTAACTAATCAAATTGGAACACAATAGAACTCATTAAAGGCGTTAAATCAATCATAGAGCATATATATATATATATATATATATATATATATATATATATATATATATATATATATATATATATATATATAAGAGCTCTAATCCCAACAAGAGGTGACGTATTTCTTCTCCAACTGATTTCTTTCCATTTCAACCACAATTTGATGCTTTGAGCTCATGGTTGATGCAGAAACTGTTAATTATTGGGGTTCAAACACACACTAGTGTACTATAAAGTTCAAACACACACTACAAATATAGTTCATATTAATAGATATTTTGAGGGTTTTGCGTTTTCAATCCGAAAAATTATAGAGGCTTGAGATAAGTACTTGTGATTTTTATTGTATGAATTCATGAACGCTTACATGATAGGGTTGGAGATTAAAAAATCGATACAACGATGGTTTCAAATGTCATGGGTTGGCGAAACTTCCCATTTTCAATGCAAATGAGTGGATGACGCATTGTTTCATCACATGTATAAAACAAACTAATCTGAGGTTTCTATTATTCGCTTTTGTGCAAACTTTTTGTCTTTTTTGAATATCAAGAATGAAGAAGGTTGAAAAACAAAACTAAAATTTTCAAACAAGAAAAAAATTACAAGAGGGTTAAAGATAGTTACAAAGAAGAATTATAACCTTTTCGTACTCATCATGAGGCAGTCACTTGCTGTTTAGTTTATTGTTTTCTTGAATAAACACTCTATGGGGTCGAGGATCTTTTATAATCACAAACCTTTCTACTTAGTTTAGCAACCAATTGCTTTGCTGAGTAAGGTGTGTCTCTACTTAATTTGATGAACCCACATAAGGAACTTTTGCCAAAAAAAAAAACAAAATTTTAAAGTTTAATCCCCTTGCATGAATTAATTGAAAGAACTATTATACAAGTGAAGGGGCAAAGTTCCCAAGGGCCCCTTTATCCCACAAAGCAAGGGTACGATGGCGCGCTGGGAAAATAGCATTGATATCCCAAACCACAAAGTTCTTGGGGATGAAAAGAAGAGGTGTCCCAATATTCTCCATTCTTGAGGCAATGCTTACACCGTGGAGGAGCCCCACATTTTTTTTTTTTGCTTTTACATCAGTCCAAAATCTTCGGTGGAGAATTTGCTACATCAAAGCAGCTTTTTTCTTCTCAATGAGGGGGTAAAGAACTTAAAATCCCATCGAATACTCAAGCAATTCATAAACCATTTCCTATTAAGCGAGATATTACGATCCATACTTTTCTTCAAGTTTGGAATTTTTTCCAAGTTTTTGTCATTATCACATTTTATGCCTTCTAATGGAGGGGGATCTTGACTAAGAAGGAGGCAAGATTTTGAGTTATCCCAATCATTGATTTTGTTTCCTAATAGGCATGTGTCTTTATAGTCCACTCTCCAATCTCGGTTGATGTCCTCAAATTTGATCCATAGTCTTTTGTCTTTTTCACAAGCAAAACCCTTTATTCCATAATTTTTTGGCTCTTTGGAGGTTAGCAAAATCAATAACCCTAATTCCCATGATCCAAACCAGATAGAAGTGTTATGTCGAATGCATATGCCCCACTTCGAATGCATATGCCCCACTTCCATTGTTCGCTATTCTTAGCATAAACAGGGAAGGGGGAGAACAATAAGGTGAGAAGGTCATAACCCTTCCATCTAGGCAGACCAACTATATAAGAACACTTATTAGTTTAACCCATGAGGTGTTCATGTTGCTCCAAGCTTTCAGCAACTATTTAGCCACCAACTCATTAGCTAAACCTTCAATTTCTTGAATGTAGAGCCCTCGTCATCTTTTTTACTCATGCAAATAGATCATTTGAGTTTGGGCACTCCCCTCCTATTGAGATCACCCATCCAAAGAAAATTTATGTAGATCCTTTCCAAGTTGACCAAATGTTTATCCTTTGATCTCTAGAACAAAAGAAAATAGATGAACAAGGCAATGAGGAGAGTGTTAACCACCATCACCTCACTCACCAAGTTAAATTTCATTCCTTTCTAGTATCCTTTTTTTTCGATCTTGGTAACAACCTAGTCCCACCTTTGACCCATAGTAATTTTAAAGCCCAATGTAATGCCCAATAGAGAGAAGATTTCACCACTAGGTATCACCTACCATCCCTGGTCCACAAGGAATTGTGGTTGGTTCCCAAGAGGGCCTTGAATGCAATTTTTGAGTGGTTTATTTTTTATCTTTAAGTGACTTTAGAAGGAATTTAAAAAGTGCAAAAAGGAGGTGATACTATCCACATCATTATGGACAAAAGCATTCATGTAATCTTTCAACATTCTCAGTCTTGACTATTTGGATACTAAACATTGGCGGATTGTTCCGTCCCTTAAAGCCCCATTGTTGTTCACCATTTCTTCAGTTTATGTGCTCAATCTTAACATAGACAGATAATTTATCTCGCAATCATTGGACTCTTTACCTACAGATATGATCCCTTGTGGGGACTTTAATATTGTTGAAGCTCAATCTAACAGATGGGAAGATAGAGGGCTCATTATTGACGGTTCTGAGAAGGAAATATGGGATTGGGTTAAGATCCACCATGATGTGGTGGAGATCAAAGATGGTTGTGACTTCTCTTGGTCAAATCTGCAAGCCAAATTGAATTTGAGGAAAGGTAGACTAGAAAAAGTTATGTATTGTAGAATATCATTGATTAATTGGGCCCTCCATCCATCACTCAGTGTGTGTAAGTTGTGGTTTTTGACCACTATCCCATGTTCCTCACTTTGTGACACACTCTTCATAAGAAAGATCCCTAGTTCCATGCCAACCGTAGAACCTTCTCTCTCCTTTCAATTTACCAAGAAATCACCTCGACCTAGATCTAAGCCTTCAATGCCAGCTCCTCACTTACTAAGTGTTGCTTGATAGTCATGAAAAAGACACAAAATATTATGCTCCTAGAAGAACCTCCAAAATATCCATCATGACAAAAGGAAAAATCTTTATCGAAGGCTTTGAGAATTTAAGATTGAAGTAAAAAAAGGCCATTCCCACCTCCAATTGAGACTTCGGAAGATCACAAGCTTGCTAAGATATGAAGAGGAAATTCAAAGGAAGAATATGTAGATATACTTTAAGAACTGGTGGCTGCTAAAGTAGACAAACCAACAAAAGAAATGTGTAAACTCGTAAAGAAGAATAAGGAA
The DNA here is from genome assembly GCA_020310875.1 of Ceratopteris richardii. Taxonomy (NCBI): domain Eukaryota; kingdom Viridiplantae; phylum Streptophyta; class Polypodiopsida; order Polypodiales; family Pteridaceae; genus Ceratopteris; species Ceratopteris richardii. Next base: position 126,184,730 of record CM035431.1, read on the forward strand.
TCTATTCCACTCTTGATTGATAACCTTGGTGTGGAGTGCAATACAAACAAAGATAATAGTTCTTTTATTTTTAGCCACTTTACACAACTTATGGGATAGGGAGGATTGTATGGTCACCATCCCACAAGCTAGAAGCAAAAGAATTCCACAAAATTTGGTGTCACTCCTTGACTCTCCTTTCATCGATACCAAAATTTTAGAAACGATGGACTCACCTCCTAGTGATAAAAGTCTGGGTATGGATGGTCTCACTAGTGAGAACTTCAAGTCCTTTAAGGAGGTTTTAGTTTCCCCGTTATGCTTGGTTTGGAAAGAGGCCTTGCACTTTGTCATGCTACTTAATTGTATTAACAGAGGGGAAATTAAATTAATTCACAAAAAAATACTATAAAATAGGATTGAAAAGTAGATGCCAATTAGGATGTTGCAAAGGAGTTACAAGATAATCCCTGAGATCCTTGCTAATCACATTGCTTGCCACCTACGCTTTTGGATCATGAAGGGAAGGTCCATCCTCAAGGCCGTCATTGAGGTGTGGGAAGGACTTGTCTTTGTGGAGGAATCTATGCACGATGCCCTCTTTCTTAAGATCAACTTTGACAAAGCCTATGATAGATTAAGTGAGTCTTCATTGTTCAATTTTTCAAAGACCCTGGATGCGGCCTAAACAATTTATCAAAATGGTTTCACACTTATGGAAAATGACTCTACCTATATTTATATTATTGGATATCTCTCTCAACCCATTAAATGAAAATGATCAATTAGGAAGGTTGCCTCCTTCTTCCTCTTGGCTCTTGAGGGGCAGACAACCCATGAGCATTAAAATAAATGAATATCATTTCGAATGACACATAGGTTGCGGGAAGGGGTCTTGTCCTTATTTTTCTTGTTTTTTTGTTCATCTCTAGTCCTCAAAGTAGAGGGGTCTTGATACAAAATTTTGCTCTTTAGGGGGGCTCTTCCAAGGGGCTTTCCCCTTTTTAGAAGCTTCTTAGTGCATGAATCTTGAACTTGATCAAGAATGATAGACCTCATGATCAAACGTTCTCTATCGGGATTATCTTCTTTGCTGATCGAGAAATCACATTCTTTGCTTGTCGTGTACCTCTATATAAATTCTTTTTTAGTCATGGAATAGTCTTTTGGATATGTTTTGTCATTAGCAATCGACAATTCATTCAAGTTCCCTAGGTAGTCCAAGAGATTGACCTCCTTTTCTAGATTGCAAAAAGTAGTTGTTTCCTAGGCCAAGCGAGATGAACTCTCCCCTCAATATACTTCCTCTAAGTAATAAACACACCAAAATTTGTATACACAAGTTCTTAACCAAGAAAGTATGTTAGCAAACCAAGGTCACTGATTTTAAACTCTTCCATCATTTGAGCCTTAACCTGCTTGATGCCATTAGCATCATTCCTTGTAATGATAATGTCATCCACATAGACACATAAGTAAATAACTTTTGAGTTGGTTTTCTTTATGAATAAAGAAGAATCTGCTTTGCTAGCAACAAATCCTTGATCCTACAAATATGTAACTAGCCTATGGTTTCAAGCTCTAGGAGCTTGCTTTAAACCATAGAGTGCCTTCCTTAGCTTGCATACATAACCTAGTTTGTCCTTATCTTCATACCTTGGTGGTTGAGCCATGTACACTTCTTCTGAGATCCATCCATTTAGAAATGCATTCTTAACATCTAACTGATATATATTCTGCTTTTTAGAATCAACAACACTTACCAAAACCCTAATTGTCAACATCTTAGCCAGAGGTGAAAAAGTTTCTTCATAATCCACTCCATGGGTTTGAGCAAACCCCTTTGCCACTACCCTTCCTTTGTACTTGTTTATAGAACCATCTAAATTCTTCTTGATTTTATATATCCATATGGATCCTATTACCTTCATGCTTGGCTTCTTGGGAACCATATCCAAGTATTGTTTTCCTGAAGTGCTTCAACTTCTTCCTACATGGCTTCTCTCCATTCTTTCTTTTCATTAGCTTCTTCAAATGAAGAAGGTTCTTCTATCATAGAGTGTTTAGTGATATATACAGAATGCTTGGTGACTAATGATGTGTCATAGCCATACCTTATAACTTTTTTACTCTCCCTTTGAGATCTTCTTAGTGCTTGATTGGAGGATTCTGGAATTTCTTTGAGTTGCTTGAGCTTGGTCTTGCCTTTGGACTTCCAAGCCTTGAAGTCAATCTACTCTTCATCCTCTGAATTGACATCTTCTAGTATGTGTTGATCTTCTTGAGTGAGGGTTGGAAAATCACTTTCCAAATTATGAGGTAACTTGATCTTCCTACAATCATCTTCAAACCATGAATTATTTTCATCAAACACTACATCCATACTAGCTATAAACCCTTTGTTAGTGGGATTGTACAACCTATAGCCCTTTTGATTTTGGTAATAGCCAATGAATATACACTTTTTAGCTTTTTGATCAAATTTCCCTATAATCTCTGAGGGTATATGTGCATAAGCAATGCACCCAAAGATTTTGCAATGGTCCAATGAGAATCTCCTACCATTCCATGCCTCATAGGGTGTCACTCCATCCAAGGATTTGGATCTCACCTTTTGCAATTCTTTTGAAGCCTTGTTGAGGGTCTTCCACATATGCTTCATGCCCTATGAATTTGACCTATAAGCCTTTCTCAACAATCTACCCAACACTGATTAGATTTTTTGTTATGGTTGACACATATAAAACCTTAATTAAAAGGTTCATGTTACCATCATAAGCCTTGACATTTCCAATTTTCTTAACAGAGTCTCGAGTGTCATGACCTGTCTGTACTTCATGCTTTCCTTTAGGTTCTTCAAGATCAGATAGCACTGCTACATTTCTAGCCACATGATTGGAACAACCAAAATCAATATAGAAATGTGTTCATCATTATTACCTTGCTTGGATGTCATGTTCATGATCAATAATGAATCCTCTTGGTCTTCTGTGTAGTTTTTATAATGTCTTCTACTTCTTATGCCTCCTTGGTAGTTGTTGTTGTAGCCTTGGTTGTAGTTATGATGCTAATTACTTCCTCCATTGTTGAACTTGCCTCTACATTGTCCATAACTTCCTCTATGGAAGCCTCTTCCCCTCTGATTCCTTGTGTTCTTGAAGCATTCTCATATGGTGTGATTGGTTAGACCACAGATATTGCAAGGTGAAGTGTTGTAAGATCTCCACATGCCTTGCTTTCCTCCTCTACCCCTTCCTCTAGTACCTCTTCCTCTACCTGTGTAGACCACTTGAGAGGTACTAGCCTCTTCTTCATTCTTTTTGCCTTTAGCTTTATCCTTACTTTTATTTCTATTTGTATAAAGGGCAGAAGATTGGTTACCTCTAGAGTTGTCTCCATTCTTGTTGAGCTTTGTCTCATGGGTGAAGAGTTGTCCCATCAAGGTGTTGAGGTTAGGTATCTGCATATCCATATAAAGATCCATTGTTGTGGTGAAGGACTCCCACTTATCATCAACTTTGATGCCATTTATGATCTGCCTTACTATATGTTGTTCTTCTATCTCCTCTCCAATGCTTGCAAGCTGGTCAACCACATCCTTCATCTTGGTCACATAATCAACTACAGTGTTTTGGTTGCTTTTTTAGGGTTTTAAACTCCATCCATAGCTAGTTCTTCCTAGCTCTTGTTTTGATGAAAAATATGAAGAAAGTACTTCCCAAGTCTCTTGGGATGTCTTGCAATTCCTAATGTGAGGTAATAAGAAATCAGATATTGAGTTAAGTAGATAAGACCTGGGAAAAACATCCTTTGCACACCATGTGGTCAACCTTTCTTGTTTTTCCCTTGTGGGTTGATGTTTGCTCCTGAATGTTGGCATTTCTTCATCTCCTAAGATGTATCCATATAAACTTATTGCTTAGATAATAGGCTTGCATCCTTAGTGACCAATTGCTGAGTAGTTGCTCCTGTCCAATTTGTCAATGAATGGTGGAAATCCTTGGTGCTGCAAAACCCTGCTTCACACCAGACAAGAACAAGTGGTGGAGGGTGTAGTAGACCTCTTTAGCTTTCTAATGATCACAAATAATTACTTATGTGATTTGGAACATGATCCACTAATCAATTGATCAAAACAGATGAGTAGGAAGTTGATCCAAGACCATGGACTTGCTATTTTAGTCTCTACACATGTTCAGTAGAATGAACAATGCTCTCAGCCTCCTTACAATTCGTCAAATTCCTTTTGTTGGTATCTAACTAAGTTAGATAGCTAACAATTATGAGTTATTAAAAAAAATGGACTACACACTGAGAGTGATGCTTAGCAAATTATAAGACGCCCCACATTTTCGAGGTGCTTCCGACTACAGAGCAGAGAGTAATGAAGTGAAGATATCTCACGATTCAAAGAAGCAATAACCATGAAACTTTGTAGCCAAGAATTAGACAATATGCTGATTCTATAGCACTTTAAATCACCTCAAATGATCAGCCCTGCATTGAGAACAAGCTCTGAGAAATTCACTGTTCTGAGATGGTCATAGCAGAGAAGTGAGGTAGAGATATGATCAATGTATATGCATTAAATTACATAGTAATACAATGTCATTGGAAATGTCCAATTGCAGAATGTGAGGGTAGTGAAGTGGCTATGAGATGAGCACACTAATCACTTAAGTCCCTCTTCTGTTCTCTTGATGAGTAGACTTGCATCTGCCTTCGAACTTTGGTATCCGAGTTCATTGAGATATTTCACAAGTCTGTAATTCCAAGCTCTTGGAGCTTGCTTCAATCCATAAAGTGCTTTTCTCAATCTGCAAACATGGTTTGGGTAACTGGAACTTACGAACCCTTCAGGTTGTTCCATGTAAACCTCATCTGATATATATCCATTCAGAAATGCATTCTTTATATCTAGCTGACTTAGCTTCCATCCTTTTGATGCTGCTATAGCAATCACTGTCCTTATGGTTGACATCTTTGCCACCGGACTAAACATCTCATCATAATCTATGCCATGCGTCTGAGCATAGCCCTTGACAACCAGTCTGGCTTTGTATCTGGCTATCCTTCCATCTGCAAGTTTCTTAACTTTGAAAACCCATTTATTTCCAGTTACTTTCTTACCATTTGGTTTAGGAACAAGTTCCCATGTCTTGTTCTCCTCCAGTGCGTTTGAGCTCTTCTTCCATTGCTTCTTCCCATTGCTTCTTGCCTTTAGCTTCATCATAGTTCTGAGGTTCTTCATCATCTTTGATCATATATGCATAATTTTTCTGAGTTATGTATGAGGTATCATAAGAATACCTTTCTGGTTGTCTTCTAGTCTTGCTTGACCTTCTTGGTTCACATTCTTCATAAGTGTCTGAATACACTTCTTCATGAAATATAGGAATTTCTTCATTCCTTCTTGTTAATCCATTTCTAGACGTACTTGCTTGCATATAGTCTTCATCTCTATTCACCTGCACAATTGATTTCCCTTTCTCTTTTCTTCTTACCTCTTCTTCAAATTCTTTAGTTGTATGACTTTGATCTGCATACCAACTTTTTTGTTCATCAAATGTAACATCTCTGGAAATAGTAAACTGTTTTGTTAGAGGACTCCATAACCTATAATCCATCTGCTTTTCATCATATCCGACGAACACATATTTCTCTGCTTTTGATTCAAGCTTATGTCTGAGTTGTGATGGTACATAAGCATAAGCTACTGATCCAAACACTTTGCAATGATCAAGTGTTGGTTTCTTTCCCCACCAAGCTTCATAAGGAGTCATTCCATCTAAAGCTGTACAAGGTAATCTGTTTACCAAGTATGTAGCTATATTTACAACTTCAGCCCAAAGATAATTTGGACAATCCTTTTCTTTGAGCATAGCTCGTGCAAACTCAAGTAGAGTTTGGTTTCTTCTTTTTGCTACACCATTTTGTTGTGGTGTATACCTGCATGTTATTTCTCTCTTAATACCTGCATTCCAAAGATAATCATTGAACTCTTGGGAAAAATATTCTCCCCCTCCATCAGACCTCAGTCTCTTAAGCTTTCGTCCTGTGAGTTTTTCAGCGTATGCATGAAAATGCTTGAAGGTTTCAAATACTTCTGATCTTTCCTTCAAAACGTATAACGTTATCCATCTTGTAGCATCATCAATGAATAAAACATAATATCTTGAGCCACTGATTGATCCTTCTTTTGTTGGACCCCATACATCTGTATGAATGAGTTCAAGTACTCCATCATGTTTGAATCCTTTCTTCTGAAAAGATAACCTGTGGGCTTTTCCCATCTGACATGCTTCGCACTTATGAATCATATGTTGGTTCTGTACATTTGGTAATCCCAGTACTGATTGATTTGAAATCATAGCTTTAATTCCTTTTTCATTAAAATGACCTAATCTCTTATGCCAGAGATCAAGTTCTGTAATCACCTTTTCACCATGTGTGAGCAACACTTGACCAATGTTCCCATGTACTCTTAAAGTAAAGAGTCTACCTTCTTTCTTACCGGAGACGATCTGATTATATCCATTCTTGGGATCTTCTACAAATACTCCTTCATTTGTAAATCTGAACTAGAAACCTTTCTCAACTATCTGTCCCACACTAATCAAATTTTTTGGTATTGTCGAAACATACAAAACATTGGTTAGCAAATCTGCTCCACTCTTACATTTCACTTTTCCAATTGAATGTACACTATGTCTCGTATTGTCACCTGTTTGAATAGTATGACTGGAACTACACTTTTTCAATTCTGACATCAGTTCTATATTTCCTGACAAATGATTGGAACATCCAGAATCAATGTAAAATACCTTTAGATCTTTGTTATCTGATGTGCCGATTGAGTTCATCATCAATGATGTATGACTTTCATTTTGTGTGTCATTTGCGTAGTTGTTGTAGGTGGTGTTGTAGGATTGATTCTGTCCCCAACTTCTTGCTCCACCTCTACCATAGCCTCCTCTTTGATTCTGTCTACCTCTTTGATATCTTCTGCTTTTGCCTCTGCTATTGTTATTCTGATTCTGACTTGATTCTTGGGAATTATGCCAGCAATCATGAGCTAGATGATTACTTAATCCACAAATCCAGCAAGCCTTCTTGTTGATATTCTGAGTACCTCTTCCTCTTCCAAAACCTCTTGCTCTTCCTCTGCCGGTGCCTTTACCTCTTGCATAATAAGCCTGAGAACTCGACTCTTCTTCATCTTTTGACTTACCTTTATCTCCTTTCTTCTTGTTCTTCATGTACATTGCAGAACTTTGTCCTTTATCTCCATCTTCTTTCAGGTCTTGCTCATATGTGAGCATCAAACCAAGCAACTGATTTAAATCTGGTACAAAATGATTTAAAGAAAGTTCAGTTGAGAGTAGGAAAGGTTTCCACCTTTCATCTCCTCTCAAACCTGTGAGCACTTGCGCTATCAATTTGTGATTTTCGATATCTTCATTTATGGATCCAAGACTATCTGCTAGATCCTTCATCTTAGTAACATAGTCACTAATGCTTTGATTCGACTTCTCTTTGAACGTTGTGAATTTGGACCATAAGCTAGCCTTCCTAGCTTTCGTAGTATTTTGGAAATGATCTTCCAACGCACTCCATATGTCCTTTGCTTTCTCCAGACCTCTAATGTGCGGTAGTAGATGATCTGTAACGGTATTATAAATGTAAGCTCTTGCCGTTGCATCATTCTTCTGCCACAGCTTCAAGGCTTCTAATTCTTCTTCCTTTGGTTGTCTACTGTCTTCAAAGGTCGGCTTCTTTTCTTCTCCGGTCACATACATCATAAAGTCCTTACTCATAAGTAAGGCTTCCATGCGCATTACCCATGCGGGATAATTATCTCTATCCAATTTGTCAATTGAAACATGATCTGCTATAATCTTCTTGTTTCTGTTTCTTCTGGTGAGTGTATCTTTAAAGAATTTTACCTTTTGTAAACCTTTACCTTGAGAATGACTTCGGAACACTTTTTGATGC
>CM035431.1:126197703-126205203 GCA_020310875.1 Ceratopteris richardii
ATCTAGTTGATACATATTCCAATTTCTAGATGCAGCTAGACTTACCAATACTCTGATGGTTGGCATCTTAGCCACTGTGAAAAAGTTTCTTCATAGTCTATTCCATGGGTTTGTGAAAAACCCTTAGCCACAAGCCTAGCTTTGTACCTGTTTATGGATCCATCTGAATTCCTTTTGATTTTGTAAATCCACCTAGAACCAATTACCTTCATTGATGCTTTCTTGGGTACTAGCTCCCAAGTGTCATTCTCTTGGAGTGCTTCTATTTCTTCATCCATAGCCTCCTTCCATTCTGCTTTGGTACTTGCTTCTTCATATGAAGAAGGTTCTTCAATTGATAAATCCTTAGCAAGATAAAAAGAATGCTTAGTGACTAATGAAGTATCATACCCATATCTGATTGGCTTCTTACTCTCTCTTTGTGATCTCCTAAATGCTTGGTTGGATGACTTAGGTATGTCCTCCAACCTCTTCATCTTGACTTTGACTTTTTATTTCCATGCTCTAAACTCTTCCAAGTTGATGGTGTCCTCATCATCTGATTTGATGTCTTCAATTGTGCTTGGATCCTCCTTGGTGAGGCTTGGAAATTCTTCTTCCAAGTCATCTGGAAATTTGACCTTCCTGCATTCACTTTCAAACCAAGAGTCATTCTCATCAAACACAACATCTCTACTGACCATAAATCCTTCGTTGGATGGATTATAAACCCTATACCCCTTTTGAATTTATATCATACCCTATGAAAATGCATTTCTCTACCTTAGGGTCTAGCTTACCTCTGATTTGAGATGGAACATGCACATAAACAACACATCCAAATATTCTGCAATGTTCAAGTGATGGCCTCCTACCATTCCATGCCTCATGGGGGTCATCACATCAAGGGACTTAGAGGGTAACCTGTTAATAAGATAAGTGGCAGTAGAAAAAACCTCTGTCCACAAATAATTAGGCTACTTCTTTTCATTTAGCATAGATCTAGCTGCTTCCATAATTAATCTGTTCCTCCTCTCTGCTACTCCATTTTGCTCAGGAGTATATCTAGTTGTGATCTCTCTCGTGATACCTCTGTCCTGCAAAATGCATCAAACTCATTGGAGAAGTACTCACCTCCTCCATCTGACCTTATCCTCTTTAAACTCTTTCCTGTTTGATTTTCTGCAAGTGCAAGATACTTTTTGAATCAACTGAACACTTCATCCTTATGTTTCATTTAATACAAGATAGTCCACCTATTGAAATCATCAATAAATGACACATAGTACCTTGAGCCTGAAATTGAAGGTTCCTTGCTTGGTCCCCACACATCTGTGTGGACAAGTTCCAAATAATCCTCATGCATATAGCCTTTCTTTGTAAAGGTAACCTGTGTGATTTACCAAACTGACATGCACCACATTTATAGATCATATGTTGCTTGGATACATTAGGTATCCCAAGTACTCATTGATATCTACATATCTGCTTCAATGTTCTCTCACTAATGTGTCCTAATCTTTTCTGTCATATCTCTAACTCAAACAAGGTTTGATCCTTATAATTATAAAGTGCAATGTTTCTAGTGTCCTCAAGCTCAAATGTAAATAATCTACCTATTTTCTCTCCCTTTGCAATTCTCCTGAATCCATGTTGGGGGTCCTCCACAAAGGCTCCAAATTTACTGAACCTAACTTGTAAACCCTTTTCCACTATATGTCCAACACTTATCAAATTTTTTGTGATAGTAGGTACCTAAAGAACATATTCTTATTCCCATCAGAAGTTTTGGCATTTCCTACGTTGACAACTGAATGCTTGGTATCATCACCTGTTTGCACTTGGTGCTTTCCCTTGGGCTCTTCAAGATCATAAAGGAGAGCTATATTGCCTGCTACATAGTTTGAAAAACTTGAGTCAATATAGAAGAGGTGCTCATCATTCATACCTTGTTTTGAGGTCATGTTCATAATGAGAAGAGAATCCTTTTGATCCTCTGTATAGTTGTTGAATTCCTTTTTGATTTGTATCCTCCTTGATAATTGCTGTTGTAATTGTTGTTCTAGCCATGGTTGTAACCTTGATTATGGTTAAATCTTCCTCTTGATTGTGAGTAGCCACCTTTGTTGGTGCAATTCAAGCCTTCACAATATGGCTTGGATTACTTCATGAAGACACCACTTGAAGGAAGGACCATAGGAACTTATGCTTATAAGTTCTTACCATTTTACTCCTTGTAAAAGTCTAAAAGACTTAGCATTTCTTATGTACACACCTACTTGATTAGAGTCGTGGAAAACATTGTTTGCTGATTGAGAGAATATCTCATTACCTTTTAGGTGAAAGATTCTAGGAGTTTGAATTTGAATTCAAACTTGAAGTTTCAACTCAACTCTATAAAAGATGCAAGTCAAAAGTCACGGGTAGCTCAGCTCATTCTAGCTCACTTCCCGAGACATCTATCATTTGTATCTGAGTGTGTATGAGTGCTACATTGAAGCCCATACCTCATTACCTCATCTAGCTATGGTTAGCATGCTAATGAGATTGTACAATTATGTCAATTAATAGATATATTCACATTCATCAACTCTGTGTTCTCTGAGTGTACCACTTCAAGTCTGCCAACTTCAAAGAGGCATATCTCAGTGCCTACTTCACCAAATCGAGTGATTCAAAGCTTGATGGATCCAGCTCAAAGCATACTACAAGCATACAAAGTTTGAAGCAACTTGGTTCAGCCAATCTCAAGAAATCGCCATCGAAGTGCTCACTGGTATTTGTTTGCATACTTCCTAAAAAGTCGGGGGTGTCCATAAATTTGCTAAAGTTATTTCTCCTAGTATAGTTTATCATTTTGAATGATTCCACTTGCAAATGGTATCTTACTAAGCTAATAGAATACATCTAGAAGGAATTTTGCCAATTGTAAGTGTACTGGTCATACTGAGTGAAAGACTGAGCAGGTATCAACACCAAAATAGAAAGTTTTCTAGCTTTGTGATTCACAAACTCATCTGTTTTGATCAAGTCATTACTCAAACCTTTTCCAAAGTACATATATCATTTCTTGGTATCATTTGGAAGCTAAGGGTGTCTACTAATCATATCTGGAGTCGCTGAGGGCTGGTGCAAAGCAGGATTAGCAGCACCTACTTAATCTTCTGGAGGATCCATCCATCTTTCCCAACAGTGGTATCAGAGCAAACAAGGTAACATGGGAGATGGTTTTCCTTCATTCATTGATAAATTGGACAGGAACAATTATCAAGCTTGGTCTCTGAGGATGAAGACCTATCTACAAGGAAGAAGTCTATTTGGATTCATCTCAGGAGATGAGGAATTGCCCTCATTCAAAGCAAGGGGTCTACCCACCAAGGAAGAACAAGAAAGGCTTAATACATGGTGTGCAAAAGATGCATTGGCAAGGTCTTATCTTCTTAACTCTATATCTGATTTCCTTTTACCTCACATCAGGAATTGTAAGACTTCCCAAGAAACTTGGGAAACCTTGTCATCATACTTTTCATCTAATACAAGGGCCAGGAAGAATCAATTGTGGATTGAATTCACAACCCTTAGGAAGCAACCAAAACAATCAGTCTCAGAATTTGTGACCAAGATCAAGGATGTGACAGACCAATTAGCAAGCATAGGAGAGGAGATTGAAGAGGAACAAATAGTAAAGCAAGTAACCAATGGACTAAAGGCAGATGATAAGTGGGAAAGCTTCACCACTGCAATGGATCTCTACATGGACATGCATACCCCAGATCTCACAACTCTGATGGGCCAACTATTCACACATGAAGCAAAGTTCACAAAGGTTGGAGATACATCTAAAGGTAACACTCCTTCTGCCCTATATACTGATAAAAAGATTAAAGACAAAGGTAAAGGTAAAAAGCAAGAAGATGAAGGTTCTACCTCCCAAGCCAACTATGTAGGGAGAGGTAGATCTTCAAGAGGCAGGGGCAGAGGAGGTAAGCAAGGTAGGGGGAGACTCTACAATTCATCACCATGCAACATTTGTGGACTGTCTAACCACACCACAGATGAGTGCTACAGAAACTACAAAAATCAGAGAGGAAGAGGCTATCAAAGAGGTGGATACTCTCAAGGCAGAGGAAGGTTCAACCAACACCAAGGCTACAATGGCTACAACAATAACTACAACAATAATCACAACAACAACCATAATGGTAACTACCAAGGAGGATTCATAAATAGGAAAGACTACAACAACTACACAGAGGAGCAAGATGACTCCCTATTGATCATGAATATGACTTCCAAGTCAGGTATCAATGATGATCATCTGTTTTATATTGATTCAGGGTGTTCTAATCATGTACCTGGCAATGTGGCACTACTCTCTGATCTTGAGGAACCAAAGGGCAAACATCAAGTACAGACAGGTGATGATACTAAGCATTCTGTAGTAAAGATTGTAAATGTAAAAACTTGTGATGGTAACCAGAACCTATTGAGCAGGGTACTTTATGTACCAACCATTACCAAAAACTTAATGAGTGTTGGTCAGATTGTGGAGAAAGGTTTGCAGGTCAGGTTCAATCAACATGGAGCATATGTGGAGGACCCAAGACATGGATTCAAAAGGATAGCCAAGGGAGAAAAATCAGGTAGATTATTTACTTTTGAGCTAGAAACACCAAAAACATTGCTTTATACAATTACAAGGATCAAACACTTTCAAAATTAGAAATATGGCACAAAAGGTTAGGTCACATAGGTGAAAGGAACTTAAAGCAAATGTGCAGGGATAAATGTGTGCTTGGGATACCTAATGTATCCAAGCAACACATGATTTACAAATGTGGTGCTTGTCAGTTTGGTAAGTCTCACATATTGCCCTACTCAAGGAAAGGTTTTATGCATGAAGACTACCTAGACTTGGTGCACACAGATGTTTGGGGACCTAGCAAGGATCCCTCCATTTCAGGATCAAGGTACTATGTGTCTTTCATTGATGATTATAGCAGATGGGCTGTGTTATACTTTATGAAGCACAAGGATGAAGTGTTTAATTGTTTCAAAAGATATCTTGCACTAGTCGAAAATCAAACAGGAAGGAACTTGAAGAATCTAAGGTCAGATGGAGGAGGTGAATACTTCTCAAATGAGTTTGAGGACTTCTTGCAGGAGAGAGGCATCAAAAGGGAGATAACCACAAGGTACTCACCTAAACAAAATGGGGTAGCTGAAAGAAGGAATAGGCTTATTGTTGAAATAGCTAGGTCCATGCTTAATCAAAAGAAGTTGCCAAATTATCTTTGGGCAGAGAGTGTATCTACTGCCACCTATCTCATAAACAGGTTGCCATCAAAGTCACTTGATGGAATGACACCTTATGAAGCTTGGCATGGTAAGAGACCATCATTGGATCATTGCAAAATCTTTGGTTGTGTAGCATATGTGCATATTCCCTCATAGGTAAGGGGAAAGCTAGACCCTAAAGTAGAAAAATGTATTTTCATTGGTTATGACTTGAATCAAAAAGGGTGCAGATTCTACAACCCAACCAATAAAGGGTTCAAGGTAAGCAGAGATGTCATCTTTGATGAGAATGACTCATGGTATGAGAATGAATGCAGGAAGGTTAGTCTACCCTATGATTTGGAAGAGGAGTTTCCAAAACTCTCAAGGGAGGAACCAATCTAGAAGGAAGACTCAAGTTCAGAAGATGATGACACAATCAATCTTGAAGAATTCAAGGCATGGAAGTCTAGAGGCAAGATGAAGATGAAGAAGCTTGAGGATATACCAGAATCTTCAACTCAAGCAATAAGGAGATCTCAGAGAGAAAGTAAGAAGCCTATCAGATATGGGTATGATACATCTCTTGTTACTAAGCATTCAAGTTATCTTGCAAAGGAATTGTTAAGTGAAGAACCAGGTTCATATGAAGAGGCAATCACCAAACCAGAATGGAAAGGAGCTATGGATGAAGAAATAGAAGCTCTCAAGGAGAGTGACACATGGGACTTGGTACCCAAGAAGGACTCTATGAAGGTGATAGGATCCAGATGGATCTACAAACTAAAGAGGAACTCTGATGGTACAATCAACAGATACAAAGCTAGGTTGGTAGCCAAGGGTTTTGCACAAACCCAAGGCATCGATTATGAGGAGACATTTTCTCCTGTGGCTAAGATGCCAACAATCAGATTATTGGTGAGTGTAGCTGCATCCAAAAATTGGAACATGTACCAATTAGATGTCAAGAATGCTTTTTTGAATGGATGGATATCTGAAGAAGTCTACATGTCACAACCACCTGGCTATGAAGACCCCAAGAAGGTAAATTATGTTTGTAAATTGAAGAATGCTCTATATGGATTGAAGCAGGCACCTAGGGCATGGAACTACAGGCTGACAACATACCTCCAAGACCAAGGGTTTACTATGAGCAAGGCAGATACTTCATTGTTTATCAAAAGGAGCAATTCAGAGGTAATCTATCTCTGTGTTTATGTTGATGACATCATCATTACAGGTAATGATGTCCAAGGAATCAGAAGCATCAAAAACCAGATGATGAAGGAGTTCAAGATCAATGATCTTGGATTATTGAAGTACTTTCTAGGAGTTGAATTGGTTTATACTAATTCAGGTATATATATCACTCAGAAAAAGTATGTACAAGACATGTTGAAGAAGTTTAACCTGCAGGATGCTAAAGTCTCAAGTACTCCAATGGAGGTCAACCTAAAGCTAAGTGCTCATGAAGGGGATGAAGTCCAAGACATTACAGGATATCAAAGTATGGTAGGTAGTTTGAATTATGCTACCTTGACCAGAATTGACATAGCATATGGAGTTAGTGTGCTAAGTCAATTCATGCACAAACCAAGGGTACCTCACCTTGAGGCTGCAAAGAAGATCTTGAAGTATCTAAAGGGAACTCAGAACCATGGTTTGTACTTTCCTTATACATCAAATATTGACATTAAAGTGTATTCAGATGCAGATTGGGCAGGATGCAAGGATGATAGGAGGAGCACATCAGGATACTTATCTTTTGCAGGTGATAAACCTATTTCTTGGTCAGCCAAGAAACAACCAACAGTCGCATTGTCATCCATTGAAGCAGAGTATAGAGGGCTAGCCAATGCCACTCAAGAAGCTATTTGGTTAAAGCTTTTGTATACAGAGCTAGGCCTATACACTAGGCCCCCAATTATCTTTGGAGACAACACAAGCTCTCTTCACCTTGCAGCTAATCCAATATATCATGCTAGAACAAAACACATAGAGGTTCATTACCACTATGTGAGAGAGAAGTTGCTAAGCAAGGACATTCAGTTGACCTATGTGTCTACTAATATGCAATGTGCAGATTTACTCACTAAAGCTTTGGATGGAAACAAATTATGAAGATTCAAATCCATGATTGGATTGCAGGATGTGATTGAAGATTGAAGATGAAGACTTAAGCCAAAGTGTTTGGCTTGAGGGGGAGCTGTTGGTGCAATTCAAGCCATCACAATTTGGCTTGGA
>CM035431.1:126210203-126212703 GCA_020310875.1 Ceratopteris richardii
TGTCCTTATAGTTGACATCTTAGCTACGGGACTGAATGTCTCATCATAATCTATGCCATAGGTCTGGGCATAGCCTTTCACCACCAATCTAGCTTTGTATCTGGCTATACTTCCATCTGCAAGCTTCTTCACTTTATAAACCCATTTATTTCCAATTACTTTCTTACCATTTGGTTTAGGAACAAGTTCCCATGTCTTGTTCTCCTCCAGTGCATTGAACTCTTCCTTCATTGCTTCTTCCCATTGCTTCTTACCTTTAGCTTCATCATAGTTCTGAGGTTCTTCATCATCTTTGACTATATATGCATAGTTCTTCTGAGTTATGTAAGAAGTATCATAAGAATACCTTTCTGGTTGTCTTCTAGTCCTGCTTGACCTTCTTGGTTCACATTCTTCATATGTGTCTGGATACACCTCTTCATCAAATATAGGAGCTTCTTCATTTCTTCTTGTTAATCCACTTGTGGATGTACTTGCTTGCATATAGTCTTCATCTCTATTTACCTGCACAATTGATTTTCCTTTCTCACATCTTCTTACCTCTTCTTCAAATTCTTCAGCTGTATGACTTTGATCTGCATACCAACTTTTCTGTTCATCAAATGTAACATCTCTAGAAACAAGAAATTATTTGGTTAAAGGATTCCACAATCTGTAACCCATCTGCTTTTCATCATAACCAATGAACACATATTTTTCTGCCTTTGGTTCAAGTTTATGCCTAAGTTGTGATGGCACATAAGCATATGCAATTGATCCAAACACTCTACAATGATCTAGTGTTGGTTTCTTACCCCACCAAGCTTCATATGGAGTCATTCCATTCAGAGCTGCACATGGTAATCTATTCACAAGATATGTAGCTGTATTTACAGCCTCAGCCCAAAGATAATTTGGACAGTTCTTCTCCTTTAGCATAGCCCTAGCAAACTCAACCAAAGTCCTGTTCCTTCTTTCTGCTACACCATTTTGTTGTGGCGTATACCTGCAAGTTATTTCTCTCTTAATACCTGCATTCCAAAGATAATCATTGAACTCTTGGGAGAAATATTCTCCCCCTCCATCAGACCTCAATCTCTTAAGCTTTTGACCTGTGACTCTCTGCATATGCATGAAAATGCTTGAAAGCTCCAAACACTTCTGATCTTTCCTTCAAAACATATAATGTTATCCATCTTGTAGCATCATGAATGAAAAGAACATAGTACCTTGAGCCACTGATAGATCCTTCTTTTGCTGGTCCCCATACATCTGTATGAATAAGCTCTAGTAATCCATCATGTTTGAATCCTTTCTTCTGAAATGGTAACTTGTGTGCTTTACCCATTTGACATGCTTCACATTTATAAACCATATGTTGACTTTGCACATTTGGTAATCCTAGTACAGTCTGATTAGCAACCATAGCTTTAATTCCTCTTTCATTAAAGTGACCTAATCTCTTATGCCAGAGATCAAGTTCTGTAATCACTCCTTCACCATGTGTGAGCAAAGCTTGACCAATGTTCCCTTGCACTCTTAAAGTAAAGAGTCTACCTTCTTTCTTACCAGAGACAATCTGATTATACCCATTCTCTAGATCTTCAACAAATACTCCATTTGTAAACCTGACTTGAAAACCTTTTTCAACTATCTGTCCCACACTAATCAAGTTTTTAGGTATTGTGGGAACATACAAAACATTGGTTAGCAAATCTGCTCCACTCTTGCATTTCACCTTTCCAATTGAATGTACACTATGTCTGGTATTATCACCTGTTTGAACTGTGTGACTAGAAATGCCTTTTTCCAATTCTGACATCAATTCTATGTTTCCTGACAAATGATTAGAACATCCAGAGTCAATGTAAAATACCTTTAGATCTTCTTTATCTGATGTGTTGATTGAGTTCATCATCAATGATGTATGACTTTCATTCTGTGTGTCATTTGCATAGTTGTAGTAGGTGGTGTTGTAGGATTGATTATGTCCCCAACTTCTTCCTCCACCTCTACCATAGCCTCCTCTTTGACTTTGTCTACCTCTTTGGAAATTACTTTGATATCTTCCACCTTGGCCTCTGCTATTGTTGTTTTGATTCTGGTTTGATCCTTGTTGGTTGTGCCAACAGTCATGAGCCAAATGATTACTCAATCCACAGATCCAGCAAGCCTTTTTGTTGTTATTTTGATTACCTCTTCCTCTTCCAAAACCTCTTGCTCTTCCTCTGCCAGTGCCTTTACCTCTTGCATAATAAGCTTGAGAACTAGACTCCTCTTCATCCTTTGCTTTACCTTTATCTCCTTTCTTCTTGTTCTTCATGTACATTGCAGAACTATGTCCTTTATCTCCATCTCCCTTCAAGTCTTGCTCATATGTGAGCATCAAACCAAGCAACTGGTTCAAATCTGGAACATAATGATTTAATGAAAGTTCTGTTGATAAGACAAAAGGTTTCCACCTTTCATCCCCTCTCAAACCTGCAAGTAGCTGAGCAATCAATCTGTGATCTTCAACATC
>CM035431.1:126217703-126220203 GCA_020310875.1 Ceratopteris richardii
AAGGCAGAGTGAAGATCAAAGAGTCTTGTACATTGATTCAGGGTGTAGCAATCACCTGAGTGGTAATATAGCCTTGATGACTGATTTGGAGAATAAGGTATCTAATCATGTTGTTCAAACAGGTGACAACACAAAGCACAATGTGAAGTCAATTGGATCAGTGAAAGCCAAGGATGGTAGCACCTTATTGAGTAAGGTCTTGTATGTTCCTACAATTCCTAAGAATTTGATAAGTGTAGGACAAATTGTGGAAAAAGGTTATGAAGTAAGGTTCACTAATGAAGGAGTGTTTGTGGAAGACCCTAGCAATGGGTATAAACAAATTGTTTCAGGGAAGAAAGAAGGAAGATTGTTCACATTGAAGATTCAAGGTAATGTTGGTCATGCCTTGTTCACCTATGGAGGATATAAGATCTCTGAGTTAGATCTTTGGCACAAGAGACTTGGACATTTCAATGAAAGAGGTATTAAAGACATGATTAATAATGGTTCAGTGCTTGGATTGCCTAATGTTGCAGGTCAACATATGACATACAGATGTGAGGCATGTCAATTAGGTAAGGCTCATAAGCAACCCTACTCTAAGCATGGGTTTATGTATTCAGAGAAACCTTAATTGGTACACACAGATGTGTGGGGACCATCAAAGGACTTCAGTATCAATGGTTCAAGGTATTATGTGATTTATGTTGATGATGCTACCAGATGGATCACTATCTATGTGATCAAAGATAAGTAAGAAGTTTTCAATACTTTCAAACATTATCATATGTATGCAGAGAGAATTACAGGACATAAGTTGAAGAGACTAAGGTCAGATGGAGGGGGAGAGTATTTCTCTAATGAGTTCAGTGATTACTTGTGGAATGCAGGTATAAAAAGAGAGGTTACTTGCAGGTACTCTCCTCAACAAAATGGTGTAGCAGAAAGGAGGAATAGGACTCTTGTTGAGTTTGCAAGGTCCATGATGAAGGAGAAAAATTGCCCACTTATTTGGTCAATAGGCTACCTTGTAAAGCTTTGCAGGGAATGACACCTTATGAGGCATGGTGGGGTAAGAGACCTACACTAGACCATTGCAAAGTATTTGGATGTTTGGCCTATGCATATGTGCCATCACAATTAAGGCACAAATTGGAACCTAAAGCTGAAAAATATGTGTTTATTGGTTATGATGATAAGCAGATGGGATACAGGTTGTGAAATCCATCCACAAAACATTTTCTTGTATCAAAAGATGTTACATTTGATGAGCAAGGTACTTGGTATGCAGGTACTATTACTATTAATACAGATGATGAAGAAGTTGTGAGCCAAAGGAAAGGTAAATCAAAGGTTCAGATATTTGATGAACAAGAGAATAATGAAGTGCAGGTTGAAGTGGAAGAAACACCAAGATTTGATCCTGAATATGAAGAACCAGAAACCTCAAGAAGTGGAGAACTTAGGAGGTCTACAAGGAACAAATGGCAACCTACAAGGTATAGCTATGATACTTCATTTTTGGCTACCAAAGATTATGCTTACATGATTAAAGCAGATGAAGACCCTTCTACATATGAAGAGGCAAAAGGTAAAGAAAATTGGGAGAAAGCTATGCACGAAGAATATGATGCATTAATGGAGAATCAAACATGGGATTTGGTTCCAAAGCCAAATAGTCAGAAGATCATTGGATGTAAGTGGGTTTATAAGACAAAAAGATTTGCAGATGGAAGTGTGTCTAGGTACAAAGCTAGACTTGTTGTCAAAGGGTTTGTTCAGACATATGGTGTTGATTATGATGAGACTTATAGTCCAGTGGCAAAGATGACAACCATCAGGACACTTATAGCAATTGCTGCATGTAAAGGTTGGAAATTGTGTCAATTAGATGTGAAGAATGCTTTTTTGAATGGTTACATTTCAGATGAAGCTTTCATGGAGCAACCTCAAGGGTTCTGAGATAAAAGGTATCCAGATCATGTGTGCAAGCTTAAGAGAGCTTTGTATGGCTTGAAGCAGGCCCCAAGGGCATGAAATTATAGACTTGTAAAGTTCTTGAAAGAACTTGGATTTCAGGTGTCTAAAGCAGATAGTAGCTTGCTTATCAAAGCAAGTGATAATGGTTTCATATACATGTGCATATATGTTGATGATATAATCCTTACAGGTACAGATGAGGAAGGAATACAAAGACTAAAGAAGCAAATGGAAAAGGAGTTCAAAATAAGTGACTTGGGAGACTTGTCATACTTCTTGGGCATGGAGATTTCATATACTCAACATGGAGTATTTGTGACTCAAGAAAGGTATTTGAGGAACTTGTTAATCAAGTATAAAATGGATGATTGCAGGGTAGCACCTACTCCAATGGAGGTGAGTCACAAATTAAGCAAATTTGGAGGTGAAGAGTTCAAGGACATGAAGCAATATCAGAGTTTGGTTGGTAGTCTTTTCTATGCTACATTAACTAGACCTGATTTATCATATGCAGTTGGGGTTTTGTCTCAATTCATGC
>CM035431.1:126225203-126227703 GCA_020310875.1 Ceratopteris richardii
CATAGAACCTAGATTCATACCCAAAAATTCCAAGATTGCTGCATAAAATAAATCTTCTTTTAATTCTTTTCCAATATCAAAATCAAAGGATAAAATAGAAATTGAACTGCATAGGGGTTTACGACTCAAAGCATCGGCCACCTTGTTTTCTTTTCCTGCTAAGTATTTAATATCAAAATCATATTCACTTAGCAATTGGATCCATTGTTTTTGTCTATTGTTAAGTAAAGGTTGAGTAAATATGTATTTAAGGCTCTGATGATCTGTTCTTAATTCAAACTTTACTCCTAGCAATAAGTGTCTCCAATGTTTAAGTGCATGAACAACTGCAAGCATTTCTAAGTCATGTGTTGTATAATTTAGTTCATGTTTCCTTAATTTCCTTGACTCATAAGCCACTACCCTCCCTTCTTGTGAAAGAACGCATCCGATTTGGCTTCCACTAGCATCACATGCAACAATAAAAGGCTTCCCTAACTTAGGTATCTTTAGCACACAATTTTCGATAACTTTCTGTTTTAATTCGTCAAACGCCTTTCGACACTCATCGTTCCATGTGAACTCTCTATTTTTCTTTGTCAATTCTGATGCAATTCGAGAAAACTCCCTAATGTGTGCCCTCTCATATTGTGCCAAACCAAGGAAGCTTCTCACATCCCTCACACATTTGGGTGTAGGCCAGTCAACTATGCTTTTAACTTTCTCAGGATCTATATGAATCCCTTCCTTAGAAACAACTCTCCCCAAATAAGTCACTTCCCCTTTTGCAAAAAAACATTTACTCATCTTACCATATAGTTTATGCTCTCTTAGTTTTTGTAAAGTCTTCCTGAGATGCAATGCATGTTCATCATCATCCTTAGAATACACAAAAATATCGTCAAGAAAAACTAATATAAATTCATCGAGATATTCATGAAGCACATTATTCATCAAACACATAAATGTTGCAGGAGCATTTGTTAATCCAAAAGGCAAAACTGTGAACTCGTAATGACCATATCGTGTTCTAAAAGCGGTTTTGGGTATGTCCTCAGACTTTACTCTAATTTGATGATATCCCGATCTTAAGTCAATTTTAGTGAATACTGTGGCACCACTCAATTGACTCAGCAGTTCATCTATGTGTGGTAGTGGATACTTGTTCTTAATGGTTTTCTTGTTCAATCCCCTATAGTCAATACAAAGTCTGTATGAACCATCTTTCTTTTTCTGAAACAAAACAGGTGCTCCCCAAGGTGAAACACTAGGTCTTATCAACTCCTTCTTCAATAGATCATCCAATTGGAGCTTCAACTCTTTCAATTCATCAATATTGAACCTATAAGGTGCTCTAGAATAAGGCTCACTTCCTGGATAAATGTCTATAGCATGGTCAATTTTCCTAGGAGGAGGCATGCCCGGTAGATCATCAGGAAATACATCTGCGTACTCATCTAAAAGTTTTTTAACATATTCCGGTATTTCCTCTTCTTTCTTCTTCTCCTGAAGGTCATGCACATAAACCAAATATGTCTCACAACCCTGTCGAATACCCCTAATCAACTTTATTGCAGAAATAGGAGAAAAACTTGAATTACACTTGCCTGCAAGACGATGTTCCTTCCCTTCTATTTTCAAAGTAAGGATCCCGCTTTCACAATCAATCACGGCACTGTTATGAACTAACCAGTCCATTCCGATGATTACATCACATTCTCTCATTTCAATTACATGGAAGGTACCCAAAAACTTATGTTCTCCTAACATAAAATCAAGATTCTCAATACAGCCTCGAGTATAGTGTATCCTACCATTAGCCATCTGTACAGGTCTTTTAGTCTGCATCTCAATATGCAACCCTAAAGCTTCTGCCATCTTAAGTGAAAGGAAACAATTTGTACTACCCGAATCAATCAAGAAATTAACCTTACGTGAGGATATGTCCCCCATAATCCTAATCACCGATGCCCTTGAATGAGAAGAAGTTTTCATGCATTGAAGTCTAGGGCTAGAACACTTACCTTGATCATCCGCTTCCTCAATTGTCATGTTTTCTTCTTGTAGATGAGCTATCTTCGCTTGCATAGAACGGTTGATGGCCTTGTTTGGACATTCAAAAGTGTGATGTCCTTGTTCTCCACGTCGAAAACAAAGTCCCAGCCTCTTAGCCCGCTCCAGGAAATCAGAATCACGTTGCCAGTGCATAACTTCTTGCTTCTTAGGTGTATCTGTTTGCTTCGGCTTTGGTCTTCCTCCTTGACCGTTAATAGAGTTAGTCGATCTCTGTCCATTTTGATTTATTGAAATAGGTCTTGGGGGTCGATGTCCTGTTGAGATAAACCTTGATTTGAATGCCTTTTTTGTGGTAAACTTCTCCATCTTCTCAAAGTTTTCTGCTTTTGCAACCGCATCAAGAAAATCTACACATCCGAACCCCTTTACTTGATAGCGAAGCTCTTCCCGCAAACCCTCAATAAACTTGCTTTTTAGTGCATCTCCAGAAACTTCTAGTGCATAC
>CM035431.1:126245203-126250203 GCA_020310875.1 Ceratopteris richardii
CATTCATATGTAAAGAATGTTCACAGCCTCCTGAAACAGGCGCAGATTTCGAGTTCAATGAAATGAGTAGTGCTTAGTGCACAGTGTAAAGTTTTACACATATGATAGCTCAAAATCTAAGTTGAGAGATAAGCTATCTACAGCCAAAAGGATTTGATAAAACGGGTTCGACATTGGGAGAACCAAAGCTCAGAAGTTACAGGTGTCAAAGTCGCTACTGCAGAGAAGTAATTTTACACATAGGTAAAGTGTTTGAGTTATTTCTCGAAGTATACTCAGTCATTTGACGAGATTCAAGTTGAAAAAGGTGCACAGTCTTAAGGCGAAACAACCTACAAAGTTTTATCAAAAACTTTACACAAATGGTTAGTCAATCAGAGATTAATCTGCAGCAGACTTTTCTGAGAAGTTGAGTTTTTCCAGAATAGTTAATTTTCTGATAAGTTGATGAATGTTCTCTAAATTTGGTGGAGTCTGAAGTTGTTCTTGATATAGAGGTGGTCTAAATTCAAGGTCAACTTGTTCTTTTGGAGATTAACACTCTCCTTCAGTGGTATTAGAGCAGGAAGCATCAGAATCAAGGAAAGGGAGACTCCGACTACTGCAGAAATACAAACTTTACATCTTGAAGGATCAAAAGGACAAAGATTGAAGAAAGCTTGAAGGAAGACACATTGAAGTTGTCAAAAGGATGAGAAGGAGTAATATTCGAAGTCAAGGTACATTTATTCCTCATAAAGTTTAAAGATCTGTTAATACAGGTGAATGAAGATGGGAGATTCTCTTCAGATAGAGAAATTGGATAGAGAGAACTATCCTGCATGGTCAATGAGGATGGAAGCTCATCTAATGAGCAAAGATTTGATAGCTTACATTACAGGAGAAGAAGAAAAGCCACAATTCAGAGATCCTAGTGTTCCAACTAGGGAAGAATTATCAGATTTGAAGAATTGGATGAAAAGAGATGCTCAAGCTAGGAGCATAATCTATATGGCAGTCAATGACTACTTGCTACCTCACATTAGAGATCTTGAAAGTGCAAGTGAGATATGGAATGCTTTGGAGGAGCATTTCCAAAACACTACAAAGGCAAGGAAGGCATCCCTATGGGCAGAATTTACCACTTTCAAGAAGAAGGCTTCACAATCAATATCTGATTATGTGACAAAGATGAAGGACATTGCAGATGCATTAGGAGCAGTGGATGAAGACATTGAAGAAGATAAATTGGTAAGGCAAATTCTCACAGGACTAAGAGGTGATGAGAAGTGGAAGCCTTTTATTTTATCTACAGAACTTTCATTGGATCATTTCAATCCTGATTTGAATCAATTGTTAGGACATATGCTAACTTTTGAGAATGATATCAAAGGAGATGTTGACAAGAGTGCAGGTCATGCAATGTACTCTAAAGACAAGAAGAAAACTAACAAAGGAAAGCAACAAGCAAATGAAGAAGAAGGCACAACTAGTCAAGCCAACTTCCTAAGAGGAAGAGGAGGTGGCAAAGGTAGAGGAAGAGGTAGGAGTAACAAAGATGGATCCAAAGCTTGCTGGATTTGTGGTAAGACAAATCATTTAGCTAATGATTGTTGACATAACACTCAGAGTAATGGTGGATACAATCAAAACTATAATTCAAGAGGAAGAGGAGGCAGAAATCAAAGAGGTAATTTCAGAGGTAGAGGTAGTAGGGGTTACTTTGGAAGAAATGCAGGTAGAGGTTTCCAAAGTCAACAATATAACAATACCTACTACAATTATGCTTCAGATCAGAAGAAAGATTCAACATTGATAATGAATGCAACTTGTGAAAGGCAGAATGAAGATCAAAGAGTCTTCTACATTGACTCAGGGTGTAGCAATCACCTGAGTGGTAACATAGCTTTGATGACTGATTTGGAGAATAAGGTATCTAATCATGTTGTTCAAACAGGTGATAATACAAAGCACAATGTGAAGTCAATTGGATCAGTGAAGGCCAAGGATGGTAGCACTTTATTGAGTAAGGTCTTGTATGTTCCTACAATTCCTAAGAATTTGATAAGTGTAGGACAAATTGTGGAAAAAGGTTATGAAGTAAGCTTCACTAATGAAGGAGTGTTTGTGGAAGACCCTAGCAATGGGTATAAACAAATTGTTTCAGGGAAGAAAGAAGGAAGATTGTTCACATTGAAGATTCAAGGTAATGTTGGTCATGCCTTGTTCACTTATGGAGGACATAAGATCTCTGAGTTAGATCTTTGGCACAAGAGACTTGGACATTTCAATGAAAGAGGTATTAAAGACATGATTAATAATGGTTCAGTGCTTGGATTGCCTAATGTTGCAGGTCAACATATGACATACAGATGTGAGGCATGTCAATTAGGTAAGGCTCATAAGCAACCCTATTCTAAGCATGGGTCTATGTATTCAGAGAAACTTGAGTTGGTACACACAGATGTGTGGGGACCATCAAAGGATTTCAGTATCAATGGTTCAAGGTATTATGTGATTTATGTTGATGATGCTACCAGATGGATCACTATCTATGTGATCAAAGATAAGTCAGAAGTATTCAATACTTTCAAACATTATCATATGTATGCAGAGAGAATTACAGGACATAAGTTGAAGAGACTAAGGTCGGGGGAGAGTATTTCTCTAATGAGTTCAGTGATTACTTGTGGAATGCAGGTATAAAAAGAGAGGTTACTTGCAGGTACTCTCCTCAACAAAATGGTGTAGCAGAAAGGAGGAATAGGACTCTTGTTGAGTTTGCAAGTTCCATGATGAAGGAGAAAAATTGCCCAAATTATTTGTGGGCTGAGGCTGTAAATACAGCTACTTATTTGGTCAATAGGCTACCTTGTAAAGCCTTGCAGGGTATGACACCATATGAGGCATGGTGGGGTAAGAGACCTACACTAGACCATTGCAAAGTATTTGGATGTTTGGCCTATGCATATGTGCCATCACAATTAAGGCACAAATTGGAACCTAAAGCTGAAAAATATGTGTTTATTGGTTATGATGATAAGCAGATAGGATACAGGTTGTGGAGTCCATCCACAAAACATTTTCTTGTATCAAAAGATGTTACATTTGATGAGCAAGGTACTTGGTATGCAGGTACTATCAATATTAATACAGATGATGAAGAAATTGTGAGCCAAAGGAAAGGTAAATCAAAGGTTCAGATATTTGATGAGCAAGAGAATAATAAAGTGCAGGTTGAAGTGGAAGAGACACCAAGATTTGATCCTGAATATGAAGAACCAGAAACCTCAAGAAGTGGAGAACTTAGGAGGTCTACAAGGCACAAATGGCAACCTACAAGGTATAGCTATGATACTTCATTTTTGACTACTAAGGATTATGCATACATGGTTAAAGCAGATGAAGACCCTTCTACATATGAAGAGGCAAAAGGTAAAGAGATTTGGCAGAAAGCTATGCAGGAAGAATATGATGCATTAATGGAGAATCAAACATGGGATTTGGTTCCAAAGCCAAATAGCCAGAAGATCATTGGATGCAAATGGGTCTATAAGACAAAGAGATTTGCAGATGGAAGTGTGTCTAGGTACAAAGCTAGACTTGTTGTAAAAGGGTTTGCTCAGACATATGGTATTGACTATGATGAGACTTATAGTCCAATGGCAAAGATGACAACCATCAGAACACTCATAGCAATTGCTGCATGCAAAGGTTGGAAATTGTGTCAATTAGATGTGAAGAATGCTTTTTTGAATGGTTATATTTCAGATGATGTTTTCATGGAGCAACCTCAAGGATTTAGAGATGGAAGATATCCAGATCATGTGTGTAAGCTCAAGAGAGCTTTATATGGCTTGAAGCAGGCCCCAAGGGCATGGAACTATAGGCTTGTAAAGTTCTTAAAGGAACTTGGATTTCAAGTATCAAAAGCAGATAGTAGCTTGCTTGTTAAAGCAAGTGATGATGGGTTCATTTACATATTTATATATGTTGATGATATAATTCTTACAGGTACAGATGAGAAAGGCATACAAAGCCTAAAGAAGCAAATGGAGAAAGAGTTCAAAATCAGCGACTTGGGAGATTTGTCATACTTCTTGGGCATGGAAATTTCATACACTCAACATGGAGTGTATGTGACTCAAGAAAGGTATTTGAAGAATTTGTTAACAAAGTTTAAGATGAATGATTGCAGAATAGCACCTACTCCAATGGAGGTGAATCACAAATTAAGCAGATTTGGAGGTGAAGAGTTCAAGGACATGAAGCAATATCAGAGTTTGGTTGGTAGTCTTATCTATGCTACATTAACTAGGCCTGATTTATCATATGCAGTTGGGGTTTTGTCTCAATTTATGCATTGTCCTAGGAAAGAGCATTGGATTGCAGGTCAAAGAGTGTTGAGGTATATTAAGGGTACACTCAAAGAGGGTTTGTATTATGGTTTTACATCAGATACAAATATCAAAATATATAGTGATGCAGATTGGGCAGGTAATCCAGATGATAGAAGGTCAACCTATGGATACATGTGTTATGTGGGAGATAAGTTAATCTCCTGGTGCTCAAAGAAGCAACATACAGTTGCTTTGTCATCTACAGAAGCAGAGTACAAAGGCATGGTTGAAGCTGCAAAAGAAGTGATTTGGCTTAAGATTCTCATGAAGAGTTTTGACACTATACAAAGCATACCTATCATTTATGGTGATAACATGAGTTCATTATATCTAGCTGCTAATCCTGTTTTTCATGCCAGGACCAAACACATTGAGATACAGTATCACTTTCTAAGAGAGAAGGTGATGGATAAGGAGATTGAAGTTATACATACTTCAACAAAAGATCAGATAGCTGATATGCTTACAAAAAGTTTAGATGGACCAAAGTTACAGAAGTTCAAAGACATGGCAGGCATAAAGAAGATAAGAGAAACCTCAATTGATGATTGAGGGGGAGCTGTTGGTGCAGACCAATCACCAATTGAAGATTTGAAGGACAAAGGATGGAGATAAGAACAA
>CM035431.1:126262703-126270203 GCA_020310875.1 Ceratopteris richardii
TTCTAATCCTTTTTCAGCGAAAGAGTTGATTGAGTTCTTCTTCGTCGTCTTCATCGTCCTCCAAGATCTGTGCAGACTCTTCATGACGCAGAATTGGTCCTCTGGGTGGGGGTTGTGCTGCAAGTATGGATAGAAAAAGGAAAGAAATGATGTGTGGCAGTCTGGACCTAGGCATTCCTCCTTTGTTTACCTGTTTGATGATTGAAACGCATTCCTTGTGAATGCGGTGGAAGAAGTAGGATGCAAAATTGAGTGGTTCTCGGGCAGCTAAATCAATAGCGGAGTAGAAGGGCCTAGAGATACCATAAGTTCGCTTCTGGAGGTTAAGGATGGCTACTAGGAATTGCAACGCGGATCTTTCAGGTTCGGGACGACAGAGAATTGCGTATTCATTTGAGGAGTATCTAGGGAACCGTTTGATCATGGTTGCCATTGGCAGATTCGGGCCATTTTCCCGACCTTGCCGAGGAAGTTGAAACGCATCAGCAAATGCCTAGAATGTGATTACGGTATGGGATGGTAGGGAGGTGATCGGCCAACTCTGCTCGTTGGCAGGTGTTTTAGCGATAGCAGCGATAATCTGGGCAAAAAA
Organism: Ceratopteris richardii; assembly: GCA_020310875.1. Classification (NCBI taxonomy): domain Eukaryota; kingdom Viridiplantae; phylum Streptophyta; class Polypodiopsida; order Polypodiales; family Pteridaceae; genus Ceratopteris; species Ceratopteris richardii. Next base: position 126,263,296 of record CM035431.1, read on the forward strand.
CGGGTGGGATTCCACTGAATGCCAAGGCAGTTCAGCGAAATTGGATAACCCACGGGTGCGCAGGAACTCTCCTACCTTGGCAGGGAATCCGTCACTGAAAGCGGCATAGTTTGCCAGAGCTTCCATGGCGCACACAGTAAACGCAAGCACAAAACGCAAACACACAGGGTATACAGAGTCACACAAATCACGCAAGCACAATAGCGATTTTCGGCGAAACGGAGAAGGTTAAGTAGATGCGCTTTAGTGGGAGACAATCGAAATTAGTAATCATGGTGCGACATTGAGATGATAGCTTCATAACTTCGGTAGGCATGCATGAGCAGAGTCGATAACGCACGGCGGATGCTTGACATAATTAGGTATCAAACGTGGATATTTACATACTTATTATTTTAAGTGCGCAAAACAAAAGGAAATAAAATAAAAGAAAAGGAAAGAAAAGAGAACGCCAAAAGACACGACCACCACGAAACGTTTCAGTGCGGGTTAGATGTTTGTTGATACGGCTGTAGCTTCGAACCGTTGACGACTTTTAGAAGAGGATTTCCGGTCAAAGTAGTCAACCGAAATGTTGCGGGGCCCACTTGTTCAAAAATCCGGTAGGGGCCAAACCATCGTAACTTGAATTTTCCAGCAGAGCGATTCGACTTTGCATTGTAAAATAGTACAAGTTGTCCCACCGAAAAAATTGGAGTCCTTAGATATCGATCATGTGTTCGAGCTTGTCTTAGCTGTACTTCCTGAATAGTAAAAAAACTGTGCCATCGATGTTCGTCTAATTCTCTGAGTGTATCCAACCGAAATGACAGAGATTCTTGAGGTAGCAGCTTCTGAGTGATTACTACTCGTAAACTTGGCACAACTATCTCCATCGGTGCTATGGCTTCCAATCCATAAGCTAGTTTGAAAGGGGTTAATCCTATTGCTACCTTGTATGTAGTCTGGTATGCCCAAAGGACTACAGGTAACAGTTGGTCCCATCTTTCCGGTGCTTCCAGAATCAATTTTCGAAGCATATTCAACAAAGTCTTGTTTGTACTTTCAACCAAACCATTAGCACGAGCATAATAAGGAGAACTAAACTTATGCGTGACCTGGAACGAATGTGTGAGTACTTTCATTAAATTGTTGACAAAATGAGTGCCTTGATCTATAACAAGTTCCAGCGGTAAGCCAAAACGTGGAAAGACATCTTTCAGTAGACACTTGGCTACCGCAACAACGGTGGCAGACCGTAAAGCCCAGGCTTCTGCCCATCTGGTTGCATAATCAGTACATGTCAAAATATAGCGATTATTACTGAGGATTGCCGGAGGTGTAATAGGTCCGATAAAGTCTAGACCCCACTTCTAAAAAGGCTCTAATGGCAAGACATGTTGTAGAGGGAAAAGATGACGTTGCAGGGGCTGTCCAGATCTTTGACAACTATCACATTGCTTGACAAACTGTAATACATCCCTGTACATAGTAGGCCACCAAAGTCCACTCTGCATAATTTTCCGGTGTGTTAAATCTGCAGCAAAATGTCCACCGGATGGAATTGAATGAGCCAACATAATGACCGAGTTAACTTCATGTGGTGGAACACAACCAAGTAGAACTCCTGTGTAATCCATATAGTATAATTCTCCAGCAATTAACCAAAATTTACGACTGTACACTGTAATTTTCCTACGCATTGCAAGAGAAGCCTGAGAAGGAAGGTATCCATCAGTAAGGAATGTTAATATCTGATCATAATATGTAGATGGCATAGGTGAGTCTGCCATTTCATCATTGGTTGGTTCAGAAACATAAATTGCTGGCGTTGTGTCATCTATACCAACTGGAGCTTCACCGGAATCTAAACGAGAAAGGAAATCTGCTAAGGCATGTGAACTGCCTGGTTGATGAATAACTTCGTAATTAAATTCTTGTAAGAGTAGAACCCATCGCGCTAATCGACCACCTAAGTGCTGTTGCCGAACTAGATAGACAAGTGCAGCATGATCTACATGAAAAGTAAATTTGCGGCCAAGTAAATAATGCCTGAATTTCTTGATAGAGTATACCAAACCCAGACATTCCCTTTCAGTTACAGAGTAATTCTTCTCAGCAAGAGTAAGCCTTCGGCTGGCATAGTACACAGGCCAAAACCACTTATCGGTGTGTTGCATTAGAATGCTCCCAATTGCTATATCTGAAGCATCAACAAATATATGAAATAGACAATCCCAGTCAGGAGGCTGTAGGATTGGAACCTGTGTTAGTAATCCCTTTAGATGATCAAAAGCAACTTGACATTCTTGAGTCCATTCAAATTGTCGAGGAGTCTTGGTTATTAATTTGTTCAGTGATATTGCCAAATGAGCAAGCCACTGTAAGTGCCGACCATGCCATCTTACTTGGCCCATGAAGCGCATCACTTCCTTAGGTGTAGTGGGCACATGCGCTTCTAACACAACTGTAATTTTATCTGGATCCACCTGTATACCTTGTGCAGATACAATGTGGCCAAGTAGCCTTCCACATGAAACCGCAAACACAGATTTGTTTGGGTTTAAACAGAGTCTGTATTCTCTACACTTTTCAAAGCAACACCGTAAATGGAACAGGTGTGCTACCATTTTTCCAAATAACAAAAAATCATCAAGATAAACTTGCATAAATGAGGTAAGGTAAGGGGAGAATATTTCCTGCATACACCTCTGAAAAGTACTTGGGGCATTTCTTAATCCAAACCACATTACGGTACATGCAAAAACACCCCGATTGGTAATGAAAGTGGTCTTTGCTATATCCTGTTCAGCCATTCTAACTTGATTATACCCACTGTATCCATCTAGGAATGAATACATTTCATGTCGTGCTACTCTATCAAGCATGGTGTCAAGAAAAGGTAGCGGAAATGGATCAGGCACCGTAGCTGCGTTCAGTTTCCGGTAGTCCACACAGATTCGTAGTTGCTTATTCTTTTTAGGAACAATGACAATTGGTGAGATCCATTCAGCATGCTCTACTGGTACAATGAATCCGACTTTGAGTAGCCTATCAAGCTCTGCTTTTACCTGTGATGCATAGTTCGGATTCATCCGGTAGCTGGGTTGCTTGATTGGTTTTGCTTCCGGCTTCAGCATGACCCTGTGTTGATAAATGCGCGGGTCCAAACCCTTCATATCTTTGTAATCCCATGCAAAGACGTCGGAGAACTCTCAGAGTAGCTGGATTAAGTCTGCTTGAAATACTTTCGTAGGCTTTCCTTTATCTTGACAGGATGCGGGTGGTCCTCATCTCCTAAATTATAGGTGATCAATTGATCCTCTAGGACATAAAATTGTCGGGGCTTCTCTGTATCGTCAGCTGGCTTGAAAAGTTGTTGTAGAGCAGCGTCATCTATAGCAGTGGTATCTTCTTTCTTATTTTCTTTTGTTATAGGCGTCACCGTATAAACTGTGGGATTCCAATTATCTACAACAGATTGTAGATCAACAGTTCCTAGGGAGATCAAGTCAATGTTATTCTTTAAAAACTCTTCTTCTTCATCATCTGACAACCCATCTAACATATGAACTGGTTCTGCAAAATACGGTCTAGCATGCAATTTGCAAGGTTGTATAGCATCTAGTTTTACAACGTATTTACGATTATTATCTTTGAAAGTGAGTTCCTGTGCAGACCAATCTTGTATCACCTTAGTGTGCTTCAGCCAAGGACGGCCGAAAAGGAGATTATAATCAAGGGTGGATTCCGGTAATTCTAGTACGACAAAGGTCATTTTAAATGTTGTACGTTGTAAAGTTATTGGTACATTTTGCACAAGTCCTACTGGATGAACTCTTGACTGGTTAGCCATTCTGACAAAGAACTGAACTGGTTTGATTTCGGTCCATCCTAACTTCTTACACAGTGCAGCAGTAGCAATGTTGTCACCAGATCCTCCATCAATTAGTACCTGTGTAATTTTATGATTTTTATAGCATACTGTAATTAAAGGAACCAAATGATCGACCGTAGAATCAGGTTCCGATTGCACTGTGGCTGTTGCTGGAATACATGCAGACTCAGGACTAAACTGTTGCTGGAATTGTTGTCGAACTTCTGGTACTAGTGCAAGTAATTGGCCAAGAGGAAGAGTAATGGACGCTTTAGAGAAAATCTCCCAGGCCTTATGTGATTGAATTGTGCCTTCCACGGATTCTGAAGATGATGCGCCGGCTGAAGAGGATGTATCTACTGAAGATAATTTGCCTGCCACTGAATTAGAATCTTGTTTTTGTGTTCCTTCCTTGGTTAGCGGAGCCTGGGTCACTGGAATAGGATCTGGAAATGCTGGAGGTTCGGAGGTGGTCCATTGATTGGCCTTATCATACATCCTTTGTTGTTCACGTATGCCTGGTTCAAATACTTCTGCCGCTGGTTGCAGTTGCTTACCAGATCGGGTCTGAATTACTGTAGCTTGCGTTTCTACGGGTGTGATTTGTACCATATTAGTCATTGGGTTTTGTCGTTCTTTCTTCCTCTGATCATACTCAGCTGCATCCTTACAAAATCTTCTAATATGACCAAATTCACCACAAAAATGGCAGCACGGTGGTGGCAAATTGGGATTTTCCTGTGCTCGTCCGCCCTATCAGCGATTTGCATTGTAGTTATTATTTCTCTGTCCTCTGTAATTTCGATAGCCTTGTTGCTGGTTGTTTCTCATTTGTCGAGGTACATAATGATTGGCTGGCTGTCCTGGTTCCTGTATAATAGCATTGACAATTGCAGTTCCCTGCACTTTGGCGTTGTATGCACAGTTTTCGGTGGTATGTCCGGTCATGTTGTAGATAGCACAAAACAACTGATTAAGTGCACAAGTGGTACCAGTGTGCCCTGAATTCTTGAATGTGGTGCAGAACATTTGTCTGGTCGGGTCTTCTGCAACATTTTTATTTGCCTTTAACCATTCCAAGTCTTCTGTAAATCCTCCAACCTTGTTTTCTAGCTGCAAAGCCATTGCAATCACTGCATCTAGCGTCATAGCTCCTACACAGCGTATGATCATAATCTGTTTAAGTTGCGGAGTCAATCCATTGATAAACCATTGAGTGATAACGTCATTCGGTAGGTTGGCATGTGCTGGTGGTAACTGCCTCAAATGAGTCCTGAATAGAGTGGCGTATTCCTGTACTGTTTGATTTATCTTCTGTCTATTGTTTTGCAGGTAGTCAAAAATTTCGACTGGATTCTTCTTTAGCCTGAATCTCTACAAAAATGCATCTCTTACTGCTTCATAGGTGCCAAAGTGGTTAATATCATATTCTGTAAGCCATCTAGCTGCTTTGTTAACTAATGTCGACTGGAAAACAATAGCCTTATACGCCGGATCAGGTGGATGGTTGAGCACTGTGTAACTTATCTCAAATGTGCGTACATGAGCATCTGGGTCATCTCCTCGAAATCCACCGAATTTAGTATACGTTACTCCAGTTGGAGTCGGCCTTAGTGGGCATAGTTGTTGTTGTTGCTGTTGTTGTTGTTGTTGTTGTTGTTGTTGTTGTTGTTGTTGTTGTTGCCCGTTCATGGCTCTGATGGCTGTATTGTGACTATCTTCTGTATCTCGAGGCTGAATATCTGAACTATCGGAATCTGTATCGTCGGCCTGTGCACTTTCCGGTTCGATAATCTTGTTCAGTATGTTTCGAATCTTGGTTTCGAACAAGCTACCTTCCTTCTTGATGTCAAATGTAGGGAAGCTTACTCCCAATAGCGGTGACTGGGCTGAAGATTCACCAAGAAATGGTAAATCGTCGCCGAAAAACTGTGATCTTTCAGCAATTGGTACCGGAGCAACACCGGAAGGTGTTGAATCTTCACCAAAACAAGGTGCTTTTTCTCCTTCAATAATTTCTTTGGCTAAGGTGTTTCTATTCGTAAACAAATTTGAATCTTTACCCAATGTTGTTAAACTAACTTCAGGCTGCATCCTGGTAGATTCTGGAGTTACTATATCTTCGACAGATTGTGCCGAAATCGTACCGGAATTTACCAGAGGCGTAGCACGTTCCACCGGAATATGAGCGGAATCACTACTAACATTCTTCACTTTCTTGACAACTGGGTTAGACCTAGCTGTACTTCTACCTCCCAGAGGCGTCCTTAGCAAATTAAGTACCCCAGGCTGGCAGTTCTTTGGATACGTTTCACCGGATCGAGTAACCGGCATGTATCATCTTTTGTACTAATCGCGTACTATTACTGTCGATTTACAATTTACAGTCACGTTTCCACAACTGGTTTGCAACAATCTGATCTGTTGCCACCTTCCCATAGACGGCACCAGTGTTAAACGCAGTATTCTAACTGTCAGAAGTGCGTTTAAACGATTATTGGGTTCTTGGGAGTGGAAGGGGTCTGTAAAGACAGAGGCCCTATACTTGTTTCCCAAAATGACTTCAAACCACAATATACCAACATTCAATACTTCTATCACGAATTGGTATTCCCTTCTTAATCTTTACGGTTCGTCATTTAAACTCTTCCAAGGTTCGCCAAACACACTGTACCAGACGATTAGTATTGTGATACAAAGTTACCTCAGACCCTTTTCCGAATACACATTGCAGTAACATTAGGAATAAGAGTAGTAGTTCAACCTTCCCCGAACAGTGCTCATAGTTAAACTCAAAACCGAAGACACAGAAGGACTCAACAGTTACAGACACACGGTACTGAAGGTTCAGTACGCCACTTAGGACGGCTCTTACCGTAGCTTACTCTTTGCAGTATGAACATAGACCTCAATACTGAAGACAACACAATACAAACCCGAATACCAAAAGCGCTACCACAGCTACACAGACTTCACCACACACTGGCAGAACATTCCAAGAAAGAATAACAACACGATACGCGAACTAACACAACAATCCCAATAGATACTC
>CM035431.1:126295203-126302703 GCA_020310875.1 Ceratopteris richardii
TTACCACCCAAAGGAATTATGATTATGCAACAAATGGTAATGAGCGCCAAAACATTGCATAAAGTGAAACGCTTTTTGCAGGTCAAGAAGGCATAAGCACCAAACAATGATAAAAAGTTGCAGCGAACGATCAGTCTAAAAGGCGTGACTCTCAGCTTCAGGAGGCAACTTTGCATCAGATGGGGCATGCTTGGCTTTGAATCATGACGAGCACGTAATCCGGAGCATGGTAGCACCCTGAGCATAATCATAACCCGAGGGAATCGGCTTCAATTGAGCATCGGACTAACACCGTAAAATCACCAGATTGAACTGTGATGTCACCGTAAAATCATCGAAGGACGACAAGACAATAGAAATTAGGAGAGAAACCACTGTGGATCAAATTTAGAGCGCCATAACCACATGTTTATCGCCCGCGATGCCATTCTTGGCGGGATGCATTAATCAAACCACACGATACAGATTCTAAAGCACCGGAAAATACAACAGGAATACCAGAATCTTTGCACAGTGTACCGGACCTGGGCGGACAACACCCTAATGTCGAAAAATCACTGAAAGGTAGGAGATCATCGAAATGAGGCAGACGACACCGGACCACATCGATTATGGGCTAGACTGGAGCTGTGCAACCACCGGACCATAGCACTGGACTTGTCGTTGGTCATCACCGGACTGAAATAGGATCGCAACTGGGTGTCATATGACATTTTGTCGGATAATGGAAATCACTAAATTCTAACCACGTGCGCCACCGTGAGCTGCGAACGATGTGGACATTTTTGTTAATAATTAAGCATGAAATCAAGCATGCGCGAAGAAGAATGGCGGGATTGTTCGCAGTGTATCATGCCTACTGCACCCGTAGATAGCACTATAAACCATTCAGTATCACCGGATTAGCACCGCAAAAAAAAAAATCCCGAAATGTGTTGGTGCATGCCAATCATCAATTGAAGGTTTATGAAGAAATGAAGTCAAGAAATCAAGAAGAGAACAAATTCAGAAGTTTGAAGGAAGGACATACTTAGAAATTCAAAGCTATGTACACATATGTACATTAGTTCAGATATAGGTGACTCACACTTCTGATTAGTCATAAGTTTGTACATATTTGCCTATAAATGTTTTGGAAAAAGTCGGGGCATGTAGAAGAGAGAATAGGAAGAGAGAAATCAGATGTAGAAAGTGTCATTGGATACAAGAAAGTTAGTTGAAGTTATCTCTTCAATTTAGTTGTAATTTTCCTGAGTAATCGAAAAAACTTGCGCCCGATGTTTCAGTGTCTGCTACTTCTGTAGTTAATCTTTTGAGAAATCCTTCTCAAAATATCTAAGTCCATAGTTAATCAATCTATGGCTAGAATTTGAGAGTCCAATTGTAATCAAGTTAAGAGAATTTTGCATAGGAACATTCATATGTGAAGATGTTCTGAGAGTCGACAAAACTGGTGCAGATTTCATGTTCAGAGAAATGAACATTGCTCAGTGCATAGTGTAAAGTTTTACACATGTGATAGCTCAAAATCTAAGTTGAAAGATAAGCCATCTATGGCTAAAAGATCTTGATCAAACGGGTTCGACATTGGGAGAACTATAGCTAAGAAGTTGCAGGTGTCAAAGTCGTGACTGCAGAGAAGGTGGTTCAGACATAGGTAAAGTGTTTCACACATTTCTCACAGTATACTCAATCATTTTCAGAAATTTAACTTGGAGAAGTTGCGCAACCTTAAGGCGAAGCATTGTGCAAAGTTTTATTAAAAACTTTACAGGATTGATTAGTCAATGAGTGATTAATCTGCAGCAGACTTTTCTGAGAAGTTGAATTTTTCAGAATAATCAATTTCCTGATAAGATTGATGAATGTTCTCTAAATTTGGTGGAGTCTAAAGTTATTCTTGGTCTAGATGTGGTCTAATACCAAGGATAGCTTGTTATTTTGGAGATTAACACTCTCCATCAGTGGTATCAGAGCAAGTTGTGTCAAAATTAAGAAAAGGAAGACTCCGAGTGCTGCAGATATGAAAATTCTACATCTCGAAGGTTCAGAAGGATAAAGTGTTGAAGAAAGATTGGAGGGAAACACGCAAAGATTATCAAAAGGATCAGGAGAAGCAAAATTCGAAGTTAAGGTACATTTATTTCTTGTAAAGGCTAAAGTTTTGAGACTACAGGTGAAGCAAGGATGGGAGATAGTCTCCAGATTGAAAAGTTGGATAGAGAGAACTATCCAGCTTGGTCTATGAGAATGGAAGCTTATCTGATGAGCAAAGATTTGATAGCATACATTACAGGTAAAGAAGAGAAGCCTCAGTTCAGAGATCCTAGTGTTCCAACTAGGGAAGAATTGTCAGATCTAAAGAATTGGATGAAGAAGGATGCTCAAGCAAGGAGCATAATCTACATGGCAGTCAATGACTATTTGCTTCCTCACATTAGAGGACTTGAAAGTGCATGTGACATTTGGAATGCTTTGGAAGAGCATTTCCAAAACACAACCAAATCAAGGAAGGCTTCACTATGGGCAGAATTTACTACTTTCAAGAAGAAGGCTTCACAATCAATTTCTGATTATGTGACAAAGATGAAGGACATTGCAGATTCTTTAGGTGCAGTGGATGAAGATATTGAAGAAGATAAATTGGTAAGACAAATTCTCACAGGGCTAAGAGGAGATGAGAAGTGGAAGCCTTTATTTTGTCTACAGAACTTTCACTAGATCACTTCACTCCTGATTTGAATCAATTGTTAGGTCATATGCTAACTTTTGAGAATGATGTCAAAGGAGATGTTGATAAGAGTGCAAGTCATGCAATGTACTCTAAAGACAAAAAGAAAGCTAACAAAGGAAAGCAACAATCAGGTGAAGAAGAAGGTACTTCAAACCAAGCAAATTTCATAAGAGGAAAAGGAAATGGAAGAAGTAGAGGAAGAGGCAGAAACAACAAAGATAATGCAAGAGCTTGTTGGATATGTGGTAAGACCAATCATCTATCTCATGATTGTTGGCACAATAATCAGAACAATGGTAATTATCAGAACTTTAATCAAAGAGCAAGAGGTGGTAGATTTCAAAGAGGAAACTTCAGAGGTAGAGGTGGTAGGAATTCTTTTGGAAGAGGTGGAGGAAGAAGCTTCCAAAATCAATCCTACAATAACACCTACTACAACTATGCATCAGATCAGAAGGAGGACTCGACTCTCATTATGAATGCAACATGTGAAACCTCACATGAGGACATGAGAGTGTTCTATATTGATTCAGGATGTAGTAATCATTTAAGTGGAAATATTGCTTTGATGACTGATCTAGATCATAATGCAATTAACCATACAGTTCAGACAGGTGATAATACAAAGCATAAGGTAAAGTCAATTGGTGCAGTCAAAGCTAAAGATGGGAGTACTCTTCTGAGTAAGGTTCTTTATGTTCCCACAATTCCAAAGAATTTGATCAGTGTAGGTCAAATTGTGGAAAAAGGATATGAGGTAAGGTTTACCAATGATGGAGTCTATGTTGAAGACCCTAGTCAAGGGTATAAACAGGTTGTTACAGGAAAGAAAGAAGGGAGGCTCTTCACATTGAAGGTACAAGGAAATGTTGGACATGCTATGTTCACATATGGAGAGCAGAAGGTATCTGAATTGGATCTTTGGCATAAAAGACTTGGACACTTCAATGAAAGAGGTATTAAAGAAATGATTAACAACGGTTCAGTGTTTGGGTTGCCTAACATTGCAGGTCAACACATGACATACAGATGTGAGGCATGTCAATTAGGTAAGGCTCATAAGCAATCCTATTCCAAGCATGGGTTTATGTATTCAGAAAGACTTGAACTGGTGCATACAGATGTGTGGGGTCCTTCAAAGGACTTTAGTATAAATGGTTCAAGATATTATGTCATATATGTTGATGATGCTACCAGATGGATCACAATTTATGTGATTAAAGAAAAGTCAGAAGTGTTTAATACATTTAAACACTATCATGCATATGCAGAAAGAATTACAGGTCAAAAATTGAAGAGACTAAGGTCAGATGGAGGGGGAGAGTATTTTTCAAATGAATTCAATGATTACTTGTGGAATGCAGGTATAAAGAGAGAAGTTACTTGCAGGTACTCTCCTCAACAAAATGGTGTAGCAGAAAGGAGAAATAGGACTCTTGTTGAGTTTGCAAGGTCCATGATGAAAGAGAAGACTTGCCCAAATTATTTGTGGGCAGAGGCTGTAAATACAGCTACTTATTTGGTTAATAGATTGCGTTGTAAACCTTTGCAAGGCATGACACCATATGAAGCTTGGTGGGGTAAGAGACCTACCTTGGATCATTGCAGAATATTTGGATGCTTGGCATATGCATATGTGCCATCTCAATTGAGGCATAAGTTGGAGCCTAAGGCAGAAAAGTATGTATTCATTGGTTATGATGATAAGCAAATGGGATACAGGTTGTGGAGTCCATCCACAAAGCAATTTCTAGTATCCAAGGATGTTACATTTGATGAGCAAGGTACTTGGTATGCAGGTAAATATAATGTACATGCAGATGTTGAAGAAGTAGTGGATCAAAGGAAAGGTAAAGCAAAGATTCAATTACTTGATGAAAATGAGAATAATGAAGTATAGGTTGAAGTTGAAGAGATGCCAAGGTTTGATCCAGAATGTGATGAACCAGAGACTTCAAAAAGTGCAGAAGTTAGGAGGTCATCCAGGCACAAATGGCAACCTACAAGGTATAGCTATGACACCTCATTCTTGACTACTAAAGATTATGCTTATTTGGTAAAAGCAGATGAAGATCCATCCACATATGATGAAGCCAAAGGCAAGAGAAATTGGGAAGAAGCCATGCAAGAGGAGTATGATGCATTGATAGAGAATCAGACTTGGGATCTGGTTCCTAAACCTAATAGCCAGAAAATTATTGGATGTAAGTGGGTTTACAAAACAAAAAGATTTGCAGATGGAAGTGTGTCTAGGTACAAAGCCAGACTTCTTGTGAAAGGGTATGCACAGACATATGGAGTGGACTATGATGAGACTTATAGTCCTGTGGCAAAGATGACAACCATTAGAACTCTTATAGCAATTGCTGCTTGCAAAGGTTGGAAGTTATCTCAATTAGATGTTAAAAATGCTTTTTTGAATGGTTACATTTCAGATGAAGTTTACATGGAGCAACCAGATGGGTTCAAAGATCAAGTAAGTCCAAATTATGTGTGTAAGCTCAAGAGAGCTTTGTATGGATTAAAGCAGGCCCCAAGGGCATGGGATTATAGGCTTGTAAAGTTCTTGAAGGATCTTGGATTTCAAGCATCAAAGGCAGATAGTAGTTTGCTAGTCAAAGCAAGTGAAGATGGATTCATTTATGTTTGTATTTATGTTGATGACATAATACTTACAGGAACAGATGATAAAGGAATACAAATGATCAAGAAGCAGATGGAGAAAGAGTTCAAAATCAGTGATTTGGGGAACTTGTCATTCTTCTTAGGAATGGAGATTTTATATACTCAACATGGAGTATATGTGACCCAAGAAAGGTATCTTAAAAATTTGCTAACCAAATTTAAAATGGAAGATTGCAGGGTTGCACCCACACCATTGGAAGTGAACCATAAATTGTCTAGATTTGGAGGAGAAGAATTCAGAGACATGAAGCTCTATCAAAGTTTGGTTGGTAGCTTGATTTATGCTACATTAACAAGGCCTGATTTGTCATATGCAGTTGGTGTGCTTTCACAATTTATGCATTGTCCTAGAAAGGAACATTGGATTGCAGGACAAAGAGTACTTAGGTACATTAAGGGTACACTCAGAGAAGGGTTGTACTATGGATTTAATTCTGATACAAGAGTGAAGATATATAGTGATGCAGATTGGGCAGGTAATGTGGATGATAGAAGATCAACACATGGATATTTGTGCTATGTAGGAGACAAATTGATTTCATGGTGTTCTAAGAAGCAACATACAGTTGCTTTGTCATCTACAGAAGCAGAATACAAAGGTATGGTGGAAGCTGCAAAGGAGGTAATATGGCTAAAGACACTTATGAAGGGTTTTGATGTGATTCAAAGTACTCCTATCATTTGTGGAGACAATATGAGTTCTCTATACTTGGCAGCTAATCCTGTGTTTCATGCTAGAACTAAACATATTGAAATACAGTATCATTTTCTAAGAGAAAAGGTCATTGATAAGGAAATTGAAGTTATGCATACACCTACAAAAGATCAACTTGCAGATATGATGACAAAAAGTCTAGATGGACCAAAGCTACAGAGATTCAAGGATATGGCAGGTATTAAGAAGATAGAGGAAAACCTCAATTAATGATTGAGGGGGAGCTGTTGGTGCATGCCAATCATCAATTGAAGGTTTATGAAGAAATGAAGTCAAGAAATCAAGAAAAGAACAAATTCAGAAGTTTGAAGGAAGGACATACTTAGAAATTCAAAGCTATGTACACATATGTACATTAGTTCAGATATAGGTGACTCACACTTTTGATTAGTCATAAGTTTGTACATATTTGCCTATAAATGTTTTGGAAAAAGTCGGGGCATGTAGAAGAGAGAATAGGAAGAGAGAAATCAGATGTAGAAAGTGTCATTGGATACAAGAAAGTTAGTTGAAGTTATCTCTTCAATGTAGTTGTAATTTTCCTGAGTAATCGAAAAAACTTGCGCCCGATGTTTCAGTGTCTGCTACTTCTGTAGTTAATCTTTTGAGAAATCCTTCTGAATATATCTAAGTCCATAGTTAATCAATCTATGGCTAGAATTTGAGAGTCCAATTGTAATCAGGTTAAGAGAATTTTGCATAGGAACATTCATATGTGAAGATGTTCTGAGAGTCGACAAAACTGGCGCAGATTTCATGTTCAGAGAAATGAACATTGCTCAGTGCATAGTGTAAAGTTTTACACATGTGATAGCTCAAAATCTAAGTTGAAAGATAAACCATCTATGGCTAAAAGATCTTGATCAAACGGGTTCGACATTGGGAGAACTATAGCTAAGAAGTTGCAGGTGTCAAAGTCGTGACTGTAGAGAAGGTGGTTCAGACATAGGTAAAGTGTTTCACACATTTCTCACAGTATACTCAATCATTTTGAGAAATTTAACTTGGAGAAGTTGCGCAACCTCAAGGCAAAGCGTTGTGCAAAGTTTTATTAAAAACTTTACAGGATTGATTAGTCAATGAGTGATTAATCTGCAGCAGACTTTTCTGAGAAGTTGAATTTTTCAGAATAATCAATTTCCTGATAAGATTGATGAATGTTCTCTAAATTTGGTGGAGTCTAAAGTTATTCTTGGTCTAGAGGTGGTCTAATACCAAGGATAGCTTGTTCTTTTGGAGATTAACACTCTCCATCAAAATGCATGCCATATGAAAAAGGCATGGACAAAAAGTATGCAGAAACACTGAAGCATCAACATTAGCACCACGTAGAGCAGGCGGGGAAAACGCATAGGGTCCTGATTAA
>CM035431.1:126312703-126317703 GCA_020310875.1 Ceratopteris richardii
ATTGTCTTCTCATGTCTCACTCACTTTGCCCCGACATATTTCAAAAGTATTTATAGGCAAATATATACAAGCTTATGACTAATCAAAGATCTAAGTGACCTATGTCTTCATTAATGTACATATGTGTACATGTCCTTCACTCCGTGAATGTATACACCTTCTTTGCTTCAAGACTTGTTCTATACTCCATTCTTTGTCTTCAAATCTTCAATTGGTGATTGATCTGCACCAACAGCTCCCCCTAAATCATCAATTGAGGTTTCTCTTTTCTTCTTTATACCTGCCATGTCTTTAAACTTCTGTAGCTTTGGTCCATCCAGGCTCTTTGTAAGCATATCAGCTATCTGATCTTTTGTTGAAGTATGTATGACTTCAATCTCCTTATCCATCACCTTCTCTCTTAGAAAGTGATACTGTATCTCAATGTGTTTAGTCTTGGCATGAAAAACAGGATTAGCTGCTAAATATAATGAACTCATGTTATCACCATAAATGATAGGTGTGCTCTGTATAGTGTCAAAACTCTTCATGAGAGTCTTAAGCCAAATCACTTCCTTTGCAGCTTCAACCATGCCTTTGTATTCTGCTTCTGTGGATGACAAAGCAACTGTATGTTGCTTCTTTGAGCACCAAGAGATTAACTTATCTCCCACATAACACATGTATCCATAGGTTGACCTTCTGTCATCTGGATTACCTGCCCAATCTGCATCACTATAGATCTTGATGTTTGTATCTGATGTGAATCCATAATACAAACCTTCTTTGAGTGTACCCTTAATGTACCTCAACACTCTTTGTCCTGCAATCCAATGCTCCCAAACTCTGATATTGTCTCATGTCCTTGAATTCTTCACCTCCAAATTTACTCAATTTGTGATTCATCTCCATTGGTGTAGGTGCTACCCTGCAATCATCCATTTTAAACTTGATTAACAAGTTCTTCAAATACCTTTCTTGGGTCACAAATACTCCATGTTGAGTATATGTAATCTCCATGCCCAAGAAGTATGACAAGTCTCCCAAGTCACTTATTTTGAACTCCTTTTCCATTTGCTTCTTTAGTCTTTGTATTCCTTCTTCATCTGTACCTGTAAGAATTATATCATCAACATATATGCACATGTATATGAAACCATTATCACTTGCTTTGACAAGCAAGCTACTATCTGCTTTAGACACCTGAAATCCAAGTTCTTTCAAGAACTTTACAAGTCTATAATTCCATGCCCTTGGGGCCTGCTTCAAGCCATACAAAGCTCTCTTGAGCTTGCACACATGATCTGGATATCTTTTATCTCTGAACCCTTGAGGTTGCTCCATGAAAACTTGATCTGAAATGTAACCATTCAAAAAAGCATTTTTTACATCAAGTTGACATAACCTCCAACCTTTGCATGCAGCAATTGCTATAAGTGTCCTGATGGTTGTCATCTTTGCCACAGGACTATAAGTCTCATCATATTCAACACCATATGTCTGAGCAAACCCTTTGACAACAAGTCTAGCTTTGTATCTAGACACACTTCCATCTGCAAATCTTTTTGTTTTGTATACCCACTTACATCCAATGATCTTCTGACTATTTGGCTTTGGAACCAAATCCCATGTTTGATTCTCCATCAATGCATCATATTCTTCCTGCATAGATTTCTCCCAATTTTCTTTACCTTTTGCCTCTTCATATGTAGAAGGGTCTTCATCTGCTTTAATCATGTAAGCATAATCTTTGGTAGCTAGAAATGAAGTATCATAGCTATACCTTGTGGGTTGCCATTTGTTCCTTGTAGACCTCCTAAGTTCTCCACTTCTTGAGGTTTCTGGTTCTTCATGTTTAGGATCAAATCTCGGTGTATCTTCCACTTCAACCTGCACTTCATTATTCTCTTGCTCATCAAATATCTGAACCTTTGATTTACCTTTTCTCTGGCTCACAATTTCTTCATCATCTGTAGTGACATTGATAGTACCTGCATACCAAGTACCTTGCTCATCAAATGTAACATCTTTTGATACAAGAAAATGTTTTGTGGATGGATTCCACAACCTGTATCCCATCTGCTTATCATCATAACCAATAAACACATATTTTCCAGCTTTAGGTTCCAATTTGTGCCTTAATTGTGATGGCACATATGCATAGGCCAAACATCCAAATACTTTGCAATGATCTAGTGTAGGTCTCTTACCCCACCATGCCTCATAAGGTGTCATTCCCTGCAAAGCTTTACATGGTAACCTATTGACCAAATAAGTAGCTGTATTTACAGCCTCAGCCCACAAATAATTTGGGCAATTTTTCTCCTTCATCATGGACCTTGCAAACTCAACAAGAGTCCTATTTCTTCTTTCTGCTACACCATTCTGTTGAGGAGAGTACCTGCAAGTAACCTCTCTTTTTATACCTGCATTCCACAAGTAATCACTGAAATCATTAGAGAAATACTCTCCCCCTCCATCTGACCTTAGCCTCTTCAACTTATGTCCTGTAATTCTTTCTACATACATATGATAATGTTTGAAAGTATTGAACACTTCTGACTTATCTTTGATCACATAAATAGTGATCCATCTGGTAGCATCATCAACATAAATCACATAATACCTTGAACCATTGATACTGAAGTCCTTTGATGATCCCCACACATCTGTGTGTACCAACTCAAGTTTCTCTGAATACATAAACCCATGCTTGGAATAGGATTGCTTATGAGCCTTACCTAGTTGAGATGCCTCACATCTGTATGTCATATGTTGACCTGCAACATTAGGCAAACCAAGCACTGAACCATTGTTAATCATGTCTTTAATACCTCTTTCATTGAAATGTCCAAGCCTCTTGTGCCAAAGATCTAACTCAGAGATCTTATGTCCACCATATGTGAACATGGCATGACCAATATTACCTTGAATCTTCAATGTGAACAATCTCCCTTCTTTCTTTCTTGAAACAATTTGTTGATACCCATTGCTAGGGTCTTCCACAAACACTCCTTCATTAGTGAACCTTACCTCATAACCCTTTTCCACAATTTGTCCTACACTTATCAAATTCTTAGGAATTGTAGGAACATACAAGACCTTACTCAATAAGGTGCTACCATCCTTGGCCTTCACTGATCCAATTGACTTCACATTGTGCTTTGTGTTGTCACCTGTTTGAACAACATGATTAGATACCTTATTCTCCAAATCAGTCATCAAGGCTATATTACCACTCAGGTGATTGCTACACCCTAAGTCAATGTAGAAGACTCTTTGATCTTCACTCTGCCTTTCACAAGTTGCATTCATTATCAATGTTGAATCTTCCTTTTGATCTGAAGCATAATTGTAGTACGTGTTGTTATATTGTTGACTTTGGAAACCTCTACCTGCATTTCTTCCAAAGTAGCCCCTACTACCTCTGCCTCTGAAATTACCTCTTTGATTTCTGCCACCTCTTCCTCTTGTATTATAGTTCTGATTATATCCACCATTACTCTGATTATTATACCAACAATCATTAGCCAAATGATTTGTCTTACCACAAATCCAACAAGCTTTGCCTCCATCTTTATTGTTTCTGCCTCTTCCTCTACCTTTGCCACTTCCTCTACCTCTTAGGAAGTTGGCTTGACTAGTTGTGCCTCCATCTTCACCTGATTGTTGCTTTCCTTTATTAGCTTTCTTCTTGTCCTTTGAGTACATTGCATGACCTGTACTTTTGTCACCATCTCCTTTAACATCCTGCTCAAATGTTAGCATATGACCTAGCAACTGATTTAAATCAGGAGTGAAATGATCAAGTGATAGTTCTGTAGACAAAATGAATGGCTTCCATTTGTCATCACCTCTTAAACCTGTAAGGATTTGCCTTACCAATTTATCCTCTTCAATATCTTCATCAACAGCTCCTAATGCATCTGCAATATCTTTCATCCTTGTTACATAATCCGAAATAGATTGAGAGGCCTTCTTCTTGAAAGTTGTATATTCTGCCCATAGGGATGCCTTCCTTGACTTTGTAGTGTTTTGGAAATGCTCCTCCAAAGCATTCCATATCTCACTTGCACTTTCAAGACCTCAAATATGAGGTAATTAGTAATCATTGACTGCCATATATATAATGCTCCTAGCTTGAGCATCTTTCTTCATCAAATTCTTCAAATCTGCTAACTCTTCCCTAGTTGGAACACTAGGATCTCTGAACTGTGGATTCTCTTCTTCTCCTGTGATATAAGCTATCAAATCTTTGCTCATAAGATGAGCTTCCATCCTCATTGACCATGCAAGATAGTTTTCCCTATCCAATTTCTCTATCTGAAGAGAATCTCCCATCTTGTCCACCTGTGTATTGAAATCTTCAACCTTTATAAAGTATAAGGTTACCTTTACTTCGAATGATACTCCTTTTGACTTCCCTGATGTCGAATGGTCTTCTCCTCAAGCTTTGCCTTCAAGCTTTCACCTTTTAGTTCTTCAATTGTTGAATTTCTTGAATCTGCAGCAGTCGGGATCCTCCTTTCCTTGATTTTGATGTTTCCTACTCTGATACCACTGATGGAGAGTTTTAATCTCCAAAAGAACAACCTACTCTTGAATTTAGAACACCTCTATATCAAGAGTAAGTCAAAACCTTCACCAATTTAAGCTATCAATGACCAAATGTCAAATTCTTGACTAACTGTGAAGAAGGAAATTCCTCAGAAAGTCTGCTGCATAGATCTTGCTCATTGACTGAGTAAATGTGTAAAGTTGTTTATGAAACTTTGCACAAGGTGTCGCCTAAAGATTGCGCACCTTCTCCAACTCGAATTACTTCAAAAGGTTTAATAGATGTTGAGTAATCTACTTACCAAGTCAGCTATGTCTAAATCTGCACTTCTGAGAAGTCGATTTGACACCCCTAACTTCTTAACTTTGGTTCTCCAAATGTTGAACCCGTTTGACAAAATCCTTTTGGCTGTAGATAGCTTATCTCTCAACTTAGATTTTGAGCTATCATATGTGTAAAACTT
>CM035431.1:126330203-126332703 GCA_020310875.1 Ceratopteris richardii
TCTCATCATAGTCCACTCCATATGTCTGTGCATACCCTTTCACAACAAGTCTGGCTTTGTACCTAGACACACTTCCATCTGCAAATCTTTTTGTTCTGTAAACCCACTTACATCCAATAATTTTCTGGCTATTAGGTTTAGGAACCAGATCCCAAGTCTGATTCTCTATCAATGCATCATACTCCTCTTGCATGGTTTCTTCCCAATTTCTCTTGCCTTTGGCTTCATCATATGTAGATGGATCTTCATCTGCTTTTACCAAATAAGCATAATCTTTAGTAGTCAAGAATGAGGTGTCATAGCTATACCTTGTAGGTTGCCATTTGTGCCTAGATGACCTCCTAACTTCTGCACTTTTTGAAGTCTCTGGTTCATCACATTCTGGATCAAACCTTGGCCTCTCTTCAACTTCAACCTGTACTTCATTATTCTCATTTTCATCAAGTAATTGAATCTTTGCTTTACCTTTCCTTTGATCCACTACTTCTTCAACATCTGCATGTACATTATATTTACCTGCATACCAAGTACCTTGCTCATCAAATGTAACATCTTTGGATACAAGGAATTGCTTTGTGGATGGACTCCACAACCTGTATCCCATTTGCTTATCATCATAACCAATGAATACATACTTTTCTGCCTTAGGCTCCAACTTATGCCTCAATTGAGATGGCACATATGCATATGCCAAGCATCCAAATATTCTGCAATGATCCAAGGTAGGTCTTTTACCCCACCAAGCTTCATATGGTGTCATACCTTGCAAAGCTTTACAAGGCAATCTATTTACCAAATAAGTAGCTGTATTTACAGCCTCTGCCCACAAATAATTTGGACAATTCTTCTCTTTCATCATGGACCTTGCAAACTCAACAAGAGTCCTATTTCTCCTTTCTGCTACACCATTTTGTTGAGGAGAGTACCTGCAAGTAACTTCTCTCTTTATACCTACATTCCACAAGTAATCATTGAATTCATTTGAAAAATACTCTCCCCCTCCATCTGACCTTAGTCTCTTCAATTTTTGACCTGTAATCCTTTCTGCATATGCATGATAGTGTTTAAATGTATTAAACACTTTTGATTTTTCTTTAATCACATAAATTGTGATCCATTTGGTAGCATCATCAACATATATGACATAATATCTTGAACCATTTATACTAAAGTCTTTTGAAGGACCCCACACATCTGTATGCACCAATTCAAGTCTTTCTGAATACATAAACCCATGCTTGGAATAGGATTGCTTATGAGCCTTACCTAAATGACATGCCTCACATCTGTATGTCATGTGTTGACCTGCAATGTTAGGCAACCCAAGCACTGAATCATTATTAATCATGTCTTTGATACCTCTTTCATTGAAGTGTCCAAGTCTTTTGTGCCAAAGATCCAATTCTGACACCTTCTGCTCTCCATATGTGAACATAGCATGTCCAACATTTCCTTGTACCTTCAATGTGAAGAGCCTTCCTTCTTTCTTCCCTGTAACAACCTGTTTATACCCTTGACTAGGGTCTTCAACATAGACTCCATCATTGGTGAATCTTACCTCATATCATTTTTCCACAATTTGACCTACACTGATCAAATTCTTTGGAATTATGGGAACATAAAGAACCTTACTCAGAAGAGTGCTCCCATCTTTAGCCTTGACTGAACCAATTGACTTTACTTTATGCTTTGTATTATCACCTGTCTGAACTGTATGGTTAATTGCATTATGATCTAGATCAGTCATCAAAGCAATATTTCCACTTAAATGATTACTACATCCTGAATCAATATAGAACACTCTCATATCCTCATGTGAGGTTTCATATGTTGCATTCATAATGAGAGTCGAATCCTCCTTCTGATCTGTTGCATAGTTGTAGTAGGTGTTATTGTAGGATTGATTTTGGAAGCTTCTTCCTCCACCTCTTCCAAAAGAATTTCTACCACTTCTACCTCTAAAGTTTCCTCTTTGAAATCTACCACCTCTTGCTCTTTGATTAAAGTTCTGATAATTACCATTGTTCTGATTATTGTGCCAACAATCATGAGATAGATGATTGGTCTTACCACATATCCAACAAGCTCTTGCATTATCTTTATTGTTTCTGCCTCTTCCTCTACTTCTGCCATTTCCTTTTCCTCTTATGAAATTTGCTTGGTTTGAAGTACCTTCTTCTTCACCTGATTGTTGCTTTCCTTTGTTAGCTTTCTTCTTGTCTTTAGAGTACATTGCATGACCTGCACTCTTATCAACATCTCCTTTGATATCATTCTCAAAAGTTAGCATATGACCTAACAATTGATTCAAATCAGGAGTGAAGTGATCTAATGAAAGTTCTGTAGACAAAATAAAAGGCTTCCACTTCTCATCTCCTCTTAGTCCTGTGAGAATTTGTCTTACCAATTTATCTTCTTCAATATCTTCATCCACTGCACCTAAAGAATCTGCAATGTCCTTCATCTTTGTCACATAATCAGAGATTGATTGTGAGGCCTT
>CM035431.1:126357396-126362396 GCA_020310875.1 Ceratopteris richardii
CTTGCCATGCTTTTGAATCTGCTGGTCGTTACATCATCCAAGCTCTTTGTCATTATGTCTGCTAACTGATCTTTAGTAGAAATGTACTCCACTTCAATCTCCTTCTCCATTACCTTTTCTCTAAGAAAATGATACTGTATCTCTATGTGCTTTGTCCTTGCATGAAATACTGGATTTGCTGCAAGATAAAGTGAACTCATATTATCTCCATGTATTGTAGGTGTACTTTGATCAATGCCTAAGCTCTTGAACAATGTCTGCATCCATATGACTTCCTTAGCTGCTTCCACAAGTCCTTTGTACTCTGCTTCAGTTGATGATAATGCTACTGTATGTTGTTTCTTTGAAAACCAACTTACAAGCTTATCACCAATGTATATCATGTAACCATGAGTTGATCTTCTGTCATCTTGATTACCTGCCCAATCTAAATCACTATAGGCTCTCAACTTCAAATCTGATGTAAAAGGATAATATAATCCTTCCTTTATAGTTCCTTTGATATATCTGAGAACTCTTTGACCTGCAATCCAATGTGGGTCCTTTGGACAATGCATGAATTGTGACAAAACTCCCACTGCATAACTAAGATCAGGTCTTGTTAGTGTAGCATAAATCAAACTACCCACAAGAGATTGATACTTCCTCATATCTTTGTATTCTGCACCATCATATTTACTGAGCTTGTGATTAACTTCAAGTGGAGTTGAAGCTTCTCTGCAATTTTCCATATCAAACTTCTTCAACAAGTTCAGAAGATACCTTTCTTGTGACACATATATGCCATGATCTGTATAAGTGACTTCCATTCCAAGAAAGTATGACAACTTTCCTAGATCACTGATCTTGAATTCTTTCTCAAGTAATCTCTTTACCTCCTTGATTCCTTCATGTGAAGTACCTGTGATTATAATGTCATCTACATAAATACAAATGTAGATTGTACCTTCCTCTGTTCTTCTGATAAGTAGACTTGGGTCTGCTTTTGAACTTTGATATCCAAGATCATTGAGATACTTCACCAGTCTATAGTTCCAAGCTCTTGGAGCTTGCTTCAATCCATACAATGCTCTTCTCAACCTGCAAACAAAATTTGGATACCTGGAATCTATAAACCCTTGAGGTTGTTCCATGTATACCTCATCTGATATGTATCCATTCAAGAATGCATTCTTTATATCCAATTGACTTAGAGTCCATCCTTTTGAAGCTGCAATAGCAATGATTGTCCTTATAGTTGACATCTTAGCTACAGGACTGAATGTCTCATCATAATCTATGCCATAGGTCTGGGCATAGCCTTTCACCACCAGTCTAGCTTTGTATCTGGCTATACTTCCATCTGCAAGCTTCTTCACTTTATAAACCCATTTTTTTTTTCCAATTACTTTCTTACCATTTGGTTTAGGAACAAGTTCCCATGTCTTGTTCTCCTCCAGTGCATTGAATTCTTCCTTCATTGCTTCTTCCCATTGCTTCTTATCTTTAGCTTCATCATAGTTCTGGGGTTCTTCATCATCTTTGACCATATATGCATAGTTCTTCTGAGTTATGTAAGAAGTATCATAAGAATACCTTTCTGGTTGTCTTCTAGTCCTGCTTGACCTTCTTGGTTCACATTCTTCATATGTGTCTGGATACACTTCTTCATCAAATATAGGAGCTTCTTCATTCCTTCTTGTTAATCCACTTCTGGATGTACTTGCTTGCATATAGTCTTCATCTCTATTTACCTACACAATTGATTTTCCTTTCTCACATCTTCTTACCTCTTCTTCAAATTCTTCAGCTGTATGACTTTGATCTGCATACCAACTTTTCTGTTCATCAAATGTAACATCTCTAGAAACAAGAAATTGTTTGGTTAGAGGATTCCACAACCTGTAACCCATCTGCTTTTCATCATAACCAATGAACACATATTTTTCTGCCTTTGGTTCAAGTTTATGCCTAAGTTGTGATGGCACATAAGCATATGCAATTGATCCAAACACTCTACAATGATCTAGTGTTGGTTTCTTACCCCACCAAGCTTCATATGGAGTCATTCCATTGAGAGCTGCACATGGTAATCTATTCACAAGATATGTAGCTGTATTTACAGCCTCAGCCCAAAGATAATTTGGACAATTCTTCTCCTTTAACATAGCTCTAGCAAACTCAACCAAAGTCCTGTTCCTTCTTTCTGCTACACCATTTTGTTGTGGTGTATACCTGCAAGTTATTTCTCTCTTAATACCTGCATTCCAAAGATAATCATTGAACTCTTGGGAGAAGTATTCTCCCCCTCCATCAGACCTCAGTCTTTTAAGCTTTTGACCTGTTACTCTCTCTACATATGCATGAAAATGCTTGAAGGCTCCAAACACTTCTGATCTTTCCTTCAAACATATAATGTTATCCATCTTGTAGCATCATCAATGAAAAGAACATAATACCTTGAGCCACTGATAGATCCTTCTTTTGTTGGTCCCCATACATCTGTATGAATGAGCTCAAGTACTCCATCATGTTTGAAACCTTTCTTTTGAAATGGTAACCTGTGTGCTTTACCCATTTGACATGCTTCACATTTATAAACCATATGTTGACTTTGCACATTTGGTAATCCTAGTACAGACTGATTAGCAACCATAGCTTTAATTCCTCTTTCATTGAAATGACCTACTCTCTTATGCCAGAGATCAAGTTCTGTAATCACTCCTTTACCATGTGTGAGCAAAGCTTGACCAATGTTCCCTTGTACTCTTAAAGTAAAGAGTCTACCTTCTTTCTTACCAGAGACAATCTGATTATATCCATTCTCTGGATCTTCCACAAATACTCCTTCATTTGTAAACCTGACTTGAAAACCTTTTTCAACTTTCTGTCCCACACTAATCAAGTTTTTAGGTATTGTAGGAACATACAAAACATTGGTTAGCAAATCTGCTCCACTCTTGCATTTCACTTTTCCAATTGAATGTACACTATGTCTTGTATTATCACCAGTTTGAACTGTGTGACTAGAAATGCCTTTTTTCAATTCTGACATCAATTCTATGTTTCCTGACAAATGATTAGAACATCCAGAGTCAATGTAAAATACCTTTAGATCTTCTTTATCTGATGTGCTGATTGAATTCATCATCAATGATGTATGACTTTCATTCTGTGTGTCATTTGCATAATTGTAGTAGGTGGTGTTGTAGGATTGATTCTGTCCCCAACTTCTTCCTCCACCTCTACCATAGCCTCCTCTTTGACTTTGTCTACCTCTTTGGAAATTACTTTGATATCTTCCACCTCGGCCTCTGCTATTGTTGTTTTGATTCTGGTTTGATCCTTGTTGGTTGTGCCAACAGTCATGAGCCAAATGATTACTCAATCCACAGATCCAGCAAGCCTTTTTGTTGTTATTTTGATTACCTCTTCCTCTTCCAAAACCTCTTGCTCTTCCTCTGCCAGTGCCTTTACCTCTTGCATAATAAGCTTGAGAACTAGACTCCTCTTCATCCTTTGCTTTACCTTTATCTCCTTTCTTCTTGTTCTTCATGTACATTGCGCAACTTTGTCCTTTATCTCCATCTCCCTTCAAGTCTTGCTCATATGTGAGCATCAAACCAAGCAACTGGTTCAAATCTGGAACATAATGATTTAATGAAAGTTCTGTTGATAAGACAAAAGGTTTCCACCTTCATCCCCTCTCAAACCTGCAAGTAGTTGAGCAATCAATCTGTGATCTTCAACATCTTCATCTATGGATCCAAGACTATCTGCTAGATCCTTCATCTTAGTGACATAATCACTAATACTTTGACTTGGCTTCTTCTTGAATGTTGTAAACTCTGACCATAGACTTGCTTTCCGTGCTTTAGTAGTACTTTGGAAATGATACTCCAATGCATTCCATATATCTTCAGATGACTCCAATCCTCTGATGTGTGGTAGCAAATAATCAGAGATTGTATTGTAGATGTATGCTTTTGCACTTGCATCCTTCTTCTGCCAATGCTTTAAAGCATCAAGTTCCTCTTTCTTTGGTCGGCTTTCATCTTCAAATACTGGCTTCTCTTCTTCACCTGTTACATATACCATGAGATCCTTACTCATAAGTAAGGCTTCCATTCTCATTACCCATGCGGGGTAATTATCTCTGTCCAGTTTCTCAATGGAGATATGATCTGCCATAGTTCTTTCCTTCTGCTGCAACCTGTGAGCTTAAAGGATAAAGGATAATACCTTTTGAAGTTCTTTGTGTATGAGGATACTTTTGAAGTAACCTTTTGATGCCTTGTGTCTTCAAATGCTTCACCTTTCAAACTTTAATGGACAACTTTACAAAACTTCTCGTACCTTTGTCGTCTTCTCCTCTCGAGAATCTTTCTGCTCTGATACCACTTGTTGATGTATGAAACACCACAAGAAATGAATTAATGTGACACTAGAACACCTCTATGGTCATCATTCACTCATTGCCACTCCAAACTTTGAGAAATGATAGCCTAAAGTGAGAACTTTGCTTCTACAGAAATTTGTAGTCACTGAAATGACATACCTTCAGTATTTTGCTAATTTCTCCTAGCTCAAGTATTATTTCTCCATGAAACTTTACAGGCAGAAACTAAAAGAGTAGAGCTTTCCAACAAGCTATGATATGCATCAAACGGATCTCTAGAACTCAAGTTATGGCCCTCACAAGATGACCCTGTATGACCTTCCAAAACTGGAAATTTTTCCTTTTATAGTAAGAGCGCCTGTTTAAAATTAGAATTCGATGCCTAGCATCGACTTGCAACGAGAATTCGATGCCGAGCATCGACTTGGGATGTTTTTGGCCACTTTTCAATAGGGATTCGATGCCGGGCATCGAGTTCCCGCATAAAGTCTTGATCTTTTGGACACCAAAACTATAGGTGATTTCATGCACACTTAGAATATGACTTATCAACTGGAATTCGATGCCAGGCATCGAGTTGCTCCAACAACATCATGTTTTCAAACACTTCAGCACTGAATGA
>CM035431.1:126384896-126404896 GCA_020310875.1 Ceratopteris richardii
CTTGAGAGGTACATTTCTCTAGAGTAATCTCTTGAGATATGAGCTTCTCACGAATGAAATGGTACTGGATGTCCATGTGCTTCATCCAAGCATGGAATATTGGATTCTTGGTGATGAGCATGCATGTCAGAGTAACCAATGTGAGATAATACACATCAAAGCAAGATGGCCTCGCATTCTGCAAATCTGGATGCCTGGTACTCACCCTTGGTGGATGATAGAGTAATCATAGGTTGCTTCTTACTTTCTCAAGAGATAGGTCCTAAGCCAAACAAGAATATGTATCTAGAATTAGACCATTGGAAACAATGAGTTCGATGCCCCCTCTGTGCCAAAGACCATGATGTCGGATGAGGGAAGGGTATCCAAGTAGTCTCTGAGTAGCATCCCAATGTGTCTTACTAGTTTGTTATGCAAACTAACTG
Organism: Ceratopteris richardii; assembly: GCA_020310875.1. Lineage (NCBI taxonomy): Eukaryota > Viridiplantae > Streptophyta > Polypodiopsida > Polypodiales > Pteridaceae > Ceratopteris > Ceratopteris richardii. The sequence continues at coordinate 126,385,322 of CM035431.1, forward strand.
ATTATATCAACTAGATAAGCATTATCTAGTCATGTATTGGCTAGGTAAAGTAAAGAGAAGCTAGCTATTAATAAGCATCGACATCCACAAGTGAAGATGAGTCCTCTAGTGTGAGCTTGATGTTTGGATCAAGTGGTGTAGTTAGTGAGCGACATTGGTTCATGTTATATTTGGAAATAAGATCAAAGAAGTACCTCTTATGGGATAGGGATATTCCTTCTTTGGTTTGCCAAACTTTTATGCCTAAGAAGTAGTGACGTAGGTTAAGATTTGTCACGGAGTACTCAAGGTAAAGCTACATGATGGTGAAATGGATGCATTCGTCATCTGAATGTATCAAGATCAAGTCATCTACATAGAGGATGATGATTACAAGTTAGGCCTCTTTCTAATAGATGTATAAGTTAGCATTGGCACTCCTCCTTTGAAATCCTTTAGCTTCGAAGAACCTTTGAATATTTCATACCAAGCCTTGGGAGCTTGCTTAAGTCCATAAAGTGTTGTATGAAATTTGTATTCTTGATCTTCCTTGTCGTTGATCTTGAAACCTGCAGGTTGTTCAACATAGATCTCTTCTTGAATATCACCATAGAGGAAAACACTTTTGACGTCGAGTTGGTAGATGGGTCATTTGAAGTGTGCATTTAGTGCAAGAATGAATCTTATAATTGTAAATCTTGTAATAGGGGAAAAGGTTTCTTCATAATCAATGTCGTGCTTTTGCTTATAACCCTAGCTACAAGTCTTGCTTTATATTTGTACAAAGTACCATCTAATTTGTACTTCACTTTGTATAGCCACTTAACTCCAATAACTTGAGGTTTTGAAGGCTTTGGTTGAAGTATTTTAATAGCGATGCACCTCAAGGGACTCTCCTTCTTGAGAGCTCCACTACAATACCCTCAATGTAGAAAACCTAGATCCAAATGACACACATAGTAATTTGTAGAGAGCCTATAGAATCCGTAGAAAACACAGTACATAGAGACCACAAACATAGATTTCTTGGATGTTACAAATGCGATCAAATTTTTAGTCTGTGGCTGACCAAGCCACTATATGTTTTATCAAAGAACATATACAAGAGTGTTTGACGGCCATTTGGCCTTTCACATGGACACTAATGGTAACAATCTCCCATTAAAGGCCAATTTGGCCAAAGTGACTGTGGGAGAAAAATAAAGAATATGTAAGTGTAAGTATACAAACTATACCGCACACCTACTATGCATGTTACACAATATACAAGTAATTGTGTAAGATTATGGATCAAGTAACCCCCATCAAGTGACAACAGTGTCGAAAGCTATCTTGTGGTAGAGCTTTAGTCAAAGCATTTGCCACATTATCTCAAGTATGAACCTTCTCAAGAATAATGTGCTTAGTGACTAAGAAATCCGTAATAAAGTGATACCACACCTCAATGTGCTTGGTCTTTGCATGATAGACCAGATTCTTAGCCAACACAATGGCACTCTCACTATCACTAAGCAAATGAGGTATGTGCTAAGACTGAACTATATCACAAGAAAGATGGGAAAGCCACAATGCTTCCTTACATGCCTCATTCGTTGCAACATACTCTGCTTCTATAGTGGAAACAATTGTACATTCTTGAAGATGTGATCTCCAAGAGATAGCACCTCTAGCAAAACAAAAAATGTACCCCGACGTAAACTTATGATTCTCTACAAAACCAATAGAATCAAAATCTGTGTAACCAATAATGGATGTCCCTCTACCCAAGCACATACACGTGTCCTTAGTGCCACTTAGATATCTCAAAATCATCTTGCCTCTTGCCAAGATTAGACATATATTTGCTCACAATTCCCACTTGAAAATGCAATGTATACTCTCATAGCTTCCATAGCATACATGAGACTACCAACAACAGACTCATAAGGAATTTTGGCCATGAATCCATTTTCATCGTCTGATTTGGTGTCGTCAAGATTTTCTCTCCTCTCTCACTCATGAAGGCCTACAGGAAACATATTCGGTGAAGATAGCCAGAATTCTCGGAGAAGTCCAAGATGCATCAAGGATGTCAAAGGGAGTTCACATGCAAACTTTGGAAGAAATCGAGCAAATCTAGGGTAGCAGTCAAAGCTGGTCAAACTTTGGAAATTAGGGCAAAATTTTCAATGTCTCCAAATCACATGAAAATTCATATCCTTGTAAAGCCTTTCAAACGCAGTCTATAGCCCGAATTTCACATGAAAATGGATTTTCTAGCACATTGATATGCCATGTGCATTTTGTAAAAAATGTAATTTTTCCACTTAGACCCTACAAAATCTTGTGTAGGAATTCTTTTTAGCCATATGGTTTGGCATGTATAAAGATCATATGAGCCTACATATTTGTACAAAGTTTCAAGGCTATCAGAGCTTCCTAGACACCTTAATGCCACCTTGCAAGCTTCCAAATGTAGTCAAACTTGTACAAGGGAGATTCAGATGGGAGATTTTTCTGCATATTCCTAAAGGAGGCCTTTCAAAACATAGACCTACAAGTTTTTATCTTCATCAAAGGATATTTGAAGGGTCAAAGAGCACAAAATCCAGTTTTTAAGGTCACCGCAATTTCCTAGAATAAGAAAATTGAAGTCTTGAAGGGCTACCACATGGTAAACAATGATTGAATCATGTTGTACGGTCAAGATGAACTCATATTCAAGGGTGGAGATGCACTAAAGCATAAAGGAAGGAGGATCCACGAGTTTTTTCGCCGGATAAGCTTTTTTTTATGATCAAAGATCAATAATGCAAAATTTCTCCAAAAATAGTGGCTTATCTTATCCAAATTGATGTCAGCACTGATCCGACGGTCCAGATCAGCCCCATATCCAATGGTGGGGAATGAAGGCGCCTATTTTCCTCCCTTTTGCCCTAGATATCATATAAAGAAACAATCCTAACAATCCATTTGATAAATCCAATGGTTGTAATCAAAAGAAAATGATCTTAGGGTTGAGAGTTGATTTCTCTAGATCCAAGGGCGCAAATTCATTCAAAAAACTATATAAACCCCCCTCCAAACTCCTAGAGCATCATTGTTAGGCATCCATAGGGCTCTTGCTAGCTTAAGGTTTCCTTGAGACGATCACCCTCGGTTGAGTGAGTGAGGATCCAAGGTGGGCTAGTATGAGTATAGTACCTAGTTTCAAATTTAAGTTAGAACTCCAATCTAGGATAGGCTCTTGAAACCAGCATCTCTATCTTGACTCACCCTCGGTGGAGCGTGTGAGTGAGTTAGAGCTGGTTTTAATGAGTCTTAGACTTCTTTAGTTAGAAGTTACGAGCCTAGACATACATAGGGTCAATGAAGTGGAACTCATCTTCTTACGTGTGACATTCGGTTGAACTGTCATGGTTTGAGGGTCGAAAGTGCCTTTGATCAGTAGACTGCTTAGCTTGACGTATCATGACGATCTTATACATGTATCTTAATTCAAATCCTTTTAATTCATGTCACTTGTCACTTGTCTCTTGTCTCTTGTCTCTCAGTCTCTTAAGTATTTTTACATGTCTTCTATTTTCTTCTGTGTGTGAGAAGGCTCCGCAGTATTGCGTTGAACGAGTGAGGATTTTCATTGAGCTTGTGATTAAACTCTATCATCATAATTCACTTGCATGCATATAATCCATACATACCCATACATATTGATTAGTTTCTGAAAGTGTATAAGAAGCTCTAATATTGGACCATTCTTCCTTTCGAAACTTATTTATGTGTAAGGATTCCATCTATTCTTGTCATGCATACATATCATCCAAAGAAGACTATGCATATGGATTAGAATTAGGAAGTGTTTAAGAAGCTCCTTCAATGGACCATTCTTCCTTCCAAATTTGATTCGTGTGTATGGTTCTCTTTCATTCTTATCATTCATGTTCATAAATCTAACTTGCACTCCTACATTCCCATTCCCATAATCATTTCAACATCTCTCTCTTCTCCATACTCAACATTAATTTCACTTTCACGTCCTTAAACCTTCCAACATCCATTAGCTTCATACACCCTGTGTGTGCCACGACCGGACCTGATCCACCCGGATTGCGATCACCCCCACATTTGAACCCGACGTGAAACGCTACGTGATATTTGCTTCTGATCTTGTTGGGAGGTTGTGATCCATATCCTTTGTTTCATATTTTTCATCCTTAACATATCATCATCATCATTCTTGAGTGTTGCACTGGATTTCTCACAATATCGTGCACATCTTCGCCGTGAAGTAAATGCATTTGTGAGAGATCTAGAGAATCGTGCATCAGTTGCTCATTCACGTAAGATGGAGGAAGGATTCAAATCCCTTATTGTTGAGAAACAAGGCCAAAGAATAGTCTCTTCTATGTTGAGAGAGAAGGGAAAATTCAATGGCATCAACATCACAAGCTACTTAGATTTGTTTGAAGAGCAAGCTATGATTTTTGGTCTTCCCGAAGATCTTTTGATATCATTCTTTGAACGAATTGTTGATAGCTCTATCATAAACCGTGTCACTCAATATGATACTCTTCCTTGGAGTGATTTTAGAAAGGAGATGCTCAAAGAATTCTATCTTGAAGATTATAGCCAACATAATCGGGATGGATTCTTACGATGGGTCAATTCCCCAAAGCCTAGTAGCTCTATTACTCACTTACAAAATGAGTATATTAGACGCTATAAACAACTTCCTGATGAGGATAAGATAACTTTGGAACCTGATCTTGTGATCATTTTTCTTAAGCTTCTTCATCCTAAAACTCGTAGGGAAGTTGAACGGCGATTAGAAGAGCCAGATAAGCACTATGGTCTTACTGACAATTGGCAAAAAGTGCGTAAAGTAGTAGAGGCTGTAGCCCATAGACATCAAAGACAATCCATGCTTTATGAGCAAACTAGTGTTCCTCAAGCTAGCCTTCCACAAACTAAGGAGCAAGTTAAAGAACAATCCCATGCTATGCTTTTTGAATCTACTCCTATTCCTCAAACGATGGAGCCTACTCAAGGTTTTAAAGTAGAGCCAAATAAAAGTGTAGTTGAACAATCTCAAGTGGAAATTCTCACTAAGCAAATGGAAAGTCTTATTGCTACACAATCCAATTTGGCCAAGACTATAGATGCTTTACAATCTAATTACACCAAAACTTTCCAAAATCAAATGAACCCAATATCTTTTCAAGAGCCTAATCAACATGTTATAGCTACCAATCAAAGTCCACAAGTAGCTCCTACTCAAGCATATCAAGTTCCTCCAATGCATAATCCTTCAATGCAAAATCCTCATCCTCATGTGCAAAATCCTCAAATGTATCAAAACATATATCCTCAAGCTTCTCAAATAGCTTTTCAAAATCCTCAAAATTAAAATTTTCAAAATCATCAACCGTATACTATGGAAGCTCCTCTTGCACCCCAATCTCCTCAAATACATCAATTACCTTATCAAAATCCTAATTATCCTGTTCAAGCAATACCTTATCAACAAAATCCTCAATTTCAAAATTTCCCACCACAAGTTAATCAAAATCCTCAAAATCAAAATGGTTTTGTGTGTGGCCCTCGTAGGTGTCCTTGGTGTGATTCGTTAGAGCACTTTTTGAGAGATTGTGAACTATTGAAGGCTTCTAAGGAGCAACGACTAGTAATAGACATAGACAAGAAAATATGTGACTATCGATCTAAGCTACCTTTGCAAGGAAATTATGGTAAGGGAGGAATGAAAAAACACTATGAAAATATAACCATAATGGACGTAGGAACTAGAGGAGTTAAACTAGAAGCTCTTGATGAACAACAAGTAGAATCAAGTAAACCCACAAAGGAAGGTGACTTTTCCATAGAGGCTTTAGTAAGAGCACGAGATGAGATTAGGAGAATAACGGCCTGGAAGTCACTGATAGAAGATCAATCTCTTATTTCTCACATATCCAATGTAGAAGAAAAATGAAAAAGAGATGAAGCTGAGCCTAGTGAAAGAAGAGTGACTCAAAAACAAACCTCAGAGGGAATAGAAACAATCATAGAGCAGGGAGAAACATCACAATCCAAAGACAAAAAACAAGAATCACAACCCAATGAACAAAAACAAGAGGAGAAACAAAAAGGGAAGAAGACAAAGCAAAGAAAAACAGAACCAAAGCCTTTAGATAAACAAGAACAATAAACAAAACTGAAGAACAAAAACAAGATCCTGAGCAAAAACAAAAGAAACCAAAGAGAAAACCTAAAGCCATCTTGATTTCAGAAATTGAGAGAAAAATAGATCATATGGAGATTTTAGATGACATTTTGCTTAAGAGTCAGGTGATTATGTCTTTAGAACAAGTTTTCTCTATTGCAAAGCCTGTTTTTAAAGATAACTTTATCGGACTAATTAAAAGGAAGAGGTTTCTGCTTAATCTAGATACTGAGATGCAAGATTCTCTAGATCAAGATCAAGCTATGAACGAAGCCTTAAACTTTGATGAATCTGATGAAGAGGAATTTGATGATGATGAAGTAAATGTTAATAAAAATTTCTTATGACCTATTCAACCTGACCATGAAAATCATGAAAACAATCCTGAAGGTCACTTTAAAAGAAAATTTTGGTCTAGAGGTACATCAGAGATGCATGTTAAAATAGGAAATGATAAGAACACTATCACTGTAAATGCATTAGTAGATTCCGGCTCCAAAATCAATGTGATTTCAAGAGAAGTCTATGATAAGTTTCGATGGCCCATAGATAAAGATTGTGGATGGCGTATGAGAACTGCAGATAATGGTGTAGGTACCCTGTATGGAGCTTGTGCTAGTGTGCCCATATCCATAGGAGGAATCACAGAAGAGTTTCACTTTTTTATTCAAGATAATTGCTCCTATGAAGTTCTCTTAGGTCAACCCTTTATTTGTGAGAGTCGTATGGAAACTAAAGCCATGGATGATGGGTCTACCTATGCTAGATTTAAGTCTAAGGATGGAATGCAATCACTTCAAGTCATGACAGTAGGAGTGAATCATCCTAGGAATCGATTGTCAATTAGAAAGGAACCTATTGTTACTCAGGGTCATGAGCATGCTTGTAGTGATTGTGCACCTCGATTCATGTTTGGAGCTACATATGATCAAAAATTTCAGATAGAATCCATTGTTGAGCGGGACAACAGTGGATATTGGTTTGACATCTCGCATCCAACCAACATGTACAATAGTTTATCACTTTGTTTTCCACATTCTAGATTAGATTTTCTTCATAAGAGTCAATTGTCCAAGTCTTTTATCCAAAAAAGCCAAAAAAAATATAAAAACAACAAAATCATGGAACAGGATGAGAACATTGAGCATGTGATTGAAACATCTCATTGTTTCTCTACTCTTGAGGAGTTAGAGTTATGTCTTCAACAAAATTCTAATTCCCATATTATTCTTCTTTCTTCCCTTGATGAGTATGCTCTAATCCAAGAGTATGCTCTCAACGTTGACAAGTGCTCAAAATTTAACCAAACACATGATGCCTTAGTTGAAACAAAGTACAAAACTGTAGACAAAAAAATCAAACCCATCGCTCAACCATTACCCCAAGGAAGTAATGAAAAAATTATTGATGTGAAAAATGATCCAATTCTTCGGGATAAGAAAAACATAGGACATACATTCACGGATGAGACAATCAAACATGTGAAAATTGGTACAGATGATGACTTTCTTTTGCCAGCAGAGAGAGATAAATTTGAGAGATTCATACGTAGCCATGGAAAAGCCTTTACTATGTATCCTCATGAGATTGGTTGTGTAGATCCTAAGCTAGTTGCACCCATGATTATCTTTACTATTCCACATATTCCATGGAATCTTCGCCCTATACCGATTCCAAAGGCTCACTTACCTGAGCTAATGAAACTACTTAAGGAGAAGATAAAGATGAGAATTTTAGAGCCATCTTTTGCACCTTACTCAAACTGATGTTTCATTGTGCCTAAAAAGAATGGGAAACTATGTTTTATTCAAGATCTCCAACCTGTTAATAAAGTCACCATAAGGAATGTAGGAACAAGACCCATTGTAGATGAGTTTGTTGAATCTTTTTTAGGACATTCTATCTATTCAATGGGTGATTTATATTCAGGATATGACCAATTCCAATTAGCAATTGATAGTCGTGACATAACCACAATGAAAACTCCTTTCGGGTTAGTGCGAATGTGTACTTTACCTCAAGGAGCAACTAATTCTGTGGCTCATATGATGAGTGCTATGAATATGGTCTTACATGATTTTATCCCTCATATAACTATGCCATTCATTGATGATATTCCAATTAAAGGGAGTGAGGAACGTGTAAAAGACATTTCTTTAGACTCATCTAGATGTCGTAAATTTGTTCTTGACCATATCTCTGATTGTGAAAGAATATTTCAACGATTTGAAGAGGTAGGTCTCATATTTTCCATAGAGAAATCTGTTTTTCGTGTCAACGAGGTTCTTATTGTTGGACATTTATGTGGCCATTATGGTAGAAAGCCATACCCACAAAAAGTTGATGCCATTAGCAAGATTTCTGAAACATGTAACAACGTGAGTGAGGTATGTAGATTTCTTGGTGTTTGCATCTTTTATGTTATTTGGATCCCACACTTTGCTCATGTTGCTGATTGTCTCTATGAATTGTTGAGGAAGAAACGAAAATTTATTTGGACTGACAAACACACTCAAGCTATGCGTAAATTGAAGAAATTATTGCTTGAAGCTCCCATCCTTAAGCGTGTAGACTATTCTGCTAACAAACCTATTATATTGACTGATGATACTAGTCCTATTGGTATAGGTTGGGTCATAAGTCAAGATGATAGTGAAGGGAATAGATATGCAATTAGGTTTGGTGCCAAAATTTTACATGAAACACAACGAAAATATCCACAGATCAAACGAGAACTATGGGGTATGATAACAACTTTGAAAGTAGACAAAGAGTATTTCATAGGTGCAAATGTCAAAGTTGAGACTGATTGTTTGCCTCTCATTGGAATGATAGCCAATTGTTCATCTCTTGATATAGCCATGCTTAGATGGATCTCATATATTAAGTTCATAAATCCTGAGTTAGTTCATATTTCAGGTAAGTCAAATTCAGTTGCTGATATGTTATCGAGAGTCAGATTTGATGATCTTGAAAGTGATCTAATAAAGAATGTGAACCTAATTGACTATGATCCACATATATACGAGTATGAGCAATTTCATGAGTCTGAGTACGAAAATTAATGGAGAGACATAGGAAAGTATCTAAGTACACTACAACCATTACCTAGCTGGACGACGAATAGATTCCATAACATTAGGAAATGAGCATATAACTTTTTCCTATGTAATGGTTATCTTTGGAGACATGCTAAGGGTAAGGTTAAGAATCCACAACAAGTCCTAGGAAAACGAGGTCTTCAATTGCAAGTAATGAAGGAAATGCATGAGACATTATGGGCAGGTCATAAAGGATTTTTTGGAACATATGAAAAAATTAGAAGTACCTATTATTGGCCTAGGATGTATGTTGACATTGGTAGCTATGTTTCTACATGTTCTACTTGTCAACTTCATTCATCAGTCAAACATAGAGATCTGTTGCATCCTACTTATCCACCCTGTATTCACTACAAGTGGGTAATAGATCTTGTAACTATGCCTAAAGGTATTGACAAAATGTGTTACATTGTACTTGCAAGAGAAGACTTAACTAATCATGTAGAGGGACGTGCACTATGATCTATGACCACTTACAATGTTTGCAAATTCTTGCTTGAAGATGTCATAAGTCGCTTTGGGTACATAGACAAAGTAGTTGCCGATCGTGGAGAGTTAAATGCAAGAGAAGCTAAAGAATTCTTTGAACATCACGGTATTCGGTTGTCTCTCACTACTACATATAATCCAGAGGCCAATGGTAAAATAGAGAGAGGGAATCCACCTATTGTGAAAGCCATATCTAAAGCATGTAACGGTGACATCAAACAATGTCCTAGATTCTTACCTTTTGCACTTTGGGCAGATATAGTGACATGCACACGTACTACTGGGTATATGCCTGCTGAACTCATGTACTGTCAAAAACCATTGTTTCCAATTTAGTCTCATATTTTTGCATGGTCAAATTTGCCTTGGTCTGAAAACATGTCTACTGATGATTTTTTGAGTTTGCACATTAAACAGTTAGAACAAGGTAAATTAAGACTTGATGATGCCGTTGAAAAATTAAGAGAATCTAGAATGAAGAACAAGCATTATTTTGATAAAACTCATCGATTGCGTCATAAGCCAATTGAAATAGGAGATTGGATGCTCATTTATGATAGTACATTTGACTCTCAATATGATGCACGCGAAGAGCTCACTCAACAGTGGTTTGGGCCATACATTGTATCAAAAGTCAACAACAATGGTACATATGCTCTTTGTGAATTAAATGGTGTTGCACTAAAAACTTTGATTGCAGGTAAAAGGATAAAGCTATTCAAGAAACGTGATAATGACGAGTACATTTTGGATGAGGATATTGAAGAAGATGACAACAATGAGGCCTATTCATAAACAGGAGTATCCATGTTATAAAAATAAATATTTAAAAAAAAAAAGAAAAAAAGAATATAAAAAACATATAAAAATATCATTAATTTTTCAATGTCATGTTGCTTTGTTTTTTTTCAAGTTCATTCTACTTTTTTCCATTCTTGTTTCATGCATGTTTGTTTTCTGTCTTTGCATTGCATTGCATGTCCACATCACTTGAGTCAAAAAGGGCAAATGATGATTTCTCTACTTGTGTAAAATTGTATCTTAAGTAGTAATTTATCTACTAAGAAATTGATTATAATCTAGGATTATGGAAAGATAGGGCATGTAGATTTGGAGGTTTATTTTAATGACATGACTTTCATATATAAACATGCATATGTATCCTATATCGAAAGCATAATTGTTGAAATCCTAGCTCCTGCTACTGCATGTTTCTACATCCTTAGTCCATCTCACAACACTTGTATCGGAGTTTAAACGATTGTTCTTCGTCATAAAAAATGGTTGTACCTTGTATCGGGGTTTAATTTTTCCCCGTCATAAAACAAAAAAGAAGCAAAAAAAAGAGACATATTTAAGGTAGATTGCTTTATGAAAAATGTACAAATTTTTCTTCAAGATGAGAGGAACTGATGCTTAAAACGACTCAATACATCCACTTCCACTTCATAGTGATGCTTTTTTGTTTTTTTTCTTGTTGTCAATGTTTCTTGTTCATTTGCATATATGTTGCCTATTTGTTCATGCATATTCATGTTGCGTGTTTCAATTCTTTCTTTCATGCAAATTTTGCTTCATGTCACATTGCCTACTCATTCATGCATATGATCAATTTTTCCTTCCATGTTTCTTATGTTGCCTATAAAAGAATTTGATGCCTGGAACATTTTGTTTTTCACAGATACTAGAGTGGCGCTTCCGGAGGAATCACAAGTTTAGTGGGGGCGAATGTCGTCGAGATTTTCTTTAGTTAGATGTTATGAGCCTAGACATACATAGGGTCAATGAAGTGGAACTCATCTTCTTACGTGTGACATTTTGTTGAACTGTCATGGTTTGAGGGTCGGAACCGCCTTTGATCAGTAGACTGCTTAGGTTGATGTATCACGGCGATCTTATACATGTATCTTAATTCAAATCCTTTTAATTCATGTCACTTGTCACTTGTCTCTTGTCTCTTGTCTCTTGTCTCTCAGCCTCTTAAATATTTTTACACGTCTTCTATTTTCTTCTATGTGTGAGAAGGCTCCGCAGTATTGCGTTGAACCAGTGAGGATGTTTCATTGAGCTTGTGATTAAACTCTATCATCATAATTCACTTGCATGCATATAATCCATATATACCCATACATATTGATTAGTTTTTGAAAGTGTATAAGAAGCTCCAATATTGGACCATTCTTCCTTTCGAAACTTATTTATGTGTAAGGATTCCATCTACTCTTGTCATGCATACATATCATCCAAAGAAGACTATGCATATGGATTAGAATTAGGAAGTGTTTAAGAATCTCCTTCAATGGACCATTCTTCCTTCCAAATTTGATTCGTGTGTATGGTTCTCTTTCATTCTTATCATTCATGTTCATAAATCTAACTTGCACTCCTACATTCCCATTCCCATAATCATTTCAACATCTCTCTCTTCTCCATACTCAACATTAATTTCACTTTCACATCCTTAAACCTTCCAACATCCATTAGCTTCATACACACTGTGTGTTCCACGATCGGACCCGATCCACCCGGATTGCGATCACCTCCACATCGGGGCAATCGTCCTTGCTCAATTTCACATATGTGGATAAATGTGTACTCAATGCCTTTCCACCCTGCATATTGAACCTGTGAAGTACTTTGGATATGTACTCACTTTGAGACAAGTATAGGCATCTTTTACTCCTATCACGAGTAATGTGCGTGCCAATAGTATGTTTGGCATCCCCCAAATCTTTCATATCAAATATTTGACTCAACTTCTTTTTGAGAATTGACAAGTCATAAGAGGACTTCCAAGCAATCAACATATCATTGACATAAAGTATCAAGTGTATCAAGCTTCCATCTGAGCTTTTCTTTGTGTAGAGACAATGAACCTCAAGAATAGCCTTGAGACTTCATAAATGCATCAAAACTTTGGTACCATCTCCTAGGGGACTGTTTAAGTCCATATAAGCTCTTCTTCAGCTTACAAACTAGCCTTTCTTTGTCACGAACTACATAACCCTCTAGTTGTTCATATAGATCTCATCTGTAAAATCTCCATGCAAGAAAGCAGTTTTCACAACCATTTGGACTACCTCTAAGTCCTCCATTGCAATGAATCCAAGTAACATTTGAAGGGTAGTCATTTTTACCAATGGAGAGAAGATTTCCTCGAAATCAACTCCATGTTGTTGCTTAAAAACCTTTGCAACAAGTCATGCTTTGTACTTTGGAGAAACACTATCTGCTATAAATTTCAACTTATATACCCATTTACATGGTATAGCTTTCTTGCCCTTTGGCAAAGGGACTAAATCCCAAGAACCACTCTTGAGAATAGAATCCAACTCACTCTTCATGGCATGCTCCCACTTGACATGATCCTTTGTCTGCATGGCCTCTTTCTAGCAAGAAGGCTCACCAACGTCTGTTAGCATAACAAAATCCAAACCTAGAGCATATCTATCAAGTGGATGTGAGAGATGTGCAGAGTGTCTCAATGGTTGCTGAAAAGGAACATTTGCAGACTGATATGATCCGACATTCTCTTGAACATCCCTATGTGCACCATTTTTATGCATGCTAATTGGAAGACTAGTATCCTCAAACACCACTCTTCTCACTTCAACCTCCTCAATGGGCTGTTTATGCATCTTAGACTCATTGAAAATGACATCACTACTTCCCCTTTTTTTTTGCTTTAGGGTAGAATCATTGGCCATGACTAAAAAACAATGATGTATTTTGCATGTTGGTTGTTGAGGATAAGCTGGATGGTTCCAACTACCCATTATGGGTATACAAGATGTGACATAAAGGAACTATAGAATATTGCATAGTGTGTTGAAATACATCTTATGACAACTACAAATCCTCAAAATGTAGCTCATGGAGGTGGTGTTTAGGATGTTGTAGATTCGAGTTCCAATGCAATTCCTATATTGAATCCTCTTGCAACTCTTATTTTGACTACATCAAGTACACCATCAACACGCACAACCATTTTTTTCTCTAAGGTCAAAGATTTGAAGGAGCGATTAATTGCTGCAAATGAACTTTTGCTAGATAGTTCAATTGTTTAGATTATTTGGAATGAGTTGCTTCTACTCTTTGATTGATGATGAAAGGCAATTTGAATGCTTAATATTTGAAGAGTTTTTTTTTTAATATAAAGGAAGTTCGGCATTAGCCTACTCTCCCGGACTTGAATTAAATAAAGAAAAGTACAAGAGAAGGGGACTAGTGCCCATGGGACCCCCCAAATCCCACAAAGCAGGGGAAGCTTTAACAGAGCTTAGATGGCATTACAAAGAAGGTTAATTACCCTCTCATCACCCTCATGTGGGGCCCACTTGGGTTTAAGCTTGTTATTGATCAAAAGGAGTACTTGATGATGCCTAAAGGGGGGGGACTTCTTACAGTTAACAATCCTTTTGCCAAGGAGGAACAATGATTTCTCAATTGACCACTCTTTGAGGGAGTCACCGAAGTTGAAAGCACATCTTTCCCGCCAGATTTTCCATAGGACCTCCCCTTTGATGGCGTTCCAGAGAGTCGCGGAGCAGCCAATCGCTTCTCCTAACAGGGCTTGCTGCCAACTGAGATGTTTCTGAAGTCTAATTTTCTTTCCAACCGTCTGCCAAAGTCTGTTGGAGTTGGGGCAGGTAAAGAAGATGTGTGAAACATCTTCGATAGACCGGTAGCAGCGTTTGCACCAGGGAGGAATCCCACAAAATTTGCTAGCCTTAAGGTTGGTCCAAATTCCATGATGAAGAATTTGCCATAAGAGGATAGACTTTTTGATTTCTATGAGGGGGTGCCAGATAGCCATGAACTTCATGTCCCACCAAAGCCGCGTCCATGACAGGCACCACTTCTTGTTGAGGTTAACCTGATAGTCAATCGTTTCTTTGATGTTTGGGATTCTTGATAGGCTATTCCCATTGTGCCATTTGAGACCAAGCGAGCTCGACGTGTCGTGTCCCATGAGAAGGCGAACTTTGTATCGGTCCTAGGCGAGACATCTGCTTTGCAAAGTGTTCCATTCTTCGTACGAAATGTTGACGCCAGGGTCAATATCCTCAAAGTTGATCCAGCGGTTGGTGTCTTGTTTTCAGAGATGTTTCCATTTTTTGAAGCCTTTGTTCCATAACTTCTTGGCATTTTGAATGTTCCAAGATTCCACACTCCGGATGCCATGGATTGGAAACCAGATAGAGTCGTTTTGTCTGATACCGACAGCCCACTTCTAGTCTTCACTTATTCTTGTGTAGCTTTTGACTTTATTCCAACTCTTCCATAGGGAGCACACAAGATTTGAGCCTTTCGGGAAGACGGGGATCAGGGAAAATAGCAAGGTCAAGATGTCAAGATTCTTCCAATTTGGGAGACCCATGAGAGCCAACTCATTCTTGTTTCTGAAGATCAGCTTGGCCCACGAGGCCTCCCCATTGCACCAAGCCTTAATCATCCATTTGGCCGCCAGTTTGTTAGCCATGCACCCAATGTCTAGGATACCAAGTCCCCCACTATCTCTATGGCTGGTGCAAATGGACCATTTGATTTTAGGAACCCCCCTCCTATTGTGGTGGAATTGGGTGCTGGCCAAACTCGAAAACAAGCTTAACTATTGGAGAGGTATGCAAATCAATCTTGCTGGTCGCGCTATGGTTATCAACACGTTCCTCTTATCATCTACCATTTATTTCCTTTCTTGTTGGAGACCGAAAGAGCAAGATCTGTCCAAACTGGATAGTATTTGTAGAAACTTCCTTTGGACGGCGACCACAATATTTGAAGAGTTGGTTTTTGTTATGTAGTACAAACATCAATCTAGGCAAAATAGATCCATTGTGAATGTTGCATATCAAGCTTTACTTGCTAGTTAGAAAGGCAAAGCTAAAGGTACTCCTTGTAGTATGCAAAAATCTATAAATGGTGATCAA
Organism: Ceratopteris richardii; assembly: GCA_020310875.1. Classification (NCBI taxonomy): domain Eukaryota; kingdom Viridiplantae; phylum Streptophyta; class Polypodiopsida; order Polypodiales; family Pteridaceae; genus Ceratopteris; species Ceratopteris richardii. Next base: position 126,401,020 of record CM035431.1, read on the forward strand.
CCAAATAAGATATAGATGAAAAGTGGTGTATATATGCATTAATGGGCATGATATTCCATTTGATATCTTTGAGATGAGTAGATTTATGCATAGCTCATGTGTTAAGCAATGGGCATATGTTTTGCTATTAATTTGGTACCTAACAACTTGGGTTGCTTTCCCATGGGGGGATTAGTACCACCATATTTGTATGCTTATGTGACTTGGATTGGGTTGGGTGTTATGACACTCATGTGTCCACAACTATTGCATCATGCTTGGTAGCTCATATTTTGGTTGAGTAAGAAGTAACCTATTGTAGAGGATGTGGGTGTTGGTTAGACCTCTTCCACCACCATATCTACTGACGGTCTCAATGCATTGACCATTTCGAGGAACCCAATGTTCCATGCTCATAGTAAGTATACTAAGGTGCATTGTCATTATGTTAGGGAGAGAACCTCTATTGGAGAGATAAAATTGATGTATGTGCCAACACAGGATAACATTGGAGTCCTTTTATGAAAAGGCTTTACCTTATGTGAAGTTTGAAGATTTTCGAAAAGCTTTGGGCCTGCTCTCTTTTGCAGATTGACTTTAGTCCACATTGGTTGACACTTCCCTATACATGAGTGTCAAACTCTTGTTCATCACATCAGTCCCAGGGGATCCGTTAGTATATTTTAGTTGTAATGTGTGTGAACACACACTTAAGTACTAGGGCACTTTTTCCTTCATTAGAAAGTATTGTCCTCTCAATTGTGTATAAACCTATAAATATAAAGAACTACTTATCTTTGTATATTCTACACTTAGTAATATACAAAGATAAGTAGTTCTTTGTGCTTTATCCATCTTGAAACTCCAACATTGAAGTGCTCCATGTGGAACCAAGGTGGAGGGTGAGTCGCTTCTAGTGTGATGGTGAACCAACCTTGAGTGATGGTCTTATGTAGATAATCTTATTTTTGTTCAATAAAATTGCGATCAATAAATTTCTTACATTTATGATACGAGTGGAATCTTTCTTGCCAATGTTTTCAAGGCTCTCGGGCTAATCATGTATGAGAAAAGAAACGAAAGTCCACATCCTATAGCTCAAGTGGTTTGGCTTTGGTCTCCTGAAGCATAGGTTTAGAGTTCAATTCCCGAGCTGGACATGTAAGGCTTTGACTAGTTTAAACCAGTTGTTATCCATGTTATGTTGTATAACCCCTGCTTTGTAAGATAGAAGGATCAAGAAGATACTATGCCCATTCACTTGTACAATTGTTCTTTCAAAATTAAACCTTCGAGAATAAATGCTGCCGAACCTCCATTTGAAAAAAAAAACGAAACAACAAATTGAAATGAGAAAAAACAAATAAATAAAATCCACGTAATCGTCATCCGGTAATCTCTTTCTTATCTTTTTCGACTTGCTTCTCGATTTGTGGATTGTCCAGGCATATCGTATAATGTGTAAACTATACGTCCTCACTGTAGAATTTGGTCTGTCGGCGAAGATGAGAACCATGATTCTGTCTCCACCAACCCTGGTTCCCAATGCCAATGCACAGGTTTTCTTCTACGTTGCTGGAGGTGTTTCACTTTTGGGCTCTTGCATAGGTCTCAGACGCAGCAGCCGGTTGGTCCTTGACTATTCATTACCTTTACAACGCCGTCGGTGTTGGCCAAGTGACTAAATGTCGAAAGGCATAGGTTGCATGCCGAAAGTTCTGATTTTGTTGTGTGTAAATGTTACTTCTCCTTGAACTTTACAGTCTAATGTCTTATCGAAGATCCGCTTTTGTCCTCCGCTCCTACATTTATTGCAATATATATTGGTAAACGTGAACAAGTTCTCAATGCCAATGTATCTCAGTTTGGAGAGATCAGAATCCTAAGTTGACTGTAATCTTCAGATTTTAGAGCTAGTTCTTTCGAAATGACAAATCATATCGATATTTGTTTCTTGGTTATCATTTCGATTATGTGGTACTTAAGTAGTTAAGGTAGCCATATCTGCTGGCTACCTATGTCATACTCGCACTTATTTTTCGTCTGAATCATATATTGCCTTATTGCGCTTGCTTGCAGTATTTGATTTGCGCCGTCAATCGTCTTCATTATATCTGCGCAGTGCCCCTTATTTGAATAATAATTCTCCCAACCGCCCTTTCGTTTTTATCTCATATGTATAATATGAGTCTTTCCTGATTGTTTAGGTACTGCATACTAGGATCTTGATGTTCATATTCAACATTACCACTCAATCATACTATCCGTATTTTTTAGTTAGTCGATGATACTGCTTCTATGTTGTTAAATGTAGTATATAATATTATATTGGTTAAGATATTTTTCTTTAATTGAAATGTTGATATTCACATCATTCTTTGCTAGGTTCAGCACGTGCTTAGGCAAGAGTTGTGCTTTAAGAACTGATCTTCATGGACCACTGAGTGAATTGGCTCATGAAGATTATCATTCTTCATGGGCAAGGGTTGTACTTTGGGTGTGTGAAAGGGTTGATGGTTGGGTCTTCACATCATGTACAATTCCTTTCATTATAAAAGTCCACGCATAAACAAGCTTTATGGTTTAATATGATCAAGAGAAAACAAATAAGCAAGGATGTAGGTGATTTGTTTTTGGCTTTTTAGAAGTAGTTGATCCCATATTGACAAGCAGAAGGAAAAGGGAAGGAATAAAGATTGAAAAAGTAGAGTTATGTAGTTTTGCTCGTGTATAAAAATCAACATGAGAATGTTTTTTTATCAAAGTCTACATAATGCATAAAAGAGAGGCCACAGTTAGGAATTATGCAAAGAACCATGAAGTATTTTTAAACCGATCGAATTCAAAGATAAATTTTGTAACAAAACACGATCATAATATATCTTTTGGGAGTCTATTAACTTGAAGGATCTATAGATGACAAGACAATGATATTAGTTAGTTAATTGTAGTAAGCATGGTCTAAACTTCATAACCCATCAGAATACCAAAAAAATATGGTTCATTATCCACAATCATGTAACATATGGCGTACAATTGTATGAGTTGTGGTGTAAGCTTATAGATGCTAGTGTTTGAGTTGGAATCCACCACACATTGTAACATCATGCCTATGCCCTTACATGTGGAGAGATTGAATGCACTTATGCTTGCAAGTGTTCTCCGTGATGCTATATGAACTTGAAGGACTTCTATTTATGGGCTTGTAAGTTGAAAAAAAAAAGACACGATGGTGCCTAAAATTCGTTAATAATAAACTTAGCATGAGTCATCTAGATTCCAACTCCACTCAACTATTTAATCAAATGCAATGTGAAAGTGTATCGTTGGATGAGTTATTTTTTTAAATTATTATTACTACAATTATTAATGTCGTCATGCATATATTATTGAATATATGAAAAGAACATTGTTTCGAGGGTGGCTAAGGTCAACCCAAAACCTTCTAAGTGAATCATGTGAGCATAAATCCTATGCTCCTTGTGAAACCCATAAATGATGCGAAATACTTCTAAGTGGTTTAGAAAAACAAGAATCATAAATTCCATGTATAAGTGGCATGCATCCATGATGCATCCATGCATGCTCAATCATACAACATAATTAAATCGCAAACCATGCAAGTCCTTTGTGGATGCTTTCTTGTCATGCAATCATAAAGCCCTTAAGCACATGCATATGAGCCATCTTCTATGCTGCAAACATATGCTCTTCATAACTAGAAAGCCAAAGAAATGTAAATCAGAGTTCAAGATTACTCTTTGATTCCTTTCAATGGATTCTTGAACTCTTCGAGATGTAGGATGACGTTCATGACTCTTTGCATGTATCCTCACCAAGTTCATATCCATGTCAAGCTTATCCCTTGACGACCTAAATAGCATCTATATATAAAACA
>CM035431.1:126422396-126447396 GCA_020310875.1 Ceratopteris richardii
TCAGATCTTGTAGAAGTTCTAGACAAGCTTAGTTGAAGCTTGAGAATCTTTTTTTAGAGTAGAAATCTTGCTAGGAAAGCTCGCTTGAGGAGACAACTAGCAAATACAAGGATGAAGGCTGGTGAGTCAATTCAAACCAACATTACAAAGCTCGTTGACTTGAGAGATCAACTTCTAAATGTAGGAGTTGAGATATCAGATGAAGAAATGGTAAATATGCTGATTAATTCACTTCCTATCTCATATCCGTCTTTTATAACCACTCTTATTCTTACAACAAGAGATAGAGAGGCTACATTTGAAGAGTTAGAGTTCTTGTTACTTCAAGATGAAGATCAATTGAAGGGAATGGAAGAGAGGAAGAAGCAGTTTTATCTGCATCAAAGGGTAAAAAAAAGAAGAAGAATAAGAAGGAAAAGAAATCCAAGAAGGAGAGTAAGTCCTCTTTACCTTCTACTTCAGATTCTGTTTGTACTACATCTAAAGAGAAGTCTTCTAAGAAAAAGGAAGCATTATGTCACTATTGCAATAAACCTGGACATTTCATTGCAGTTTGTCAGAAAATGATTGGAGCAGAAAAGGAAAAGGCATCAAGTAATGTTGGAGAAGATGATAAAAAAGGGAAACCTCAAGGTGATTCTTATGCCTGTATCATCATCATCGAGGAAGTAGCTTTTGATCTAGAAGCTTTACAAGTTCTTTCAGCAGATCCTTGGAAGGATGGCAAAAGCACTAAAAAATAAGCGATCAAAATAAAGCAAGATAAAAAATTAGCGATAGGATTTTTTAAAGGACATGAGAAGCAAATTTCTGCGATCTCATTAAAATAAAACAATGATAGGCAGCTTTTCAGCACACGAACTGATTTTTTCGCAAAAAATAACAACTTGCTTTATTGGAGGCTCAACTACTATATAAGGAGGACCTTGGGCACACTTTTGGATAATTCAAGCTAGAGTTGATACACACCTTGTGTCAATTTTGGAGTTCTGAAGCTTTGGAGGCTAAGGAGAGGTGAAGGAGAGGCTACTCTCTTGGAGCAAGGAGTCTTCTACAAGTTGGGGTGGAAGTTATCTTTGTAAGTTAATCCTATTTTCTGTTTTTAGGGTTTCTGAACCCTAATTTCAGAATTAGGGCTTGCTGATTTTCAGATTTGTTGCACTTTCTTGAGAGGTTAGGTCCACTTCGTTGCTCATTTACTTGACACACACTCAGATTATAACAACATAATCTGAATTCTGTACATCATCATCTTCTTGTCTATTCTTCCATATAGTGAGTGCACCATCATATGGTTGAGTAGTACTCCCATGTTGTAATTCGGCCATCTATATTTAGTGAGTAAGCAATTTGCTTACGTTACTTACTCTTGTCTCAAAATCTCTTTCTATCTCTTACTTATCATCTTGTTTAATTAAGTGTGTATGCTCAAAGTTTTTTAGTATTGGAAGAACTTGGGGCCCCAAATTCCAACACTTGGTATCAGAGCATAATTGACATGCACACTTAGTTAAGATGAGTGAGTATAGAATTGAGATTGAGGACAAGTTGGATGGATCGTCTAATTATCCTATGTGGAGTTTCATGATGATGAATTTGTTAGTGACAAAGGATTTATGGAGTATCACCAATGGATCCTTAACAAGACCAAGACGAGAAGGCGAAGAAGAGGATACAACAACTTCAAGAGGTACTGGTGTTGCAATCATAGAACCAACTGAAGAAGAGGTAAACACTTCTACATCCAGAGTCACAAGTAGATCCTTACCCAGAGTTCCTCCTATTGAAGAACAAGCAAGATGGGATAGTAGAGATGGTTTAGCTATCTCATGCATAGCGATGAGTGTCAAAAAGCATATTCTACCACGAATCAGATCTTGTAGAAGTTCTAGACAACCTTGGTTGAAGCTTGAGAATCTTTTTTAGAGCAGAAATCTTGCTAGGAAAGCTCACTTGAGGAGACAACTAGCAAATACAAGGATGAAGGCTGGTGAGTCAATTCAAACCCACATTACAAAGCTCGTTGACTTGAGAGATCAACTTCTAAATGTAGGAGTTGAGATATCAGATGAAGAAATGGTAAATACGCTGATTAATTCACTTCCTATCTCATATCCGTCTTTTATAACCACTTTTACTCTTACAACAAGAGATAGAGAGGCTACATTTGAAGAGTTAGAGTTCTTGTTACTTCAAGATGAAGATCACTTGAAGGGAATGGAAGAGATGAAGAAGCAATTTTATCTTCATCAAAGGGTAAAAAAAAGAAGAAGGATAAGAAGGAAAAGAAATCCAAGAAGGAGAGTAAGTCCTCTTTACGTTCTACTTCAGATTCTGTTTGTACTACATCTAAAGAGAAGTCTTCTAAGAAAAAGGAAGCATTATGTCACTATTGCAAGAAACCTGGACATTTCATAGCAGTTTGTCAGAAAAGGATTGCAGCAGAAAAGAAAAAGGCATCAAGTAATGTTGGAGAAGATGATAAAAAAGGGAAATCTCAAGGTGATTCTTATGCCTATATCATCGTCGAGGAAGTAGCTTTTGATCAAGCAGCTTTACAAGTTCTTTCAGCAGATCCTTGGAAGGATGGCAAAAGCACTCAAAAATAAGCGATCAAAATAAAGCAAGATTAAAAATTAGCGATAGGATTTTTTAAAAGACATGAAAAGCAAATTTCTGCGATCTCATTAAAATAAAACAACGATAGGCAGCTTTTCAGCCCACGAACTGATTGTTTCCAAAAAATAACGACTTGCTTTATTGGAGGCTCAACTACTATATAAGGAGGACCTTGGGCATACTTTTGGATAATTCAAGCTAGAGTTGATACACACCTTGTGTCAATTTTGGAGTTTTGAAGCTTTGGAGGCTAAGGAGAGGTGAAGGAGAGGCTACTCTCTTGGAGCAAGGAGTCTTCTACAAGTTGGTGGCAGCTATCTTTGTAAGTTAATCCTATTATCTGTTTTTAGGGTTTCTGAACCCTAATTTCAGAATTAGGGTTTGCTGATTTTCAGATTTGTTGCACTTTCTTGAGAGGTTAGGTCCACTTCGTTGCTCATTTACTTGACACACACTCAGATTATAACAGCATATTCTGAATTCTGTACATCATCATCTTCTTGTCTATTCTTCCATCTAGTGAGTGCACCATCATATGGTTGAGTAGTACTCCCATGTTGTAATTCGGCTATCTATATTTAGTGAGTAAGCAATTTGCTTACGTTACTTACTCTTGTCTCAAAATCTCTTTCTATCTCTCACTTATCATCTTGTTTAATTAAGTGTGTATGCTCAAAGGTTTTTAGTATTGAAAGATCTTGGGGCCCCAAATTCCAACATTATGGGAAAGAAGCTATTGAGACTGTACCTTTCATGGTTTGAAGGTCATTCATATGATCGTTGCAACTTGCATTACTACGCAATAGAGGGGAAACTGAGACAATTACTCTGTGTGATGGCAACAAAGGAAATTTGTAGGAAAGTTGCCTAGAAACAAAAAAGCAAGGTTTGCACATAAGAATCTTTGAATTGGCGATTGCGTTAAGAAGTAATTCACAAAGTACGTACTACTTTACTTGATATGCTTGTGGAGGCCATGGCCTTGTATGTATGATGTGAGCTATTGCGTAACATAGTTGGCTATGAGTGTGCACACATCTATTTACCTAGTGTATTTGGCAAACTCATTTCTCGAGTCTTCAGTCCCTCTAGGAGTGCCATAGTACTATCGCTAGATTTTATGGAAGTGGTTTTTACGAGAGACATCTCGTTCCTAATTTGGAATGATTCGATCATGGTGATGGTTAGATATCAAGCAAGTTTTGTCCACTTGGAACAAGTTGCATGTTATCATTGGGAAGGCGGTAGTAGTTCCACTAGTTGGTGTATTTTCTGAGCATGTCTTTGCATTCAAATTGATCATGTTTTACTTTGTATGAGAGATTTTGGTCCACACTTTGGATCATCACACATTTGGTATGACAGATTGAGGTTTTGAACCATAGTTTGGATTATCATGTCCTTGGTACGACACATTGAGATCTTGGATCCATAGTTTGGACCAATGTACTTGAGTTTAGAGTTTTAAACACTATTTGGAAAAGATTTCCATTAGTTGTGAGTGAGTATTTCAAAGAGACAAGGGCAAGTTGCCAAGGTCTGTACATGTGGTTAAGTGGTCTCAAGTTAGAGGTCAAGGTCTAGACATAAGGAGTCCGAGGATATTTAGATGCATTTTTTTTTGTTCTCATTATTGTTCCTTTTATTTATTATTTATATTATTTTTCTTTTCCATTTATTTAGTTTTTAATTTTAATTTAAACTTTTCTTTTTCCATTTTTATCAATAATCTCTCTCTTTTTAATTATTAATTTTATTTTTATACTTCAATTGTTATGTTATTTTTATTACTATTATTATTGTTAAATTTATTTATTTTTAAAAATTTAATTTAAGGTTTTTGTTTCTTATTCATCATTATGATTATTGTTTTTTAATATGTATACCTTTTGTTGTTATTGTGTGTTTGACGATTTATTATTTGGTAATTTTTTCCTCCTTATTTTATTTATTTGTTTATTTATTTATTGTTGTTTCTAATTTTATGTTTACTTAAAATTTTATTTATTTGTTTTTTTAGATAATATTTATTTGTAATTTTTGTTCTTGTTCATTTCATATTGGCTTTTACTATTTGTTTGTATTTTTCATGACTTAGTACGTTTGGATAAATTTGGGTATATATATTATATCAGATCTGAAAATAGAAAGGGCCAAGGTTTATGCAATCCAACATAGATCTCCAGGAATCTTCAAGGAGATAAAAGTATTTCTGCAAGCTCTAGCAAAGTCATAACTTTTCAACAAAAAGTGTGAAAAAATTGTCTTTTAGGTATTACGGACCATAGATAATTGTAAAGAAGCTAAGTCACATAGCTTATCAGCTAGCACTACCACTAGACTACAAAATTCATTTGGTTTTTCATGTTTGCAAGTTGCCTGAATTTATTTCGATGGAGGATAATTGATAGAGTGCAGCGTTTCCTTGTACGTCTCGGGCAATTTAGACACTCTAGAGAATATATTGAATAGGAAAGAGAGATGGGTAAGGAACCATTTTATTCGAGAGTATCTAGTATCGTGAAAAGAGTTACCAGTCACATATGCTACTTGAAAATAAAAGGCTTTGGATTCTAGTACCTTTCCTCATTGATCATTGAGGACAATGATCTTTAGAAGGGGGAGAGAGTGTTAGATTTTAAGCAAGATTGTAATACATATGCATGTAAGGATAAGGATTCACTAGGACCAAAGCTCCATGCTCTGCAGAACCAAGGCCTCCATATAAGAGCTCAAGGGATTGTCTCTTCATGCTACCACATGAAAGGTTGTTAGCCTTAGGCAGGGTTCTAGAATTACGAGGGAAAGTGCTATACATGGACGGTGGTTAAGAGCACCAGTAAGTTATTCTATACTCTCTCTAACAATGATGCTATCTATCAAGAACATTGAGAAGCATGTAGTGCAGTGCTAGAGACATATCTTAAGAAAAGCAAAAGAAGAGACAGCAATGAGATTCATTTTCCATGCTAGACTATGGATTGTAAATTCTAATGTGCTGTTAAACTCACGGACCTTGGTTCGATCTTGAATTTAAACTCATGGACCTTGGTTCGATCTTGAAGCATTCTCCTATCGCAAAAATTTGGAAAGACTGATTAGAACCTGGTGGAAAGTTGTCTCTTTATCTAAAATTCATGATTCCCTCAAATTCTGACTGAGAAAACACCCCTCACCTCTCTTTTTACTAGTAAGTCATAAATAGATTTGAGCTTGTCATATACATCCTCTTTGATTTTGTTTAAGCTTGTCATACCTGGTTTTCAAATAATGAATTCTAATTTCTGTCATACCTGGGTGAAATTTCTCAAGTCAACGTACATGAAAAAGTAACCATCTTATAATGTTTCTATCTTATCCGAAAGTTATAGGCCTTTTTTTTTTCTCCCAAAACAGAAAGCTTTACCAGCCTTTGTATGTTAGAAGTACAAAAACCTTCCTTTGCTCTGCATCAACAGAAGATGATCGCCCATCTGCTGAAGAAGGTGCTTCAAGGAACCAGGTTTATATTTCTTCTTTTTGTTGTTGTTGTCATGTATGTATGCTTAAGATTTTGATATATAATCATAAAATTTATTTCCTTCCCTCTGCTCTATGATATTATGGAGACAATCCAGAAGTAACGGTCCAGTTTTTCCTACTGGCGAACTGCCAGGGAGAAGTCATCTTCATTCTTTGGGCTGTAGTTTTAATATCATATATTCTAACAGTTCTGAGAGAGTTTTCCAGGATGGATCTTTTAGGCTAGGTCCTCTATGTCTTTGGGTCCCTTATGCCATGGATTCATTCATCATTTGGATGTCGACAGTCGCATTCTATTTATGGAGTTCACTGAGAAAAGGCATGGGAATACAATGACGAATGGTATTTAGATTTATGCATACCTACCTTTTCAAAGTGTATAGTCTTATATACCCCCCCCTCTCTCTCTCTCTCTCTCTCTTCCCCCCCTCCTCCCTACCTCCCCTCCTCCCTCCCTCCCCCCTTCCCATGCTTCCCCAGAATGGGAAAGAAAGGCAAAAGAAGTAAAAATATCTCTATTTTCAGGTCGATTTTGACATCAAACTGGTTTAGTATCTCCACGTTCTATCCTGCATTTTAGTTGTATTGAATGCCCTTATGGTAAGGATGCCTGTCCCATGATGGATAAAGGAAGCTTTATTTTCATATTTAACTGGGCCAAAAATTATATTGCAGTTCTTATGGAAATCTGGCATGACTCTAGGGTCTAGATAAAAGTCATCTCGAATCATGTAAGGAGTCTTCAAGTTCTTGTATTGTTTGGTTACTCATGTTCCTTATTTTTTTAATCACATAATCAATTTCAAACGATGAGATAGGTTTTTATCTAAAGTTTACATAGTGATTAAATTTTAGTAAAGGATTATAGTACAAGAATCATTGGCCTTTGAAGGATACTAAACAAAAAGCATCCATTTCCTTTTAATGTCTTGATATCCAGGATGAGCATCATTCTGGTATATATTATCTCCTTCCCTATGGGCATTCAATTTCATATCTTAACCTGCAGGCCGGGATTAAATGTTGCAGGGTCCTCTGCGTGTTGTTGTCTGTATCCCAGTTATCTGCCCAAACTTTCAAAACCCTAATTCAGACTTGTCACTTTGGTATTATCCCAATACCTGTGTTGGGAAACTAGATATTGTCTTTAGTCCTTATTCTTGCTTGTCATTTCCAGTCTTCATTCATGGGGATTCTGTTCTTGCCATTTTCCACAAGTTTCAGTCTGTTCCATTATTTCCAGTTCATGTGCTTTAACATTGATTAAAGAGAACAATGCGCTGATATAGATCCAGCTGGCCGAGAATGCTTGAGGTTCCATCCAGCTTTTGATCATCTGTCTGGCAGGGAGCTTGTCTGCCATTTTCATTAGTTTCATGATTCATAGACTCCCCTGTGCTTTTGGGTCAGCAGCAAGTTTTCTGATAATATCTGGGCATGTGTCCAACATCTATGTCCCCTGCACAGTAACGTGATGGAAATTTCTGCAGCTTGCTGATAGCATACTCAGAGCGCCATCCTCTGGACTCCAGTGAGACATAAGTGTCGGACCACTGATAATATGCATACATGAATGACCATAGACATCCCCACTGAACTAAGCTGACATCCTCTCCATGTTCCGATATTCCCTTCTATATTATGCATAGTGGGTTCCGTTATTTGTTTAAGGATGGCTGGAATGTGATAAGAATCCTCATCAGTGAGGAATTTGCCACCATCTTCTGTTTTATCGCATTCTTTATGTGGCACACCTGATTTATATCTTCCCTTAGACATGCTTCAAGTGGTTCAAGGCTTATCAAGACTTGAGAGCATGAAATGGAGGTCCTTGATTCCTTGCTGCTTCTTTGCATCATAATTCTTAAGTGTGAGGGGAAAAAACTCACTTTAAACTTTCTGCTCCAGATGTCTTTTGTTTCTTGTACCTTCCCATAATTTTGTTTTATCCTTGCCCACTTGGTTTTTTTTTTTCATTAAGCACCATCCTGAAATAAAGCCCTTCATAGGTTTCTATAAATTTTTTGCTTTGCAAAGGATATAAATTAAATTTTATAGTACCCTTGAATTTTATAAAGGGTCAAAAGTTCTTGCGTTGAACTTTCTTAAAAGAAAAAGAAATGTCAAATATATTTTTCAAATGTGGATTTTACAAAGAGCATACTTTATAGAAGTATCTAGAAATTTTCACCAGATTTTAAGATATCAATGTGGTGAAATGCCTCCTCTAGAATGTGAGTCTTGCATAAACTGAAGGGCGTTTTCAACTTCAAAGGACTGCTGCAACCATTGTCTTTGGTAATTTTAGCTCTTTATTGTCTCCTTTCACAAGCGTAATTTTTTCTATTAAATCCAGTTCACCTCCAATACTACTTTCATATGTTTTGTGCTTATTTTCATGAAGACTAGGGCTGAAGATAGACTTACTATAGAAATTACAACAAGCTGTACTTTATCAAATAGGAATCTTTTTCATTATATGTCATTTACAAAGGCATTTATAAGCTCTATTGCAATATATGCTTTGGATATATTGGTTGTTATAGAGGGTTTTTTTGAAGGAGAATTGTGCTTATCAGCTGAGAGTGAGCATTATGGCTTCTGCAGTGGATAATAAGAGTCTTTATGATATTAAGAATTTGATGGCAATGGTTTTGATATATGTAATCATGGCATACTCTTTCTAAAAGGATGTGAAGAACCAATCTTGGGTCCTAAATCGACATCAATATTTGATGATGATTGGGCAAAGTTCCATAAGAGGGCATGCATGAAAATTTTGGGTGACTATTATCTATGAAATACTCGTGGAACTTAAGAGTTCACAATGGTTGCAGAAATATAATAGAAGTTGAAGACATCATATGGTAACAAGAAGCGGATAAATTAAGTTCACTTGATGAGGAATCTTGGCAAATTGCAATTTGATGAGCTATATTTGCCCTTGGAGCACCTTAGTACTTTCATAAGTATTTTTATCAGCCTTAATATGTAGGCTTGCCACCATTGGATGACAAGTTCAAAGCAATTTTCCTACTTACGAGTCTTCTTAATTCTTAAGAGATGCTGGCTGTCTTCTTTTGTACTAACTAACTTTGAGCTATAATGGAGTGAGGTGCTCAATTCTAAATGAACAAATCAAGAGGAAAGCAAGTTGTGAGTTGAGACGTGGTGCTCATGCAACTAGAGAAAAGTCTAAGGTGAAAGGAAAAAGGATTCAACAATAGAAGAATAGGGAGCCAAAGCAAAGGAGCGTTAAGAAGACTGGCATTACATACTATCATTGTGGGGGAAAAGAGCATAAAATACCAGATTGTAGGTACTCCAAGAAAGAGGAAGAGAAGAAGAAGAAGAAGATGTAGAGCAAAAAGGAGGAAAAAATCAAGATAAAGAAGAGAAATGTTCCATGGAGCCTAAGTAAGCAAATGTTGCCTACAGAGCTATCTAGAGGGATATTAGACTTTGAGGAGATTATTGTGATAATCGATATTGGTCATGGTTTACATGAAACTAGTCAATATCTCATTGCAACACTTCGCTTTACACAAGGTGAAGTAGCATATATGTAGATTGTGTATTTTGGAGCATCGTTTCATAAAACACCACAAAAGAATGCCTTTGCTTCATACACTCTAGGTCACATAGGTGACATTTATGTAGGAATAACTATACATGTGGCATTGAAGGCAAGGTGACAGTGGACCTGTTGCTTGCATCTCGACAAGAGCTTCTTTTGCATGATATAAAGTATCTTCTAGACATCAAGAAGTGTCTCCTTTGAGTTGGTCAACTTGGCACATGAGGATTGTTAGCCAACATGAATTGCAGACATAAACACAAGATACATGAAGTATATTAAAAAATTACTATGCTCCAATTAATGATCAAGATGCACAAAATGTTAACATGCTTCAAATACAGCAAAAGAAATATACTCACAACTCATAAGAACCAAAGAGAGTAAGTCAAGGGTATGAGAAGTAAGGTTATGATGAGGCTTAGGCTGAATATAGACTCCAAAAGCAACCTTTCATAAGAGAGTAAGAGCACCTTCAAGTTTATAAGCATACACTACTCCAAGTTCTCCAAGACCTTGAAAAGTGATAACACACGCTAACTCTTTAACTCCTTGAAGCTTGATGTAGAGCACCTCCTTCTTGTGTGTATGTGAAGGCACCTCACTCACTCATGATAGAGCTTGTGAGAGCACCTCACTCAATGGCTTGATTGATTATGAGATAATGCCATGAGTATTCATAACAAGGTGGGGCGATGTGTTTTCCAAGAAAGTAATCGTGAAAAGCATAATGTAGGTATATTTTAACTTTTATGTAAGTCTATTTTTGGATTTTACACATGATGACATGGATAAATATAGTAATAGGACGAAATCACGGGGCACATGGGCTTATTTATGACATGTTTTGGGGACTTTTTATAAAGTGTGGACCAAACAAGTTTTATTGGGCTGTTAACTTTTTGACCAAAATTAGGGTTTGTTATCTTAAGGCTGATTTTGGAAGTTTTTTAGCAAGTGTTATATATGGTTGGATTGTGCTCTTTGAGTACTTCATGAATATGTGATTCATTTCTCTATGACCAAAATGTCTAATGTTGACCATTTTTCACCTTTTTTATGATGTAAACCTAATTTTGACTTATGATACAAACTAATGAAAATGTTTATAAATACATACAATGTTTGAGAACTGTCACATAGTAGGGTCCTTGGAGGGTGTGAACCATTCCTTAGGAAAGGAGGCAAGTATTTTACTCATGCCACTTGGCAAGGCATGGGGTGGTTTCCAGAGAATAGTAGTAGAGAGGGGGATTTGTGAGTCTCATGAATGCATATGTTTGGGCATTGGATGGCAAGTGATTCTGTTAGGACATTTGTGTGTTTTGTCGGAGTTGGCATGCGAGTTGTAGCTTAGAGGCATGGTAAAAGTTAGGAGAAATCATTGAGGCATGGAAACTCATCTTCACACCGGCACTAGAGAGCTACTCGGTTCGCGGGAAACAACAAGCAGCGGTCATGCGCAAGGACATATGAACAGAAGGTCTATTCACACATGTACTTTCACCGGCACACACAACTCCTTAAGTGGACCATCCTCTCCAAAGTTGTGTTTTGCTAGAATGGAATATGCACTTCCACAATCCATCAAGAGATCGAGAGATTTGCATCTTTTATGGAGATTTTGAGCATTACAAAATTACCCATGTGGCATAGGAAGAAGCATCTCCACACCAGCCATCCAAGAAGATTTACCTACCTTCCACAAGGCATATCTTTGTGCTTGAGGCTCATATTGGAGCGATTTTTGTTTCATTGCTAAGCCATTGTCGAGATCTTTCCATATGTATCAAATTTTTGCAAGCCATCTACTACCTCCCCAAAGTTAAAGGACATCTGGATGGGCGTGTGTAGTTGAGTGTCCGGCCAAATATGAACTGGCCGCCCTGTGTGAACCGGGCCACCTCATTTGAGCCTATAAATAGGACCCATGGGCTCGTTTGTGAGACATTCCGTGTGTGAGGCACTTGGACTTTTGGCCCATTGGCAGAGCCTTGTCACCCGTACTGGTGGGGGTTTGGTAGTATGGGACGCCAATCCCTCAAGGTGAGCACATATTGGCTCTACGGCTGGGAGGTGAGTCTAATCTCTGCCCTTCTATTGTTTGTGTATATGGCTTGTGTCTTGTCTTATCCAGCAGGGAGGATCCTGGAGGTTCTAACATTGGTATCAGAGCGGCTTTTTGCTCGTATGAAAAAGGCGCGACAACATGCACAAAACCATCAGAACTCATGGAGCCATAATGGCTCAGGTCAACATGCTTCTCACCCTCTTGCATGGGGTGGTATGAGATGCTTCCAGCATGAGGAAGGAGCAAGGGGAGCACATGCAAGCCGATGGTTGGAGAACACAGGTAAGTCCCTCTCTTTTTCTGTTTTCCATGTAGGTAGGTGGCTGGATGACTAGTACTCTCCAACCACACCCTTGCTGGAAGCCATGGCTACTGCCTTTCCTCTACTGTAGAGAAGTGAAGGAAGCAACATGGGCTGCCCTTGTGTGTGGCTGGGTAGAGAAAGGGGGTTTGCGTGTGAGTAGCTACCTTTAAAGGAGAGAGGCAGGAAAGAAGCACATATCGAATATCTGCTTTGTGGACGCCCTTCACCCTTGTTGGGTGAAGAAAATTTGATGAGTGCTGCTGATTTTTGTCCATGACGCATGCCTAGAGGGCAGCCCATCATCAACTGTCTATAAGATGCATTTGTTGGGGGCTGGATCAGAAAAGATGAAAGGAATGTGATGGAGCTTGTAAGGAGAGTAATGAGTTGATGGAAAGAAAGCAGTTATCTTCCTTGGGCAGCATGGCATCATTAGGGCAGTTATATTAGATGGGCAATGGTTTTTTTACCTTGCGCACGCGGTTACTTGGGCTGCAAGGCGATTACTTGGGCTGCAAGGTGATTACTTGAGCTGCAAGGCAATCACTTGGGCTCCGAGTCAATTACTTGGGCTGCAAGGCAATTACTTGTACAACAAGAAATCTTCCATTTGGGGTCGTCCACATGGCATAAGTCTGGTGGACCCACCTCATCGAATTGGGCACATGCATGCTCCTCCATACATTCCATATGGCTGGTATTACTTGGGTGATGTGTACAATTAGAAAGTTTTGAGAACTTTCTAAATCAATCAACGAAGTAGCTGAAAAGTAGTGGAGGTAGGAGAATCTTATTTTAGGAACATATGAATGGGCTTCTCTCATCTTGGCATAGCACACATTCACCAAGATTGCACATAGAGAGAAGAGTCCTTCACACCTTAGCCTCCATACTTGCACTTTCAGCCACTCCACCTTCTTCTTCATCATGGAGATGTTCACACAGCCCATTAATTCTCAGCCATCAGCTTTAGCCAGTCCGGTACAGCCAATGGAAGATACGATGACTTCCATACCCTACAGACACGCACGGGCTACGTCCCGAAAGGGGTCTTCTTACCCAACACTTCCATAACATCGCGATTCATACTTGGATGCATAGATTAGGAGATGGGTATATTCGGATTTTTAACTCCATTAGATGAGCCATGGTGGCTATTCATGGTCAGGTGGGGTCCTTTGCCCAAGATTTGAACGTACCCATGGTGTGCTCAAGATGACGAGCATGATGAAGGATCCCAATTAGCTACCTGCCACTCTCCTCCCAACCTTAAATAGCCCTTGCCCTTGGCACCTCTAGAATCTTCTCTAAGGTCCAAACACTCCTCATATGGCCACTTTGAGGAGATGGAATAACCTCGAAGATTCGTGCTAGAGCCTTGGCTCTCCCGAGCTCTGGTCCTTGACCCGGCTAGGGTCCTTGACCAAATGCAAGTAGACCAATGGTAGACCATGGAGGTCTAAATAAATCTAACACTCTCTCCCCCTTCTAGAGATTACTGTCCTCAATGATCAAGGAAGGAAAGTGTTTGCGAATCAGAGCTTCTGATTCCCAAGTAGCATCTGTGAGTGGACGGCTAGTCCATGCTACTAAATACTTTGGTATGGAGCGATTCCTTAACTTCTGCTCCCTCTTATCAAGAACTTGAAATGGAAGATTTGGCTGAGATGCTCTATTTTCTAAAGCAACTAAACCATCTACACAATTCTCATCTCGAGAAATGCATGGTCTCAACTTGCTAACATGGAAAACTAGGTGAACTTTGCAATTATCTGGCAATTGCAATTTATATGCGACATCACTAATCTTCTTGATTATTGTCCAAGCTCCACAAAATCTAGGGGATAACTTGGGTTTCTGACCCGCTGTCAATGATGAACCAAGTGGAACCTGTAAAAACACAGGATCGCCCTCTTGAACTGTTCGTGGTGTTTGATGTTGATGTACAAATGCTTTCATCCTTTCAGCAGCTTGCTGGAGATTGAATTGAGCTATTTTTAAGTTAGCTTGTATATCTGTCAAAAATTGTGAAGCACTCAGAGATTTCCTGGGTAACCCAATGGTAGCTGGACTATGTGGAATAAATCCATAGATCACCTCAAAAGGTGCAAGCCTAGTAGTCTTGTGCTTCCAACTATTATAAGCAAATTCAACTAATGGGAGAAAACTATCCCAATCTATTTGCTTTTCTGAAACATATGCCCGTAGCATATCTTCTAGTATCTGATTAACTCTTTCGGTCTGACCGTCTATTTTTGGATGCTCTCCACTAAAAATTTCCTATGAACCTGGGATCCCTGTCTGAAACTATAGATCTAGGTAGACCATGCACTCTAAAAATTTTCTGAATAAATAGTTCTGCGACTTGCGGAGCCTCCACTGATTCCTTTGTAGGGATAAAGTGCGCCATTTTACTCAAACGATCAACCACTACAAGAATAGCATTCTTTTGTCGTGGTGTCCTAGGTAAACCCATTATGAAGTCCATGGAAATACTATCCAAACAATATTGTGGTATCTCCAATGGCTATAGCAGACCTGGAGAACTACTCCTCTCTTCTTTATTCACCTGAGATTCAAAACATTGACTTACATAATTGTTTACGTCTCTGACCATCTTTGGCCACCAAAAAGTGCGTCTGATCAACTGCAAAGTTTTCTCAATACCAGGATGTCCTACACAAGGTACATCGTGGTTCTCGAAAAAAACCTCTTTTCTAAACTTCCCTTCTTGGGAATTAGGCACACAAATCTTTCCCTTTCTTTTGAGCAAACCTTGCTCCAGTCGAAAATTTGAGAATGCTTGATCTTTATCATTTTGTGATAACTTATTGATTGTATACTGACAATAATCATCTTCAATTTGTGAATCTTTGATTTCTTGGATCAAATCACTATCAAGAACTGTGAAACTAATCTGATGCAAAATACGAGATAATGCATCTTCAACTGTATTTATTTCCACATGAAATTCTTGCATCTACTCGGCCCATCTAGTCTCTCTCCCCCGAAGATCATGTAGGGAACAGAAATACTTCAATGCGTGATGATCTGTGTATACTTTAAAAGTTGCACCATATAGATAGTGTCTACAAATCTTCAAAGCATGAACTATTGCATATAATTCTTGTTCATGGACGGGCCAATTTCTCTGAGTTGGAGAAAGTTTCTTACTTTCAAAAGCTACTGGTCTCCCATCTTGAATCAAAACTGCACCAACTGCGATGCCACTAGCATCCGTTTCTATTTCAAAAGGTTTTTGGGGATCTACCACTAATAAAATTGGGGCACTTGAAACTGCTTCTTTCATTGTGTCAAAAGCTTTCTGTTGTGTGCTAGTCCATACAAACTTTTGATTATTCTGTAACAGATCCGTCAATGGCGCAACTATGTGCGAATAACTGACAATGAATTTCCTATAGCTATGTGTGAATAACTGGCAATGAATTTCCTATAGAAGCCCGATAGTCCTAAGAATGATCACAACTGGTGCTCATTCTGAGGAATCGGCCAACCAAGGATCACATAAACTTTCCGTTGATCCCTTCTAATTCCATTTGTAGAAATTATATGTCCTAAGTACTCAACCTCAGATAAACATAGCTTAGTCTTCTCTAGGTTGACATACGAAGTATTGTCATCCAACATTTGAAAAACTGTACGCAAATGACATTCATGTTCTTCCAAACTTTTACTATAAACCAACCGATCATCTACAAAATCAACCACAAATTGACCAATAAAAGGACGAAAAATATCATTCATGAGCATCATAAAAGAAGCTCGAGCATTAGTTAAACCAAAAGGCATTACCAAATACTCATAATGACCATACATATCCTGAAAGATCCATCCTTTTTGCGAACCAAAAGCACTGGGGCTGCAAAAGGTGAATAACTGGATCTGATGAGTCCTTTGTCGAGATACTCCTCGATTGTACGTCGTACTTCTGCGTCCTCTTGCAGAATCATTCGATACGACTATCTGGCCGGTGGATGAGCTCCTGGTACTAGCTCAATCCTATGCTCCACTTTTTTGCGAGGCGGAAGACCTGAAGGTAACTCTGAAAGAAACAAGTGTTGGAATTCAGTTTTCATTCTAGAAGCTAACTGAGCCTCGAGACTAGTTTGAATCTGTAAACTTAACAACTCCTTATGCTCAAAATATAAGAAATACAAATACTTACACTCTGCTTTTACCATCGCAGAGGTAGATGCTCGTCTGTACACCTTCACGTCGGGCTCTCCACGGATGATGATGCGGCGACCATTATGATTGAATTGATATATGTGAGTCCGAAAATCAATAGTTGGCTTCTTACTTGCATGCCACTGTTTATTGAGGACGAGATCAAATCTAGCCAACCTGGCGATCTCAAAATCTAGCTCATCTCTAAAAGTCTGTATCTGGACTGGTAATCGACAACTCATCGATCCCAGATCCCTTCCCATCTGCCAACTCTACCCTGTAGGTGTATTCAGATCATAGTGCCCAGCACGGTTGGAAACGGTCGGTTTAGATTGGTCCGAAACAGAGTTTTGGAGTTTCCAAAAAATTGGAAACGGCAAGAAATGGGAAACGGGGGAAACGGTAAAAATATGTATATATATATATATATATATATATATATATATATATATATATATATATATATATATATATATAATACATATATGTATATGTATGTGTGTGTGTGCACCCCTCTCTCTCTCCCCCCCCCCCCCCACACAAGAGGCTACAAGCTACAAGTATGCACACATGCCATCATCAGAAGGGGTGGTCTCCACCAAAGGGGAACATCAAAGTGCATGTGTATACAAGGATATAAAGAAAAGGGACACTCAGTCTTATTTCGAGGACTCACTAAAGTGGCCCAATTCACACTGGCCAATACTTTCCCACCTTGCAAGACATTGCTACATGAGCCCATCAAGGTCTCCAAGGAAAGTGGGGACATAACAAATACTGCTCTTTGATCATAGTCACTAACTTAACTATGAACTATTGCTGCACTGCAGTTTTACATGTGATTATTGACTACTATTGCACTGTAAAATGCTATGTTGTAGTAAGTTCACTAATCAACCATGAAAAGGAAGTTTTCAAACACATGGTAGAATCTGAGCAGAGGGACTTAAATCAATTATAACTCTAATCTCACACTTAACCCAGTCACAAAATAGTTAAAGAAAACCATGCTGATAAGTATAAAACCAAGAGTGAATTTCAGTTTTCAAGCACATGGTCATACACACCCATATGAACTGCTAACTGCACTACAATTTTAAGTATATGACAATAAGATGTTTATCATAACATCCTGTAGCCACCCAAAAAAAAAAAGGAAAAATTAGGCCCAAAAACGACGTTTTTGGGTCGGTCCGTTTCCCAGAAATGCCGTTTCTAGGCACTATGATTCATATGGAGTAGTCTTCAACTTTAGTTTCTTCACCAAAGAAGAGTTAATAACGTTATGTGTAGATCCTGTATCAAATAGAACTTTAACGAGATGCCCATGAAGTTCCCCACTCATGACAACCAACTTGGTGTCTGCAAACTGATACCCTTTCTGAGCAAGTGGGAATAACACCACATCTAACATTCTTAACCTTCTTAGTGACTCTTATATTTAAGATGGGTTTTTTATCTTTAGATGGAGGATCGATCTCAGTATCTGTAGCTAGAAGATCAACAATGAAGGAGATGATGGAGTGGATGGCGAGGACTGCTGCCTCTCCACCACCATCGTTGCAGATATCTTCTTCTTTTTCTTAGGACAGAGCTTGTAAGCATGCAGACCTAGGCATTCATAACAAAGGCCCTCACGGCGAGCCTTTTCTTTCTGTTGCTCTTGCTGTGTGAAAATGGATCTCTGAAAAAGCTCTATCTTCCATGGATGCACTTACTTTTCTCTTTCCACGGCTCGAAGTGTGAATGACATTCATCTGTTTGTTAGATGCCGGAACTGAAGCTATGGGCTTCTTGAATATTGTCCAAGTGTTCTTTTGTCCAGAAGGTTGCAATCGAGAGCATCGCCCATCCTCCAACACCAAAGCAAGTTCTACTGCATCATTTAGGGTGTGGCAACGCTCCATGCGCACAAGTGGACGCAACGTCTCCCTAAGCCCAAGAACAAATTTATGCACATGAAGAAAATCAGGCACCTGATCTGGAATCTTCAACAAGATTTCCCTATATTTGTCTGCATACTCCTCCATTGAAAGCTGTCTCTGCTGTAGGAAAAACCATGCATCTAGAGCCCTAGTACGCTCATTTGGAGGAACAGAATTATTGTAAAATATGATCTTGAAATCTGCCCAAGTAGCCGGTTCTATCTTATCTTGCTCTATTTTCCTTCACCAACGATGAGCAACATCCATCAAACTGTAAGTGGCATGTTGTATTTTCTATTTTTCATCCTCAATATTACAAAGCCGAAAACACTATTCCCAGTTACTTTATCCATTGCTCCACCGCATCTGTCGTCCTGGCACTAACTTGTCCGTGGTACTTTGGTGGATTTATATCTTTCACTTGCCATCTCACATCTCTACCAGAAGAAGCCCCCACATCTGCCAATGGTATTTGTGAACTAGTTGGTTCAATAGATGGAACTTCCACTTGAATAGGTGTGTCGATGGGTGGCACCTTTGGTTTGTTAATTGCTTGGAGGATCTTCTGAAGGGTATCCTCCATGCCTCTAACTTTAGCATTGAGATTTGTAATCTCCGTAGTATAAGGTCGCTCAAGCTCGACCTCTTCCATAGGAGTTACAATCTCATTGGGATTCATTCTAAAAAAAAAACATAGAACAACTAATAAGTCATGTGAACTCAATTGGTAATACTTAACTAATGATATTCCTAATTGATAGGTCGCTTGTGTAAACATGAATTACAAGATGTACTTTAGATCCTCTCTCAATCCCATACATTGATCACACTACAAAACCAAAGTCCTATACAAGTCTACATGATGACAATACAAGCAATGGCAAATTCCTAAAATATGTTTGGCGATAAGCGCTAGGTATAAGCTATACAAACTACTAAATTTCCAAAAATGCTAATAAATGATCCTATACAAATTATCAATCTATTACATGTTAAATTCAAGTGATTTTTCTCTAAAAGTTACAATTTAAGTTCTTTGATAACTTCCTCTAACTTCTTATGTCAAAAAGTGCAGTACCTGCAAAAAGACTAGAACATTAGAAGTACTTAAATATATCCAAATATAATGGTTTTTGATATACACATAGCCGTGGAAGTTAGCTTTTCACCTCCAAGTGGAATCAAATGAATTGGATCTATAGTCATGAATTTATGACCAAAACTCTACAAACCTATACCTATGTACAAGAGGTCCTGGGAATGAGACATAGCTCCCAAGATCTATTGAGTAGATCATCAAATGAACACCAAGTTTCATCACAAAATGACTCTTCATGTGAGAGAAACAAAGAAAATAGTGTCTGCAACACCTTGCATTTTGAGATAGCATAGCTCGCAAACATGTCCAAAAGAGTTTACCCCAATTGGACATTCCATGAAAGAGAAATGGCATAATCACTAGACCTCTGCGCACTTCTCTGGCGAGCCCTCGCCAGAGGGACCAGAGAGCTAAAATAGCCTTTACCCTCTTCAAAACTTATCCAAATCATAGGAAATTTATATGTCTATTGTAACACCATGCTCCAGCACATATCCAAATTTAAAACACCTGAGTTTCTGCATACCTACAAGTTGCAACAAATTGCCGGAAAGAATTCCCTGCACAATGACCAGAGAGAATTTCACTTATCTCTTAACTCATAACTCCAAATGTAATGAAATTTGGATGACACAAACTACAATAGGTAAGCTTTACACTCCAATAAAAAACTCTCCATATGGATATTTCAATAAAGAGATACGACTCTAATAAGACACCCCTGTCAACATTTCAGAGGGTGTTCCAAGAAATAATAGCTCTGAAGTATTGGAATCCTTTGACCTACTAAAACAACTCCAAAAAACATACAAATTGGTGAGTAGGTTAACAACTATATCAGGTATCATCATACAAATTTTCATGGCAATTGGAGCTTCCTACATGACTTTATGATTATCACAACATGCAACAGTACCATTTCAACTTGCACAAACAATAAATGTAAGATACTTTCATGCTTTTTGCTATGCATTTGAGCTAACTCACCTATACTAAAACCACATAATGAAGTGATATGTATAAATATGGTTTCATGAGTAATAAAAAGATTCATGTGCAACAAATTATCCATCATGAATTTATTTATTTACAACAAGCAAATTATGCATTGGTTCTAGTTCTAACAAAACACACATAGAAAATTTAAATGCTTACATCAATAGAATGCTCATATATATATATATATATATATATATATATATATATATATATATATATATATATATATATATATATATATACAGAGAGAGAGAGAGAGAGAGAGAGAGAGAGAGAGAGAGAGAGAGAGAGAGAGAGAGAGAGAGAGAGAGAGAGAGAGAGAGAGAGAGAGAGATTATTAGGACAAATTATTTGGTGAGTGCGTGCAAATTGATGTCCATAGATTACTAAAATCATATTTTTTTTCAATGCATACATCCACTCGTTCTCTTGTAAACAACTAGTTGTAATATTAATTGTATCTTCAAATTCATACAACTACATTAATGAACTTCCATGTACTATTGAATATTCACTCTTTATTCAATCCATAAACTCATTCAACAAAATCAATCAATGAAGAATTTCAACATCTAATGTATCCTAATAGAGTAGCTATGAACAACAACCTCTTCCTTTCTTCTACTTCATTTTCTATAAAAAATTTAAGATTTGACATGCTTTTTATGATCCTAAATGAAGATAAATATGAGGGAAATTATCTCCTATGAAAAGAAACCATGTCCAAAAACATCTAGGAAAGAAATAAGAAATCATTCATGGCTTAAGAGTTCCTCATGATACTATTGAGTCAACTTCCAAGCTCTGTACAGATGGTCATATCTACTCAAAACCTATCAGATGACCTATCATTGGAAAGCTCTTGAAGCAAGGAATCTATACGATTTTGAATTTTTGAATTTAGACATTCCTAGACAAAGTTATGGCCTTTTTAGTGCACCTAGGTAGTGAAATTTATGGTCAAATCAGAGAACTACACTCTTTCTCTCTCTCCAACCTCCTCCAAGCGGCGTGAGCGCGCGGAACAGGGAGATATATCCCACATAGCTTGGAATTTCGACTGGATAGGCGTATATAAGGCGCATGAGTTGCTTGTTATCTTCGTCTCTTGAGGAGGAAAAAGCTTCTCCTGCATCCTCGTGGGAGGTGTGCCTCTTAAAAGGCTTGAAAATGTTCTTGGGTGGACTTAGAGTGAGATATCACTTACCTCCTGCACAGAACAGCCGACGGATGGCTACGTGAAATCCTTTTGCTTCCTCTGCTACACGCAGATCGAGGCAATCCCTCTCTCCCAAGGCCACAAAAATTCTCCACAAATCTCCCTAAACGTATGCATGCGAGCTCGTCTTTGTTTCCCATGAATTTTTTTCAGCAAGATGATGAAGTGGCTTTCTCTCAAAAACTTTTTCCCTTCTCTCACTCAAGCTCTGATACCAAATGAAAGATCCCAATTACCTACCTGCCACTCTCCTCCGGACCTTAAATAGCCCTTGCCCTTGGCACCTCTAGAATCTTCTCTAAGGTCCAAAGACACCTCATATGGCCACTTTGAGGAGATGGAATAACCTCGAAGATCCGTGCTAGAGCCTTGGCTCCCCCGAGCTCTGGTCCTTGACCCGGCTAGGGTCCTCGACCAAATGCAAGTAGACCAATGGTAGACCATGGAGGTCTAAATAAATCTAACACATGATTACACTCACTTTCCTTTTTGATAAGGAAGTGGCAGGGTGAGACTTGGATGTATATTCACGAGGATTTTGAGGATCTTGGGCATTGGCCCAAATCCTCGAGGATCTATTGGATCCTATGGTTGCTCAGATGGAGGGGGGATGTCAGAAGGAGGACTTCATTGAAGTGCCCTGTAGACTCAATGGGTGTGACTGGAGGCATAAGAGGGATTGATCAGAGTGCGGCCTTGACAATCCAAGGAAATCCTTGGGGAGGATTTTGCCTACCAAGGTGAGATTGCAACTAGATAGTCGAGGAGACCTATGGCAAGGGTCATGCCTTGTAAGGTCTAGAGCCATCGTGGAAGGGATTTCCACGTGGAAGTGTCCATTAGAATGCACATGGTATTAGACTAGCATCGGCTAGGCATAGGGTACATGTGTATATTCGAGATACTCCGTATGTGGTATTTGTAGAGATACATGTATTTCCATGCTAGTATAGATTGAGCACGGGATACATGGATAGGATGGAGCTTTCCGTCTTGAGGTATCCATCGAGATGCATGTGGTGCTATGCTTGTGATGGTTGAACACACAACACATGCATTGCCTCTTGTTCAGAGCGTCCATAGTGGATAGCTAGCATCATTATGGGCTCTATCATGAGTTAGCTTTTGACCTTATATGGGTCATGATGGCATTGCAGTCCTCAAGAGACGAGTTCAGCTATGGCAAGGGTCCTAGTCATAGTTCCACCCTTTGAAATAGTGGTTTTGCTAACCTTCTTGTTGAATTGTTATGCCCATTACACAATGTGCTTGAAAGGGAGCTGTTAATGATCTGACAACTCTTGTCACTTTGTTCCCATTGGGACATCTATTAGTTATGCTCGAAGGGAGTTGTGCTGTCTCCTTGAAAGGGAGTTGTGTCGCCTTCTCGAAAGAGAGTTTCTAGCATTTTAGCGACTCCTTGCATTTGGTTTCCTTTGGGAGTACTATTTGTACTTGTCTAGAGATCATCGAAGGATCAACCCTAGACCATGGAGAATATGTAAGTGGTGTCATGATCATATGTGAGATGATGTCGCTTGATCATAGATGGTATAGCCATTAGGGATACCTATGTAGACACGAGTGCACGTCAGATATATTACAGAGGACGTTGCCCCTTAGTTGTGATGATATCCTCTTGGGTTTTTTTACCCAAGAGTTGTTGCCCACAAAGGTACGCTCCATTGTTATGTCTGTAGATGGTATGGTTTCACCATGCATATACGTCATTTACGGTCCGATTGGGTGAGTGACTTTTCTCGCTTGTTGTATGCTCATGATAGTATTCAATATTGGCTGATGTATAGCCCGTTGATGTTGATATTTAATCATGAGCTAATCTCTTTCTTAACCACAAGACCTAGAGGCATGGATCCTTAGTTTGTAGTAGAGACTCCTTCTTGGAGGAAGGAATTGTTATAGAGGGAGGAGGAGAACCCAAGGAAGACAACCTTGCATTATGTTGTCTTCCTTGTACTTCATTGTTCTCCATATTATTCACATGATATGTGCGCACCTCATGGTCTTGGTGGGGTAGGAGGGCGTACCTTAGGGTAACCCTAAACTTTGAGACAATTCAAAGTGACACATGCATGATGTTATCTTTTGGATGGTGATCCGTATTTGATCACTGATTGTTGGTGTATCTTACAAATCGGATCTATCTTGAGGAATCATTGACATCTTGGTTCCGTGATAGTTGACAAGTTGGTAACTTGGACAAGTATCTTGGTCCCACGACAGTTGCTCATTTGGCAGCTTGGGGGTAGGTATCTTGGTTCCATCAGAGTTGCCTTTCCTCTCAACTTGGACATGATGGTTTTATGTGATATATTCAGAGGAGATCTGAGCTTGGAAGATATTATGAGACATGTTCCACTAGAACCAAGCTTGGTTCGGGACTAGAGGAAGAGGAAAGCCTCAAGGTATTATTTATCTTGAGTATCTGATTAATGGAGGCACTGACCTGAGTCCATTTTGACTTGGGAGTTAGTTAGGTTGTCAACGAATTGGTCTCTTGGTTTTAGCCAAGAAATTGCCGACGACAACAATTAGAAATAAGGGGGTAAGTGTTACGTCCCCAAAGTTAAAGGATATTTGGATGGGCGCCAATGTTCATTCAAATATGAACTGGCCGTGCAGTGTGAACTGGCCGTCTCCTCAGTCGAGCCTATAAATAGGACCCATGGTGTATTTGTGAGACATTCCTTGTGTGAGGCACTTGGACTCTTGGCCCTTTGGCAGAGCCTCATCACTCGTACAGGTGGGGGGGGGGGGGAGGGGCGGGTGGTATGGGATGCCAGTTCCTTGGAGGTGGCTGCTCACTTGGCTGTAGGCTCCCAAGCTTGAGGCTGAGCCCGTATTGGCTCTATAGTTGGGAGGTGAGTCTGATGTCTGCCCTTGTATTGTTTGTGTATATGGCTTGTGTCTTGTCTTGTCCAGTAGGGAGGATCTTGAAGGTTCTAACACCGTCATAGAAAATTACCCTCCGATCACCTCTCTAATGATTGGCGAGAAAGTAATCACTTTGGGTTTGAGATCGTTTCTAGAGGATTTACTCATCCAAAATTCAAATGCTACAGCGTAACTTTCTATGGATGCTCAATATATAAGGGTGGTTATGAGCCTCTAGACCACTGGCAAGTAGTCCATCAGAACTTGCAAAGTCCAAAGGTTGATTGGTTGGTTGCCAACAAAGAACCATTTGTCTTCAAGAGAGCATATCTTCCAATCTGCTTGTCCGTTTCGGAAGTTTTTATTTTGGTTTTCCAATGAATTTAAGATCATGGGATTCCACTTTATGGTCATTTTTCCACTAGTTAAGTTTCAAGCATGTTTAGGACGTTGATTGGAGATGGTTTGTGATTCTTCTGCACTCAAATTAGTTGATTCCACTTGGAAAATGATTATGACCATGTTTAGAATGCTTGTAGTAGGTTTTGATATCTATTGCTATGAAGAAGAGCCATTACGAGC
>CM035431.1:126452396-126457396 GCA_020310875.1 Ceratopteris richardii
CCATGTATGTATCCATGTATCGTGGTCTCTGAATGAAACCATCCGCTATCACAGTCAGGAAGTGCTCTCTGTAGTGTTGCCTCTTTGTGGGAAGAGGCTCCCGTGGTGCTATCCATGTCTCCCTGACGTGTATCTGTAGTAGGTCCTAACGGATGATCCTATTCCTCTCCGAACGAGAGAGGGTAATGTGGGGGGAAGAGAGGTCATACTGAAAAGGGGGGAGATCTGTAATGCTCATGCCTTAGTCTGCTAACCATCGGTAAGTCTGTGCATACCATACTCTCTCATGCCTTGTCTCTGCCAAATGTCTAGAGCTCTCAAATGCAAGCCTGGTGAGTCTGCTGTTGGTGGGGAGCTCTCTGACTCTCAGAATAAAGGTCACCAACTAGAAGAGGGCCTCCACTAGCATCGGTGGTGTGCCAAGCTCAGCTCGTATAATGTCATGTGGAACGGAGGCCTTGCTTCGCAGCAAGCGTGAGATCATGGTGACATGGGGTCTCTCAATCCGTGCCCACATCGCCTCTGTGATCCCTGGTGCCCATATTGCCGCTTCGTACATCAATGCGGGTGTCACTAGAGTGTCAAAGAGCCACCCCTTAGTTCGGGGCTCCTGAAAATGTGTCTGAAAGCAGAGTCTCTCCAATCCTGCAAGTGCCGCATAGCCTCGCGTCAATCTATCTCTGGCGGCGTGTGCCATGGAGAATACCCCTGTGCTGCCCGAGAAGGTGACACCTAGGTAGACGTAGGAGTCCACTACCTCTATCTGTCCTCCAGCTGCCGTGAAAGAGGCACGATGGCGTACTGTCCTGGAGGTATGGAAGATCATGACCTTGGTCTTGCCAAGGTTCACTGTGAGTCCTCTCTCCATGCAAAAGGTATCGAGTGCCCGTAAATGTGACTGCAACCCCTCCTGTGACTCTGAAAGCAGGACAATGTCATCAGCATATAAAAGGATGTGTACACGCGTACCTCCGAGGTCTCCTCCTCGCCTGTTGGGGATAAAGGCCCCAAGGACTCTCCTTTTGTATATTTTGACCCTTCCATGTGAAAGCTCTCTTCGAGAGCTTTCCAGACATATTTTTGTTGTATTTTTGGGCCCCAAATTGGGGAGTTATAGGCATTTACATTATTTTTATGACTTTTGGTCATTGGCCATGTGTGAACATGCCCAAATGACCTAAAAGTCACTTATCAATAAGACTTGGTCCCAAATCTCTCATAACTTGATTGGGACTTCTTCAACTTCAGCTTCTCCATCTTCTTCTCCAAAATTTCTGCGCAGGTTTCTCTCTCTACTTTCTCTCTCCTCACGCAGCAGCCCACTCCCTTGGTGTTTGGAGCAACCGAGCACACCACGACGTAGCTCTCCGCGGCCTCTTTCAACTGGTATCAGAGCTTTGAGCTGTTCCATCGCGACAAAGTTGCTCAAACTGCTTTTCCACTTCAGCCTATGTTAAGCTGAAGGTGTTTTCTTGCATTTGGGAGAATTTCATCGCGAAAAACCTTCTTTTTTCGCGATAAAAGGGCTGTTTTTGGAGGATTACTTCAGCCCGGAGCAAAGCTGAAGCAAATTTTGTGCTTTTTAGAGAGTTTCATCGCGAAGAATCTCTTCTATTCTTCTTTTTGTATCCCCACAGGTCTTTTTCAGCATCCACATTGCTGATTTTTTCATCTACAGGTCTTTTGTGGCAGAATTTCTCTCATTTTTCAAGTGGGAGGACATGCACAAAGATTGAGGAAGTGCATACTTGCTGGAAACTTATTACAGCAGGTCATTTCTCTGATTTTACAGGTCATATTGCTGCAAAAAAATTGGGGCTTTTGTGAAAACAAGCACCCATTGCCTTGGTTTTATATCTATGTATGCTTTTTGTGGTTGAAAAACAACAAATTTGTTGTTTTTGATTCAATTACAGCTTGCTGGAATTTTCTGAAATTTTCTGCAGAAAATTTCAGAAATTGTTTTTTGCAAGTTTTGAACAGTTTTTGGGCTTAATTTCTCAGCTATAGTCTCCTAAGGTAATTGCGCACAGGACAGCAGGTGAATTTTACCTTTTTTGGTGAAATTTTGAAGCTCTTAGTGTGCAAACATGGCCTCTACCTCCTCTGATGTCAAAAGCTTGTTTGAGATCAAGAGATTTGAAGGTAATGGTTTCGATTTGTGGAAAGAGAGAATGTTGGGCATCCTCTTTCTTAAAGATTGTGAAGGGGCTCTTGAGGAAGTCAAGCCTGAAGATATGACAGATGCAGCATGGATGAACCTAAACAAGAAGGCCATCACTTACATCAAGATGGCTGTATCAGATGAAATCTTAGTGGATTTGAAAGGCCTTACAACTGCTTTTGAGGTATGGGAGAAGCTGAAAGCCACTTATGAAAATACCACGCCTGTAAATCAAGTGCATCTTATGCGTAAGCTAGTGTGTATGCAGCTTGATGAGTCAAAAAGTGCGGCTGAGCACTTATCTTTGTTTACAGGTACTCTTTCACAATTGCAGGACTCTGGATTACCTCCATTTGATGATAAGCTTAAGGCCATCTTCTTGTTGATGACCTTACCTGATTCGTGGGAAACATTGGTTGTTTCACTTTCGAATAGCCCCAGTCTTACCTTTGATGGTGTAAGGGGTTCTATTTTGAATGAGGAAATCAGGAGGAAAGCTAGTGGAGAGGTCAGTGGTTCAGCCAATGTGGCTAGAGGAAGAACAGAAAAGAAAAGTGGAAATGTACAGAGGAACAGGAGCAAAAGCAAAGGCAAGGCTGAAGTGACTTGTTATCAATGTGGTAGGAAAGGTCACAAGAAGCCTGATTGCAGATTTTATAAAGCTGAACTAGAAAGAAAGAAGAACACAGGTGACAGGAAGAAAAAGGACACCAAGAATGAAGCACATGATACCTCAAAGGACAAAGACAAAGAGAAGGCCAATGTGGCCTCTAGTGTCATCATTGAGGAGCTATCAGATGCAGAAGATATACTTTGTGCTACTATGGCAGAAGAGCATGCTGAAATTTTTGATGCTTCTATTAATATTCATGCACAAGACATGCAAATCACAAAGAGGGATTTGATTGATGCCTTGCTTACTGTGAATGATGCTTTGTCACAAACATGGATTGTAGATTCAGGTGCATCGTTTCATGTAACTCCTATTAAGGAGTGTTTCACTACCTTTCATGCAGGCAGCCATGGACATGTATATCTTGGAAATAACCATGCTTGTTCTATTGAAGGTATTGGCACAGTGCATCTCACAGTGGATGGTACCAATGAGCTGGTTTTGCATGATGTAAGGTATGTACCAAGCATCAAGAAAAGCTTATTGTCTGTTGGGCAAATGGATATGCATGGATATAGTACCCTCTTTGAGAAGGGGTCATGGAAGCTTATCAAAGGCTCTAGGCTGATTGTTAAAGGTACAAAGAAAGGGACTCTTTATTGCTTGCATGGTAAAGCATTGTTGGGCAAGTTTATTGCTTTGGCTGAAATCCATTCACATATGGAATTATGGCATAAAAGGCTTGGCCACATGAGCCAAAAAGGTCTTGATAAACTATGTAATTTGGACAAGTTTGATGCTAAAGGCTCAAAACTTGATTTTTGTAATGAATGCCAATATGGTAAGCAAGTAAAGAATTCCTACTACTCTGGTGTCTCTCGTAAGTCTAATGTGCTTGATCTTGTTCATTCTGATGTTTGTAGCATGCCCATAAAATCTATGGGGGGTGCTCTTTACTTTGTTTCTTTTGTTGATGATTACTCTAGGAAGCTTTGGGTATATTTGTTAAAATCTAAAGATGAAGCCTTTGCTGCATTTAAGAAATTTCATGCATTTGTGACCACTCAAACAGGTAGAAAGCTGAAATGCTTACGTACAGATAATGGGGGTGAGTTTACAAGTGCTGAATTCAATAGATTTTGTGAAAATCTTGGTATTAAGAGGGAGCTAACAGTCCCATACAGCCCCTCTTCCAACGGTGTGGCTGAAAGGTATAATAGGACTTTATGTGAGAGGGTGAGATGCATGCTGTCCACAGCTAATCTCCCTCATGGATTTTGGGGAGAGGCTTTGAAAACTGCAGTTCATGTTTGCAATCGATCCCCTCATATGTCCTTAAAAGGTGGCATTCCAGAAGAGGTTTGGTCTGGCAAACCAGCTTCATATGACCACCTACGCATCTTTGGTTGCGATGCTTTTGTGCATATAAGGCCTGAGTTGAGAAGCAAGTTAGATGCAAAGTCCATGAAAGGAATCTTCATGGGTTATGGAGATGAAGGTGAAATGGGCTACAGGATTTGGCTACCTCAACTCAAGAAGGTAATACGCAGCCGAGATGTTGTATTTAATGAGGCAAGGCTGCTCAAAAATAATTGTGCCTCTAAAGATGACCATAAAAGAGTCAAATTTCAGCATGTACAGTCACCAATTAAATCTGATATGAACCCTCGGGATGCACCACATATGGCTGGAAATGACAATGAGCCCGTGGTTATTGAGCCAGATGATGCTGGACAGCAAAATGATGATCCTGAAGGGCATATGCAGCCACCTATTCATGCTGAAAACAGGGCTGGAAATGATGTGCAACAGCCCATTAACAATGGACATGTTGATATACCTCCTGATGTAGATCCATTGCCAGATAATGTGGATCATTGGGTAAGAAGATCTACACGTGCTAGGAGGCCAATGAACAGATATGATCCCTCTATACATTACATTATGTTATCAGATGAGGGTGAGCCTCTTACTTATAAAGAGGCAAAGCTATGTGAGCACAAGAAGAAGTGGGAGTTAGCCATGCAGGAAGAGATAAAGGCCTTGCATGCAAATGATACTTGGGATTTGGTTGAGTTACCCAAAGGAAGGAAAGCCATTCCAAACAAGTGGGTGTACAAAATCAAAACTGTTGATGGCAAGGCTGGTTGCTAAGGGATATGCCCAAAAAGAGGGCATTGATTTCCAAGAAGTGTTCTCTCCAGTGGTGAAAATGACCACTTT
>CM035431.1:126482396-126572396 GCA_020310875.1 Ceratopteris richardii
ATCTAATAAAGGGTGAGAAAATTCCCCTCATTTCTACCACTTCCATTACTCAAAACTATATAGATGGCAATGAGGGTCCTTCATCTACACATGATGTTGTTGATGATGATGATGATGCTCATGTTGATATTGATGATGATGATGAGGAGGTTGATGATTGATCATTTTTATGTTTTCATCTCTAAGTTCTAAATCTTTTTTCATGATATGATAGCACACAACATGCTTTACATAATGTCAAATGGTATTTTGGACTCTGCAGTTATGTTGAATTATTGATCTATATGTATCTATTTCATACTTAAAAAAGAAGGTCACCTCAGAAAACACAATAGATGTTTTTCCTTGGTCGTCATAAGTTGGACTCTTGTCAAAAGTCGGAATCCTATTAATAATAACAATGCCGTCGAATACCATTCAATCCTTGCATCTTACGCACAGAAAAGGGAATTCATTGAATGCATAGGTCTTCCTTAGTACATACATACATAATGTACGTACATATATATTTTGAGTTTAGCTTTCAAAGTAATTTTGAATTTTGTTGTTATATGTAGTGTAGACATGTTGGTTCATCTTTGGCTGCATCTGTTGGGCCATCATCGATGTTGGCAAAGAGAACATGATGTAGGTCATTATAGATAATGGCAACAATTATGTTTTCATGGGCTGATTGCTAGAAGCAAAGCCTCCTTCCATTTGTGGATTGAGTGTGTTGCACATAACATTAATTTGTTCATAGAGGTGTTGGGAAGATTCCATGGATTTATAACATATTCACGACTTGCTTAAAAGTGGCCTCTTATATTCACTTCCTCAAATGTTGTCTCTTTGTTCACTAAGAGACCAAAGCCTCTTGCCACGTTGATATCCTTCAGTTAAATAGACCCCTTAGAACCTACCAAGACATGCTTTAAATTTTATGTGCATCATGATGGAGCGATTGTTGAGACTGAGGTAGGCTTGGTGTAAACAATGGTTGTATTGAGTGGATGGAAGAGCATTCAAGTAAATCTATCTAGAAAAGGCTATGGGAATGCTCCTACCATTGTCGTTTACTTAATATTGTGAAGGTCTTAACAAAGACTTTAATTGGAGATTCTTATGAGCTTCGTTGCATGGAATTATCTTCAAGGACACTATTGTGAACTATGTCATGACTCATGTTGTATGATAGCCGCTTATATCAAAAGAATAGATCCATTTCTTTTAGGTCTGCTGTTGTATCCTCTTTAAATCGTCAATAATTTAAGTAGTACTCTTCCTACAGAGATGATGGGCATGTGAAACTACAATGTAGTTCCTAGGGAGAATTGTCGGAACATGGTTCAATCGAGTGACTAAAGTAGCTCCATCCAATGTGTAAAGCAATCTCTCAATGGTGGGAGAACAAATTCTTTTGGGTTGGGAAATTGCTCGATTGTGAGTTCCAGAGGCCATCACGTCCCAATTGTTTCTCAATCCTTCTGTACAAAGCCATACAATTGCACTAGGTGTTTGGTAGCTCCATGAGGCTAGAGGGTTTGTGAGTGGCATACCATCAAGTCCGGTTTGTGCTTGAATTGGTTGTTGAAGTGGGACAACCTCTTTAGAGTTTATGGTAAGGTCTTTCTCGCATCTGTTGCATGAATAGGAGCTCTCATGTGCTCATATTGAAAATGTGGGTTGCTGTTAAGTGATAAAACAAAAGCTTTTTGGGGTTGCTGAAAGGTTGCACATGCTTTTCTAACCCTTGCTCCTCCAAGGTCTTAAAGATTCGGCTTTTGATTTCTTCAAGCCTTTTCTTGCATGAGCTTTCCAAAATGTGCCGCATGAAATCCATTCATGTTCTACTTACAAGGAAATAGCTAATCTTGAAGTCTTTGCTTATTAAGAGTTTGGAATAGAGTTTTTCCAGCATCAGCATTGTTGGAGAGCTTGCACCTTTTATCCTTGTTGAGCCCAAGAGGTGTGAAAGTGCTGGAGGAAAGGAGAGAAAATCGATGGTTCCTAGAGGCTTTGCACAAGACCCAGATGCACCGAAGTTGTGAATGATAGAGGTTTCACGCAGAAATAGAACAGGAATTAATAGCAGCAAAGGGTGTCAAATTGTCCTTTTAAAACATGCGAAAGACTGTTTTGATAGATTTCCTTCCCATAGAAATAATTTTAAAAAGTCAGGATTAAAGTAAGAAAATAGAGAGAAGATTGTGCACCTTATGGAGAGACCAGGTGAGAAGCTTGGGGACTCCTGATCCTTAATTATTGGCAATGTGGGAATAGGAGTGGATGGGTACACATATTACGTCTACGCGTTCATCAATGTACCATGATCCATCCATTGGATACCTAAGCGGATGTGAATGGACAGATTTATGACAAAGCTCTTCACCTGGTCAACCTGGGATCCCCGATGACATCTAGAATTGTGTAGATGTAGAACTGAGCAAGAGTTGCCTACGTGCATAATAATTTGAGGTAAGGTAAAACATTGAAGCAAGAATTGGTCAAAAAACACTGGCCTTATGCATGTTCCACTATGGCAATCGAGGCTGTAGAGTTAGAAAGTGCATTCGATGCAAGGAATTCTGCAATTGAAGCATCTATGTTGGCACAAAAGAAATGAGTAATTCAAAGCAAGATATTGACCATGGAGTCATGATTGATTCTGAAGATTGGCTGCTCCTCACCAGATGCATCAGGGAGGATGTGAGACTCTTGCAGTATATGAGTGTCCTGAAATTGAAAGGGTTAATGTGGAAGAATGGGAATAATCTAAGAAATCCCTAGAATCAACAAAGGAGTGACTTCCACCCTAAATTGAATCAAAAGTGGAGAACCCAATGTTCTTCTAGGCTGAATTATATGGGAGCTAAGTTCCAAAGTCTCTAGCACCCATTGATCGAGACAAATAAAGTGGTGCTACTACGGCTATTCCTTCATCGAGACATTTGGACAAATGTCAAAGCTCACATGTCGTGCAAGGTACCTCCATAGTGCAAGCTCAACAGTGAAAAGTATGATCGGAAGTCCAAATATCTGCAGATGAATCTGAAGATTTTAAAGCAACAAGCTACTTTTGGTGCGGCAGGGTGCTCGGACGCCCATTGGAACCTTCGGGGGGGGGAGCCCTGTGGAAAATCTGGTTAGATAGATGTGCTACTTTCTGAAATACTTTAAAAGAGTAGTCTGTTGAGACATCCCTCACTCTCCTAGGTAAAAGAATCAAGAGTGACAAGAGTGTCCTGCCTTTCTGTCATTCGTTAACCATTGTTGTTCAAGGAGATAAGCTGACAAGGAAATGGATCCCTCATGAATAGGGTGACAGGTTTATCAACCTGCTTTGTAACTTGCCCTGAATTTCTTGTTGATCTCTCTTTCTTCTATGAATTAAAGTGTCTTTTTGTAAAAAAGAACCAGAACTGGATCTCATATGTTGACATAAAGATTATGTTTTATTTTCTTTGTCTTTGGGTGGTTTTTTTGGTGT
Organism: Ceratopteris richardii; assembly: GCA_020310875.1. NCBI lineage: Eukaryota > Viridiplantae > Streptophyta > Polypodiopsida > Polypodiales > Pteridaceae > Ceratopteris > Ceratopteris richardii. The sequence continues at coordinate 126,485,866 of CM035431.1, forward strand.
GTTACAGCTAGGCTCATTTGGAGGCATAACCAGAGTGACCAGCACTCTTCGGAAGCGTGAAGACCTCCTTAAGATAGCAGCAGCAGGTCCTCTGATAGGGTCTGGTGTGGCAGTACTTCTCCTTTTGATTGGCTTGGCACTTACACCAGGAGAAGGACAGGGAATCACAATCAATGCAACTGCTTTTCATGACTCTTTGCTTGTGGGTGCCCTTGGTAATGTTTATACCCTGCCTGCCTAAAGTTGGTTGAAGCTTTCATAAACAAATGTTTTTACAGTGAAACCATATGATATACAGCTAAAGTTTTCATGGGAGAATCTTTGAAAGAAGGTGCTACTGTACAAGTTGATCCATTAGTACTATGGGCATGGACAGGGCTACTCATTAATGGTATTAACAGCATTCCAGCTGGTGAGCTGGATGGTGGGAGAATTGCACAGGCACTGTGGGGCAGAAAGGTATGCTGACTCTGACTAATGAATATCACGGTATGGATGTTTCGGCGTCAATGGTTACATGATATAAACCATCTGGCATGTACAGGTTTGGAGCCGTGTGAATGGGGTTAGCATAGCGCTTTTGGGATTCTCTGCACTTTTTAGCGATATTTCACTCTATTGGGTAGTGCTTATTATCTTTCTTCAAAGAGGGCCCATCACTCCTCAAGCAGAGGAGATCTCCTCTCCAGAAAATCCGTATGTTGTGGCTGGGATTTCTGTCCTTCTCCTATCATTGCTGATATGTTTACCTTTCCCGTTTTCTTTTTCATAGAGTTTGAGGGTCCATTATATTGATGTTTCGTGCTCTCTAAGCCTGGCTTTCCCACCTGGTTGCTGTGAATATGTTTATGAGTTTTTAAAAGCTGCATGTATTTGGGAGTATAATGTATGAAGCTTTGATATTATCAGAAGAGACTATTCAGACAATTCAAATATGCAACAAATTGCACTATTGTCATCGTTTATTTTTATTTTTGTAACAAAAGCTTGAACTTAATTATATAGAAACACGAGAGTTAAGAATAGATACAAAGCAGGTTGATAAACCTGTTGTTCCCTTTGTTTGTCGTCGTTTTTTTCTGGATACTGTTATCACTTTTTAATTCATGACACATTTTCTTTTGCTTAGGGTAGAAGGGTCTATTTTTGGATGTTTGTAACACATCATATCTCCTTTCTGCAAGAAATATGTTTATAGATATGTGATTGTGGTAGTGTGCAGAAAGAAAAGTTTCAATACAAAGCATGTTTCTGAAAACATTATGGATGAATTGGTGGCCATGCCTGGTGTTTGAATTGAAGATTCCAATAGTCCATTCATGGGCAACTAATATGGACAGTTCACTATATTGATTGACGAATTTAACTTATCAGAGATTCCAACATACATATTTCATATCAACTTAAACATGGACAGTTCACACTTAGTTTAACTACTCAAATATGTAGGTTGGCTATCGAATTTCCAAAGAAGAAAAATTAAAGTAAATGGCAGAAAAGATAATAAATAAATGGCTATGAATAATGAATACAATATTGATGGTTTAGTCCACTCTTGACCTCCCAAGGTCAAGCTTGAATGACCTTCTAGATAACTCTTGATGGATGTGTGGATAAGTGGGAGAGATGAAATGTACTAAAAGAGAAGGGGCGCTAATGTAGCACAATAAAATGTCTACTGATCACAAATACAATAAAAATGGCTTTGTCTACTTATGTGTTCTCAGCATAGATATCAAATAGTGATTTAGACAACTTCAGATGGGATATTACAAGGTAGAAGTATGCTAGCTTAGCTCAATGTTTGGACTAGTGCATTAGTCATCTAAATAGGCAGATGGAGAAGTGTGGCTTTTCATAGTCAATTAGGCATGGGTAGTTGTATGTTGGCAGCCATTGCTTGCGTAGTGGTCTATTGCCCATATGTAGATGATACACGAAGCCAATGCATAGTGTGGCTTTTCATAGTCATTTAGACATGGACAGTCGTATGTGGGTGGCCATTACCTGCGTAGTGATCTATTGCCGATATGGAGATGGTACATGAAGTCTGCCAATGTGTAGTGTGCTGAATCGGCCAACGAACTTCATGTTCAACAATATTAGAAGAGAGCTTACATTCGCTATTGGAAACTGTATGAAGCCTCAATGTGGGATCCACAAAAGCCCTCTAAATTTAATTTACATTACATAAATTCTAGCCAAAATCTAACTTGGCAGCGAGCCAAGTCTATTAGTATGTTTAGGCAATGAAGTGGTTGAACATTCTTAGGACAGTTGGGGCACTTTACCTCTTTAGGAGGTTTTTCTCCTTGTGGTTCATACATTCACCCATAATCCTAAAGGGCTGCTTCTTCTTTCTAATGTTGTTTTTGTGCTCTATTTATCATAAGCTCCAATAATTGGTATTAGAACACATAGTTGCTTCTTGAGGCACATTGCCATCACAGCTTGCAATTGTTTCATATCGCTACGAAAGTTGGTGAGTATGTTTCAAAATAAATCTCTAAAAGAGATCTACATGTAGCTCAAAAATCGATATGAGTTTGTTTCAGCCTTTGAATGCACTATCGTAGTGACTGTGTAGGTAATTTCATCCTTCTACGCAAATATATATACAATTTTGGGTTCAAGAGTACAAGCAACTTGAAGTTGGCTATGGGTGTAGTTGATGGTCATGGGTATTTTTTTGTTCAACTTTTTTGATAAACAATTAATTTTTTGCATCAAAGTACAATCATCGGCTTGTTGAGAAACATGGCCAAAAATATTCAGAAACTTCAAAGACGTTCTAGAGGCTCAAAAGAATACTAGAAACATTGAGATGATGAAATAACATACAAAATGAACTAAATTATGAAATTGGAATTTACATAAAAAGCATTGAGCTTGAACTTCGTGGGAGCCTCATGAGAATATATGATGTAACATCTCCAAACCCCCCTCTATGTAATGACATTTTTGTTGTAATGTGGAGAATTAGTGACATAAGGCATCTCTTAGTCCATGAAGCTCTTAGATCCAACAACATGGGATCTTTAGACATAGACTTGTACATATGGCATCCAAGTGTTGACACATATGGAATCCCTAGGGATCTAGGGGTATAAGGGATTCCTAGACATATAGTTGGACATATGGAATCCAAGTGGATTTGATTCATGGACATATGGCATTCATGGTGTTTTGGGGATCTAGTGACATATGGGACTCTTGGACATGTATAATGGGTCATATCACGTGATAAGTAGCATATTTAATCCATTGTCATTTTTCTTCTTTTTGGACTCTTTTTGCTTCCATCATTTTTTTTGTCGGATGAGATTCTCTTTTTTAGGCTCTCTTTATATGGAGTACAAGGGAATATATCTTCGATGTGGGATGATGGAAGCTTGTATGCGAGTGCATGAGAGCCCTGTGAGGGGATCCCTTGCACATATGATTATATGGATGCATGTGGACACTGAAGGATAAATCATGGACATCTCAATGTGGTCGTGGCTAAGAACAATGATGTGCTTCACATTATGAATGTTAAGGATAAGTTGGATGGTTGTAACTACCTATCATGGACATGATGCAACATGTATTGGTTGCAATGAGATTGTGGAATATAGTTTAGGATAATGAAATATGTGTTGGTATAGTCACAAATCTTTAAAATGTATATGATGTAGGTGGTTCTGAGCGTGTCGGAAGCTTAGGTTTTGGTGCAATTCCTATTTCGAGTCCTCTTGCAAATATAATTTTGGCAATGTTAGGTATGCAAGGATCCTCAACCACTATAGAGAAACTTTGATGGTATGGTAGAGATGCACAGGCACATGCCTTGATGGGTGCATCTATCAAGCATACCATATCCCTCATATTTTCTCATGCAAAATAACAAGTGATGCTTTGAATAACTTTTACATACTACATGAGGCAAGAAACAAGGGTTTGGTTGCTTACTTTGCAAAACTATCAAAGAGAGCATATGGATGAAGGTGATTCTATGGTCAATTTTCTCACAAACATAAAAGATTTGGAGGAGTGGTTGATTCTTGCAGATAGTTCAATTGTCTAGATTGTTCTTGATGTTACTTGATGCTTATTAGAATTTTTCTTATTCTCTTCAATTAATGATGAAAGGAAATTCTATGCCTTTACTTTTGAAGACTTAGTACCTATTTTGCATCAAGAATACCAATCCATATGGAACATGCCTATCATGGATGTTGTGGTTCAACCTTTTATTTCTAGTCAAAAGGGCAAGGATAAAGTAATTCTTCTTCTATTAAAAAAAGTCTATAAGTGTTGCACAATCTTTTGGTAACTATCTCTACTTCTTGATATTTATTGATGACTTTTCCAAGCATGCATGCCCATTAAAGTCAAAGTTAGACACCATCTTTTGGTAATTACCTTTACTTCTTATATTTATTGATGATTTTTCCAAGCACGCATGGGTCTACCCATTAAAGTCAAAGTCTTAAGTATTATGTAAACAAGCCTTGGTTAGGGTTGAAATTCATCAACATGTAAAATGGGCACCCTTTGTACTAATTGAGAGAGGGAGTGTATGTCTTCTAAATTCAATGCATTTGTGGTTGAGCTTGGGATACAACACTAGTGTGGAGTACCACATACACCACAATAGAATGGTATTGTAGAGAGAACGAATAGATCTTTCATGGAAATGATAAGATGTATGGTCAAAAGTCAAGCTTTATCTCATGGTTTGGCTTGAGGCCATAACATATGTTGCATATGTACATAGCAAGCATCCTACAAAATCATTACATTCTATAACTCCTTAGGAAGCTTAGCATGGCCACAAGCCATGTGATGCTCAGCTATGTGCTGTATCGAGTGGTATTATTTTCATAAGACAAGCGATATGATGAGAGATTGCTATGTATTGAAAAAATGCTAAAGATAAAGGACAATGTGTTGATGGGCACTTTAAACCATTACCTACACCATCTACTTTGGTTGAAGATGGAAGAAATTAATGCTATTTTTGATGATGTTGATGTGTCGATACTTGACAATGTTGTGGCTAGTGAGGCTTTTATGATGGATTCGCTTTTCAACACATGGCTACTAGATTCTCGTGCTTCTAAACAGACAGATAGATAGATAGATAGATAGGTAGGTAGGTAGGTAGGTAGATAGGTAGGTAGGTAGGTAGGTAGGTAGATAGATAGAAAGATAGAAAGATAGAAAGATAGATAGATAGATAGATAGAAAGATAGAAAGATAGATATATAGATAGATAGATAGATAGATAGAAAGGTAGATAGATACAAATATAGATAGATAGATAGATAGAAAGGTAGATACATACAGATATAGATAGATAGATAGATACAAATATAGATAGATAGATAGACATACAGACAAACAGATAGATAGATAGATAGATAGATAGATAGATAGATAGATAGATAGATAATAGATAGATAGATAGATAGATAGATAAAAATATAGATAGATAAAAAGTGGGATTGGAGATTTGCTTATGCAGTTCATTGAATGTTCAAAATTTACTATGGATAATGTACGCCATGGGCTTCAATTATCATGCAGTTTGATGTGAGTTGGTCAATTTGATGACCTTGGTCACAAAGTGGTTCTATGCACAATCCTTTTGCATATCAATTCGCACTATGATTATTGCAAAAGGAAGAAAAAGGTAGGTTACTTTATTCTTTATCTGTATCACAAAAAAGAACACTTGTTATCTATCATTGAATATCCTATAGCTTATGGCATGGCCATCTGAGCCACATATTCGTAGTGGAATTAAAAGTCTTTCTCATTCTGGCTATTTCATTGTATTATATTTCTCTAGTTTTTCATTTGTGAGCATTATCAATATGGACAAAAACCTAGAAATGTGTAGAAAATGCAGATTGAATCTTCAATTTAGTCCTTAGATTTTGTTCATACAAATATGTGTGGTCCTATTTCCACAATTTCAATAGGTGGATCTCTTTACTTTGTCAGTTTCATAGATGACGCTACTAGAAAAGTCAAGGTATATCCTATCAAGTCGAAGGATAAGGTATCCCCTACTTTCAAAATGTCTTGCTTTATTTGAGATTGAAAAAGGAACTAAAATTAAGACTTTATGTTTCAATAATGGAGATGAGTATACCTCACATGATTTCAACCTTTTTTTTATGAGTCACTGAATTTCTAGAGAGCTTACAACTCCTTGTATGCCAATAAAAAAATGACATAGCTGAAAGGATGAATGGAAATATTCAAGATCGAGTAGTTTCTATATTGCATAATACAAACCTCTCAAAAGGCTTTTGGGCAAAAGCAGTGTTGACTATAGTCCATGTGCATAACCTGTCACCTAGTGCTACCAAAGGTATGAAAGTAGCACTAGAGTTATGGACAAGGCAGCCACCACATTATGATCATCTTTGAGTTTTTGGGTGTGAAGCATATATTCATATACCCAAGATTCTTAGACAAAAGATGGACTATAAGTCGAAGAAATGCATTTTTCTTGGATATGGTGGAGACTGTCTATTTCCATATCGCTTATAAGATCACGAAACATGGTCAATGATTAGAAGTGGTGATATCATTTTCAATGAAACTAAGATGCATGTTTAAGGGAGAAGAGTGGTGTTTGAGGATACTAGTCCTGTTAGCATGCATAAGAATGCTACACCTAAGGATGTTCAAGAGAATGCCCAATCAGATTAGTTTGCAAATGTTCTTATTAAGGAACCATTGAGATGTTTTGCACATGTCTTTCATCCACATGGTATATATGTACCAAGTTTGGATTTTGTTATGTTGATAGATGCATGTGAGGCTTCTTTCTACAAAGAGGCTATATAGACAAAGGATCATGTCAATTAGGAGTGTGCCATGAAGAGTGAATTGGATTCTATTCACAAGAATGGTACTTGGGATTTGGTTCCTTTGCCAAAAGGGCATGAAAGCTTAACCATGTAAATGGGTATGTAAGCTAAAATTCACATCTGGCTTCTCCAAAGTATAAAGCACAATTGGTTCCCAAGGTTTTGAGCAACAACATGGTGTTGATTTTGAGGAAATCTTATCTCTAGTAGTCAAGATTACAATGTGCATGTTGCTTGGATTTTTTGCATGGAGGACTTAAAGCTTGTCCAAATATATTTGAAAACTCCTTTCTTGCATGGAGATCTTATAGATGAAATATATATGGAACAACTAGAGGGTTATCTAGGTCTTGGCAAAAAGATTCTAGTTTGTAATTTGAAGAAGAGCTTATTTGGACTTAAACAGTCCCCTAGAAAATGATACCAAAATTTTGATGCTTTTATGAATCCTCAAATCTATTCTCAAAGCAATGAGAATCATTGCTTTTACACTAACAAATGCTCAGATATAGCTTGATATGATTGATACTTTAAGTTGATGATATATTTATTGTTGGGAAGTCCTCTGATGACTTGTCATTGCTCAAGAAAAAGTTGAGTGAGACATTTGGTATGAAAGATTTAGGGGATGCCAAACACATTTGTGGCATTCATATTACACAAGAAACCACATTGAGGTGAGATATCACTTCATTAGAGATTGCTTAGCCACTAAGCGCATTATTCTTGAGAAGGTTCATACTTGAGATAATGCTATAGATGCCTCAACTAAAGCTCTACCATATGATAGCTTTGAACATTGTTGACACTTCATGGGGGGAAGGGAGATTTACTTGATTTATTAACTTGCACAATTACTTGTACACTGTGTAGCACGCCCATCAAATCAAAGGTATTGTTTATATACTTACACTTAGGTATCCTTTATGATTCTTTATTCTTTTCTTGCATAATTCAGGTTGGCCATATTGGCGTTTTGTGGGAGATTGTTATCCTTAGTATCCGTGCGAAAGAACAAATGGTTGTTGAGCCTATTAACCTTAGGAAACTAAATCTTGCTACCATAAGAGATAGCTACCCACTACCAATAACTCACCATCTTTTGAAATGCATTGTTAGAGAAGTCTACGACTTCCTTTATGGTTTTTTAAGTTATAACCAAGTGGACATTGCACTAGAAGAATAAGACGAGATGGGCTTTTCCAATGAATGAGGGATTTACACATTTTGTTTCATGCCCTTTGGGTTGACCAATGCTCCTAGCATGTTCCAAGCATTAATATATCAGAGATCCAAGGAATTTTTGCAAAAATGCATGGAATTGTATGTAGATGATCTATGCTCCTACTTAGAGGAGCGAATGCAGCATATCCGTACTCTACAAAAGATCTTTGAGAAGCGTAAAACATATAAAGTTTGTTTGAATCTTGATAAGTGTGTTTTCATGGTCAATCAAGGTAAAAGACATGGCCATAATGTCTAAAAATGGAATCTTGAAAAGGAAGGAAGAGTCAAAGTGATTTTGGATTTGCATTCTTCTAAGATTTTTAAGGAGGTTTGATCCTTCATGATAGGGCATTGTGGATACTACTTCCATTTTATTCCCATGGTTGCTCTTATTGCTAAACTACTTTATGGATTACTCATGTACTTTGAATGGCTGGATGAATATGAAGAATAATTCCTAGAACTCAAGAAACATTCGATCACTGCTCCCATCTTGAAAGCAGTGGACTGGAATCAACCATTCTATGTGGATGGCATCAAACTACACAATAGGATGTACTCTTACACAACCTACACGTGATTGCAATATGGATTTCTAACTTGCCTATGCTAGAAGACAATTAAATATAGCAGAGAGGAATTATACCACCACAAAGCATGAAGGGCTAGGGATGGTGTTTGCAATCAAGAAGTTTTGTCATATCTATTGGATAATAAATTCAAATTCTTTATAGACCATGAAACATTACTTTACCTAGTAAATAAGTCTTTTGCTTCTTGAAAATTATAGTGATTCTGGCTACTTATGGAATTTGATTTCAAAGTAGTAGTAAAGAAAAGAAACACTCATAGTAGAGCAGACCACTCCTCCTTCCTAACCAATGGTGTGCAGCTTATAGACATTACAGATGATATCCCTAATGCTTAGCTATTCAAGATGGAAGTAGTTTCTAAGGGGTAGAAAAGATAGTTTTGTTCCTTACATATGGACCATATCACAAGATCATTGCAAAGTCTGCCAAATGCATGCATGAAACTATAAAATATATATCATTACAGGAAGTCTTTATTACCCTACAGTCGAGGTGTATTGCTATGTCGTGTTGATGAAGTAGAAAAGCTAGAGTTAGTTAAAAAATCACATCCCATCTTTTAGAACATCATTATTCTCAGTTATAAACACTACAAAATCTTAGGAGAGAGTGTCTATTGGCCTAAAATGGGGAAATTTGTTCATCGTAAGATGTAATCTTATTCAACTAGTAAAATAGTTGACTATGTATATAATCATTGCACAAAAATGGAGCAAGCTCATCATTCATTACTTGCAATATAGATAGTATCCAAAAGGGATTACATGTGCTAGAAGAAAAGCACTCAAAGAAGAGAGTCAAGATTAGTGGATCATTGGAGTACAATTGTATAAGAGAGGCAAGGAAACTTTTCACATTTGTGCATTCAAGAATCTTAATATATACCCATATTAGAAGCTACACACACACACTTGGCAAGAATACATTTTTCTCTTGCTAAGATAGACACAATGATATTTTTTGTTGGATTGTGGTGGCTAGACTCCATACAGATGCAGAAGAATATGTGAAATGATGTAGGGTGTATAGGAGATTAAGTGTCCCTTTAGGAAAGGTTTCATCCCTCTTAGGTCGATGATAGGATGAGTCTATAACTCCTCTTCTATGGTTGTGGATTATTTTGTGGTTCCACTTTTGTTCCTGGTAAGGCACTTGTAGATTGGTAGTTTTGCCCCTCTTCACCCATTTGAAATGTGGTTGGCCTTTCCATAGCTAGTCAACTTATTGGTTGCTTCTGTGGAGGGTAATGTGATGTGTCCCCTTGTTAGATGCCTTTGAGATGGGGCTAAACAATTATCTTGCAAATGTGGATTGGTATCTTCTAATTGGTCATGCCTCTTTTTCTTTTCTCTTCACCACTTGAGTGAAATCAGTTGATAATGCTTGTGCCCAACCATGTTGAATGGCATATTCTTGCACTTGATGATTAGATTCCATGGCTTCTTCTATAGTCATTTCTAGCCTTGTTCATCCCATTCTCATGGTCGTCATTCTTATCGCTTGCTTTATGAAGGTGGAAAAACTAGTAGTTTTTGTCATACCCTTCTTGTGCTTGTTTCATGTCATCTCTTAAACTTATAGATGAATTCCTTGGGGTTATATAAAGGAGTAGGTTCTGAGGATGATGCTCAAATATGATTTCCCTTTGCAACTTCTTCAACTAAATGGTAAGATGCTTTTCTATGGGCATGTTACAAATCTTCATTCAAGTAATTCGATGGTGATGCACCACGATGCGCTCTCCTTATCGAGAGCTCCACGACAATATCCTCGGAGTAGAAAACGGACCTCCTAAGGCTGCATACAGTACTCCGCACAGAGACTGCAAAATACGTAGAAAACACAGTACATAGGGAGCATGAAGACAGACCTTTTAGGTCTTACAAATGCGGTCGAACTTACAGTCCATGGCTGACCAAGCCACTATATGTTTTATTAAAGAACATATACAAAGAAGTGTCTGGTGGCCATTTGGCCTTTCACATGGACACTAACGGTAACAATCTCCCACTAAAGGCCAATATGTCCAAAGTAACTATGGGAGAAAAATAAAGAATGATAAAGAATACCTGAGTGTAAGTATACAAACTATACCTCCCACCTGATGGGCATGTTACACAGTATACAAGTGACTATGTAAGATTAAGAATCAAGTAACCCCCATCAAGTGACAACAGTGTCGAAAGCTATCCTGTGGTAGAGCTTTAGTCAAAGCATCTGCAGCATTATCTCGAGTGTGAACCTTCTCAAGAATAATGCATTCAGTGGCTAAGCAATCTCTAATGAAGTGATATCTCACCTCAATGTGCTTGGTCTTTGCATGATAGACCGGATTCTTAGCAAAAGCAATGGCACTCTGACTATCACTAAGCAAACGAGGTACATGCTGAGATAAACCCATATCACAAGCAAGACGAGAAAGCCACAATGCTTCCTTACATGCCTCACTTGCTGCAACATACTCTGCTTCTGTGGTGGAAGCAGCTGTACATTCTTGAAGACGAGATCTCCAAGAGATAGCACCTCCAACAAAATGAAAAATGTACCCTGATATAGACTTACGATTGTGTACAGAACCAGCATAGTCAAAATTTGTGTAACCAATAATGGATGCTTTCCCTCTACCTAAGTATAGACACTTGTCCTTAGTGCCACTCAGATATCTCAAAATCATCTTGACTGCTTCCCAATGTTTCTTGCCAGGATTAGACATATATCTGCTCACAACTCCCACTACAAATGCAATGTCTTGTCTCGTAGCTACCATAGCATACATGAGACTACCAACAGCAGACTAATAGGGAACTTTGGTCATGAATTCCTTTTCCTCATCTGGTTTGGAGCAATTATCCTTGCTCAATTTCACATATGTGGGTAAAGGTGTACTCAATGCCTTTCCACCCTACATATTGAACTTGTGAAGTACTTTGGATATGTACTCACTTTGAGACAAATATATGCATCTTTTACTCCCATCACGAGTAATGCGCATGCCAAGAATATGTTTGGCATCCCCCAAATCCTTCATATCAAATGTCTGACTCAACTTCTTTTTGAGAATTGACAAGTCATGAGAGGACTTCCCAGTAATCAACATATCATCGACATAAAGTATCAAACATATCAAGTTGTCATCGGAGCATCTCTTTGTGTAGAGAAAATGATCCTCATTGCTTTGAGAATAGCCTTGAGACTTCATAAAAGCATCAAACTTTTGGTACCATTGTCTAGGGGACTATTTAAGTCCATACAAGCTCTTCTTGAGCTTACAAACTAGACTTTCCTTGCCAGGAACTACATAACCCTCTGGTTGTTCCATATAGATCTCATTTGTAAGATCTCCATGCAAGAAAGCAATTTCCACATCCATTTGGACTAACTCTAAGTCCTCCATTGCAACGAATCCAAGCAACATGCACAGGGTAGTCATCTTGACCACTGGAGAGAAGATTTCCTCGAAATCAACACCATGTTGTTGCTTAAAACCCTTTGCAACAAGTCGTGCTTTATACTTTGGAGAAGCACTATCTGATGTGAATTTAAGCTTATATACCCATTTACATGGTAAAGCTTTCTTGCCATTTGGCAAGGGTACTAAATCCCAAGTGCCATTCTTGTGAATAGAATCCAACTCACTCTTCATGGCACGCTCCCACTTGACATGATCCTCTGTCTGCATAGCCTCTTTGTAGCAAGAAGGCTCACCAGCATCTGTTAGCATAACACAATCTAAACCTGGAACATATCTATCAGGTGGATGTGAGACACGTGTAGAGAGTCTCAATGGTTGCTCAACAGGAACATGTGCAGACTGATCTGATCGGACACTCTCTTGAACATCCCTATGTGCAACATTTTTATGCATGCTAGCTGGAGGACTAGTATCCTCAAAGACCACTCTTCTCACTTCAACCTCCTTAATGGGTTGTTTATGCATCTTAGACTCATTGAAAATGGCATCACTACTTCTGATCACTGATTGTGTTTTAGGATCCCATAAACGATATCCAAATTGTCCTTCTCGACCATATCCAAGAAAAATGCATTTCTTTGACTTATGTTCCAACTTTTGTCTAAGACTTTTGGGTATATGAACATATGCTTCACACCCAAAAACTCAAAGATGATCATAATATGGTGGCTTCCTTGTCCATAACTCTTGTGCCACTTTTAGATCTTTGGCAGTACTAGGTGAAAGGTTAATCACATGAACTGCAGTCAATATTGCTACTACCCAAAAGCCTTGTGAGAGGTTTGCATGATGCAACATAGAAAATACTCTATCTTGAATAGTTCTATTCATCCTTTCAGCTACACCATTCTGTACTGGGGTATACGGAGCTGTAAACTCTCTACGAATCCCTCTAGACTGATAGAAAAAGCTGAATTCATGTGAGGTATACTCACCCCCATTATCTGAACGTAAAGCCTTAAGCTTAGTTCCTTTTTCAGTCTCAACTTAAGCAAGCCATTTTTTGAAAGTAGGGAATACCTCATCCTTCGATTTGATAGGATATACACAGACTTTTCTAGTAGCATCATCTATGAAAGTGACAATGTAAAGAGAACCACCTAAAGACCTAGTGGGCATAGGACCACACACACCTGTATGGATGAGATCTAAAGGCTGAATTGAAGATTCAATGTGCGTTTTATGCACATTTTTGGTTTGCTTTTTATATTGACAATGCTCACAAAATGAAAAATCGGAGAAAGATAACACATGTAAGTAGCCAGAATGAGAAAGATTTTCCATTCCACTATGAGATATATGGCCCAAACAACCATGCCAAATACAAGCCATAGGCTGTTCAGTAACAGCTAAAAAGTGTTCTTTCTGTGATACAAATAAACGATAAAGTGAGCCAACTTTGCTTCCTTTTGCAATAATCATATTGCCCTTTGATATACGAAAGGACTGAGCATAGAAGAGTACCTTGTAACCAAGGTCCTCAAGTTGACCAACTGACATTAAACTACGTGGTAGCTGAGGTACATGGCATACATTATGCATAGTAAATTTTGAACCATCGATGAACTGCACAACCACATCTCCAATCCCCACCACATCACACTGTTAAGAATCACCAAGTCTCACGGTACCAAGAGACTTTGATGCATAATTAGAGAACCATTCTCTGTGTGGTGTCACATGGAAAGAAGCACCAGAATCTAGCAGTCAGGTGTGGGAAAGAGAATAAGCCATAAGTGCCTCAGTTGGCACAGTACTATCAAGTGTCAGCACATCAGCATCATCAGAAATAGCATTAATTTCTTCAATCTTCACAGTCAAAGTAGATGGTGTGGTAACTATTTAACATGCCCATCAACATTCTGTCCTTTACCTTTAGCATTCTTTAATGCATAACAGTCTTTCTTCTTATGTCCTTTCTTATGACAATAATGGCATTCCATATCCCTCTTCCTTGATTTACTTCTACTCTTATTCCATTGACCATTCTTTTCCTTGTTCTTGCTCCTACCACATTGCTGATTCTTTCCTTGGTAAGAATCACGAACATTATATGCATCTCCACTTTGAGTGCCAACCATAGATTTTCTACGAATCTCCTCACTCAAGAGTGCTCCACATATGTCATCATAGACGAGTTTACCACCAGGTGCACTATTGCTAATAGCTGTACAGAACATATCCCATGATGATGGTAGGGTGCATAACATCAATACTGCTTTCATCTGATTATCCATATCCATTTTTTGAGCCTGTAACTGGGAGAATGTAGCATCAAACTCATTTAAATGAGAAGCAACACTATCTGTGTCCTTCGTGCGAAGGTCATATAATTTTCTCATCAAATACACTTTATTTGATGCCGTCTCTTTTTCATATGTATTGCATAACTTCTTCCAAAGCTCCTCTGCACTGTCACAGTCTAATACTGTAAAGTAAAAATTATCTACCAGGTGCAAGTGAATGGTAGACCTAGCCATTTCATCTAACTCATCCCAATCATCTTCATCCATATCAGCAGGATTCTTTGAAATCCCATTTACTGGCTTCCATTGCCTCTTTTGAATCAGCACATCTTTAATCTGATTCTTCCATAGAGCAAAGTTTGTGCCATCAAATTTCAGATCACAAAATAGTCTTTGCCCTCCAAGTTATAGCTCCTCCTCGGAACACTAGCAGTAGACCTTGATACACCAGATGTGCCTGAGACCTCTGATGCCATGATGGTAGAGAACTCAATAGAATGATAATGGAGCTAGAAGAGTCCGAACACCAATGAATAAGTGTATCAAGGAGTAAATCGAGCACTGTATAGTTGACTAAACCAAAAATCTGGAAAAAATTTTGCCAGAATATCCTTTGCAAAATGAGCATATGAATAGTGTCAAAATATCATAAAACTGCAAGTACTGACATGTTTTCCTGCATAGTGAATTACTGACTCCACTGCATATAACCAATTACCCAACAGAAGCCAACTAGGCTTATCCAGCACCTATGAACAACTATCATACATCTCCTATGGCGAGGCTGGGTAAGTCTTCCACCTGCATCACCGAAGAGACCCTAACATCTGAGTGTCTCCCAGTTAAGAAAACCTCACCACAAACCTCTTTATCAAACGTTAAAGGCTTTATGCAAAGAACGTAACCGCTATATCAATGACCACATGGACGTACATAAGCAGTATCCACAGAAGCGTACATGGTGTGTATGTGCTCAATATATGCAGTAAAATGACACTAAAAGGTTGAATACACAACCCAAAAACTAGCCAATAACACCTGTAAGTGTTTGTCAACTCTGATGTTTTAGGCTCAAAAAACCTCCATAAATTTTGCAACAGTTGCTCCCACCAAAACTGAAACCTTTCAAGAAACCTGTAGTTTTATGAGTGTGGCTGAAAACAGCCCCAAAGGTTGATATTTATTGTTGGAGAAGTACAAAAAACACTCTTCTTAATGTTCTTGGACCTGTGTGAAGAGAAGTATGTGCGGAAGTACTCCAAAATGGCTCCAAAAGACACCCCAAAAATGCTTCCAAAATAGGCCTTGAAACCAAAGGATGAAGCTTTGAGGGACCAAAATATGTTCAAGGTAATGTCAACCTTAGTCTTTCCCCTTCTTCAGACACCACAAGAGTGTAGCTTAGTGGCAAGAAATTGCCACGGTTAAGCGAGCTCTAGGGGGAACAGTACTAGGATGGGTGACCTCCTAGGAAGTACCAGGAACCTCTATATTCCTTGATCCTTGAGGTCCTCCTTCGCGCACAGCCAATGGTGCCAAGGGTGGATTGGTGACTCAGATGACAAGGTATGCCAAGGTCTATGCCTTGGTCGCCACGTTAGTTGTAAGCCTTGGGAGGGGGGTGCTCGCTTCGCTCGCACAAAAGGAAGAAAGCTTTTTCCGTCGAACTGCTCTGATACCAGTGAAGTAATTCGATGGCGATGCACCAAGATGCGCTCTCCTTATCGAGAGCTCCATGACGATATCCTCGGAGTAGAAAACGGACCTCCTAAGGCCGCATACGGTACTTCGCACAGAGACTGCAGAATACGCAGAAAACACAGTACATAGGGAGCACGAAGACAGACCTCTTAGGTCTTACAAATGTGGTCAAACTTACAGTCCATGGCTGACCAAGCCACTATATGTTTTATTAAATAACATATACAAAGAAGTGTCCGGTGGCCATTTGGCCTTTCACATGAACACTAATGGTAACATTCATCTTCTATTGAGGACTCTCCTTCTTCTTGAGAGTGACGTGACTCACCTTGGCTATATGATCAAAAGAACCTCATGAACATGTAATTCCTTTGGTTTCTCATTCATTGCTTTTTTTCAATAGTGGCACTAGATGAGTTCGATTTTTCCTAGTTGGGCAACTAGTGCTCTACATTGTATGGTGGTCATATCCAGTGTGAAGTTGCAATCCCTGGCTAGAGCTATATGGATTATGCATGTGAAAGTAGGTGTTCCAAATACAATCTTCTTCTTTATCCATCTAGTATTTATAGAATTGATCTACTTAAAAATCCACATTTCAATATCCACAATCATGTTAAACTTTAAGGCATTCATGAGTCCATGTCATATGTGCTTGTGTGGAATTGTATATCTATTGTGACTACGAAAGCAAAAATGTTGGTGAATATAGTCTTAAGCCCAACTCCAACCCTTGACTGTTAAGATTCGTGAAGATCTCTAGGCTCCTTGATTTCTCTTCTAAAGGTACATGCACTTCACGCATATTCTTCTATCCCTTCTAGATGTACAGGGCCTCGTTGATTGGCTCTACTATGAGGTATAATGTGACATTATTCCCTTCAAAAATAGTGACAATGAAACTTGGTTGCTTTCATCTCCCTTGTTGGGTCTTGTATGATGTGATCATCTCTACCACGAGTGAAGTCTAGTTGAATTATTAGTAGGTAGAGGTAATTAACACAATCCAATAGATTCCATGTGTCTATTAAATCAAGCCTCTCTTTCTTATCCCGAATTCTACGGACATTGAATGGATTTTACATTGATGCCCATGGATTTCTTGTTGGTAAACAAAGAAGTGCTTCCCCTCTCTCATGGGGTGTTTACTCTCTTTCAATCAATGACCATATGGGTAGACCATTGATCCTATTAGTAGCTAAGAGAGGGTGATGGTGGAGGATTTTGAGAAAATTTCGAATTTGTTCTAAGTAATCAATCTATCTCTCCAAAATCACTTCCCTTGCTTGAGACGAGGTAGCTTCTTGCATTGGTTGCATTCCTCCTCCTATGCCACTACTTGAGTCCATATCTTGATAATCTTTGCTAGAGTTAGTTGCACTACAATAAGAATTGGAAGACAAAAAGAATAACATGGTGAATTGTGAATGTAACTTATGAGTGCATGAATCCCCTAGTAACAATTCGTCCCAAAAGTTCAAAATAAAGAAAGCTGTGTCGTGTTTAGTGTCGCCAAAGCGTGTTGAGAAAACTCAGTGTGATAATGTTCAACATGTGGAACAAATAACCAAACAAATAATAATTAGAAGAGTGCATACAAACTCAAGCAAATCCATACAAGTATCCTATATTACATATGAACATCACTTGCACAATAAGTATAAGGTTTTCAAGTTGTATTTATGTATGTTTTAATTTTTCACATATTTATATATTTTTTGGTTTTCCTCCCCTATTTTTGGAGGTTTTTGTATGCTCGTGTGGGTTGGAAAAGATGTGTCTTAGGCATGACCATAGAATGTGGCTATACATGCATACTTTAGGTGCATCGTTACTTACGGTGCAAACAGGATGGGTCATTGACAAAGCATCAAGGGGCTTTATTTGATGAGTCTTGCACTTTTGATTTTTTGTTTTTCAAGAGAGTGTTTGTGTCATATGGTATTGAGGTGTGAGATGTTTATTCTATTTTGTGTGAGTGATGTGTTGAAGAGATGTGATGATTGGACAACTTCCTAAGTGTGATGTGATTTTTGTTTGGGCCTTCGTGTAAGTTGAGTGTAGTTACTTGTTAGAATGGGTCTTTCTTCTAGGTCCCTTCTCCACATTTTCTTTGGGATTGGTATTTTTGGAGTACTTGTTGGCTGAATTTGTGATGTGATTGGTTGCAATTTAGGTATGCAAATCCTTGCTCTATTACTCTAGGCATCTAACTGCTTCTTTGGCACCCAAACATGTTAAAATCTTTGTTGCTCTTTACTTGGATTCTAGTGCCTTCTATTCCTTGTCGGCTTCTTACTTTCTTGCTTGGGGTCCGTCTTAAAGCTTTAACCTATTTCTATCGTCTTGATGGGAGAGGGTATTGATTCCTTGGCCACGTTGTCATATGACTTGTGTGGAATTTCTTCTCTCCTAGGCATCTCTATCTTGATCTTGTGTTCTTCTAGTGTCTATATCTTGAAGTTGTCTAGGTCTTCAGAAACTAAGTCTTTATCTTCTTCTTTTCCTTTGATGTGTTTGAATTTGCCTCTTTTACCTTATACACATCCCCCATGTAAGTAAATCACGTTGGTTTCCTTCATAAGGAGTCTTACTTTGGCCAAGTTATCCTCATATGGGGTGTATGGTGTATTAGCTATGTGTGTAAGCTCATTATTTCTTGTGATCTCGAATTTTTTTCATTTATAACATCGTCTCATATATCACTTGCACCATGAACAAATTGTACCCTTCTTCATCTTGACATTCCATCAAGGTTTATTTATTGACTACAACATCCAAGGTGGCCAACGCGTGCAACCAATCACTGCAACCAATCACAAGGCTCAAAGTCCTTGTCAATGAATCACATGAGATGTTAGCATGATCTTCTACTCACCTATCAATTTTTCACTGATTCTAGTCTAAAGTGTCGTTTCTTTGCTTCTTTCTTCTTCTCTTTGCACAAATTTGCACATCCACAAGTTTGTTTCCTCATTCATCCAATACTCCCTATGTTGATTCACCAAAGCAATCTTCAATAGCATAATCATCCACATTCTAGTATATAGCCTTCCACTCAAGTGGCGAAAGATTCTTGTATTCGTGTCTTGGTATTCTGGGTACACTATATTACGATCTCAATCATTGAAAACCTTAATTCTTAGGAAAGGTCATCCAAGTAGTAGTTCATTATTACTTACCTTTCCAAAGTCCCAAATGGCAAGCATGTTGTCAAACTCTGCTCCATAGGTTTGTAGGACAACTCTCTCTAGGAGATTCAATGGTTTGTGCATATGAGCATCTTCTACATGAAGCTTCATTCTAGTTAACCTTCATAGAAATTTTCCCCATTTAATCCACAAAGACTTGGTCACAATGGCTACACTTGACCCCTAAATCAATGATGTTCTTTGTGGTGTGATTATTGAAAGTGATAGGAATACAAGTTTTTCCTCCATCACCTTACTATATTCTCCCACCTTGTATAGGGGAATTTGTTTCATGTATATCTCCAATGTTGTGGTTTTTGGATCTACTCCTACATAATGATTCTTTCATCTTCAAACATTGTGTAAATTTTCTCATTCCCTATTTTCTCTTCCTTACAACTTTGATAATAATTACTCTGAGCTACCACCATTGCATCATGGTTGAAGAAGAGAAAATTTTAACCTTGCATTTAAATTGGACCAAGAATAAAAAAGAAAAAGAGGCTCTCTTTGTGTGCCACGTTGCGAAGAGAGGCAAGGAAATATCCCACATTCAACATCTATTCTCTATGTGTAGTCTTCATATAAGAGAGTGTGGTCATTTTTTTGTTGTAAGTGAAGAAGAGGGAGAGGGAGGAACTCGTTGTAGTGCTTCTCCTCTCTTTCACACCTAGGAGGCGATTGCACTGACTCCCTTATGGTAGCCATCGATGATGTGGGGCACAACCTTTTGGCTAGTAAAATCTCTGAATCATGCCCATATGACTTATCTGCGGATTCTATGTCCCACATATGATAATATGAAAGCCTAAAAAGGTCTCTATAAAGTGTATTTCAATTACTCTTCTTCTATTACGTAAAAAGGAGAGAGCAAGAGATTCAATAACTCCATGGGTGCCTACTTTTTAAGTTCACATGCACACCATTAAATGGCCACCTAAAGAACCTTTGGCCTACCCATTGAGTGAGTTTTATGGGGGGTCATGCATGGCTCCTTTTGTAGGTTTTAGAGGGAAAAAGGCTCGTGTATGGATCTAGAAAGTATGCCTAGAAAAATTGTCCACTAATCTCAAAATTAATCCATCTAGGTGGTGCTACACTAAAGCCTTCATAGGACAACCATGGCTCTGATACCAATGTTATTCATGGAACAAAAACTCCACAAAAAATCAACTAAGTACCAAGCACCTAACTTGCAAGGCCCACACTAGGGAGAGAGATGCACGTCTCCACTCAACAAACCCCTCCAATATATAACTTCAAGGACAATGGTACTCACCCTCAAGGGGACATGTGTACCTTCCATCAGATTGGTTCAAAAGGTGATCACATGTTTCCAAGCTTAGGAAATCACATTTCTTTCAAAAGAAGACCTCCAACCTCTCACATATCAGTCAAGTGTCTGAGAGAAGCTCTCAATCAAGCCCAAGGTGTTCAACCTTAGATAAATCAACCCTAGGATTCAAGAACCCTTCAAGAAAGGGAAAATAATCAATAAATCCCAAGGGTTTCACACCTAGAAACCCAAGGGTTCGACCCCTTAGACCCATGTAATCATATGATAAGCTACAACAAGAACTCTAGAAACTAAGGGTTAGAAATACTGTAAAGGGAATGATCATACTCATAAAGAACTGTCCAACACTGGCTGCAAAAGAGGCAAAGAAGAAAGAGGCTGGAATGGTTGTTGCAGAAGCCTCTACACCAAAAACGGAGTCTGCTAATCTTGTGCAGGAAGAAGAATGGGCGTTTATTACTGTTTGCAGTTTTGACCCATCTTCTCATGAGCAGTGCATGTCTGCAGTAGACTCAGATGTTTGGTACTTTGACAGTGGGGCGACCAAACATATTACCTCGCAGCAGAGTTTCTTCTCTTCACTCGAGTCTGCCCCTACAGGGAATACTGTTACATGCGCCAACAACTCCTCTTATCGTGTTATGGGAGTTGGCATGATCATTTTGACTACTGCTGATGGTAGTTCTTTCACTTTGTCAGATGCTTTATTTGTGCTAGGGATCAAGAAGAATTTGTTACCAGTTTCTACATTAGCCAAAATTGGTTTGGTTGTGAAATTTGTTGATGACAGATGTACAGTTCATGATCTGTCAAATGGCGATGTGATTATTGCTTCTGGCATTTTATGTCGTGGGCTGTATAAGCTCATAGACTATGAAAGATCAGTAAATGATTTGGCATGTACAGTAAATGATTCTCAGGCTATGTCAGATGCAAAGCTTTGGCATGCACGCTTTGGTCATCTGAATTTTGCTAGTTTGCTACGCCTGCAGAAATCTGAAATGGTGTCCTCTTTGCCCAAACTTGAGGCACCTGGAAAACATTTTTGTGAAGGCTGTATTTTGGGCAAAATGTAGCGTTCGTCCTTCCCAAAAGATGGTTCAATTCAGGCTACTCAGAAATTGTAGCTTGTACATAGTGATGTCTGTGGTCCTATGCAGACACCTTCTTTTGGGAATTATCTTTACTTTGTGACTTTCATTGATGATTGTTCCAGGCATGCATGGGTATATCCATTGAAGGCAAAGTCCAAAGTGTTCATGTGCTTCAAACAATTTTTGGTTTTGGCTGAAAATCTGTCAGCATGTAAAATGGGCACCCTCCGTTCAGATCAAGGAGGGGAATATATGTCTTCTGATTTTAATGCATTTTTGGCTGAACGTGGGATAAAACACCAGTGTACAATGCCGTATACACCTCAACAGAATGGAGTTGCTGAACGAAAGAATAGGTCACTCATGGAGATGGCGAGGTGCATGGTCAAGAGTCAGGCCTTACCACATAGTTTCTGGCTTGAGGTTGTCATGTGTGCAACATATGTACTGAATAGGTGTCCCACTAAAGCACTGCAGTCTATCACTCCATATGAGGCTTGGCATGACTACAAGCCATCTGTTGCTCATCTGCGTGTTTTTGGTTGTCTGGCATATGCAGTAGTTGTTGGTGCAGGGCAATCAACAATTGAAGTTTTAATGAAGGTTTGGAAGTAAAGGACTGAAGAAAAGTTCAAGTTATGAAGCATGGAGGAAGTGCATATTCAGAAGATGAAAATGTGTACACATATGTACATTAATTCAGAGATATTTCACTTATAGTCTTGTATAGTCATGATATTGTAATTATTTGCCTATATATACAAGTAAAAAGTCGGGGCAAATATGTGAGAGCATGTGGATAGAGAAATCAGTAGTTGTATGAGTCATTAGACATCTTAGAAGTGAGTTGAGTCTCTCTCATCACTCAGTTGTAAATTCCTTCAGGAATGAAAGAAAATTGCACCCGATGTTTCTGAGCATTCTCCTTCTCTGCTTGATCATTTCAAGAATCCTTTTGTAGATTTCTAAGTCCATAGTTAATGAGTCTATGATTAAATTTTGAGAGCCTAATTGTAAACAGGTTGTGAGAATTATGAGTAGGAACATTCATATGTGAAGAAGTGTTCACTGTTTCCTGAAATAGGCGCAATCTCGATGGTCAATGATTTGATCATTTCTCAGTGCAGAGGTTAAAGTTTTGCATGACTAAGGAGTCAAAATTTAAGTTAGAAGGTAAGCCATCTATGGCTAAAAGTATTTGCATAAATGGGTTCCAGATGGAGAGTACCAAGTGTTAGAAGTTACAGGTGTCTGAATCGACTTTTCAGAAGAGTAGTTTTAGACATAGGTAACTTGTTGAGATCATTTCTCAAGATTTACTAAATCTTTTGGATTGATTCAACTTGGAGAAGGTGCACAAATTATAGGCGACACCTTGTGCAAAGTTTCATAAAAAACTTTTCACACTTGATAAGTTAATGAGAGAGATATGTGCAGCAGACTTTCTGTGTAGTCATCTCCTTCACAAATTTTTCAAAATCTTTATAATTGATCATTGATCCTCTAAAATTGGTGAAGATTTGAGTTATTCTTGTTATAGAGGTGTTCTAATTACAAGAGTAGCTTGTTCTTTTGGAGATTAACACTCTCCATCAGTAGTGCCTGAACAACATCCGTAGAAAATTAGATGATAAAGCAGTGAAATGTATTTTTGTTGGGTATAGTTCTGAAAGTAAAGGCTATCGTCTGTATCATCCACATACTAAACACATTCTGGTTAGCCGTGATGTTGTTTTTGTGGAAGATGCTATTCAGCCATTGCTTTCATGTACCAAGGAGACATCTGTTAGCTCCAAAAAGACATACTTTGCTGCCTCTTTTTACAGGTGGACAGTCTAGTGGTGGTCCTAATGAGGCAACTTTTCTGCCTTTGCAGGTTTCATGTGATGATGTAGATAATTCCATTTCTGATGCAGATGTATATGATGCACTTATTGATGAGAGAGCTGATATTGAGCAGGCAAGAATTATGCCAAAATGGCTGGTGCAGACCTTGCGTGATAGTAAATTAGATGCACCTCTGTCATATCGTACTCGATCAGGCTCTCATAGTGCCTCTTTTGCATCAGATTGCTATGCTATGACTGCATCTAGTCTCTGTGATGAGAATGAGCCTGTTTCGTTTGATGAAGCACAAAATTCAGAGAATTGGATGGCTGCTATGCAATCGGAATATGATGCAATAATGAAGAATGGTACTTGGTCTTTATGTGACTTGCCTCCTGGCAAGAAGGCCATTGGCACTAAGTGGATATACAAGCTGAAGCGTAAACCTGATGGTACAGTTGTCAAGTATAAGGCTAGGCTTGTTGCAAAGGGTTATGCGCAGGAAAGAGGCATTGATTTTGATGAGACCTTTGCACCTACATGTCGTATGACTACTGTTCGGAGCATTTGTGCACTTGCGGCCCATCATGGTTGGAATGTACATCAGTTGGACATTAAAACAGCATTTCTGAATGGTGACTTGCATGAAGAAGTGTATGTTTTTCAGCCCCATGGCTTTGTGCAGAAAGGGCATGAAAACCAGGTGTGCAGGTTAAAGAAGGCATTATATGGTCTAAAGCAAGCACCACGTGCTTGGTATGAGAAGATACATGCCTATCTGATTGCACATGGTTTTAAGAACATTCCAACTAAAAGCACCTTATATGTTAAGCGTGCTAATGATGTGCTTCTGATCATTGTTGTCTATGTTGATGACATGCTGATCACTGGTCCTATTGAGAAGCATATTGCTGATTTTAAGGCTGATTTGCATGCCTCATTTGAGATGTCTGATTTAGGGCATTTGCATCACTATTTGGGCATTCAGTTTATGCAAGTTGATGGTGGAATGGCTTCACATGAATTTGATTTATTCTTACAGGACAGAGGTATAAAGAGAGAAGTCACAACAAGATATACTCCTGAATTGAATGGAGTGGCAGAGAGAAGGAACAGGTTACTAATTGAAGCTGCTAGGTCAATGTTGAATGAGAAGAAGTTACCTAATTACGTATGGGCAGAGGCTGTTTTCACAGCCACTTACTTGGTTAACGGGCTCCCATCCAAATCCTTGGATGGAATGACACCCTATGAAGCATGGAATGGCAGGAGACCTTCATTGGTCCATTGCAAAATATTTGGGTGCATTGCTTATGCACACATTCCCTTACAGATTAGAGGGAAGCTTTACCCTAAAGCTGAAAAATGTATATTCATTGGGTATGAACAAAACTAGAAGGGTTATAGGTTATACAATCCAACTAACAAATGATTTATAGTTAGTAGGGATGTAGTATTTGATGAAAATAATTCATGATTTGAAGATGATTGCAAGAAGATCAATTTACCTTATGATTTGGAAAAGGACTTTCCAACTCTCACTCAAGAAGATCAACAATTACCAGAAGATATCAATTCAGAGGATGAAGAGCAAATTGATCTCAAGGCTTGGAAGTCAAAAAGGCAAGGCCAAGATGAAGCAATTGGAAGACATTCGAGAGTCCTCCAATCAAGCACTCAGGAGATCTCAAAGGGAGAATAAAAAGCCCATAAGGTATGGCTATGATACATCATTAGTCACCAAACATTCTGTGTATATCACTAAAGACTCTATGACAAAAGAACCTACTTCATTTGAAGAGGCTAGTAAGAAGGAAGAATGGAGAGAAGCCATGCAGGAAGAAGTAGAACCACTTCAGGAAAACCATACTTGGGATTTGGTTCCCAAGAAGCCAAGCATGAAGGTAATAGGATCTAGGTGGATATATAAAATAAAAAAAAATTTAGGCGGTTTTATAAACATGTATAAGGCAAGGCTAGTGGCAAAGGGGTTTGCTCAAACCCATGGAGTGGACTATGAAGAAACCTTTTCACCTGTGGGAAAGATGACAATAATTAGGGTTTTGGTAAGTATTGCTCCTTCCAAGAATTGGAATCTATATTAGTTAGATATCAAGAATGCATTCTTAAATGGATGGATATCAGAAGAAGTGTATATGGCACAACCACCAGGGTTTGAAGATAAAGATAAATCAGGTTATGCATGCAAGCTAAGGAAGGCACTTTATGGCCTAAAGCAAGCCCCTAGAGCTTGGAATCATAGGCTTGTTACTTATTTGCAGGATCAAAGTTTTGTGGCTAGCAAGGCAGATTCTTCTTTATTTATATAGATGACCAACTTAGAAGTGATCTACTTATGTGTCCATGTGGATGTCATTATCATTACAGGGAATGATGCTAATGGCATAAAGCAGGTTAAGGCTCAACTAATGGAAGAATTCAAAATCAGTGATCTTGTTTTGTTAACATACTTTCTTGGTCTAGAACTTGTATATACAAATTCAGGTGTGTTTATTACTCAGAGGAATTATATCCATGATATGTTTGTAAAATTTAAAATAGAGAACACCAAAATTGCATGTACTCCCATGGAACTCAACCATAAGCTTAGTTCTCATGAAGGAGAACTCCTTGAGGATGTTACAGGTTATTAACAACTTGTGGGAAGTCTCCATTATGTCACGAGAAAGGAGATAAGGAAGAGAGCTCACAAACACACTCTCACTCTCAAGGAGAAGCACACACACAGATTGAGGCAAGGATGAATGATCTTCTTCTTCTTCTTCTTCTATTACATAAAAAGGAATGTACAAGAATGACCTAAAAACAAGAATACAACAAGTGTGTTAGAAGAAGCATTTTTTGAAGAGAAATTATTTGTAAAATGTCAAAAACTTGTAGAAGTATTTATACAAATGACATAAAAATGAGGAAGAGTCTTCCTCATGTAAATTAGAATCATATGTATTTTTTCTAGAATTTTTGGAAGCTCATTGATAGCATATTTTTAGATTAGAATGGAAAAGGACCAAAATTCAAGTGTGAAAAGGGACACTTGAAAATGTATAAAAGATAATTTCCTCTATTTTGAGAGGGTTGGTTGTATTATTTTTGCTATCCAAGTAATGTGAAGAGCTCTCCTACAGAAAATCATATTTCCTCCTTTCATGTAATTTCTTTAGATTTGTTGAGTCTATTCTTTGTGTAATCCATGGAATTTGTAAGCTTTATTTGTGTATTTCTGAGTAATGTGTATGAAGAGAGGTGATTCTTAGTGTATTGAGTAAGAAAGTGTAGAAGAACAAAGCTGGACATGGAAATTCTCAGTTTTCATAGAATCGTGATTGTCTTGTCTATGTGACAGGTATTGTTTTTGAAATTTGACTTCATAGTTGTGATCTACTGTGGAAATGGCACACTTTAGGCACAAAGATCATTGAAAATGCTGTCGTATAGCTCAAGATAATCAAAACCCTAGATATTTCTCTCCTTCTTCATAATTTCTCAGAAAAACAGTCATTTAACTCTTATTCTTGGATTCCATTAACTAGAAGGGGCTGTGGTCTTTGCATACTTCCCGGATTGACAATTTAAAGATGTGTAGTTGATCCTTTATGCTAAAATGATTGGAGAGGACAACTCCAAAGGGTAACAACAAACATTTTTTGGCGCCGTTGTCGGGGAACAAAGCAAAAGCTTCATTGAAGTTTTGGACCTTGCTGGATCTTCCATTGTTGATGGTATTTGAACACATTGAAAAGGTACTACTCTATAATCAAGCAAGAAAAATGAAGAGGTAGGTTTCTTTGCTTGTCTTTTGGGAAAAGAAAGCATGAGTTAACCTTTTGGGATAAAAGAATTTGTGAAATTCTTGCAAATTGATAGTTGCTCATTCATTTTAAGAGTAAAGTGCAGGTGTGAGGAAAAAATTGAATCAAGATTGTTAAAGGGAAGGTAAAATGTGACTATCTTTGCATATGTAGAGTGCTTTTTGACTAAGTACCAAGCAAATTTGTTAATCTTGGAAAAGATGACATGATTGCAATGAGGAAAGTCAAGTAAAGTAGCTATGTGCAAATTGATAGATCTATTTTCTTAGCAAAGGTAAAACAATAATCCTGAGAAAAGATTTATTTGCATCTTGAAAAAAAAAAGTGTGTGTGAGTTTATCTTTGCATGAATTGATACTTGTACTTCTTAGCACATATTTTCTTGGAAAGCTCTACTTCCAAACTGATTAGATTGCAAGCATAGAAGAGTATAACCAATCATGAAACAAAAGATCAATGGATCTTGAAACAAGAAAACCCTAAGTGAAGTGTTTACCTTGATTTAGGGCAAAATACTAAAAAAATTCATAAAATTCATTAAAAATTCAAACAAATTTCTTTTTTTTAGAGAGTTGGACAGGAGGATTGTTGTTTGAAAGTGGAGAGGGAAAAGTGAAAGAAACAAAATCTGGAAATTGAAAGAAAATAAAGAATTGTCTAGAGTAGAAGTTGCTGTTAAAATTTTTCAAAAAAATCTCTTTGAATGAGTTTGGTGGTGTATAATTGCAGGAGACAAGTGATCTGGAGTTGGTGAAGGACATTGGAGAAGACCAGGTGGAAAGAGAAGTCAAAAAGTGCAAAAGCAGGAAGTTCAGAGAAAAACACGATTCTCTTCACAGAATCGCGATTTTCGGTAAGATAAAGAATTTGACTTAGTTGCACTATTGGGTACTGAGGTAAGTGATTTTAAAAGGTTTTCATAAGTTGCATGAGTAAAGAAAATCAAAATTTCAAAATTTCAGTAAGAATTGAGCATCAAGTGATTAGATTGGAGAAGAATTCTCAAAAACTGGAATAAAACATAGTACAACTACCCTAATACATAGTTTTAAACAACAAAAAGATGAAAATGTGAGAGAGGTAGCTACGAGATTCAAGCAATACATTGATAGATGTCCAAGAGAGGAGGTACCATCCATGGCAAGACAAGTATCTCTATTCATAGAAGGACTGAGAAGTGCACAATTAAGAACCTTGGTGTATTATAGGAGATGTCCTGATCTAGGAGCATGTGTGAAAGAAGCAATAGACTTAGAGGATAACAGAGGACAAGATCTATTAGCATTTGATCAACCAAGAACAAATGAAGATAAAATCCCACCAACAAAATAATTAGCACAAGCCATTGCTAAAGCCCTAGAAGTTAGCACCAAGACAAATTTGATAAACACCAGGATAGCAACAAATAAGAAATGCTATAACTGTGGAGAAAATCATTTGGTACAACAATGTCCTTATCAAAAACCACAACATTTACAAGATATAAAAACACTCAAATATTGTACACTAGAAAGAAAATGGACAAACCATACTAGAGAAGAATGCTTCTACAATAAACAACCCATTAAAGAAAGAGAATATGTGAACCAACACAACTTACAAAGAGAATCTGGATTTGTTGAGCAACCAAGACCTGTACTTGGACAACAACCACCTTTACCAACAAATGTAGTACCAGTAAAATACACACCAATAGAAGAAGAAAGCTCAAGACTTAGATCATCTTACAGAGAGGAGTATCATTGGAATGAAGGATATCACGAAGATTGGGAAGGATATGAACAGAGAGAACCAGAACTGCAAGCCCTAGACTTGGGAAACGGGAGAATTGAAATGGACACAACTACATTCATGTACATAACTAATAATTACATGTCCAATCAGAAACCCCAATTCAAAGGGAGTCAAAAGATAACTTGTTATAGATGTGGGGGAGAACATTTCATTAGAGATTGCCCACAACCTCCTACACTAAGAATAGAAGGAGCCTATTGCAAGGATTGTGGTAGGGAACACTTAATAAAGGATTGTCCAAGAAACCCTCAAAAACAACAGAACACATCTAGTAACATACCATTGAAAACAGTTAACATAATGGAGCAAGAAGAATTGAGTGACCATGATCAAGTAACTGTAAATGCTATAACAAGAGCAGAAGCTAAACAACAAGAAACCACAAAAGAAACACACACACAGGAACATAAGAAAATGCCATGTCCAAAAGAAAAGAAAAACAGACAAAAAGGAAGATGGGAAAGAAAAATGAGAACGGGTAAAAATTTGGAAGATGAGACTATGGAACATTCAAACAATAGTCAACCACAAAATACACAGACTCAGGAAGAGGCAAAAAATTCACAAAGTCTGGAGACTCTAATAAGAGCATACAAGGGAAGAATTCAAGATGGACCAAATTCCATAGATCATGTGATGGTATATCCTATGCCAGATTTAGAGGATGAAAGAAGGCAAAGATGTAAACAAATCATACAGGAAACACAACTCAAAATGGGTGAACCAGACAATTATCAAACAATAGTTGAAGGAGCAAATGCAACAGAAATCAGGAAAACTATTGATCAGGAAGATAATTCACAAATAACCTTCCAAATCAATATAGACAAACACTGTACAATTTTGTACCACACCACAATGGAGGAGATAGTAAAATAAAATCCTCATTTACAACACAACATGAAAAAGTGAGAAACAAAGTCAAAGAACCTAGATCCACAACAACAAGAATTGAAAGAATTGTTGTACATACCTATTGATAAAATAGGAGGATACTATGAAGGAGAAGAAGGGAACTCAACCTTGAAAATACAATTTGGTAATAATCATGCCGAGGCCATATTAGACAATGGATCAGGAGTGGCTATCATGACTAAACAAACTTGGGAGAAATGGGGAAAAAAATGAGTTAATACCCACTAAAATGAGATTACAACTTGTAGATGGACACATAGAAAAACCCTTAGGAATATGGGAAAAAGTGATTGTGGAAATATGTGGAATAGAGATAGAGCATACTTTTGCCATAGTTGAATTCCCACAATCCACTTCATATGAAATCATTCTAGGAAGACCATTTATGAGACAAATGCAAATTGTGCAAGATTGGGGTAATGATTGTCTATATCTTCAAAGCAAAGGAAGGATAACTAGGGTGAATTTAAGAAATGGTCAATATTGTGATATGTCCCCTCAAGAATGGTTCAAAGTACATCAAAATCAAGAATTAAGTGAAGAATTAGGGAGTGAAGATCACAATGAGACAGAATCATCAATGTGGAAATGTAATGTGATAAGGAAACACACACATAAGAAAAGGATGATAAAAAAAGGAGATTTTCTAGGAGAAAGGAAATCACAAGATGAAAGCTACATACCACAGAAATTTAAAGATGAAGAATTTGAGCCTTATGGTTGGAATCAGATTTTGACCACCATGGATCTAGCTAATGATGAGTATGTGGGAGTAAAATTCCAAAATGAAGAAGGATATGATATCTTCCACATAGGAATACAAATGATAAAGGTGTCAGAAACAGAGGAAGATCAGGAGAAGGAATAATATTAAAAAATGGAAAAACACAATATTTCGAAGAAGTGGAAGCTATTGATGCTATAAAAGACAAAATCTCAAGAACGTATAAAAATAATAAGCACAAAAAAATAGAAAAAGATCAAGAAATTGAAAAAAATAAAAACACAAAGAAAGAAGATCAACAATTTGATGTACCTACAAACTTCAAGACCTATGAAGTAGAAGACATGTTACTTCTAAAAATATAACCAAAAAGAGAAAAGAAAAAAAGAGAGGCATATGACAATGAGGAACAAACTAAGAAGGTGATGATCACTCAAGAGGAGGGGGAAGAGAGACATATTGTCATAGCTGATGACATGACAAATCAAGAGGAGGAAGCATTGAAGAATTTGGCTAAAAGCTATAGGGATGTGTTTGCTTACAGTTACAAGGATTTGAAAGGAATTGACCCTAAAATCTGTGAGCATAAGATTCCTATTACTCCTGATGCAAAACCTAGCAAACAAAGACATTATACATTTAATGACAAATACTCTGCTAAAATAAAGGAAGAAATTGACAAGCTGCTGGCTGCAAATTTCATCTATGAGATTGAGTATACAGAGTGGATATCTCCTATAGTTGTGGTACCTAAAAAGAATGGGAAACTCAGGGTATGTATTAACTTGAAAAAAGTTAATGCTGCAACTATAAGGGATAGCTACCCATTACCCATAATAGACCATCTTTTGGAAAGAGTTGCAGGTAAAAATGTCTATAGTTTTTTTTATGGTTTTTCAAGATATAATCAGGTACCAATAGCTTTGGAAGACCAACATAAAACTAGCTTTTCCACAGAATGGGGAATCTATGCCTTTAGGGTTATGCCCTTTGGTTTACCTAATGCCCGAGCAACTTTTCAAAGATTGATGTGTCACATATTCAAGGAATTCCTTAGAAATATAATGGAAATTTATGTGGATGATCTTTGCACTTTTTCATTAAAAAGACAAGATCATTTGAAAGATCTGGAAAATATATTCAAAAAATGTAGAACATACAGAGTATGTTTAAATCCAGAAAAATGTGTGTTCTTTGTGAGGCAAGGGAGAATGTTGGGTCACATAGTTTCTAGAAATGGAATTTCAACTGATGAAAGAAAAATTAAGGCCATAGTGGAACTTCCAAGACTAACAAATGTAAAAGAACTTCAAACTTTCATGGGACATTGTGGGTATTATAGAAAATTTGTACACAAGTTTGCAGACATTGCAAAACCTTTGTATGCTTTGATCACAAAATTTGAGTGGACCAAAGAGTGTGACCAAGCTTTTGAGACTTTAAAAACTTGTTTGGTAACAGCACCAATTCTAAAAACTCCACAATGGAATAAAATTTTTCATGTTCATGTGGATGCTTCAAATTATGCTTTGGGGATGTGTGTTAGCACAACCAATAGAAGGGAGCAAATTAGACTTTCCAATTGCTTATGCTAGTAGGCAATTGAATTCAGCAGAAAAAAATTATACAACCACTGAGAGGGAAGGGTTGGGAATGATATTTGCTGTGAAACAATATAGACATTATCTTTTAGCCAACAAGTTTAAATTCTTTGTGGATCACCAAGCTTTACTCTACTTGGTAAACAAACCATGTCACACAGGTAGGATAGTCAGATGGTTTCTCCTACTGATGGAATTTGAATTTGAGGTAGTGGTCAGACAAGGAAAAACTCATTTGAGAGTAGAACATATGTCCAGAATCCAAATCAAAGAGCCAAGTTCACCTTTAGATGATGACTTACTAGATGCATATCTGTTCAAAATAGAAACTATTCCTGAATGGGCCATGACTTTAGTATCTTTGCTAACCATGGGACCTTGCAGAACATCTGGAAACAACACACATCTGGTATTACAAAGTAGGAATTTTGTGCTGCTATCTGGACATTTGTATCATCTTAATCATATAGGTATATTGGAATATTGTACTCCAGAAGATGAGCAGCAGGCGTATTTAAGAAGAGCTCATTGTTGGAATCCCTGTATTCATGCTTCCATGATAGTCACCCTAAATAATCTCAATAGGATGGGAGTACATTGGCCTAATAAGATTCAAGATGTAAAAAAATATATTTCCAACTGTTGGGAATGCCAATCCTTGCAAAATTCAAAAATTATAACTTTATACTGGTTTCAGAAAAATCCA
Source organism: Ceratopteris richardii (assembly GCA_020310875.1). Taxonomy (NCBI): domain Eukaryota; kingdom Viridiplantae; phylum Streptophyta; class Polypodiopsida; order Polypodiales; family Pteridaceae; genus Ceratopteris; species Ceratopteris richardii. The sequence goes on from CM035431.1 coordinate 126,518,953, forward strand.
GATTGGAGTGCAAACATAATTGAGGAGTTGAAAAGAAAGAAGAAAGGAAAGCCAGTAAGAGCTAGTGCAGACTCAAGGAATCTACAAATGATTTCTGAAGAGTATCAACTGATAGGAGATCAATTGTACAAGAAAGGGATGGATGGATATTTAAGAATCTGTGTTCCCGAAAATAGATATATGGAAATGTTAGAGATGGCACATTCTGGAGTGGCATGAGGACATTTTTCAAGTGAAAGGACTGCTAAACTCATATTATATTCTGGTTTTTGGTGGCAAACTCTATTTCCTGATGCAAGAACATATGTGAAAAGATGTGACATTTGTCAAAAAGTGAGTCAACCAAATAAAAGAGACAATATGCCATTAGTACCACTTATTTCAACAAGAGCATTTAGTAAATGGGGGTTGGATTTTATTGGACCCATACATCCTCCAGCAAAACAATCCCATGCTGAATATATACTAGGAGCCACAGATTACCTAACCAAATAGGCAGAGGCTAGGGCTACAAAAAGGAATGATGCTCAGACCACTGCAAGATTTCTTTATGAAAAAATTATCACCAGATTTGGATTACCAAGTGAATTGGTAAGTGATAGGGGGACTCATTTTTTGAACCAAATAATAGAAAACATAACTGAGCATTTCATGATTAGTCATAGAAAGTCAGCCCCTTATCATCCACAAGCCAATGGATTAGCAGAAAGTACTAATAAGGTACTATGCACTGTTTTGTCAAAATTGGTAAATACGAATAGGAATGATTGGGATTTGCAACTTAATCATGTCTTATGGGCTTATAGAGTAGCATACAAAACTGCACTTGGAACCACACCATTTAATCTGGTATATGGACAAAATGCAGTTCTACCTTTAGAATTCCTTATTCCAACACTAAAGGTGGGTAGTCAGTACAAATGGACTGGACATGAGTTATCTAAGAGAGTGGTGGAATTGGAAAAACTTGGAGCTTCCACACTTCAAGCAATCATGAGCATATATGCAGATAAGAGAAGGCAGAAAGCTTATCATGATGTTCATATTAAAGAAAACGATTTGCAAGAAGGAGATCTAGTCCTGGCATATACAATTAAAGAACATAAAAAAAAAATCATAAAAAAGGACATGGGCCTTATATTATCAATCAAATAAGTAATAGTGGAGCTATCCAATTAGCTAATATAGATGGAGAAATCATGCCAAATTTCATAAGTGGATGCAGGGTAAAAAGGTATGATCTTCCATTAACTGTTTTTGAATGGAGAAGGATACATCAAGCTCAAAACAGGAAAAAAGAAGAGGAAAAAATTAGGCATGAGGCTCAACAGGAGGCTAAGGAAAGGATAAGAAAAATCAAGGAAATTAGAAAAGTTCTCTTATGTGAAACACCTTTAAGAGTGAAAGAGCATTTGCCTGTTATAAGAATGAATCTTCATAATGAGAAAATCAAGGTTTTCATAGATTCAGGTGCACAAGTTAATCTAATCAGTTCAGTTTTGTTGGATAAGTTTAACTTAAAAAGGACTGAGAGTAAAACATTTATCAAAACAGTGGAAGGACAGATTAGACAAAGCTTGTCTTCACCATCTATTAAAGTTAAGTTCAATGAAGAATATATGAAAATAGATTGTGAAGAATGGTATGATGACTGAGAAACTGATTTTGGGACAACCATGGCTCATGCAAGGTAAAGTAATTTTGGATTTTGAAAATATGAAGCTTAAGTTGACAATAAATGACAAAAGGTTTTTAATGTTTTTATTGAGTGTTGAAGAACAAGAAGATCAACAAGATATCTATGACACAGACTTGGAGGGATTTACTTTTTCACTAGAAGTTACAAAGGAATTACAAACAAAACTTCTTTATGATCAAATCTAATTGAGTCAAGAAGAGGAGGAAATTGAAGAAACCAAAGGTGTTGAAAAGACAGAAAGGTGGAAAGTGTGGAATAATCAGAAGCATCTAGGCATCAAGACAGAAAGAATGTGGGAACAAAGTACATACAAGCACTGCTCATCAAAACAATTTTCCAGAACTAAATGGATTTGGAAGCCAAAAACTTCCAAGCAGAGTTTATCAAAAGAAGATTGTTTTATTCCTAGAACAAAGTCAACAGGAATCAAGTATCAGTGGGTAAAAAAATCAGATCTGATTCAATGGAAAGAAAACAAGGATGACAATACTAAAATAGCTCAAAAGCATGAAGAGTTACAGATGAAGGAAAAGGAAAAATGGTCATCTGATACACACTTGGGATTCTTGATAAAGAATTCAGAATTTCACCAGAAGGAAATTATGACATCTTGGAAATTATTTCCATTTACTCTACCTCATCCTCTTTCTAAGAAAAGAAATAGGAGGGGAAGAGAGAAAAGAAGAGGAAATTATTATTAAAAAAAGAGAGAGAAAAAGAGAAAAAAGAAGAAAACAAAAAGAAAAGAGGAAGAAAAAGAGAGAAAAATTAACAATTCTTTTGTTTATATAAGTTATATAGCACAAGCAAGATATAGGTTCTAATTTAGCGAAGAATATTTAGATGAGTTTGTTCAAAAACTTCTAACGGATAGAGAATCGAGAATGGAATTTATCAAAAAAATGCATAATGAATATGAAGAACAGATTGTGAATTTTGCTCTTAACAAAGGAATAAACCCAGACCAACACCATTGGGAGCAGATGGTATACCATTTTGTATGATAATGGAACGTATTAAAAATTACCAGCTTGCAACAGTAGGACTATCACCTAATAAATATTTGGAATATGAAGAGGATATGAATGTCACTAAGGAATTATTTGAAAAAGCTAATCCTAAATGGAGGAACAGGTGGTTAGATTCCAATAAGGAGTGTAGGAAAATCTGGAAAGAGGTACCTATTCAGCTAAAGATCAATCCAGCCCATTGTCCAGTAGCAAGAAGAAGGGAATGGATAGTATTTTGGGAAAGGAGGAATGTAGGACAGATTCCAGCAAAACGGCTGAACTTTCCAAAGGTAGCAGGACCTAAGGCAGGAACATGGCCAACAAAGAAGTACATGGTTGATACAGCAGAGTCTGTTATATCTACATATAAAGATGTCAATGATCCAGCTTGTATTCTATTAATCAGAGTAATGCGACTCATAGTAGCATGTATAGAAACATTTACAGATACAGATGTCAGAACCCTCAACTACATTGGATTTAATTCACCAACTAATGCCTTACTCTTGGATCTCAGTGAAACCCCAAACAAAATTTGCTTAATGACATATTATAGTAGAATAGTATTTTTGGGTAGTCATTATCTTCAGGTTTTTGAGGATGCCTTTGATTATGGATTTTTTGAAAGAGAATCAGAAATCTTTGGAGATTTATCAGTAGTTACAAAGTCTAGACTCACTGCATATGAAGCTGCATACACACAATACCTGAAGAAAGATGTAATAGACAAACCAAAGGCAATTGTACAATGGAGGAAAGCTCTATTTGAGATGGTGAATAATTTGAACATTACCGAAAGAAAAATTCATGATCTATTGTCACAGGTTTATCAAAGAAAGAAGAAGTGAAGGAAGCTCTCACAACTTATCTACAAGAATATTTTTTGTCAGGAGCCAAAAAGTCTAGGAGGGGAAGAATGTTAGAAGAAGTAATTTTTGAAGAGAAATTATTTGTAAAATGTCAAAAACTTGTAGAAGTATTTATACAAATGATGTAAAAATGAGGAAGAGTCTTCCTCATGTAAATTAGAATCATATGTAAATAAGAGTCTTCCTCATGTAAATTAGAATCATATGTATTTTTTCTAGAATTTTTGGAAGCTCATTGATAGCCGAAAGTGATGGCACATTTGTTCCTTGCCAGCTCACTCATTCGGATTTTTCCTTATGTAATGATCTTTATATATTGCACTTGTTGTATTCTTGTTTTTAGGTCATTCTTGTACATTCCTTTTTATGTAATAGAAGAAGAAGAAGATCATTCATCCTTGCCTCAATATGTGTGTGTGTGCTTCTCCTTGAGAGTGAGCGTGTGTGTGTGAGCTCTCTTCCTTATCTCCTTTCTCATTTCTCGTGACATGGTATCAGAGCCAGCGTGGCTGCAGAGAGCTCGTGGAGAAGGTGACGGTGAAGAGTACGCAGCAAGGCATTGAGAAAACGTGATTCACAAACAACCTCTGTTTGCTACGAAAATCGATGTGAAGAAAATATTTTTGAGAGTTATCCCTTTAGGATCACTAGTTTTTGTCATATCAAAGTTTTGGAGCCATCTCGACCTCTGTTTCGAGCTTGCAAGGTGGGACCCGCAAAAAAAAACAGGTCAGTTTCAAAAACTATAACTTGCGTTGTGTTCGGCAACACTCATATATTCCAGATTGTGAAGTCCAAGCGATTCCGTGTACTATTGATGCATGAAAACTATGTTTTTCTGAGATCGAATTGTCATGTCATAGTGCGATAGTGTCCAAGCAGAAGTGCTGCTTGTAGTGTTTTGCAGTGTTGTGAGTTGCTGCAAAAATGGCAAACGCAGATGAAATGAGTGAGCTTATGAGCGATAGCTGGATAAGAACAACTTCCATGCTTAGAGATTCAGAATGAAGAACTTCTTTATGGGAAAAGGCTATTGAAAGTACATCGAAGGAGAGAATGAAAATGCTTCGTAGTTACCAGAAAGGAATCGGACTGCAGATAAGGTAAGAGCATATGAGGAATGGAATCAAGGAGCATGAAAGGTAATGTATTGGCTATCTGTTAGCATACAAGATAGCATGATTGGACACATACACAAGACTCCAAAAGAGGCTTGGAACAGTTTGGTCACATTGTATGAGACCAATAATAAGGCACGGAAATTGCAACTCAAGAACGAGCTGCATACATTCGAGAAGAAGAGCATGTTGGTAAGTGACTACATCTTGAAAATCAAAAGCATATGTGAGTCACTTGCATCTATTCGCATGAATGTAGATGATGATGATGATAAGGTGGAAGTGTGTCTTCGTGGTTTAGGAGCTGCATATAAGCAGTTCCAAACTTCTATATAGACCAGGGAAAATATTCTGAATTTTGTTGATCTGGTCTCTATGCTGATTATTGAAGAAAAGAATCTTGGTGGGGATTCAAACTCCCAAGGAAAATCTAGTTCTGAGCAGGTATTCTACTCTGGTAGAGGAAGAGGCAGAGGTAGAGGTCTTGGAAGTGGAAGAGGAAATAGTAACCAAGTCCAAAGTCAACAATAGAATCATGCAGGAGGAAGAGGACAGTTTTGAGGCAGGGGGAGCCAAAGAGGCCACAAAAATTTCCAAAGAAATGATTCAAGTAATGACAGTAAAGGATGTTGGATTTGTGGTAAACCTGGACACTTTGAAAGTGATTGTAGGTTGAAGAATCAAAATAACAAAAGGCAGCAGAATAACTATGCATCCACAAGTGAAGATGATTCTGAGAAGTTGTTCATGGTTCAACATCACATGATGAATACGATGTTTGCTGGTGTTTCAAAATCAAATGATAATGTATGGTATATTGATTCGGGTGCTTCAAATCACATGACCAGTCATGTGGAATGGTTTAGTACTTTGTAGAAATTGCCAGTTCCTAGATATGTTGAAACAGGTGATGACACATCACATCCTATTGGGCATACAGGAAACATAGCACTATCGATGGAGAATGGAAAGGTAAAGCACCTTGCTGATGTGCTGCATGTTCCAAATATAACAAAGAATATGATTTCTGTTGGACAAATGGTTGACTATGGATTACAAGTCAGGTTCAATGCTGATGGATTACATGTAGAAGAGTACAAGAAGGATGGATGATTGGTTGCCAAAGGAAACAAAGTGGGTAGGATGTTCACCTTAAATGTGAAGATTCCTGAAATGAATGCAGCCATGTTTGTAAAAGGTGCAGGAGTTATTGCAGATATAGAGATGTGGCACAAACGGATTGGACATGCAAACTTGCAAAGGCTGAAATTGATGCACTCAAAGGAGATTTTCCATGGACTACCAAATTTCAAAGTTGCAGAAATGCAAAAGGTATGTGCAACATGTCAATTTGGTAAACAATCAAGAGCATCATTTCCACATGACAAGCATGTTAGTGAGAATGTACTAGAAGTAGTGCATACATATGTTTGAGGTCCAGCAAAGACCACATCTATGGGCGGTTGCAAGTTTTATGTTACTTTCATTGATGAACATCACGCAAAGTATGGGTATATTTCGTGAAAGAGAAGAGCGAGGTGTTCAGTCACTTCCAGAATTTTAAAGCTATGGTGGAAAAGCAGACAAGGAAGTACATTTAGACATTAAGATCTGATGGAGAAAGTGAATACATGTCAAATGAGTTCAGCATTTTTCTAAAAAATCATGAAATTTGGCATCAGTTTTCATGCAAGTACACACCACAACAGAATGGTGTTGCTGAATGCAAAAATAGACATATTGCAGAAATAGCAAGAGCCTTGATGGCTGAGAAGAATATGCCTCATTGTTATTAGGTAGAAGTTGTGCATACTGCTGTATACATCATGAACAGAACTCCAACTACTGTTGTACATCAAGTTACACCAGAAGAGAAGTTTATAGGTAAAAAGCCAAACTTATCACATCTGAAAGTTTTTTCTTGTATTGCATATGTCCATGTCCTAGATGAATTGAGGATGAAGCTTGATCCAAAAGTAGAAAAGTGTTTCTTCATTGGATACTCCCTTGAGCAAAAGGGATATAGATGTTATAACCCACTCACACAACGGGTAAAGGTGAGTAGAGATGTGGTATTTGATGAAATGTCAAGCTTCTATGCAAATGCCAAAGAAGGACTGAATCTTGAACCAAATGACAAAGAAAATGCTAAAAAATCAAGTGCAAAATCTCAAGTTTTGAGTGGACCGGATGCATCACCAAGCAATAGTTCCAACTCAAATCCATGGAGTGGAAGATTGCGTGGAAATTCCAGTCCTGCAAATTCATCAAATACATCCAAGAAAGGTAAAGAAAAGCTTTCTACAGGTCATAAAACATGTGTAGGTTTTGAAGTCGTTGATGGAGATTCAAGTGGTTCAAAAAAGAGTCTTGATGAGGAACTTGGACTGCCCTCTATGAAGACTCCAAGAGCAAGAAGGGCACATGGAGATGATACAAGGAGAAGTGACCCAGGACCAAGAAGATCTTGGAGGATGCGGAATTCAGTGCAACGATTGACATATGACAGTTATATGGCTCGTCATTGTGCCTACATGACAAAGGTAATACAAAATGTTGAACCTTCTTGCTTTGATTGAGTCACAAGAAGAAGTATATATGGACTAGCCACAAGGATATGAAGATTCAAAGCATCCAGAATATGTTTGCAGGTTGCAAAATGCTTTGTATGGGCTGAAGCAAGCCCCTCGTGCATGGCATGTAAGGATTGCTGATTACTTAACCAACATTGGGTTTTCTATGTGTGATACAGATCACTCACTATATGCAAGGAAAGCTGATGATGGCATCACTATTGTGGCTATTTATGTTGATGACCTGATTGTAGGTGGTGATAATGAAGGAAGCATTAAAGAGGTAAAACAACTTCTTATGCAGGAATTTGACATGAAGGATCTTGGTGTGTTGCGCTATTTCTTGGGCATTGAGTTTATACATACATGAATAGGTATATGGATGTCGCAAAGGCAATATGCCTTGAATATGCTGCAAAAGTATGGTATGGCTGATTGTAAGCCAATTTCTATGCCATTAGATCAGAATTTGAAGTTGGATACTACATCAAGTGAAGCATTGGAAAATGCTGCTATGTACAGGAAAATTGTGGGAAGTCTTATATATCTCATAATTACAAGGCTTGATCTAAGTTATATTGTTGGACTTGAAAGTCAATTTATGCAGGTTCCCAGGAAGCCACATTTGGATGCTCTGAGGTGCACTTTACGTTATGTGAGTGCTACTTTGGATTATGCATTGTTTTATGAGGCTGGTGTAGATTTGCAGGTTTATGGATACATCGATGTAGATTGGGTTGGTAGCATTCCAGATAGAAGATCTATTAGTGGTTTTCTATTCTCACTTGGGAGTGTAGCTATTACATGGAGCAGCAAGAAGCAACCCACTGTTGCTTTGTCGAGTACAGAGGCTGAGTTTAGAGGTGCTGCAATGGCAGCATGTGAGGCATCATGGCTAGAAATGCTACTTGCAGATTTAGGTGTGGAAGTGGGAAAGCCTATCACCATTTAATGCGATAATCTTAGCAGTATATAGTTAGCACAGAATCATGTTTTCCATGCTAGAACAAAGCATATCGAGGTACATTATGACTTCATCAAAGAGAAGGTATTAGCAGGCGATATTGATCTTGTTTATGTGAGGAACAGATGAGTAGGTTGCTAATATTTTCACCAAAGCATTAGGAGCTGAGAACTTGAAGAAGTTTCGAGAGATGCTTGGATTACAAGATATGGCATTGAGTTTGAGGGGGAGTGTTGAGATATCAAGCTCAACATGTGATGATCCAGGATGACACGTACTAGTTTTTTGTTTCTCTAACATGTATAGTGGTCATGCCGGTATATGTTAGGGATACTTCATTGAGCTTTATTAGCTTTATCTACCGAGAGTGATAGCACATTTGTTCCTTGCCAGCTCACTCATTTGCGGACATTAGGTTTTTCCTTATGTACTGATCTTTATATATTGCACTTTGTTTGTTACCCTTTGGAGTTGTCCTCTCCAATCATTTTAGCATAAAGGTTCAATTACACATCTTTAAATTGTCAATCCAAGAAGTATGCAAAGACCACAGCCCCTTCTAGTTAATGGAATCCAAGAATAAGAGTTAAATGACTGTTTTTCTGAGAAATTATGAAGAAGGAGAGAAATATCTAGGCTTTTGATTATCTTGAGCTATACAACATCATTTTCAATGATCTTTGTGCCTAAAGTGTGCCATTTCCACAGTAGATCACAATTATGAAGTCAAATTTCAAAAACAGTACCTGTATCACACATAGAAGACAATCACGATTCTGTGAAAACTGAGAATTTCCATGTCAAGCTTTGTTCTTCTACACTTTCTTACTCAATACACTAAGAATCACCTCTCTTCATACACATTACTCAGAAATACACAAATGAAGCTTACAAATTCCATGGATTACACAAAGAATATCTCAACAAATCTAAAGAAAGTACATGAAAGGAGGAAACACGATTTTCTGCAGGAGAGCTCTTCACATTACTTGGATAGCAAAAATAATACAACCAACCCTCTCAAAATAGAGGAAATTATCTTTTATACATTTTCAAGTGTCCCTTTTCACACGTGAATTTTGGTCCTTTTCCCTTCTAATCTAAAATACCTTATTGGAACTTTTCGCTTGACCATTGGCTTAGGGATGGTATGGGGTTGATTTTTTGTGGATGACTAAAAATTCATTCATTAGGGATTCTATTACTTCGTTAAGGAAATGCGTTCCTCAGTCACTCACAATCTCAATTGGTAATCCGAAACGAGTGAATATATGCTCAAAAAGGAACTTAGCAGTGGTTTGAGCATCGTTCCTTCTAGTAGCCTTTGCTTCTACCCATTTTGTCAAGTAGTCAGTGGCTACTATGATGTACTCAGCATGTGATCCTTTGGCCGGTGGAGAAATGGGTCCTATGAAGTCAATACCCCATTTAGAGAATGCTCTCGCACAAACCATAGGTCGCAATGGCATGTCATCTCTCCGAATTGGGTATTTGGCTCTCTGGCATGTCTCATAACTTTGTACATATGTTTGAGCATCCATATGTAAAGTTGGCCACCACAAGCCTGCGAAAAGGATCATTTTTATAGTTCTTTTGGCGGAAAAATGACCTCCTGCTGCACCTACATCCACCATCTCTAATATGGGTAAATAATCTCATTCATGAATACATAATCGTAATTGGTCGTCTTTTCCTCTTCTAAACAAGTTTCTTTCTATGAGAACATAATCCTTGCTCATCTCCTCTAGGGATCGTTTTCTAGCCAAGCTAACTCCTTCCTCATGTTCTCTTGTCTTTAGGAATTTCACTAATGTTTTGCTCCAATTGGGTGCTATCGTTGAGAAAGGTATGGACGTATGATCCTCTGGGATTGTCTCCTGGCATTCTGCACAATTACTTACATAGTCATGGACATTTTTGGGCATCTCAGGCTAGTATACTCCTAATCTTTTTAATTCCCTGATGGTTCCATGAGTCCCTTGGTGTGTTCTCCATTTGTTCACATGTGCGTGTTCGATTAGCTTCGTTTGTTTGTCTTCCTCGACACATCTTAGCAATACCCCATTGGGTTCCTTATAGTACATGCTTCCCGCAATGATATGCAAGTTCCTTGATTGTAAAATTTCCTTTTTACTTTCCTTATTAATAGAGTGTTGTGGACCATGAGTAAGTATAGGAATTAATTTCTCTGCCCACTTTGGACAAACTTCCAGATTGAACAAATAAGTTTCTGGCAGATCATTGGGTACTCCATTAGGTGGTTCTCCGTGTGTTAACCTTGAAAGATGATCAGCTCTCACATGGGTGTTTCCCTTCTTTACTATCACCTCAAAGTCGAACTCCATTAATAGTAGGAACCATCTTATCAATCTTCCCGTGTTGCAAGGCTTATTGACTAGGTACAATAGAGCCTGATGGTCTATGAAAAACTTGAACTTGTTGGCTAAGAGATAGTGTCTAAATTTCTTCACTGCATAGACCATTCCTAATCCTTCTCGCTCGATAGTGGTATAATTCCTTTCAGCTTGATTTAGTTGTCTGCTTGCATAGGCAATTGGATGATCTAATTTTCCTTCATCAGCTGGTTGGGCTAATATACATCCTATTGCATAATTAGACGCATCAACATGAATATGAAAAGGCTTGTTCCAATTTGGCGTTTTCAGAATTGGGACCGTGCTAAGCCTCTTTTTCAACTCATTGAATGCCTTTTCGCACTCTTCTATCCAAGTGAATTGAGTTAAGAGACCATACAGGGGTTTGGCGATTATGGCATCACATGTGGATAAACCGACAGTAATATCCACAATGTCCCATAAATGCTTGCACCTCTTTCGCATTCTTTGGTCTAGGAAGCTCTAAGATGACCTTAATCTTGTCCTCATCTGTGGATATTCCATTTCTAGAGACTATGTGTCCTAGGATTTTCCCTTGTCTCACCATGAAGACACACTTCTCTGGGTTTAAACAGACTCTGTACTGTCTACATTTATTAAATATCTTTCTCAACTCAGGAATATGATCGTGTCTTTGATTGGAGTATGTACATAGGTCATCTACATATACTTCCATGCTCTTTTTCAAAAATTCCTTGAAAACATGACACATCAATCGTTGGAAAGTAGCTGGTGCATTAGTGAGTCCAAAAGGCATCACTCTGAAAGCATAGACTCCCCATTCGGTCGCGAATGCGGTCTTATGTTGATCCTCAGTAGCAATAGCTACTTGATTGTATCCTGAGAATCCGTCTAAGAAGCTATATACTTCTTTTCCTGCTACTCTTTCCAATAGATGGTTCGTAATGGGTAATGGGTAGCTATCACGTATGGTGGCTGCATTGACCTTTTTCAAGTTAATGCACACTCTCAATTTTCCGTTCTTCTTAGGCACAACTACTAGTGGTGATACCCACTCAGTGTGTTCTATCTCATATATGAAGCCTACCGCTAGTAGTTTGTCTATTTCCTCCTTAATTTTAGCAGCATATATCTCATTGTATGTATATGGCCATTGTTTCGATAGTTTGGCATCTGCCGTCATTGGTATCCTATGAGAACAAATCGAGGGTTCCACGCCTTTGAGGTCCTTATATGTCCATGCGAACACGTCTCGATATTCTTGGATCAGTTGTATTAACTCTTCCTCCTCCTCCATCGACACGTCTTTGCCTATATAGGTACTTCTTTCTTCTCCCTCTTCCACTGTTACTATGATCTTTTTTGTTTGTTCTTTGTTGTCGTATGCTTCTCCATCTCGAGCCTCTCGTTTAGGCATTTGAATAGCTATCTTTCTCTCCTCTACTTCGTATCTTTTAAAATGTTCAGGAACTTCAAACAAATCTAGGTCTGGCCCAGTTTTACTCATTTCTCCTTCTTGTTCTTGTACTCTAGGAGCAGCTTCTATTGCCAAGATCTTTGTCGGTTCCTGTTTCCCTTTGGTTCGAATGGTGTCTAGATAGCTGTCTTCGGAATCGAATTCTAGTTCCATTTCTATACTCTCATACTCCTCCTTCCACTCTTTTTCCAAGATTTTCCCTTCTTCTACTTCTTGAAGGACAACCATATAAAGATTTACATCATATCCTTCCTCATCTATGCACTCGTTCATTGTCAAGACTTCCTCATTTACACACACGTCTAAGGTTGCTAGGATTTCCATCCATCCATGCAGTTCAAAGGTTTCATCAGGAAAGATTTGCGGCATGTACCTTGGGTCCTCTACAGGTCGGTAGTTAAGATGTCCTATTGGCCACGCCTGTCTTTTACTATCCTCTTTCTTGGCTTCTTTGCACATCCATAACTGGGCGTCCTCGTGCATCCATGATTGGTCACTTGTTCCAGCACTATGAATAGATAGGTTGTCTTCCTCCTTGTGTATGGGATTCCATTGTAGTGGAGTAACGTCTCGATATGCAAATGTATGCAAGTTTATCTTGGTTGTATTTCCTTGATGTTGTAGGTACAACGAATCTCTTCCCCAGTCTTGTACTACTCGCATTTGTCTCATGAAGGGTCGTCCTAATATCATCTCATAATTATTAGCCTTTTCAAACTTACAAATTGCTAGTGTGTGTTCAAATTCAACTTCACATGTATTCAATTTGATTCTTTCCAATATTCCTAAGGGTTTCTCCACATGGCCGTCTGCTAATTGGAGCTTCATGCGTGTGGGTCGTAAGGCACGCTTTCCCCATTTCTCCCAAATTTCCTTCGTGGCGATTCCTACCCCGGCTCCCGTGTCTAGTATAGCCTTGGTCATGTACCCATTGTAAGTGACAGGTAGACATGTATTACCTTCATCTCCTTCACTAAATTCACCCACTTTATCAACTGGGATTTGTATTTTAGATGTGTTTTCTTCTCCCTTTCCTTCCTTTTCTTCTTTCTCTTGCCCTAATTCTAATTGACTCGCTAATTGCCTCCATAATTGTGGTTTCACCTGAAGTAATTCTTCCACGGTTAATTTGCATTGTACTTTTGTCTTCTTAAGTTCTATTAAATTGTGTGAACTCTTCTCTGACTTTCCTTTTCCTTTTCCATGTACTGTGGGTGCTCGTATTATCACAGATTCCTTTTCGTATTCTCCCATGTAATTAGGCAATGTTGAAATGCTTTGGGTTTCTTCTCTATTTCTATCGAGTCTTGATGCTTCCTCATATACTTCTTCTAGGTTGGGGTTTGGTTGATAGACTTCTACATCTATTTCCTCAAAAGGAGGCTTAGTAGCTCCATTCCTCTTCCATTGTTCTTCTCGGATTCTATTCCATAATTCCTTCGGCCATTCAGCTTCTAGGTCAGGTATGGTCGACATTAGTTCATCCTGAGTTCTTATTTGCTCTTGCTTGCCATCCTTCCCTTTAGGTTCTTCATCCGAGGCTCTGACATGTTCTTTATATTGATTATCTGGTATTCTCGTCTCTGGGAGGGTTGGAATGGTCTTTTCTAGGGTTGCTTGTGCAACCTCTATTAGCTTTCGACATATTGCAAGCCTTTCTTTTTCTAATTCTCCTTGTGGGTAAAGATTTTCATGTTGTTCTACTTTCGGTCCAGTCTTAATTCTAGCTTGGTAAGCTTTCAACCACATGTCTAGGTCGTCGAATTTTGGGTCAGCTAAAATGGATTCTGGTTTCTCCACTTCTTGGATAGGTGGTGGAATGAGCGCTTCTTTCTGAATTTCCTATTGTTTCTATTCTTTCATATTTATAGTTTGTTTCTTATTATCACAACTTTTGTTTTTCATCCATTTTTCTTTGAGTTTTTCTCTTCTTTCCTTCCATTTCTGGGCTTTAATGTTCTGGGTACTCTCACGTGGATCCTCAGAATCTTCAACTATTTGAATCTTGGGGCTTACCGTTCTTTTGCTCTCTCGTTCCTGTTCTCGTTGTTTTCCTTTTTGATCTTTCATTTGAGCTCTGGTAATGGCCTTTAAAGGTACAATATATTCCTTATCACTTCCAGATGCTTCTATCACTTCAATTACATTAATTGGCGCAGTGTCTTGGACTTTGGTTGGATTCTTAGGGTAGTCCCTGAAAAGATGTTCCTTTCCGCAATCATTGCAATATCCTTCCCAAGTCCTAGGGGGTGGTGGATTGTAAGGTCGAGGACATTCTCTAATAAAATGGTCTCCTCCACATCTATAACAAGGTCCTCTCGGCACAGGTGGCCTAATGGGTGGTCTCATGGGTGGCGGGGCTTTAGGGGCAGTATACATTAGAGTTGCAACCTCTGTTCCATAGCTCTGGTCATAGTTTTCGTATCCATAGTAAGCCGAATCATAGGCTGATTCATACTCTAACGTGTTGGCTTCATATGGATAATAATCTCTTGGGGCAAGCTCATAGCCAGGGTTCGTTGATTCCACATTGGTAGTCGTCGATGCTGGCACTATGGCTCTTTCCAAATTTTCTTCTGGCTGAGCATACTTCACAGGTACCACTTGTTGAGGTTGTAACAGTTGTGGCCCTAACACTGGTTGGGGTGGTGGATATGGAGCTTGTTCATAAGGTCTCGGTGCTCCTGGTGATGTTGGATAGGAATTGTATCTGGGCATCTCTCTGCCTGGCTCTCTAGGTGGATAACCGTATGGTCGATATTATGGTGGTTGTAAGGGGCGTGACTGCCTATTGAATGGACAGTTCTCTGTGGTGTGATTAGTGTATTTTTGCTCTATGTGGCAATACAAAGTGGTTCCTTGTTTGTGCTGTCTGTTGTAGGGATATGTCTGTTGTGCACCCATCCCCTCTCGTGCACACATGTGAGTGGGGTGATCTCCTCCACATAGACTACACCTCCGTAATATGGGCATCCTTAAGGCTGGGTGTGGGTAAGTTCTTTGTCCCTGGACTCCTAGTTTCTTTGCTAAGAGCTCCGCTAACTCTTCCATATTACTAGAGTTGGATGTAATGGTACTCCGAGAGTCTTCTGATTTAGTGGGGCTTGGCGTGCTCTTGAGGTCCTCAGCTAGATTGTCTTCTAGGTCAATGCACTCTTGAAGACACTCACTTAGGGTCTGTAGCCTCTTCACGTAAACTAGCGTTCTCAAGGTCCCATTCATGAGTCCGTCCAAAAATAATGAGATCATTTTTTGTTGAGTGGGCCTCTCGGTAGCTGGGCATCTATCCACGTACTGATTGAATCTCCGGGCAGCTATTTTCACTGTTTCATTAGGGTTCTGCTTAAAACTATGGATTAAAGAAGTAGAATTGTGTTTAATCCCTCTCTTAGTGAATTCCCCAATGAATTCTTGAAAAAATTGTTCCATGTTTCCAAACTGATTAGGATCTAATGGCTGGAACCAGGTCAGAGCCGTACCTGTGAGGGTGAGTCCAAAAGACTCATACTGCACAAAGAAGTTGTCTACTTGTTCTGCTCTTAGAACTTGTTTAAATTCAGCAATGTGATCATAGGGTTCTCCTAATCCGTCATAATGATTTCTTACACATTTGGCCACTTGGATAGGTCTCAATCTTTTCATTGGTTCTGGCGGTCTAGGCATTACGGGAAAGGCAAGAACAACTTGTCTAACTGGGGGTATTCTAGGCTGCCCTCCTACTGGTGGTCGTGGTCTTACTGGTGGTCGGTACTGATTCCCTACTCCTGGGTGGGTCTGATCGTGTACTTGCACTCCTAGAGTCGCAAATTGTACATGAGTACGGTTTGGGACACTGCGCTGGCTAGTTTGTCATGACGTGATATGTTCTATCTCTTGTTGATTTCCAAAGGGGTTCTGCGAAGTAGTTGCCTGATCTCTCTGAGGGAATACAGGCAAACCCATGTATTTCAATCGAGCTCTATCCAAGGCACAAACCAACCAATATCTTCTCTGATTTTTGTCTAGGTATGTGATTCTAGTTTCGTCTTCTGGGTCCTTCAGCTCATAAAATGTCATAGGGCTTTCTTCTCTTCCTGGATTCGGTAAGTCTGTTTGAAGTAATACATCTGATCCATGGATCATATAGACTTCCAATAGGTAATCATCTTGAGGTATCAAGTCTCCTCTCAAGACTCGTGTTACTTGGGATCTACCTCTAGGGGTCGTCACTAGTTCCTCAGGGTTTGTTCTCCCTGGGTTTTCTTGTTCCACTAACTCTCCCCTTTCATTGATCATCTTGGGAAATTCAGTCACTATGTATATGTGACCTATCTTGTCCATGTATGCCCCTCCATACTTAACAGCAGGTCTGGGCACAATCATGGCATCCATGGAAGTCACCATTCTAGCCACATATCGGTTTAAGCCATCCAGATAGATGGGGATCTCATGGGCATTAGTATACACATATTGTAAGGAGGTTCAGTAGTCTCCTTCTATAGCGGTCATGAAGTTCCTACCTGGAGTTGAGCCATGCATGTCTTCTGAGGCCATTGGTATCTCCTCCTCGGAGTCACTAGAGGTGTCTGAATAGGCCGAGCGGTGACTGACTTGAGCGGCACTTCCAATAGAAGATATGATACTTCTTCGAGTACTTAGAACTCTTCCTGACCTCAATTTCATTCACCCTCCTAAGGCTCTCTTGGTCTCTAAAAACTCTCCTTGAGTGGCTCCTCAAATGCCTCAAGTTTGCCCTACAAATGCTTCACAAGATCTGGGCAATACTGCACTAGGTGATACTGCACTAGGCGATACCAAACTGGCCACGATAAGATACTTGAAACCTCGGCGATACGATACTTTCGCAACAGACGATACGATCCCACTGCTGATCACGATACGATACGAGCCAACCTGATGATACGATACCTTCAGATTAGTCGATACGATACCAAAATCCACCCTCGATACGATACCAAAATTCGAACGATACGATGTTGAAGAGGCTGACGATACGATACTGGAAACCCAGACGATATGATACCACTTTTTGGACGATACGATACCAAAAAGGGCACGATACGATACCACTTGCAAGAGACGATACGATACCAAATTGGTATCGCGATACGCCTGAAAGTGAGATGATACGATACTTGGGAACTAGACGATACGATATCAAATACTACGACGATATGATATCAAGTACTATGAGATACGATGCCTGCAGTTAGGCGATACAATACCACCGAACCGCACGATACGATACTAGTATGGTATCGCGATACTAGGCGGGACTCGAGACGATATGATACCACCAGTGGTATCGTGATACCAGCGCTGGTAACCGACGATACGATACTTCGGCGAGTATCGCGATACAAGGGAATTTTTGGTATCACGATACTAAAAACTCAACCGATCCCGATACTCAAGCCAAAATACCTCCAAATGCAAAAATTTTTACACCCTCTTGCTCCTCTCTCACTCCTCCTCACTCCTAGTCTACTGTCTCTTTCAAGAAAGCTCAAAAAACAAACTGTTTTCCCCCCGCGATACCGAATGTGCAATTAATCACGTGTTGCTGCACTTTTAGTGTGTTTTTGCCAAGGAATTCTTGAGGAATCTTACCTTTGTGGTGTCCTGATTGCAATTTGAGCTCAATACCTAGCCTTGGCAGCCTGTAGTGTGCGACACCACACTCACGATATCGGTCGTTGCTCGCACACGATACCAGAATGCAGGAAAGTATCAAATGAGTTCAAATTTTTTGGTTTTTATACTTTTTGGTGACAGAAACTGAACTTCACTAATTTTGGCAATGTTTTTGGGCTTTTTTGGTGATCTTGGCCTACTCCTACTTGACTTCTCTTCTCCTCTTCTCTCCTTCTGACTTAACCCTACTCCTCCTTCTCTCCCTTCCTACTAACTCTAAACCTAAAAACTCATTACACACACCTCCGGGATGTGAAGTAACAAGTGCTGAGGTGATTGACTACTTGCCATGGAACGAGTTCACTTCTACAAGTATGATTTCATCACACTCGATCTATAACCATCACGAAGGCACCTTGGCTGAGTGTTCCCTGGCAACGACGCCAAAAATGTGTGTACCTAAGTCAAGAAGACTCAAGGACTTGTGCCAAAGAGACTAAACCTCATTTGCAACACAAGTGCGTATAGTGGGAAATTGATACACGCTTATATGTCAATCCGATCGAACGACCTAACCAAGTGTATGAGGACACATGCGCTCATGATGGAGAATGAAGTGGTTCAGCTGATATGCGTGAGAAAAGACTAATTCACCTCTCTAACTCACTGAAGGATTGAAAGTGTCTGCCGTGATACCTCTCACAATAGTTTTCAGTAAATTGAGGATTTCTCTCAGCTCCAAGCTCTGAATATAGTCAATAGGGCACTCCTTTCAAAGCTCTCAATGAGATGCATCAATGCAAGTTGGTTTCACTCAATTCTGACAACCTTGCTTAAAGTTATGACCAAAATAGTGAATGGCGGGAAGTACCCACACTCACGCCACAACTCCTACAAGCTCACACACACACTACAGTAGCTCAAAAATAGTGCGGAGGGGTAGAAAACAGTCCTACACACACATTCTAAGCATTACACACACATAGAAGATCAAAGAGAAGATGGAAATCTGCAGGAAAGAGGCAATTTCGAGATTCCAAAACTCTCCTTGTTCACAATAGCAAAAAGTGTTTACAAAGAGTCACAAAGTGAATTATATACATGTGCCCTAAATTTGGTCCTTTCACACAAGAGACCGGCACTTTATTAGTAAAAAGTGAATATCTTACTAGTTTACAAGGGATATTTTACAATAAGTTTGGATTATGCAACTAGAGGACTCCTCTAGTGCATTTACATGGTTTGAGGGAATTCTCTAAGCCCATTAATTTGAAAATTTTGGGGCTCTTCTCTTGTGCTTCTTTGCTCTGCAACATGGGCCTCTTTAGCTAGTTAATGATCATAAATAATCATGTATGATGTTCGAAATATGATCCACTAATCAAAGGATCAAAACAGATAGGTGGGAAGTTGATCTAAGACCAAAAACTTGCTATTCTTGTCTCTACACCTGTTTAATATTTTGAACAGTGCTTAGAGCACACTAGCAGTTAGCTTAATTCCTTTTGGATCTCTAATTAACTTAGATATCCACCAATCATGAGTGATTTCATAAAAATGATGAACTACACACTGGGAATGGTGTTTAGCAAAACACAACACATGCCTAACATTTTCGAGGTGCATCCATCAATACAACAGAGAGCAATGACACACTAATATCTCATGATTCAAATGAGAAATGATAATGAGATTTTGTACCAATATAGTAGACAGTATATTGAAGGTATCATGCTTTAAATCACTGCAAATGATCAATCATACACTGAGAGTAAGCTTTGAGAAGATCACTGTCCTGATGTAGTCATAGCAGAGAGGTGAAGTGAAGATATGGTGGAATGTATGTATTAAAACATGTACAAATACAATGTCATTGGCAATGATCAATTGCACAATGTGAGAAGTATGAATGAGCTATGGAGTGAGCTCTTCAAATCACAATATGTCCTCTCTAAAATGATCTCATAGAATCGAGATAGCACATGGGTGTTTGATCCTTCTTTTGAAGTTGAGTTTGGAGATAAACTTTTGAATTCAAATTCAAAAGTCCACCTAAAAGTGAATCCTAAAGTATAGGATATATTCTCTCATTACTCAACTACCAAATACTTTGAGATTTGATGTTTCCTAACTTCCTCGTGGTTGTAGGACACTTTTACAAGGATAAATGTAAATGTTTTTTACAAGAGCTTGATCACATAGGGTTCCATAAGAGATGTGCTAATTAACCAAGTATTTGGGCTTAGTTTCTATTGCACCAAGAGCTCCCCCTCAAGTTTAACATGCTTGGTCTTCATTCCTCCTTGATTTCCTGCAAACCAATCATCAATTTGAATCTATTCATCTTGGTTCCATCCAAAGACTTTGTGAGTATATCTGCACATTGTAAATGAGTTGATACATAGGATAGTTGAATATCCTTGCTAAGCAATTCCTCACTTACATAATGATAGTGCACTTCAAAATGTGCTTTGTCCTTGCATGATATATAGGATTAGCAACCAAATGAAGTAAACTAGTATTGTCTCCAAAGATTATTGGAGTATAAGAGTGTAACTCTAAATCTACATAGAGTTGCTTGAGCCACATAGCCTCTTGTGTTGCATTTGATAGCCCTCTGTATTCTGCTTTTGTAGAAGATAAAGCCATAGTTGGTTGCTTTTTAGATGACCATGATATAAGTTTTGAACCTACAAAAGACAAGTATCCTTAGGTGCTCCTCATATCATCCTTAGAGCCAACCCAATCTACATCAGAATACATCTTTATGTCTAAGTCAAAAGTGAAGGGATAAAACAACCCTTCATTCATGGTACCCTTTAGATATTTTAGTACCCTTTTGGCAGCTTCCATGTGAGGCTTCCTTGGTGTATGCACAAACCGACTTAATGTACTTACTCCATATGCAATGTCTACTCTTGTTAGGGTAGCATAATTTGTTGAGATATCAAGCTCAACATGTGATGATCCAGGATGACACGTACTAGTTTTTCATTTCTCTGACATGTATAGTGGTCATGCCAGTATATGTCAGGGATACTTCATTATTGACAAAGATTGTCAATAATGGGAGGTCTGACTGGGACAAACAATTGCACCATGTAATTTGGGCCTTCCGAGTAGCATACAAGACTGCTATTGGAACTACCCCATTCAATTTAGTGTACGGGTAGAATGCAATTTTGCCAATTGATTTTTTAATCCCAACTTTGAGAGTAGCCCAACAGTATGAATGGAACGGACATGAATTGTCCCAACAACTAGACCAAATCGAGAAGTTACATGAAACTAGGTTACAAGCGGTGGCAAGAATCTATGCAGCCAAGAGAAGACACAAGGCATATTATGATGCACATATAAAAGACAAAGGACTTAAAGAAGGAGACTTAATCCTGGTTTACACCTTAAAGCAACATGCCAAGAAGTTACAAAAACACGGATATGGACCTCTGATCATCAATAGGATCTCTACGAGTGGAGTAGTTAATCTAGCCACCTCAGATGGAGACATTCTTCCTAACTACATAAGCGGATGCCGAGTTAAACGGTTCACGGAGCCATTGATGGATCAAATGCTAGCACGTCTAGTGGGTGCTCAAAATAGGAAGCAAGAGGAAGAACATATTAGAGAGGAGGCCCGACAATAAGCCATAGAACGCATCAAGAAAAGGAAAGAATGGATTAGGCAAAGAGATGAACGATATCTTCAAGGAGAGGAACCTATCCCTATGGCTAACTACCAAGTCCATACATCTGACACAAACAGAGCTCACAGGTCACAACCTTACCTAAACGTAGGGATTGGAAAGATAGAGTACAAATTGATGGACGCATTGATAGACTCAGGAGCAGGACTTAGTTGTATACGTAATACTATCATAAAAGATCTTGAACTGATTATGACGCCCACAAAAGCTCAGATGATAGGAATTGGAGGTCAAATCATAGAATGCATGGGAGCAACTAACATGTCCCTCCACCTAGGAAATTCTTCAATGGAACAACGAGTATTAGTGTGCAGAGATGAGGATTTAATAGAAGATTTGATCCTAGGACAAGATTGGATCATTGAGAATGAAGTCAGCATCAACCTAGCTCAAGGATATATTTCGGCCAAGATAGGGCACAAGGAAATTTTTAGTCTATTAGGAGAGAAGCCTTTGCTCCAACCAACCACCATCCAGAGTGCGGAAAGATGCAAAAAAGAGCTAGTAGAACATGATTCCAGTCCCCATACCTCAGAAACCAGTCTAGAAGAAGCAGGGAGCTCAAACCCTAATGTGTCCAAGGAAAAGGTGATACCACCATACTCAGTTGATGAACGGCCAAACAATAGGGAAACCAACTCTCATGAAGTCCTTCATACATCAGCAGGATCACCATTGTGGAGGACAACATTCAAACATTCACATCAAGGGAAGAACAAATTCAAATGGATACGCAACATCAAGTACAGCAATCGGAGAAGTCCTCACCACCTCATAAGGAGAAAAAGGAGAATAACAAGTCAGCATCACAAAGATCTGAAACAACAATACCCTTGCAAGTATGGCTCCCTAAGCCTTTGGTTGACGCTCAGAAAGCACGACAGCAGATATGGATTCCCAAGAAGGTGAAACAAGCATCCAAGCAAGAGATGCTCAATCCGGAGGATACACTACGACAAAACATTCGAGTGACAAAGCAAAAATAGACTCGTCCTAGACACATGAAGAACAGAGCCTCTAACACGAAGACACTAGAGGAAACAAAGAGAACACATGAAACCCGAGGAACCAAAGAAAGAAAACGACCTATCCATGTGCCCACGAAATGGATTTGGAAACCCAAGCAACTGCAAGGAGTGTGTCATCGGAACAACAAGGATTCCAATTGCACTCATGAAGTATCACATGCACCTAAAGTATGCATAATAGAGCCACATCACAAGGCCAAACATTCGGCACATGATATACATGAGAACAGTAGTGGTGCACATTCTCCAAGAGGAATTAGGGCATAGCTTCAACTCTCTTAGGAATGAACATACTATGTACATAAATACATGCTTCGACTACACTAATGCTTGTTTTTTTTTAGGAAAAGAAATAAAAAGATGTGGTAAGAGATCTCACCTATAAAGAATGGGAAACGGAGTGATGGAATGACAACAAATCACTGCAATGCACTACACAGTTGCTACACTTTCCATTGAAACTAATGTGCTTTTCCTTACAAGTGTAGATGGCTTCTGAAGATTCTGAAGCAACAGTACAAGAGGAAGTACTGGAATTTCCTCTACAGAGTATCACCAAGGCAAAGGGACAGTGGTTTCGAGAAGATCAACCAGTTGGGGAGTATCTCTTCCTGGCGACCATCAAAATCATGGACACAGATCATCAATTTCCGATCATGTCTCAAGATTTCAGAGTACTACATGGACTTCCGTCTACGATAGACATCATGAAGAAAGCGGGCATACACAAATATTTTGAACTGACGATCGATAAGCCCGACTTCAAGATGCACTCAAGTCATGAATACCTTACAGCCAGCACTGCATGATCCATTGGTGACAGAGGCTAAAGTGATGGATAAGATAGGGGAATGGGTAATCATCCAATTTACCCATGACTTGATCAAGGAAGCTTTTGGATTGGAAAAAGATGGCCACACAGTATTAAAAGAGGAGAGTCACGGGGCAAAGACAAGAACCTTCATGGACATCAACAGAATTGATATAGAAGAGGAATTCAGACTTATTCACCAGCACTTCTGCTTCCCAAATATGCATCGGTATACGGCCCCTCAGAAGATAATTGTCCAACTGCTCTCACATGCAACCAAGCAGATTGGAAATCAAATCAATCTGACTCCTTACATACAGGAAAGACTATTCGAAGCAAAGAAGCAATGGAATAATAAGAAGTTCCTCAATGGCAGCGTCGCTTTGAAAATATTGATTTACCACGCTTTAGGCATTAGAGAGCACCTGCAGGAAATGCCATCATCATTTCTTATGGCAAAGTATGCCAAAGTCGCCACAGTTCCTAAAAAGAAAAGAGGAGTCAAGATTGTGGAAGAGGCAGAAACTAGCTCCCAACCCAGAATGAGAGGAACAAAGAGGTTAAGGGAAGTAAAGCAAGTGGAAGAGGAAACTCCAACAACAAAAAGAGTGCATGTGCTTCCAAAGACAACGATTGAAGAGCAAAGGCCGCTTACAAAGGAAGATTTAACTCAAGCCCTCGAGGATACACATCAATATATAGAAGGGCAAGTCAATTTACCAGTACAAGGGCACCATTATCAGCAGGCCCAACAGGAGATAGAGGCCAAAAAGAAGCTCACAAAAGTACATCGCTACAAGGAATTAGGGTTGGAAAATTCAAGTCCAGCTTCGGATGCACAAGAAGAACCCGAAACCTTGTTGTTAAATGTAGACATTCAAAGTGAATCAAAGGATGATGGACAATGGGTGGAATTGAATGCAGTCAACTACAATGAAGAAGAAGAGGGCATAAAGATGAACGACAACACTACCCACCCTGATCAGGACACTGCAAGTAAGGAAGCAAACCAAGAAGGTACGCATGTGATAAAAATCAATGAGACTTCCACTATTCATATCAAGGAGGCAACACCTACGTGCGAGGTGTCAATCAAGATACCAAAGAAAGAGCATCAAGAAGAGATCGTGGAAGAAGCAGAACCCTTCACACCGGTCATGGCAGAACCCTCCCCCATGGACGTCACCTTTCAAGGGAGTGCTGCAAAAATTATTGATTTGGATGAAGAAGAAAAATAACCCAAAATCCAATTACAAATTAGACAACCCCACAATGACACCATCCATGTAGAGCAAGGAAAGGATGTGCAAACTGGAGAAGCTCCGAGCATACCGAGGACATGGTTGAATGTCGACATCGCTCAACTCAAGCCCGTAGTACAAGATTTGATCACAAACGCACTGGACACACAACAATTAATGCTTGAGGCTGATGAAGACTATGATCAAGCGATGCAGGACAAGCATGAGCTTCAAGAAAAGAGTAAGAATCTTTGAGCAGAATTAAAATTTGCTAGAGAACAAGTACAAAAGAAGCAAAATGAAGTTCAAGAGTCCAAGCAACAATGCAAAGCTCTAGCCATGGAAAATGAAGGATTGAAAGCACAACTACAAGAATTAACAAAGAAAATTGAAGCTAGCAAGGCTGAGAAAACGCGGATGAACGCAAGAAGTAAAATACTAGAATCACAAATAAAGGTATACATGGAAGAGGCAGAAAACCTAAGGAACCGAAACAAGGAGCTCATGACAACTCTTCTAAGTGATCAGCTTGTAGAAATTCAGGGAAGACCAGAAAAGGATATCAAAGACCTGGAAGAAAAGCTAGCTAAGTATGAAGATCAGCTCAAAAAGGAGCAGGCCACCATTGCCGAATGGGAAAAGAGGTACATGGAAGACACCGCAGCTCTTAGAGCCAAATGGAAGAAAGCTAAAAATAGATACCTCCTGCAATGTAAAGAAGACACAGATCAACTCGCAATAGTGGCAGAGGAAATCCAAAAGAATAAAGAAATAATTTTGCAGGCACAGGAAGAGATTCGACAAAAGAAGGACATGATAAAGCAATTACAGGATCAACTAACACACAAGGATATTGAGGGGACACCAGTAGTTCCAAAATCTGCAGAGGCTACTGAGGAGACTGAGGTACGTCCTCTCTCTCCCCCCTTGTATCATTCACCAATAAGGGAGGAACAGGAGGTCCAAATGGATGATAATACTCGGGACATTATAGAACTGAGCCGACCGTAAAGGGCACTTCTGGTGTCCCAGCTTATTGCTGAATTCGAAGATCAGATAATTCAGGTAATGAAGGAGGCCAAAATCGAAAGCAAAAATCTGGATCAAATTTTGAAGCCTTTCAATGTACCATATGGTCTACTTAAAGAACAAACGTGACACTATATCAAGACTACGACGAATAAGGATCCGGACCACAATCTCTAGTTCAGCCAAGATACATTCAAGTATACTCAGGAAGCATTCGAAAAAGCTGATCCCATATGGAGACGCAAAGTTTTGGAAAAGAATCCTACATTACGAGTACAATGGGAAGCATCACCATACGCACTTCAAGTCAATCCCGCATTTTGTCCAGTACCCCGCAGACGCACCTGGTCGCAATTTTGGGAAGGACAGCGCCAGGGGAGCATTAATAATCAATGGTTGAATTACCCATTGTTACCTAGTCTACCACATAACTATCTACCAACGGAATAATATATGATAAAAACAATGGAATTTTGGATTGCACGTTATGCAACTGTCCCGGACTTAGCAGTCAAAATGACCAAAAAGATTTTCAGCATGCTATTAACTATAATTAAGGTCTTCCAGCATGCAAAGTACACTTTTTTGAATTTTCATCGGCATTACACAAGGATCCAAAGCGCTCGTTTTTATCTCTCCACTATTCCGAGCCGCTTAACCCTGATGGCGTATTATTCACGACTCATGTTTTTGCCGTCAACCTACATGCAGACCTTCGAAGAAGCATTTTTCATAGGCTTCTTCGAAATAGATTCGGAAACTTTTGTCAAGATGACTTCAAACCTCAATGCATGATTGGTAGCATATGAAACAAGTTTTTTTGCAGATCACCGACAAGCACCAGAGGATAGCGTCAAGTCACAATACTGGAAAGAATTTATGTTATGTCACACTAATTTGCTGAATCAAAGAGAGCAGGCAGCCATACAAACCTATTCACGTCGCCACTAAAAGCCTGTCGGGGATGACAGAGTTCAGGAGGAGGGATGTGTGGAAGGGGAATCGAGCAAGAAGAGAAGAAGAAGAAGATCAAAGTCAACAACGGCTCAATAAAGAAGGAAGATCATAAAGTGAAAGAACCATCCTCTGCCCAAAGCCCCGCAGGGCCACGCATCAGGCAACAATGCGAAACAGCCAGATCCTGAGGAATGGAATTAAAGAACACTCAGAACCTGGACATTTCATGGGAAGGACGGACTAGGGTCAGGAACTATACATGAAGAAGTGCAAGACAATATTTGGCAGGTAGTAATCCTTCCGCTGTTAGCATGCGTTGGCAACCAAGTAAACAGGCTTCAAGCAATGCAACAGGGTCAAATGTGTGAAGACAAAGACAAATCAGAAGACCAAAAGTTAGAAAGAGGTAGAGGCTGAAAAGTTGAAGAGGGTGACTAAGAACAGTGCATTCCTAGTCACTGGTGGCGTGCATGGCAGCCCGACTGAAGGCAGCAACCCAGATTTGTGATGTACGTGATATCAAGGTGAAAACAGAAGCAACGGACTCACATCGGATAAAATAACAAATTCTCTGACAGTCCTTACCGCTTCTTCGACCACTGGGTGCGTGTATTCAGAACCTTAAACAAGCTAAAGACAAAAAGTAAAGCCTATCAAGGGACGACAGAGACAAAGAGGGGGAGAGTGTTGCAGAGCAAAGAAGCACAAGAGAAGAGCCCCAAAATTTTCAAATTAATGGGCATAATTTTTCTTCTTCAAAGTCTTAGAGAATTCCCTCAAACCATGTAAATGCACTAGAGGAGTCCTCTAGTTGCATAATCCAAACTTATTGTAAAATATCCCTTGTAAATTAGTAGGAAATTCACTTTTTAGTAATAAAGTGTCGGTCTCTTGTGTGAAAGGACCAAATTTAGGGCACATGTATATAAGTCACTTTGTGACTCTTTGTAAACACTTTTTGCTATTGTGAACAAGGAGAGCTTTGGAATCTCGAAATTGCCTCTTTCCTGCAGATTTCCATCTTCTCTTTGATCTTCTATGTGTGTGTAATGCTTGGAATGTGTGTGTAGGATTGTTGTCTACCCCTCCCCACTGTTTTTGAGCTACTGTAGTGTGTGTGTGAGCTTGTAGGAGTTGTGGCGTGAGTGTGGGTACTTCCTACCATTCACTATTTTGGTCATAACTTTAAGTAGGGTTGTCAGAATCAAGTGAAACCACTTCCATTGGATGCTTCTCGTTGAGAGCTACGAGTACCCTATTGACTATATTTGGAGCTTGGAGCTGAGAGAAATCCTCAATTTACTAAAAACTGCTATAAGAGATATCACGGTAGACACTTTCAGTCCTTCATTGAGTTAGAGAGGTGAATTAGTCTTTTCTCATGCATATCAGCTGAACCACTTCATTCTCCATCATGAGTGCATGTGTCCTCATACACTTGGTAAGGTCGTTCGATCGGATTGACATATAAGCGTGTATCAATTTCCCACTATACGCATTTGTGTTGCAAATGAGGTTTAGTCTCTTTGGCACAAGTCCTTGAGTCTTCTTGACTTAGGTACACAACCCACTACACTCTCCAACAACTATTCTTGGTAGGTGGGAAACAGGTTTAAGCAACACCACTTCATCTCTGAAGACTATCCACCATCTCCTCCAACACATGCACATGTGGGAAGATCTGGTACAACATAAAGTCCATTCTTCCACTCTTTAAAAGTTTTATTTCTCTCTATTGTTTATCTATTTTTCATATCTAAATAGTTTAGCACATAGAACTTTTTGTTTTTCATGTTTTGATATGCAAAAAGGGAAGTTATCCCTGATGCCGAAGGAGATACTGATTCCAAAAGTTCTACAAGCCTATAAACCTAACTTTTGACCTTTGTCCTCTCATTTCTCTTATCTCCATGGCTTTTCATCTTGGTTTCCATGGTCCTAACTAGGTAAGATACATAAATTCATAATTACGTTCTTTAATCACCCAGTTGGCCTATAACAAAACACCTTTTGGAACCATTTTTGGATATTCTTTTCCCAAGCCAATGTTGGAAAGATTTTGGAGTTGAAACAAAGACAAATCCATGCTTTTAAGTGCTTGGAAAGAAAGTATTGCTTAAGAAATCTTATATTTGCAAGGTAAACTATCGTTTACTCATAAAAATCTTCATTTTTAGTGTTTTTTTAGCTACTTGGAGCTTGATAAGTGGATAAGAAAAGCTTTGGAGCAAGATAGAGTGTTTTTGGAAGTAAAGAAACTTATAATATGCTTCTAATCTCAAAAGCTGAGGTAAACTGAGCTTCTTTTATGCTCATTTGGTTGGAGTTGTCTTTCATTTGCAAGATGGAGGGGGAGAGAGAGAGAGAGAGAGAGAGAGAGAGAGAGAGAGAAAGAGAGAGAGAGAAAGAGAGAGAGGAGAGAAACTTCAATTGCTTGTTGCTCATTATGCGGTGCTCAAAATCACTTCAAAGTTCATACAAGGCATCTTGGAGGTAAGATCTAACTCATGTGTAAGTTTTATACCTAAAAGATATGTGTATGGTGATTAGCGAGTGTCAAAATTTGAGCTAGATCATTTAAAAAAAACGAGAAGTTTTTTTCTTAATGCTCTAATTCTCAAGTCCAAAACATTAGGGGCACAAATATTTTCAAGGATCTACTCCTTGGAAGAAATCAGGAGTCAAGTTCATAAAAGGTTATTATCTAGATAGGCATGCCAATATGTACATGGTGTGTAACAATCCTGATTGTGTGAATCATATGGGAGAGTAGCGATCCTCTCAAGGATCTAATCTTTGGAAGAAACTAGCAGTCAAGCTCATAGAAGGTCATTATCTAGATAAACAATTCACCATGTACATGGTGTGTGACAATCCCAACTATGTAGATGATATGGGAGAGCTAGAGATTGAGAAGTAGGTAGCTGTGAAGAAGTTAATCACTATTCCTCATAGCAAGTCCATTTTAAATAGCATGCACTATGTGGATAGAGTGTCAAATAACTATACACAAAAGGAATTCTATTTTGTAATAGGAAAAATCCTAGCCTTAGGTACCATTGGATCTCCTAGTGAAGAAGGATCTAATTCGATCATAGTTCAAGAGATGAATTACCTTGAAATGAGCTTGTAATGACTTCCATAGATAGAAAGAAAAGGGTGTATTGGAAAGTTTCTGAGGAAGAGAAGGCAAAATTACCTATGCAGGAGAGCATGTCTTCTCTCCCAAGAAGCATGAACAAAAGAGTTAGGGGACTGGAGACTAGTGAAGAATTTCAAGATAGAAGAAACTAGATGGGGAGTGATCACACATTCGAAATAGTTCCAAAGACACAATTGGAATTGATTTAGGAGGAGAAAACCCTAATCTTCAAGTTAGACCACCAAATGGGTGGAGAACTTCTAATCCACAAGGCATCCAAAAAAAATGGTCTTCCATAAGTTGGTGGTAGAAGGCTTCGTCCTTCTCAAGTTTCCAAATGCATGAGAATCATTATAATGGCACAACTGATCCTTATGATCATATGGTAGAGTTTAAGAACATGCTCCAAGCAGACAACTAACAAAAAGAACAAGAGAAGAACCAAATTCTTAGTGAATCACTCAGAAACCACATGAAATCATGGATGTAAGAGAAGATCATTTGTCATGCCTAACCAATGATGAATCACCAACATGCATTGTTGATGACTTACCCAATGCCTATCTCTTCAACTTGGAAGTAATTCCAAAGTGGGTAGAAAAATATAGTGACATTGCTCACTTACGGATCTCATCATGAGATCAATGATAAATCAGCCAAATTAGCCCAAATTTCACATCATCATAGAAAATCTTGTACAATCAAGATAGCCAAGGTGTCGTGTGTTGATAAAATAGAGAAGCTAGAGCTTGTAAGGAAAGCACACATGAGTTTGCTAGGTTTTCATCACTCAAGGATACATACATTCCATAACTTAAAAAGAGATGGAGTTTACTAGCCTAACATGGAGAATTAAGAAATATGCATGATGCAATCTCATTCAACCAATAGACTACGCTGCACTATATCAAGTGACTACAACACTAGAATGGACTAAGCTAATTGTAAATTACCTACATGGAAAGTATCTAAAAAGTGATTAAACACGCCCTAAAGAAAGCTCTTAAGGTAGAATTTCTAGATTACAAGATCACCGGAGGACAACGAGATATGAGAGGAAAACATAATTTTCTATGTTTGTGCATTCAAGAGTTGAAATACATATCCATATGAGAAGTTGCGCATGCGAGAGCAGTTGTAGGATGCTTTTCTCTTGCAAAAACAACCAAGATGATACTTTTTGCATCGTGTCCAACACTCCACATGGATGTAGAAGAATATGAGAAGTGATATATGGTGAGACAAGAGATAAACTATCATTTCATAAAGAACATTATGCCTCTTAGACCCATTATAAGAAATTTAGCCTTTTCCAAATGGGATATCGATTTCATAGGAACAATTTACTCACCAACTAGTGGTTCTCATGCAAAATACATCAT
Source organism: Ceratopteris richardii (assembly GCA_020310875.1). Taxonomy (NCBI): domain Eukaryota; kingdom Viridiplantae; phylum Streptophyta; class Polypodiopsida; order Polypodiales; family Pteridaceae; genus Ceratopteris; species Ceratopteris richardii. The sequence continues at coordinate 126,549,951 of CM035431.1, forward strand.
AGTGGCCGCAAATTATTTTGACCAAATGGGTAGAAGCAAAATCTATTTAAAGAAATGATGCTCAAACCACAACCAAGCTCTTGTGTGCAAACATCTTCATAAGATTCGGTTTGGCTATAGAGATTCTCAGTGATTGAGCTTCTTACTTCCTCAATGAAGTGATTGAATCCTTGTTTAATGAATTCTTCATTATTCTCAAGAAGTCTACACCATATCAGCCACAGCCAATGATCAAGCAAAGAGTATTCACAAATTCCTCTAGATAGTGCTAAAAACATAAGTAAATAATGGTAGGTCTACATGGGACAAATAGCTCCATCATGTTGTTTGGGTATATAGAGTAGCCTACAAGAATTCTCTAGGAGAAAAACCATTCAACGTGATGTATGGAGGGAAAGAAATCCTCCCAATAGACTTTCTCCCATCCCAACCTTACGTGTAGCTAAGAATTGTGAATGGAGTTGGCCAAGAGCTCTCAAAGCAAATGGACTAGTTGGTGAAGCTTCAAGAAAACTTAAGGTCATAGCAAGAATATATGCTACCAAAAGAAGACAAAAAAATTGCTATGACTACAACATCAAGGATAAAGGACTGAAGCAAGGATACTTAGTCATCATCTATACCATGAAGTATTATGTTAAGAAGCTACAAAAGCATGGATATGGACCACTAATCAACAACCACATTTCAGTGGTGCAGTCAGTCTAGCAACTTTGGATGGAGATATGTTGTCAAACTCCACGAGTAGATGTAGGGTTAAACTTTACAACAAGCCAATAAAAAATGACATCCTAGAAAGAATGCTCAAGGCATAGAAGAGAAAGGAAGAAGCAAAAAGGGTTCAAGGAGAACTAAGACAAGAAGCCCTTGAGAGGATAAAAAAGAAGAAAGTGTGGGAAAGACAATGCAGTAAAGGGAGTCAACCAAAGAAACAACGAGAACCAATATCGATTGCCATGTATACTATGTTCAAACATGAAAGCTGTAATAAAGTAAGTCTATGATCCAAGGGTCTGGCCGGTTCAGATGGATCTGAAATCGGATACCGTTTGGTCATCCGTGTGTATGACCAAAGATCTCGAGTTTTAGACTTACTAGGAGGTCTTGTGCTCTTGTGAACAAGTGATCCACTTAGCTTAGTGGTTAAGTCTCAAGGATGTGAAGGAAGAGGTCTTGGGTTCAATCCCCATGGGAGACATGGGGAGAGTATTTTGCCCAAAGAGATCTAGAGCCTTCTAGAAGCATCTACTTAAATTAACTTGAGTTAACTGGGACACTTGGCGCACATGTAGTTACATGGATGACACTTGGATGGTTAGTATCCACATGCCCAAGAAGGCAGTCCCTTGGAGAGAGCTATATATAGAGGCATTTGGTTGGGAGGAGAGTCATCTCTCAAGCACGTGGTGATCGTAATCCTTGTTCTCTTGCATTGGTATTTATGCATGAATGGAAATAGAAATTTCTACTGCATACCGAAAATTGAAAAGTACTTTGTATACTTTTGTGTCATTTTAATACCGTTTAGTCCTCTAATTAGCTTTCATGTTGAGATAATCATAATTGGACTATGCTTTTAGTCCTAATTAATGCATCCTAAATGAAAGCATTCGAGCAAACAAATATCAAAATGAAAAGGTTATTTGTGCATAAAAGAATGTTATATGCACATCAAGTTTGCACTTGCTTGGGAAAGGTAGTTAATTCTCCAGTTCATGCACTTGAATAGTTACCTTTTGCCAGAATAGCAAGCAGGTTGTTTTTGCATGGATGATTGTTTGCATACCTAATAAGCTTGAGATTTGCTTAAGTTCATTACACTTGCATGTACTCACATGCATTTGCACCCAAGATTGGGCATTTGCATACATACATTTGCATGCAAGTAGGTGCATGAGCATACGCATGATCTTTTGGTAAGTAGCTGAACACGTATACTTTCATTCCTTTCTTTTTCTAATTTGACTTAGCTAGGTGGAAAAAATAGAAAATTACCTAGTTGCAAGGATCTTGACCATCATGCAACTAAGTATCTAGTCTATTTTTTCCCAAAAAGTGATACATAGGTACCACTTAGTAGGAGTCTTTTTGAGGAAAAGAAAGCATGTTGAAAGTAAGTATTCATTTTTTCTTGTCATTAAGATGCCAAGAAAATAGAGCTACTTTCCAATGTGCATGCTCAGTCTAAGTTTGGGAAGAAACGTAGACATTCTTAGCAACTAATGAGGATTTAGTTGTTTTTGGATGTTCATGTTCATGCACCCAAGTAGGGAAGTTTCTGTTGAAACACAAACCAATCAGAATTCCAAGTTCTTGAATTTCTCAAATTCAAGTTCAATTGGTTATTCTTGACCAATTTTGTAGCGACAAGAGCTTTTGACTTCTTGTCTTTAGATTCCTTTCTACTAATGCTTTTAGGTACCTATCCTGGCCAGGACTTTTATAGGAAGCTCTCTGCTGCTTAAGTCTAAGCATCCGCTCATGCTTTCTCGATTTGTACCGAAATCCCTTTAAGGATAGGCAAACATTTATGTTTTACCTTCCACAGACTTAAGTACCGTTTGCACGGTTGCAGACTACATTTTTGGAATTCCTTCACTCTGTTCGTACTTGGAACAGCTTACTTTTTTCACAATTTTTCACTCAAGTTCCATTTATCGAATGAAAATTTGTGAAAAAAGTAAGTTGCTCCAAGTATGAACAGAGTGAAGGAATTCCAAAAATGTAGTCTACAACCGTGCAAACGGTACTTAAGTCTGTGGAAGGTAAAACATAAACGTTTGCCTATCCTTAAAGGGATTTCGGTACAAATCCAGAAAGCATGAGTGGATGCTTAGACTTAAGCAACAGAGAGATTCCTATAAAAGTCATGGCCAGGATAGGTACCTGAAAGCATTAGTAGAAAGGAATCTAAAGACAAGAAGTCAAAAGCTCTTGTCGCTACAAAATTGGTCAAGAATAACCAATTGAACTTGAATTTGAGAAATTCAAGAACTTGGAATTCTGATTGGTTTTCATTTGAAAACCCTAGCAAAAAGGATTGGAGATATTCTATTAAAGAATTTCAAGTTCCCAAGGTTAAGCACAAGATCGTGAAACTATCATGTCAAGGGATTAAAACCTAGAATATCAAGATAGAGATAGTGCCTGAGACTATGAAATTCTTGTCAAGAATTAAAGGTTCTCTATCAAGAGATGTTGTAGACTTTAGGATAAGAATCACCCACACATTAATGTGAATATAAAATAGGGTGGTATGGGACACCATATTTTACACTCAGATTGATGTAGGAAAGATGGTATGGGACATCGGACTGTGGGATGATAATTATCTTTTAGTCCTAGTTTGGATTTTGAAGTTAGGTTTCATCCTCAAGGGAATTATGACTTCAAGGAAAGTTTAATTCGTAAAGGATGAAAGTAGTATCTTACGATACTTCAAGGTAACTTCAAGATCAACGAAACTAAAGATATGAAGTAAGTAACTTCCAAGATCTTCTTAGAACACTTCAAGCTTAAGTGTTATTGATCAGAAATATTTGATAAATTTCTGAAAGAAGTTGGACTTTGATTTTGAGTTGATCTTTTCAACTAAAGATTTAATTGACTAAGTGAAGCATCAAGTTCCTAGTGTAACTTGATAAATTCACTCTTTTGACTCAAAGAAATGCACAAGAATTGCATTCACGATTAGGAGTCAAAAAGATTGAATGTGACCTAAACCTAGTCTCAAGTGAAGCATTATTTGAATACGAAACTCATCGATAGAATCTCAGTGGGTCGACACACTGATGTTGGTTACCACACTAGTATTTTGTGGTTGGATGATGTTTTCGAGTTGCTTTGAATCTTTTTGAGAATCCGGATTATTTCTCTTAAAGATAAAGAAAATGCTTGCAATCTCTGTTGAAATAGATCATTCAGAAGTTAAAGTCATGAGTCATCAAGTACTTGACTCATAGCAAGTTTATGTATGTTCGAAGTTTGAATTGGTCGTACAAAGTTTTAGTTATTTCTTTTTGCTTCCAAATCTTTTGGAATTGGCTCAGACATGGTATCTGATTCCTTTTGCAAAAGACCAAGGTTAGCCGGTTAGAATAAAATAACTAACTTAAACATCCTAGATAGATGTTATGTACAAGAACCTTTTCAATCTTCAAAAGATGATAAGTCTAAGTGGACTTATTCATTAAAGTTTGCTTCAAGTTATAGCATAAATAATTTCCTAGAGTCTAGTATACTCTAGAATAGAGAAGTTAGGAATTGCTCAGTAGATTGACAATTCCCGATAACTTTTAAGTTAAATCTTTGAGAAAAGTGTTCTAAGTTGGACAATTTTCATTTTGAATTTGAATTGGTCAAGTTAGTATGGTTGATTCAACAGAAATGGTAAACTTTCTCCTATAGTTTATAAAGGATTTTTAAACTCATTAGGACAAAGTAGTCCTCTAGTCGGGTGAAAAAATCAAGTAACTGTTGGATCAAAGTAAACCATTATACAAACACCTAAGTTAGATGTTTGGGACAACCAAACTTCAAGTTCTCCAAAACAAATTCAGGTGAGTCAAGAATTCTCGAAGTCTTGTAAGGGATAAGAATCCCACCTTCATTACTAAGTTCATGCATCAGTTATGCCTAGAAATGGACTAGTAATTTGAATCCACCTAGTTCACATGTTTGTGCCTAGATCGCACATCCAGAAACTGTGAATTAGCTAGGGATGTTTTTAGATCCACCCTCATTATTCTTCACTAGTTTGTACTTTGTCCCGTTCATCAAAGTGCAAAACCCGATAGTGTTTTGAATCATTTGGGCAGGGATGCCACCACAAAGATGAGACATGTTCTTCCAGTTTTAGTACATGACCATGTTCTTCTAGTTTTAGAACATGAGGCTCGGGGGTCGCCTACAGTATGTATATAGCTCTATTTTCAAGGACGAAAATATTTTCCAAGGGGGGAAGAATGTAATAAAGTAAGTCTATGATCCAAGGGTCTGGCCGGTTCAGACAGATCTGAAATCGGACACCGTTTGGTCATCCGTGTGTATGCCCAAAGATCTCGAGTTTTAGACTTACTAGGAGGTCTTGTGCTCTTGTGAACAAGTGTTCCACTTAGCTTAGTGGTTAAGTCTCAAGGATGTGAAGGAAGAGGTCTTGGGTTCAATCCCCATGGGAGACATGGGGAGAGTATGTTGCCCAAAGAGATCTAGAGCCTTCTAGAAGCATCCACTTGAGTTTACTCGAGTTAACTGGGACACTTAGCGCACATGTAGTTACATGGCTGACACATGGATGGTTAGTATCCACCTGCCCAAGAAGGCAGTCCCCTGGAGAGAGCTATATATAGAGGCATTTGGTTGGGAGGAGAGTCATCTCTCTAGCATGTGGTGGTCGTAATCCTTGTTCTCTTGCAAAAGCCCATATAGAAGATGTTACTTGACTATGGGTCTAGGATACACCAACTTGTTTGTATTTTAGTATTGATGGATACGGGAGTTGCACTCATTACTATTAGGAGGTCCATTGTAGAGAATTTTGAAGGATACATAATGCCCATTATAGCTTACATAGTAAGCATAGGTGGAAATCATAGTAGATGCTTAGGAGAAGTGGAATTGCCCATTCACATTGAAAATATATCCATGGATATAGTTTCCTAGTGTGTAATAATGAAGAACTCATAGAAGCAATTGTAGTAGGGCAAGATTGGCTATATGAACACTCGGTCACACTTAACTTTGCACAAGGCACACTATCAACAATGGTCCATGGAAAATAGAAGAATGAGATCCATACACAGGATGAACTTTACGATACGTATCTCAAAAGGACGGAGAATGAAGAGAACCTTTTTTCTTTCTTTTTCTTTTTTTCGTTTTTTCATATCTCTACATGAATGCCACCCTTTACTTTCTTCTCCAACTGGAATTTGAACAATTATTATGTTTCTTCCACCAAACCAACCTTACTTTGAATCGTGACGTTCTAGTTTCCATTAAAGGTCGCTTATGCTCAATTCAAAAGATATGAACACATTTGTCTTAGTTCACATAGATAGGCTATGGGAACACTTGCATTCTTCTCCTCCCTTGCCAAACATATGATATTATTAGAAAATATATGATCACAACCTCCCTTCGCTACAAAGGCAATGGTTTGAATTGATTGAAAAAACGATTGTACAAGTGAATGGGCATAATACCCATGAGATCCACAAGAAAAGAAAGAGATCATCTTAAAAAAAAAAAAAAAAAAAAAAAGATTTGACCAAAACCTAATCTCTTTTGTTTGAACTGATAGAAAAAACAACTTTACAAATGAATGGACATAGTATCGATGAGGCCTTGGTATTGTAGAAAGCATGAGGCCCTTGTATTCTAGAAAACATGAGGCCTTGGTATTCTACAAAGCAAGAGCTAAACTACTCAAATTGGCTTAATAGTATTCTCTTAAACTACTCAAATTGGTTTAATTCTATTCAAAGACAATACCGTGATGTTAAGCCCACAAATATAATGCTGGAGGGAACCGTCAGACGCTCTCCCCCTCTCAAAATAGAAAGATCAACCAAACCAAACAACGTAATACACGCGGATCAAGGAGACCATCTTCATAAAATTCGCTCGTTTTCAAAAGCTGCCAAAATGAATATGCTTTCATCTAATCCATGGCGCTCATACGATCATCCGTGACTGATGACTGATAAGTTGCACGAAGTGGATCACGCTTGATCCAAACATCTCTCTCTCTCTCTCTCTCTCTCTCTGTTCTGCACGCACGTTAATTCTTGCGCACGCTCACACTGCTTCTCAGGCTTGGAGTATCCATTCTCCTAACATATGATTTGACATTTAACTTCTTGACCCTGTGTTACTGGGCACAGTCGTGACATAATCTTACTGTACAAGGTTTTGACTGTGTTGTATCTCTGCTTGACGTTAGTTGTCTCCTAGTTCCATATATCGCATTTCTGCTCGATAACGAAACTGTCTTGCTGTAAGATACATAGCTTTCACTTATTTGGCCTGGTTATGCTTACCATCATCAGCGTAGTCAGTGCTCACAATTCCTGGATAGAAAAATTCGGAGTGCCTATTTGGTGAGTTGAAGCCTTTGTCCCTCCTGTTTGTCAGTTTATAATGAGGCAGTCTGCTGAAAAATGCAAACTCAAGTATCTAGAGTTTTTCCCTGCCGCCTTTGCCTCTGTGCGCTTCTACTTTTCAACAATCTATAATGTTGCCAAGGATCAGGCAGGACCTCTGAAGCCGGGTATTGAAGACATTGAAGAGGTACTCAGAGATGTTTTACGGCCAGTCCTTCGCGCTGCTGAAGACTACTCAAGAAAATTGCTAAAGTACATCGACAATAAGGTACTCAAAATTTCCTTCCTTCTATGCAAATGTGAGAATATACCATTCTAATTGGCTTCATGATCCTTGATTGCATGCAGTTCTGCATTCATCTATGCATTGCAGTGATTAATTATTACTTTCTGAGCATCGGTGCCCCTTTCTTCCCGATTCAGTGGTTGTCTCAGTGCATTTTGATCGCAATTTGAATGCATATATTCACAATTTATTCCATATTGACTATATGCCGACTCTTATTGTAGTTTACGTTTCCTTCTTTCTTTGTAGCTAACTTAGAATAGCAAGACTTTATCATCCTGAGCTCAATATGACTAATTTACATTCTAGATAAACGTTGTTAAATAGTAGTTATTATTGTTGAAAATTCACTTTACTCTTTTGGTTTCTGACAAGTAGCTTGTTTATAAAAAAGGTGTGGACATTAGACTTTGAATATTCGTAGGTTGTGTTTGCTTGTTATTTTTCATGTGGTCATGCACGGGTGTTAATTCGAACTCAATAAAACAAATTCACATTTGGATTAACGTCAATCTTATTGCCATATTTATCCCATTTTTTTTTTCAATGTTTCGTTCTGACGTTTCTTTTGTGTTCACATTCTTGTTTTTTTGGAGCTAAAAAAAATGTGGTATGGTTTTAGATATTTTCTGTATTGGTTTATTCATAGTTATATAAATATGTATAGTTTGTCTTCTTTCCTATAGCTTGATGAGATCCGTTCAGGTTTCTCCCCCTCTGATATGATTTATCAGCTCCCTTGTCTTGGTTCACAAATGCCCAAGTTGAGATGTTTACTTATTTTTTCTTGGCCGCCTTTTTTTTTTTGGAAGTGAAGTTTAGGGCATAGGTTACTTGCTTTTCGCATATTCTAATTAAATAGTAATCATACTTAATGTTGTGAAATTTGAACTCGTAGTTTAGGCGTTTGCTTCCTGACAAGTAGTTCGATCATAAAAGTTATGTGGACGTTTATTTAGGTGCTTTGAAGACTTGAATGTTTGTAGGTTGTACTTGCTTGGTGCATTTCATGTAGAGATCATTATATTTATGATGATGATGCTGATGGGAGCTAGATTCTGTGGATGACATATACAGGTATTCACTCGATACCAGACTACCTTTTACTAAACATTTTAGATATTTGAAATTCAGAAAACAGATTGAATATAATACAAGATTATGGTATTACTAAGTCCTGAGCTTCCAATGTTGTTGAAGCTCTCCTCTGATTACAGTAGTCACATTCACTTGAGATACATTAGCTCCAAAAGAAACGTTTGTAAGGCACACCATTTCCCTAATACTCATGGCTGTCTGCTAAGTCAGTGGTAAGCACAGAGGAAGAAATGCACAGGTTGTTTTTTGTACAAGGACTTTACTTCGTATTTCATAAAAGAACAATATCAGAAGCATGAACATTCTCAAAAGCATACCACAAAAGAACACTAACATAAGCATAAGCATAAGCATAAGCATAAGCATTCCTGAAAGGATCATGAGACCCTTGTGATATACTATGTAATGGTTGCGATTTTCCAAAGGATTCTCTGATCAAGCTGTTATGATTGTGATTCTGTAAGTTTACACTTAATATTTAACATTATCTAAAAATGGAAAACCGCAAGGCTGAAAATTAGAAATAATGTCAAAATGCCTTTGACATCTAGCTTTCTTCTGTACGAGAAGTAAATTCTTGAATTAGAGGATTGAAAATGTGAGCTGGGTCGAATTTTTATTTTTTACCAGTTTGATGCTGGTTATGACTGAGCATGTCTTCCTTTGAGTGCTCCACATGGGTCGTACAAAGTTCTGAATTTAATTTCATGATTCACAGGTTGGTGAAAAGCTAAAGGTCGTTGATGAACATGTTACTTTCTTCATAAAACCAATAGTCTTTCATACAGGGCAGTTGATTACCGAGGCAGGACGACACACATTCTTAATTTTAAGAAGTTTGGGGCTTGATAGTGCTACAAGCAGTCATGGGATTCAGTATGAAAAAGAGGTCTATGCAAATGCTTTATCAACCAGCACTTTTGAAAAATGTATTTCATTTTGTGTCCGATGCAACAAATTGTGAGGATGTTTTGTCCAGCAGCAATTAACATTGCTCAGTCATTCAATCAGTTCTCAAGTTCATTAAGAGTGGCACATTTCCCTTTCTATCGGTATGTTCCTGAAATGCCTACTCATGTGCTCCAGCATCTTCTGAAAATTAGCACTGCTGATGATTTGCAAACTTGGGAAGCTTACAGTTGTCAGGGTACCTGTTGATGAAGTTGTTGATTGCATTTGATGGTTTAGGATAAAAGCGTAAAGAAAATGCTGCTTATAGATTCATGGTGTCAGAGATAGGGATCCGTTCATGATATGTATGCATCCTTGACCATGTATCAAGCTTGGTTTCAGGGGCCTTTTTTGTCAAAGATGGAGACTTTTGCCTTACTTTCTATCTTGTCAGCTGTTTCCTGAATTTTTCTGAGAGCTTCTCAAAATTTATGGGATATGTTTTGAAATGTGTCATCTCGGTTATTTTACTTCAGCTACTGTAAAAGCTCCTGATTAGAATAACACTGTTTTTCTTAGCTCTTTTCAATGCAAAACAAAGTTAGTATTTTGAAAGTAGGACCTCATCACAAGCAGGTCTCTTCATTCTGTAACCATTGCCAAGCACTTTGACATTGGAAATCTTGAGTTGCCTGCTCGATTCACAGGAAGAGCTAACCTTTCTATCTTTGGTCTTCTTTGAGCAACATGATGTAAAAAGAAGTGCACTGAAATCAAAAGATCTCCAAGTGGATTTCAGTGCACTTCTTTTTTTCATTTGATTGCTTTGACGTTTGTATTACTTATATTTCTTAGTCTTATTGTGATGCTAAGACTTGATTTTTATTTATTGAAAAGAAATTTCACCTCATATTAAAAGCGTAAAAGTACAAGAATGAAGATACCCTTAAGGGATATTGCTAAATGGACCGCCAGGCAGTCTATAAAGAGAATGAATCAGGATATGTAGAGGAGGTCTTGCATTGTGTGGAAGCGCTTCTGTATCTGCTAGCAATTGACCTCTTAGAAAAGAGGTGGAGCTGGCATCATGAAACAGTTTTCTCCTTTTCAAGATCAACACATTTCATGATGGCGATATGTACAAGACTATTCAGGATCCATGATGATCTATCTATTTATCCATCTGCATGTCTGATGTCTTTCTATCTGTCAATCTATCCAATCTATCTATCTATCTATCTATCTACCTATCTATCGATCTATTTATCTATCTATCTATCTATCCACCTATCTATTGACCAATCCATGCACCAATGGACCGGTCGATCTATCCATCCATCGATCTATCTACACATCGATCCGTCGATCTATCCATCAATCGATCTATCGGTCTATCTATCCATATCTATCTATCCATCGATCCATCCATCCATCCATTGATCGATTGATCAATCAATTGATCGATGGATCTATCGGTCGATCTATCTATTGATTGATCTATCTATCGATCTATCCATCTATCGATCGATCTATTCATCCATCTATCTATATATTTAACTATCCATCCATCCATCCATCTATCTATCTATCTATCTATCTATTTGTCTATGTGTCTATCTGTCTGTGTATCTATCTATCTATCTATCTATCTATCTATCTGTCTATGTGTCTATCTGTCTGTGTGTCTATTTGTCTATCTGTCTCTTTGTCTCTTTGACTATCTGTTTGTCTATTTGTCTATCTATCTATCTATTTTTTTGCCTATCTATCTATCTATCTATCTATCTATCTATCTATCTATCTATTTGTTTGTCTATATCTCTATCTATTTTTCGATCGATCGATCGATCGATCGATCGATCTATCCCTCTATCTATCTATCGATCTATCCGTTGATCTGTCTATCGGTCTATAGATCGATCTATCGACAAATCGAGTTCACGATAGACCTATCGATATATCCATCCATCCATCCATCCATCCATCCATCTACCTACCTACCTACCTACCTACCTAACTACCTTCCGTCCTTCCGTCCTTCCTACCTACCCCCCTACCTACCTACCAACCTACCTACCTACCTATCTACCTCCCTCCCTCCCTACCTACTATCTATCTATCTATCTATCTATCTATCTATCTATCTACATTCATACCTACCTACCTACCGTCCTACCTACCTACATACCTTCCTGCCTACCTTCATACCTACCTTCCTTCCTTCCTCCCTCCCTTCCTTCCTCCCTACCTACTGACCGACCTGTTGACCAACCCACCCACCCACCCACCTACCTTCATACCTACCTTCCTTCCTTCCTCCCTCCCTTCCTTCCTCCCTACCTACCGACCTGTTGACCCACCCACCCACCCACCCACCCACCTACCTACCTACCTACCTACCTACCTACCTATCTATCTATCTATCTATCTATCTATCTATCTATTTATCGATCTATAGAACTACCTACCTATCTATCTATCTATCTATCTATCCATCCATCCATCCATCCATCCATCCATCTATCTCTACGCATGGCTCTCCTTACATTTGTCTCTTTGTCTCTCACACTATGGATCGATCCATATGTATAAAGATCAATCCATCTATAGAGCTCTATTTATCTATCTATCTATCTATCTATTTGTATGTATGTATGTATGTATGTATGTATGTATGTACATATCCATCCATCCATCCATCCATCCATCTATCTTTCTATGTATGTATGTATGTATGTATGTATGTATATGTTTGTTTATTCGTCCCTCCCTCTCTCTCTCTATCTCTCTATATGTATATGTATATGTATATGTATAAAATATATGTATATGTATATGTGTGTGTGTATGTGTATGTGTAATTATATGTATAAGTATATGTATATGTATATGTATATGTATAAGTATATGTATATGTATATGTATATGTATATGTATATGTATATGTAATTGTACATTTATATCTCTGTGTGTATGTGTATGTGTATGTATATGTATATGTATGTGTATGTGTATGTGTATGTGTATGTGTATGTATGTGTATATGTATATGTATATGTATTTGTATGTGTATTTGTATGTGTATATGTATCTGTATCTGTATCTGTATATGCATGTGTATACGTATATGTATACCTATATGTATACCTATATGTATATGTATATGTATATGATTATGTATATGAATACGTATATGAATGTATATGTATATGTATATGTATATATATATATATATATATCTATACGTATATGTATACGTATATGTATACATATATGTATACATATATGTATATGTATACGTATAGGTATATCTATACGTATATCTATACATATATGTATATGTATACCGTATATGTATATGTATAAGCATATGTATATGTATAGGTATATGTATAAGCATATGTATATGTATATGTATATGTATATGTATATATGTATTCGTATACGTATAAGTATATGTATATGTATATGTATATGTATATGTATAAGTATACGTATAGGTATATGTATAGGTTATGTATACGTATATCTATACGTATATCTATACGTATATGTATATGTATAGGTATACGTATATGTATATGTATATCTATGTATATGTATATGTATATCTATACGTATATGTATACGTATAACTATGTATATGTATATGTATATGTAAGCATATATGTAAACCTATATGTATATGTATATATGTATGTGTATGTGTATGTGTATGTACATGTACATGTATAAGTATGTATATGCATATGTATATGTATATGTATATGTATATCTCTATGTGTATGTGTATGTGTATGTATATGTATATGTATATGTATATGTATGTGTATATGTATGTGTATATGTATGTGTATATGTATGTGCATGTGCATATGTATGTGCATGTGCATATGTATGTGTATATGTATGTGTATATGTATGTGTATATGTATATGTATATGTTTATGCATATGCATATGTTTATGTATATGTATATGTATATGTATATGTATATGCATGTGTATATGTATATGTATATGTATATGTATATGTTTATGTATATGCATGTGTATATGTGTATGCTGTAGGCGCAAAAGCGACGGCTGGTGGATCAGGGCAACCGCCGAAAATACGGCGCACGCCGGGTGCTTGGAGCGATCTCAAGTGATTGATAAGAACTCAATAGATCAAATAATATTGCCTTTAAAATTTAATGATAAAAAAACCCAATTCATTCTATTTGTCGGTAATCTTAGCAAATTAGATCGTCAAAAAGATAAAATTGGAGCAAGCTCAGGTGTGGTGGTGACTCCAGAAATATATTATTCGTATCATAAATTCATATAAACTGTGACTCTTTTATGAACATTTAAAATAATATTAATTGAACATTTCGAAGCTATTTGAATATGTGTGCTAAATCCATCTTCATTATGAAATGTTAACTCACTTGAGAAAGAAGTCAAAACTTATATGTAAATGAATTAATCAATATGAAATAGTCAAAAAGTAAACAAACGATCTACTATTTGTCTGATGGCAGAACCCCAAGATAGTTGATTTATTACTTTGTACCGAAAAAAAATACTTAGCATTCCAATCATGTGCATGTTAGACTAACATCGGGTTTCTTTGGATCGAAAGTATAGTCGAGAATTCATTATCACATATGACAAGTTTAAAGTAACAAACATGAAGATAAAAAAAACTCGCTATATGTCGAAGAAAAGTAACTGCAAATAGATGTAATTGTTTACATCAAATAACTCAAACGTATGTTCTTGATAAACATTTAATATATTGCAGCATTTAGACTTGCAACAGAGATCACGAAAAGAAAAACAATTTGATATTCTCTGCAATTATCGTATGCCTTTCTCTAGCATGCTATTCAGCGGCCACTATTCGATCCTTCTGTATGCATTTTGATATCATGCGAAATGCTAACCCTATTTATTCAGCAACTCTTTAGAACAAAAAAAATAAAGCACATACAAATCCACCTTCTGCATATATATACAATGTTCAATATGACGCCGTGATTATGACACCTAAATCAATAGTCATACAAGATCACCCAAAAAATAAAAACATTTATTGCATATAAGATACTTACCTCCGAACAGCAAGAATTGAAACCCAAACTATTCTCCTTCAAGGCATACTTGCTCGTTCAACATCTGATTCCTCAATGTTCTATACACAGTTTGTATTGTGCACTAAATAATAAAGTTGCTTTCGCTCTTACACATTTCCTAACATCTCCCAAAGATCTATCCTTCATAACTGCGAGTCATAAGTTGCTTGATCGTTATGTGGATGAAGGTAAGTCTTTCTTCTTTGTCACATATTTCCTAGTGCTCATCATAATATCCACGTTAGCTGCCAAGATAACCCTTCATTTCTGCTTCAGTGTATCAGCTCACAGAAGCTGCAATGGTCTTTCTTCAAGTTTGAACAACCTCGTTAACTCCATCCACTATGCACATAGTTTGATGAAGAAGATATGAAGATCATCAATTGCCTATGTGTGACTGTTCCTCTCAGAGAATTCTAATGCATCTCCTTTGCCCGTCCTCTAGGAACATCATCCTTCAAGTGCGATGCTCCTCTATCGACTGGAGGTTTACCATATTATCACTTGCTATCACAAGATCCTCCGTTTCTAAGTGTCTTTCTCTCGCAGGGAATCAAAACTCTAACGCAGATCAATTCAGTGCTACCTTTGTGGTTTGTCTGCTACTATGCTCTTTCAACTGTTTGTTTCACCATTGTTCTAGCTTGCCCATGTTCTTCAGTCTTCATGCATTCCTTTGACTTTCGGATGCCCAATTGGCACGAGCTAATATCTGTCTTCCTATACCTCTATAAGCGACCATGTTGCCATCCCCTTCCTACTTTTTCTTTTATTTTCAGAGCATGCAGATGACAATCCCTTTATACGATGAGCCTCTTCTTAGATGCACGAGGGTTTTTTGTCTCTCTCCTGGAATATCCTCCTTCTTCCTGAATCTTAGAGATGAGTCTTCTCCTTCATACTTTCTCTTTTGCTGTTGAATCTTCAGTAGTAGATTGCGCACAGTAGATTGCGCCTCTCTCTATTGCTCTTCTCAATTTTCAGCAGTAGT
The DNA here is from genome assembly GCA_020310875.1 of Ceratopteris richardii. Taxonomy (NCBI): domain Eukaryota; kingdom Viridiplantae; phylum Streptophyta; class Polypodiopsida; order Polypodiales; family Pteridaceae; genus Ceratopteris; species Ceratopteris richardii. The sequence goes on from CM035431.1 coordinate 126,565,439, forward strand.
AATGTTTGAATGATGCGCATTTCTCCAGGGCTCTCCTCCACCACGATGCTGGTGCGTTCATGTAAAGAGCATAGCGCAACGGCTGTCGATAGAAATATACTACCTTCTTAGTAGAACTCTGTTCCAAAAGTGTTCTAATAAGGATAATAGCAATGTGCGAGGAGCCAAAGATCGCGACTGTATCATCGGAAGCCACAGAAGCCACCAGAGCAGATGGATTCCGGCTGTTGTGATCGGTATCTCCTCGATATATGGATAAGCGTGGTGGAAAGGAAGGGTATGGGGAACTGCCCCTGTCGCCCGAATAACGTTGTCAGCAAGGATATGAAGAAATACCTCCCGCGGAGGATGACAGAACGTACTCCCATCTCTTGACCTCCAGAACTGCCAAACCTCTACTTCCCCCTTCGTCCAATGCATGCACAATTCTTTTCACTTCGACTTTTTTCATGCGTTGCCACACAATTTCCCTTTCTCTCATGCGTTGCTGTCCTTTTTCACCAGCTTCGTATGCAGTTGCCACTCCTTGTCATATAGAACTGACTCTTTTGCATGTTTGCCAACTTCCTCCCTATGCACACATATCGTAAAATTAGACTCTCCATGCTCCATAAAATTAGAGCGCGTGCTGTGGAAGAAGCCGAACATTACAAAGAACCACTTGCAGATTGCAAATGTCTTCTTCCAGTCAACCAATCTGTGCATCCATTTAAATGAATAGAGTAGGGTGGGAGAGCAGCTATGCAATAATTCTAGGATATCTTCAAAGCCGATTGCCATATGTTCTTCATTTTTATTTCCCAATCTTTCAATGTTTTTGTAAATAAAATCACTTCTGAAATTCCTTTCTATCCAACCGTTGTCTATAATCGAGAACTGATTTTGTAAATTTGTGAATGTCTTCAAGAATATCCTCATTTGGAAAAACAATTTGAGCTCTGGAGATACGGAATATCCATGCAGTCGCAATAATCAGAACATCATTGTTATAATATGTCCAACCCAATGATTGTTGCCACGCCAAATACTTCTTCTTCCTATCTTTTTCTAACGAACAATATATCTTTTGTTTTAAAGCGAGTAGAAGCAAACGTAGAGATAGAAATCTCTACGGCAATGTAGATGTATACCTATATGTATACATATATGTAAATGTGTATGTATATGTATATGTATATGTATATGTATATGTATATGTATTTGTATATGTATATGTATACGTATATGTATACGTATATGTATACCTATATATATATGTATACATATAGGTATATCTATACGTATATCTATATGTATATGTATATGTATATGTATATATATATATATATATATATATATATATATATATATATGTATATGTATACGTATAAGTATACATATACATATACGTATACGTATACGTATATGTATATGTATATGTATATGTATATGTATATGTATATGTACATGTACATGTACATGTACATGTATATCTGTATATGTATGTGTATATGTATGTGTATGTGTATGTGTATGTGTATGTGTATGTATATGTGTATTGGTATGTGTATGTGTATGTGTATGTGTATGTGTATGTGCATGTGTATGTGTATGTGCATGTGTATGTGTATGTGTACGTATGTGTATGTGTATGTGCATGTGCATGTGCATGTGCATGTGCATGTGCATGTGCATGTGCATGTATATGTATATGTATATCATGTGTATATGTATATGTATATGCATGTGTATATGTATATGTATATGTATATGTATACGTATATGTATACGTATATGTATACCTATATGTATACGTATATGTATACTTATATGTATACGTATATGTATACGTATATGTATACGTATATGTATACGTATATGTATACGTATATGTATACGTATATGTATACGTATATGTATATGTATACGTATACGTATACGTATACGTATATGTATATGTATATGTATATGTATATGTATATGTATATGTATACGTATATGTATATGTATATATATATGTATATGTATATGTGATGGAGAGTGTTAATCCCCAAAAGAACAACCTACTCTTGAATTTAGAACACCTCTATATCAAGAATAAGTCAAAACCTTCACCAATTTAAGCTATCAATGACCAATTGTCAAATTCTTGACTAAACTTTGAACAAGAGAATTCCTCAGAAAGTCTGCTGCAGAGATCTTGCTCATTGACTGAGTAAATGTGTAAAGTTTTTTATGAAACTTTGCACAAGGTGTCGCCTAAAGATTGCGCACCTTCTCCAAGTCAAATTACTTCAAAAGGTTTAGTAGATCTTGAGAAATCTACTTACCAAGTCAGCTATGTCTAAATCTGCACTTTTCAGAAGTCGATTTGACACCCCTAACTTCTTAACTTTGGTTCTCCAAATGTCGAACCCGTTTGACCAAATCCTTTTGGCTGTAGATAGCTTATTTCTCAACTTAGATTTTGAGCTATCATATGTGTAAAACTTTACACTGTGCACTGAGCACTACTCTTGACTGAATTCGAAATCTGCGCCTGTTATAGGAGACTGTGAACACTCAACACATATGAATGTTCCTACTAACAATTCTCCTTATCTGATTACAATTAAACTCTGAAACTCTAGCCATAGATTGATTAACTATGGACTTAGATATCCTCAAAAGGATTTTACAAAAGATGTATCACACAGGGAGAAAACACAGAAACATCGGGCGCAATTTTTCCTTCTATTTCTCAGAAATTACAATTGAGTGAGGATGGAGAGTTCAACTCACTTCACATGTGTCTAATGACACTTACAACTATTCTCTTGATCTCCTATTGTCTTCTCATGTCTCACTCTCTTTGCCCCGACATATTTCAAAAGTTTATAGGCAAATATATACAAGCTTATGACTAATCAAAGATCTAAGTGACCTATGTCTTCACTAATGTACATATGTGTACATGTCCTTCACTCTGTGAATGTATCCACCTTCTTTGCTTCAAAACTTGGTCTCATCTCCATCCTTTGTTCTTCAAATCTTCAATTGGTGATTGGTCTGCACCAACAGCTCCCCCTCAATCATCAATTGAGATTTCTCTTATCTTCTTTATACCTGCCATGTCTTTAAACTTCTGTAGCTTTTGTCCATCCAAGCTCTTTGTAAGAATATCAGCTATTTGATCTTTTGTTGAAGTATGTATGACTTCAATCTCCTTATCCATCACCTTCTCTCTTAGAAAGTGATACTGTATCTCAATGTGTTTAGTCCTGGCATGGAAAACAGGATTAGCTGCTAAATATAATGAACTCATGTTATCACCATAAATGATAGGTATGCTCTGTATAATGTCAAAACTCTTCATGAGAGTCTTAAGCCAAATCACTTCCTTTGCAACTTCAACCATGCCTTTGTATTCTGCTTCTGTGGATGACAAAGCAATTGTATGTTGCTTCTTTGAGCACCAAGAGATTAACTTATCTCCCACATAACACATGTATCCATAGGTTGACCTTCTGTCATCTGGATTACCTGCCCAATCTGCATCACTATAGATCTTAATGTTTGTATCTGATGTGAACCCATAATACAAACCTTCTTTGAGTGTACCCTTAATGTATCTCAACACTCTTTGACCTGCAATCCAATGCTCTTTCCTAGGACAATGCATAAATTGAGACAAAACCCCTACTGCATATGATAAATCAGGTCTAGTTAAAGTAGCATAGATAAGACTACCGACCAAACTCTGATATTGTCTCATGTCCTTGAATTCTTCACCTCCAAACTTACTCAATTTGTGATTCACCTCCATTGGTGTAGGTGCTACCCTGCAATCATCCATTTTAAACTTGATTAACAAGTTCTTCAAATACCTTTCTTGGGTCACAAATACTCCATGTTGAGTATATGTAATCTCCATGCCCAAGAAGTATGACAAGTCTCCCAAGTCACTTATTTTGAACTCCTTTTCCATTTGCTTCTTTAGTCTTTGTATTCCTTCCTCATCTGTACCTGTAAGGATTATATCATCAACATATATGCACATGTATATGAAACCATTATCACTTGCTTTAACAAGCAAGCTACTATCTGCTTTAGACACCTGAAATCCAAGTTCTTTCAAGAACTTTACAAGTCTATAATTCCATGCCCTTGGGGCCTGCTTCAAGCCATACAAAGCTCTCTTGAGCTTGCACACATGATCTGGATACCTTTTATCTCTGAACCCTTGAGGTTGCTCCATGAATACATCATCTGAAATATAACCATTCAAAAAAGCATTTTTCACATCTAATTGACATAATTTCCAACCTTTACATGCAGCCATTGCTATAAGTGTCCTGATGGTTGTCATCTTTGCCACAGGACTATAAGTCTCATCATAATCAACACCATATGTCTGAGCAAACCCTTTGACAACAAGTCTAGCTTTGTACCTAGACACACTTCCATCTGCAAATCTTTTTGTCTTATAAACCCACTTACATCCAATGATCTTCTGGCTATTTGGTTTTGGAACCAAATCCCATGTTTGATTCTCCAATAATGCATCATATTCTTCCTGCATAGCTTTCTCCCAATTTTCTTTACCTTTTGCCTCTTCATATGTAGAAGGGTCTTCATCTGCTTTAATCATGTAAGCATAATCTTTGGTAGCCAAAAATGAAGTATCATAGCTATACCTTGTAGGTTGCCATTTGTTCCTTGTAGACCTCCTAAGTTCTCCACTTCTTGAGGTTTCTGGTTCTTCATATTCAGGATCAAATCTTGGTGTTTCTTCCACTTCAACCTGCACTTCATTGTTCTCTTCTTCATCAATTATTTGAACCTTTGACTTACCTTTCCTTTGGCTCACAATCTCTTCATCATCTGTATTAATATTGATAGTACCTGCATACCAAGTACCTTGCTCATCAAATGTAACATCTTTTGATACAAGAAAATGTTTTGTGGATGGATTCCACAACCTGTATCCCATCTGCTTATCATCATAACCAATAAACACATATTTTTCAGCTTTAGGTTCCAATTTGTGCCTTAATTGTGATGGCACATATGCATAGGCCAAACATCCAAATACTTTGCAATGGTCTAGTGTAGGTCTCTTACCCCACCATGCCTCATAAGGTGTCATTCCCTGCAAAGCTTTACATGGTAACCTATTGACCAAATAAGTAGCTGTATTTACAGCCTCAGCCCACAAATAATTAGGGCAATTTTTCTCCTTCATCATGCACCTTGCAAACTCAACAAGAGTTCTATTTCTCCTTTCTGCTACACCATTTTGTTGAGGAGAGTACCTGCAAGTAACCTCTCTTTTTATACCTGCATCCCACAAGTAATTGCTGAATTCATTAGAGAAATACTCTCCCCCTCCATCTGACCTTAGTCTTTTCAACTTATGACCTGTAATTCTTTCTGCATATGCATGATAGTGTTTAAATGTATTAAACACTTCTGACTTATCTTTGATCACATAAATAGTGATCCATCTAGTAGCATCATCAACATTAAATCACATAATACCTTGACCCATTTATACTGAAATCCTTTGATGGTCCCCACACATCTGTATGTACCAACTCAAGCTTCTCTGAGTACATAAAACCATGCTTGGAATAGGAATGCTTATGAGCCTTACCTAATTGACATGCCTCACATCTGTATGTCATATGTTGACCTGCAACATTAGGCAATCCAAGCACTGAACCATTATTAATCATGTCTTTAATACCTCTTTCATTGAAATGTCCAAGCCTCTTGTGCCAAAGATCTAACTCAGAAATCTTATGTCCTCCATATGTGAACATGGCATGACCAATATTACCTTGAATCTTCAATGTGAACAATCTTCCTTCTTTCTTCCCTGAAACAATTTGTTTATACCCATTGCTAGGGTCTTCCACAAACACTCCTTCATTAGTGAACCTTACTTCATAACCTTTTTCCACAATTTGTCCTACACTTATCAAATTCTTAGGAATTGTAGGAACATACAAGGCCTTACTCAATAAGGTGCTACCATCCTTGGCCTTCACTGATCCAATTGACTTCACATTGTGCTTTGTGTTGTCACCTGTTTGAACAACATGATTAGATACCTTATTCTCCAAATCAGTCATCAAGGCTATATTACCACTCAGGTGATTGCTACACCCTGAGTCAATGTAGAAGACTCTTTGATCTTCACTCTGCCTTTCACAAGTTGCATTCATTATCAATGTTGAATCTTCCTTTTGATCTGAAGCATAATTGTAGTAGGTGTTGTTATATTGTTGACTTTGAAAACCTCTACCTGCATTTCTTCCAAAGTAACCCCTACTACCTCTGCCTCTGAAATTACCTCTTTGATTTCTGCCACCTCTTCCTCTTGTATTATAGTTCTGATTATATCCACCATTACTCTGATTATTATACCAACAATCATTAGCTAAATGATTTGTCTTACCACAAATCCAGCATGCTTTGGCTCCATCTTTGTTGTTCTTGCCTCTTCCTCTACCTTTGCCACCTCCTCTACCTCTTAGGAAGTTGGCTTGACTAGTTGTACCTTCATCTTCACCTGCTTGTTGCTTTCCTTTGTTAGCTTTCTTCTTGTCCTTTGAGTACATTGCATGACCTGTACTTTTGTCACCATCTCCTTTAACATCCTGCTCAAATGTTAGCATATGACCTAGCAACTGATTTAAATCAGGAGTGAAATGATCAAGTGATAATTCTGTAGACAAAATGAATGGCTTCCATTTGTCATCACCTCTCAATCCTGTAAGGATTTGCCTTACCAATTTATCCTCCTCAATGTCTTCATCCACAGCTCCTAAAGCATCTGCAATATCTTTCATTCTTGTCACATAGTCTGAAATGGATTGAGAAGCCTTCTTCTTAAAGGTGGTAAACTCTGCCCATAAGGATGCCTTCCTTGACTTAGTAGTATTCTGGAAATGCTCCTCCAAAGCATTCCAAATATTAGTTGCACTTTCAAGAC
>CM035431.1:126577396-126594896 GCA_020310875.1 Ceratopteris richardii
ATACACATACACATACACATACACATACACATACACATACACATACACATACACATACACATACACATACACATACACATACACATACACATACACATACAATACACATACACATACATATACATATACATATACATATACATATACATATACATATACATATACATATACATATCACATACACTATACACATACACATACACATACACTACACATACACATACACATACACATACACATACACATACACATACACATACACATACACATACACATACACATACACATACACATACACATACACATACACATACACATACACATACACATACACATACACATACACATACACATACACATACACATACACATACACATACACATACACATACACATACACATACACATACACATACACATACACATACACATACACATACACATACACATACACATACACATACACATACACATACACATACACATACACATACACATACACATACACATACACATACACATACACATACACATACACATACACATACACATACACATACACATACACATACACATACACATACACATACACATACACATACACATACACATACACATACACATACACATACACATACACATACACATACACATACACATACACATACACATACACATACACATACACATACACATACACATACACATACACATACACATACACATACACATACACATACACATACACATACACATACACACACACATACACACACACACACATACACATACACATACACACACACACACGTACACAAACACACACGTACACACGTACACGTTGTCGGGAAGATTTGCATCTTCCAGTTGATGACCAGAGAAAATGAAAACAAATTAATTGGTGAATTCTAAACCTCTTTTTCACTGTTGAACAATTGTTCCGGATGGAATTAACTACTTTGAAAGTGTTTACAGGTACAAATGATGATGAAGATTCTATGTTCATATTAGGGTTTACTTTAATTTCATATTTAATAAGTTGTTTTATTCATACATTCAAGAATCATGAGCATTTAACCCTAGGGTTGTCTAAGTTCACATGATTTTATGTTCATTGGGTTCATCTGAAGGGTCTCAAAGGATTTAATGGATTCATGTTAGAGTTTAAGTAAGAGTTAGTGGGTTAATGATAGGGTTCAGAAGGATTTTAATGGGTTATCAGTGATTTCCAAAGGGTTTCAATAGGGTTTTGATTGGTTTTAAGTAGGTTTTTTAGGGTTTTAGTATGTTTGAAGGGTTAAAATAACTACTATTTAATGAAATTAATCTATAATTAAGCATTGGTTAACTTATAAAACTAAATTATGATTTAATTAGTTACCTTAATAGTGTGTTTACATTTTTATACTAAGGTTCTAATTAATTAAATTCTTATCCTAAGCTTAAATTAAAAGAATTATTTAATTATCAAAATTTAGGATAATAGAATTAAAATGAAAATGAAGTGGATAATTAATGAGTGGTGTATGAGAGTGGTATTTAAAGAATGGTATGTGAGTAATGTGGAATTAAAGTGAATTAAGGAATGGTCTGAAAGGAAGATGCACTTAAAGTGAAAAAGTTGGTTGACAGAAAAGAATGGTGAGAATTAATGAAATAAAAAGAGAGGTGAAAGGAAGATGTGTGCATAAAGCTAATTAAAAGTGTGGTTGAGATGAGTGTGCAAAAGTGTGGTTGTAGATTAAAAGTACCAAACCAAAAGAGTGGATTAGGAAGGACTTGTGTATGTATTTAAATGTGTGTTGAGCTCAAGTTTTTTCTAATGTTTTTTGCAGGTACTGTCTCCTTCTCTTTACTTTCTTCTGTTTTTCCCTCTTTCTCATTAGACCCTCCTCGTGCTCGGGATATTGAGCCGTCAGGTCACTGCTGTGTATTATGATTTTGATTGTCCGGCTGGAAGCATGCCCATGCCTATTCCATGGCTTGGTCTGCGTCTCTGCAATAGTGTGTGTGTGATGTGTGTGTATGTGCGCGTATGTGATGTGTGTGTATGTGCACGTATGTGATGTGTATGTGTATGTGCGTGTATGTGTGATGTGTGTGTGAAGTATATATGTGATGTGTGTGTATGTGCGCGTATATGACGTGTATGTGTATGTGCGTGTATGTGTTATGTGTGAATGTGTTATGTGTATGTGCGTGTATGTGTTATGTGATGTGATGTATGTGTATGATGGTGTATGTGTTATGTGATGTGATGTATGTGTGTGATGATGTATGTGTGTATGTGATGTGTCTGTGTTATGTGTGTATGTCTATGTGTGATGTGTGTGTGTGTGAGTGAGTTCCCCCCCCCTCTCTCCTCTGTTTGCAGCGCGCGACAGCGCGCAACAAAGAGAGAGAGAGAGAGAGAGAGAGAGAGAGAGAGAGAGAGAGAGAGAGAGAGAGAGAGAGAGAGAGAGAGAGAGAGAGAGAGAGAGAGAGAGAGAGAGAGAGAGAGAGTTTCCCTCTCTGGCGCTGCACGCAGCAGCGCGCAGAGAGAGAGAGAGAGATGGAGAGAGAGAGAGAGAGAGAGAGAGAGGAGAGAGAGAGAGAGAGAGAGAGAGAGAGAGAGAGAGAGAGAGAGAGAGAGAGAGAGAGGAGAGAGAGAGAGAGAGAGAGAGAGAAGAGAGAGAGAGAGAGTGAGAGTGAGTGAGAGAGAGAGAGAGAGATAGAGAGAGAGAGAGAGAGAGAGAGAGAGAGAGAGAGAGAGAGGAGAGAGAGAGAGAGAGAGAGAGAGAGAAGAGAGAGAGAGAGAGAGAGAGAGGAAAGAGAGAGAGAGAGAGAGAGAGAGAGAGAGAGAGAGAGAGGAGGCGAGATGAGAGAGAGAGAGAGAGAGGGAGAGAGAGAGAGAGAGAGAGAGAGAGAGAGAGAGGAGAGAGTGAGAGAGGAGAGAGAGAACGAGAGAGAGAGAGAGAGAGAGAGAGAGAGAGGAGAGAAGGAAAGAGAGAGAGAGAGAGAGAGAGAGAGAGATGAGAGAGAGAGAGAGAGAGAGACGAGAGGAGAGAGAGAGAGAGAGAGAGAGAGAGAGAGAGAGAGAGAGAGAGAGAGAGAGGAGAGAGAGAGAGAGAGAGAGAGAGAGAGAGAGACGGAGAGAGAGAGAGAGAGAGAAGAGAGAGAGAGAGAGAAAGAGGAAAGAAAGAGAGAGAGAGAGAGAGAGAGAAAGAGAAAAGAGACAGAGAGAGTAACTGAGAAAGAGAGCGTGCAAAGAGAGAGAGAAAGAAAGGCGCAGAGAAGAAAGAGAGAGAAAGGAAGTTAGAAAGTGAATGTGTCTTTTTCCTATCGGCAGCACACATAACAGAGAAAGAGAAAAAGAGAAATTCAAGTTTTTTTTCTTCTTTTCTTTATGAAAGAATCGATTAAATTTATAGTTTTTGTATATAGTATTATAGTTATCTTTAATGCATATAGTATAGAATGCATGCGTTCATGTGTCTGCATATATGTGCACATATAAATGGATGTGTTAATGCATGTTTGCATGTGTGAACTTTGTGTTAGTATGGGCATATAAGTGATTATATGTAAGCATATGGGATAGAGAGAGTAGCTTAAGTTTATGCACAATAAATTAACGTATGTTAATGATAGTTAATGCGAGATATGTTAGCATAAGCTTTAACTTATGTTAAGCAAGCATATAAATTATATAAGCATGTGTATGAATATCCATGTAAATTAGAAAATATGAATGAAGTGTGTAATGCATGAACATGTTTTAATCATGATATATATATATATATATCTACTTATGATATAGGTGTGCATAATTAGATATGATAAATGTATTAAGTATGCATTGATGTGCTAATTATATATGTGTAATGCATGTGTATGCAAATGATAAGTGAATTATGTTTTTAACTTTATGATTTTTGTAACATTACTAATGACCTAATGTTTTTTGCAGAAACATTGCAGATTACAATCAATTAAAGTGAAGTACGAGCAGTTGAAGTGAACCGGCAGATTGAAGATCCATTTAAACCTTATATCTCCATTTAGTCATTTACCCGATTGCTTAGACATTTATCCGATTATCTAGACTTTACATTTGTATTAGCTTATTAATTCATTTATTTAAATCAGTTTAGCATCATATTGTTTCTGTTATTTCTTTCATGTCTTCCGATTTATATCATGTATCTGAACACAGTAGTAATAACATCATTGAGCATACAACCGAATCTGTAGACTTAGTGTTAGAAGAACTTATTAAGAACAATATTACTTCGGAATCATTAGTGTCTTTATCTTATGACCACTGTTTAACTACATTCCTAGCATTTTCTTCCATTGCATCTCCTGAATCACAAAGTAGTGAAGATTTATTTCCACCAACTTTAGTTAGACAAACTCAACCAAACCCATTAATAGCAACAATAGAAGAGGTAGTTAAAGATCAGATAACCGAAGAGTCATTATTGTTAACACCCAAACAGATAGCTATTGCCAGATATAAAGCAGCTTGTCCCTATGGTCCGTAGTCTGAGTCCGCTACAGACACCCTGCGTGTGCCGAACGATTTAGGCGGATGACTTGATCCACCATCCGAGCATCCCACACGACCCGACATTGGTGAACCCGACGTGAAGATCGGCTTGCGACTCAGACGGATATTATCAGTTTGCATTGCATATACATTCATACGATTTTACATCAGTGCAGCTGCGTCTTCATCCCTGGAAGCTGTGGCATTTACGTGAGCTTGCAATCTTCTTGGTGTCGAGGGCTGGTCTGGTGACCTGAGCGCCTCCATGAAGATTGGCAAGTAGGAGAACCTCGTCTCGCCACCCTTTTCATCAACAATTGAAGCACAAAACGTTTGCACCCATTTTTAGCAAACTATGTATTTAGGTTTTGATTCAAATCAATAAATGTATTGAATTTCACAGAAAGCACTGTTTTGAGCCTCATCTTCGAGCAGTTGGTATAATTTCTTTACCCTTACATTCTTGGGTGCAAAATTTTATTATTGGTATAGGTTAAAGGCAACTGTTTGTTAATCATAGGTTAAGCGTTAATCATAGCTTTACTTGAAGCATATTGGCATAGTATAAACTTAACAAACTGGACTCTAACGGAATTTCAGAATTAGTAGCTGAACATAAGGAAAGAGTAACAAAAGAAGTGCAGGATATAGTTAGAATTGTTCAAGCTAGGTCAAAACAAACTTCAAAAATGGACGAGCTATTTCAAACTATGATGCACGAGACGCAAGGACAAAAAGTAGTTAAAACGTTATTAAAGGATAAAGGGAAATTTACTGGTATGAATGTTACAAATTATTTAGACACGTTTGAGGAATTAGCTAAGTTACACGGTTTACCTGAAACAAAGTGGATATCCTATCTTGGACGTCTGGCCATAGGTACTGTAAAAGCTATTATGGATATACATGACAATAAGGAATGGGATGAGTTTAGAAAAGAGCTGCATAAGGAATTCTACTTAGAAGACTACAGTCAACATAGTAGAGAAGGATTTATGAAATGGATTAGTTCACCTAAGCCTCACATTTCTTTAACTCAACTCCATGGCGAATTTATGAAAAGATTCTCTCAATTACTTGAACAGGATAGGGTTGCCCTTACCCCAGATATCATTTTATATTTCCTTAAAATCTTGACTCCAGATATAAGGGTAGAGGTTGAGCGTAGGCTTGAAGAACCGGGAAAGAAATATGGGCTTACAGATGACTGGGGTGTAGTGAAAACTGTAGTTGAGGCGGTTGCTCACATGATCCAACGTAAAACACTCCTTTATGAATCGATGTCTCAACCATCTTCCAGTTTTCCTCCGATTCAGGCAACTAGGGATACACATTTAGATCCAAAAGCTGAGCCTACAACATCCACATCTAGAGTACCAACCGAGTTACAATTTGAGATTTTGTTTAACAAGTTGGACAATATGATGCATATGCACGAGAATATGTCTAAAGAGGTAGCGGCTTTGCAGAATGTGGTATATGCTTTAAACCTTCAAGATAAACCTGCATTGCAAGCTTATCCGACTATTTATCCTCAACCAGTAAATGCTCCAAATCCACCATTAGTAGCTCCGAATCATCCATTAGTCCCTCCTAATCCACCTTTTATACCCCAACCAATTCCTCAACCGATTCCTCAAGCAATTAACCAAAGAAATTTCAATGAAAGGAGAAATGCCAATGTGAGGAGATGTATCTGGTGCGATGCCACAGATCATTTGACTTATACATGTGAAGCATTGAAAGATGCGAAAGAGAAAAGACTTGTAATTGATATTGACAAGCGATTGTGCGACTATAGAACACATTTACCCTTAGCTGCCAATTGGGGAAAGGGAGGGATGCAGAAGCTGTATGAAAACCTTTCTGAGTCTTCGAAATCTGCTTCTGCTGTTAAACTAGAATATGTTGATAGTGACTCTGATTCCGAACAAACAAGGGAAACAAGGAACTACTCAATTGAAGCTTTGATAAAGGCAAGAGATGATATTATGCAGAAAACTGCGTGGAACTCTCCTGTCGATCAATTCTCGATATATTCGCATATTGCGAATGTTGAAGAGAAAAGAAAGAGGGATGATGAGCAAGATACAAATGATTCAGGTAGACGAATGACTAGAAGTAAGATGAGAGATGAGCCAAAGCCTAAGAAAGTTCAGTTTGAACAAGGCAAAAGTTCTAAAACAAATGAGGAGCGAAGAAAAGAAATTAGGGAGGGTAAACAACCTGTGTTTAGTGAGCCAATTCAAACATCAGACAAAGTAGAGCAAATTCCTAGAACTGAAACAAAGCCTGAAGAGAAACCAGAAAAGAAACCAAAACGAGTACCGAAGGCTATTCTTATTTCTGAACTTGAACAAAAAGTTGATTCGAAAGAAATATTGTATGATATCTTATTAAAAAGTGCAGTAACAATGACTTTAGAACAAATTTTCTCAATATCAAAAATTGAATTTAAGGAAAATTTTATTAAACTAATTAAAAGGAAGAGATTCCCTCTGTCACAAGAGGTAGAGATGCAAGATGTTGCCGATGTAACTCACTTGATTCATGAATCTCTTTCTTTAGACTCAGAAGATGAAGAAGATAATACCTGTAATGTGAACAAAAATTTCTTAGGGCCGATTGTACCAGATGACGAAACAAAAAACTCAGAGAGTGATTTTAGAAAAAGTTTTTGGGTGAGAGGCACACCGGAGATTAAAGTTAACTTAGGAGATCAGAAGAGATCATATTCTGCTTTAGCCCTAATTGACTCTGGGTCTGAAATCAATGTGATTTTGAAAGGATTATATGATAAGTTTAAATGGCCTATTGATAAAAATCACGGCTGGATAATGCGAACCGCGGACAATGGTTGTGGATCACTCCTAGGAGCATGTGCCAACATACCTCTAATGATAGGTGGAATCTCTGAGACATTCCACTTTTTCATTCAGGACAACTGCTCTTATGAAATTATCTTAGGTCAACCATTTATATGTGAAGCCAGAATGGAGACTAAAGTAATAGATGACGGCTCAGCATACACAAGAATTAGATCTAAAGATGATCTACAATCGCTCCAAGTTATGATAGTCAGCCCAAACCATGTACGAAATAGGGAGCAAATTAGGAAGACGCCCATCCGTTCTCATGAAAAGATACGTGAAGATCATATGCCTCTTCGTGAGTTTGGAACTTATTATGATCAAAATTTTGCCTAGATGCCACTGTTGAGCGAGACAACGGTGGTTCTTGGTTTGATGTCTCGCACCCATCTGTAGATACTTTAGATAGTTTTTCTTTGTATTTCCCTTCATCATATTTGCAATTCAGTCATTATAAACAAATTCCTAAAAAAATTATAAAACATTATGAAAAAGTTTATAAAGAGAAAGGATTCATTTCATCTGATGAACACATTGAAACCGTAATTGAAACTTTATCTTCAAACTCATTGATTGAAGAACTTCAAAATATTTTGCATGAAAAAGAAAATTTTAGATTTGTACTTTTAAATTCTATTGAAGAATATGAATTGATTATTAAATTTGTCATGAGTAATGAAAAGGAAGCAAAAGTAAATACAAAATACAAAACCGTTGATAAAAAAATTAAACCGATTGCCCAATCATTACCACGAGAGAGTGAAGAGAAGTTTAGGAAAGTTACCAATGATCCTTATTTAAGAGAGCGCACAAATATAGGTCATACTTTCACAGAAGAAACTTTAAAGCTAATCAAGATAGGAAATGATGAAAATTTTTTGTTACCCGAGGAACGTGAATTATTTCAAAGAGTGATTAGAAAGCATGGAAAGGCATTTTCTTTATATTCCCATGAGATAGGTTGTGCAGACCCAAAAATTGTACCACCAATGATCATCTTTACAGTGCCTCACATTCCATGGAATCTTCGACCCATACCTGTTCCGAAAGCCCATTTACCAGAGTTAATGCGGCTTCTTAAGGAAAAGATTCACATGCGAATTTTAGAGCCATCGTCTGCACCCTACTCAAATAGGTGGTTTACTGTTCCAAAGAAAAATGGCAAGTTACGGTTCATTCAAGATTTACAACCTGTTAACAAGGTTACTATTAGGAATGTAGGTACTGGGCCCATTGTAGGAGAATTCGCTGAAGCCTTCGCTGGTCATGCCATTTACTCAATGGGAGACTTGTATTCTGGCTACGATCAATTTCAGCTTGCTATTGAAAGTAGAGACATTACGACCATGAAAACTCCTTTAGGCTTAGTTCGCATGTGCACTTTGCCGCAAGGAGCTACTAATTCAGTAGCGCATATGATGAACGCCATGAATTCAGTATTACATGACTTCATTCCTAATATAGCCATGCCATTTATTGATGACATTCCTATTAAAGGATGTATTGAGAATGCGAAAGATGAAACTTTAGATTCCTCTGGCTGCAGGAAGTTTGTAGTAGATCATATCTCTGACTGTGAAAGGATTTTCGAGAGATTTGAAGAGGTTGGTCTCACATTCTCCATTGAGAAATCTGTTTTTGGTGTCAATGAGGTACTTATAGTTGGGCATTTATGTGGACATTACGGTCGGAGGCCATATCCACCTAAAGTCGACGCTATAAACAAGATTTCTGAAACCTGTAGTAATATTAGTGAGGTAAGACGATTCCTTGGTGCTTGTGTGTTTTATGCCATCTGGATCCCACACTATGCACATGTTGCAAACTGTCTTTATGCTTTACTAAGGAAGAATCGAAAGTTTCTTTGGACTGAAGAACACTCAAAAGCTATGAAAAAGTTAAAGAAATTACTTCTTGAAGCTCCTATTTTAAAGCGAGTCGATTATACTGATCAAAAGCCTATCATTTTAACTGTTGATACGAGCCCTATAGGAATAGGATGGGTTATTGGTCAGGACGATGAAGAGGGCAATAGGTATGCTGTGAGATTTGGAGCAAAGATTTTACACGATACGCAAAGAAATTATCCGCAAATTAAACGAGAACTATGGGGTTTAGTCACGGCATTAAAATCCGATAAAGAATATTTTATAGGTGCAAATGTAATAGTTGAGACAGATTGTCTACCTCTGATTGGAATGATTACAAACTGTTCATCACCCGACATTGCCATGCTTAGATGGATTTCATACATCAAGTTTATAAATCCTGTTTTGATACATATTGCAGGTAAATCTAATCCTGTGGCTGATATGCTTTCTCGAGCTAGATTTGATAATGAGGAAGACACTGAATTAGAAATAAATGCAATTAATTATGATTCTAAAGCATACGCATATGAACAGTTTAATATTGAAGAATACGAAGGAGAGTGGCAGGATATTGGAAAGTATTTAAGTACTTTGGTTAGGGCACCTTCATGGTCTTCAAATAGATTTTGGAATATTAGGAAAAGAGCTTACAACTTTTTTCTGAAAGATGGTTTCATTTGGAGACATGCGAGGGGAAAAATTAGATTGCCACAACGAGTACTAGGTACTAAGGATCTTCAGTTACAAGTCATGAAGAGTATGCATGATACTTTATGGGCAGGACATAAAGGTTTTGTAGCTACGTATGAAAAAATTAGAGAAGGATACTGGTGGCCAGGGATTTATGTTACTGTTAAAAATTATGTTACTTCATGTGACGTATGTCAGATTCATTCCTCAGTCAAACATAGGGATCCGTTGCATCCTACCTATCCACCATGCATCCATTATAAATGGGTTGTAGACTTAGTTACCATGCCCAAAGGTATCAATAAGATGAGATATATAGTCTTAGCACGTGAAGATCTTACGAATCATGTAGAAGGCCGAGCTTTAAGATCTAAGACAACCTTGAATGTATGCAATTTTCTTCTTGAGGATGTCATTTCACGATTTGGTTATGTAGAAAAGGTAGTGGCTGATAGGGGAGAGTTAGATGCGCAGGAGGCTAGAGAATTCTTTGCTAGGCATGGAATTCGCTTAGCCCTTACTACTGCTTACAACCCTGAAGCTAATGGGAAGATTGAGCGAGGGCATTCTCCTATTATTAAAGCAATTTCCAAAGCTTGTAATGGAGAAATTAAGAATTGGCCAACTTATCTGCCATTTGCGTTGTGGGCCGATAGAATGACCTGCACTAGCACGACGGGGTATATGCCGGCAGAGTTGATGTATTGCCAGAAACCGATATTCCCTGTGCATACGCAAATTCTTACTTGGACTACTTTACCATGGGAAGATAATTTGTCAACAGAAGATTTATTAGCTCTGCGAATCCAGCAACTAGAGCAAGGGAATGAACGTTTAGAAGAGGCTATAATTAAACTAAAAGATTCTCGATTGAAAAACAAGAAGTATTTTGATAAATCACATAGGTTAAGGCCAAAGCCGATTTATGTTAATGATTGGGTTTTACTGTATGATAGTACGTTTGATTCTCAGTATGATGCCCGTAGGAAACTTAAAAGACGTTGGTTTGGACCTTATGTGGTAGTCAAAACCTATGATAATGGAACGTATGCCTTACGCGAATTAGATGGCATGCCTCTTAAAAACTTAATTGCTAGCAAAAGAATTAAATTATTTAAACAAAGAGATAATGAAATGTATGAAGTAATGTTTGATGATGAGTATGATTAATTATGTATGAATGAATTTCTTTAGTGTGGGGTTCTTTTGCAGGAAAACTAAGAGAAAATTTGAATATGAAATTTAATAATTTTGCGTGTCTAGCTGTTGCTGGTTGAGTTTTAACAGGTCTTTGAAGAACAAATTAAGATGCATAAAGATGAAGCAGATTGAAGATGAAGTTGATTTTAGGTCGTATTTTTCTTTGTCATACAATTTTGATTTATGTATTTTCTTTGCATTCATATAAAACTAATTGATAAAATCTGGAATGAAGAATATTAATTTATAAAGGACTCTATTTAACCATATTAGGAAAATAAACATAATTTATATTTCTACATTTATAGATTAAGTGAGATTTGTTAACAATAGAAGGATTTGTAGTTCATTTAGAGAACGAAAGTAGTTGTATATATGTAGGAGCATATTGTTGCATGATACATGTCTGTGAAAACCTAGATCTTTCTTGTCCATGCAGCTAGATCCTTAGCTCGGATTAAGGGGTTAAGCCTTTCCCCTTTAAAGCAAAAAAGTAGCGGAAAAAAAAAAAAAAAAGAATATTGACATGAAAGTTATACCTTCTTTCACCCCAAAAAGGTATTTACATTTATTATCGACATGAAGTTTATATCATATTTATATGAAGAAACTAGTTGTGAAAAACACATCTAGTGATTAAAATTGGGCATACAAGGCGGCTGTCTGTCCAAGTAGATTTAGTAGATTTCTTTGGCATGTTTGATTGCTCATATGTGAATGCATATATATAACGAAACCTGCATTTGAATGAATGAAAATGAATTCTGTTTTATACTAATCTTTACATAGTTTATAAATGGATAAAATATAAACTAATGTTTGTTAACTGAAAAGGTTAATAGTTTACCTTTATACTTTAATATGTTTTCATTGCCAGATGTAATTGAAATAAACTTCATGTGCATGTTGAAAAGATTTAAAATTTGATAAGATTAAAGATATTTAAAAAAAAGAATTGATGCTGTTCTATGATTTAATTTCAGGATAATCATTGAAAATGCTGCTTCCCTTAATCTGCAAGTTGGCCCGTCGAGGACGATGTGCAGGTTTGGTGGCGGTGGATGTCGGGAAGATTTGCATCTTCCAGTTGATGACCAGAGAAAATGAAAACAAATTAATTGGTGAATTCTAAACCTCTTTTTCACTGTTGAACAATTGTTCTGGATGGAATTAACTACTTTGAAAGTGTTTACAGGTACAAATGATGATGAAGATTCTATGTTCATATTATGGTTTACTTTAATTTCATATTTAATAAGTTGTTTTATTCATACATTCAAGAATCATGAGTATTTAACCCTAGGGTTGTCTAAGTTCACATGATTTTATGTTCATTGGGTTCATCTGAAGGGTCTCAAAGGATTTAATGGATTCATGTTAGAGTTTAAGTAAGAGTTAGTGGGTTAATGATAGGGTTCAGAAGGATTTTAATGGGTTATCAGTGATTTCCAAAGGGTTTCAATAGGGTTTTGATTGGTTTTAAGTAGGTTTTTTAGGGTTTTAATATGTTTGAAGGGTTAAAATAACTACTATTTAATGAAATTAATCTATAATTAAGCATTGGTTAACTTATAAAACTAAATTATGATTTGATTAGTTACCTTAATAGTGTGTTTACATTTTAATACTAAGGTTCTAATTAATTAAATTCTTATCCTCAACCTAGGCAAGTAAGACCCCCATCCCCTAGAGGACCATGCTATAGATGTCAGGGAGATCACCTCATTCGTGATTGCCCCACATGCCTGACATTTTGGGGTGCAACAATCAATAGACTAGAGAGTAAAGATATGTTGATATCTCATGATTCAAATGAGCTATGATAATGAGATTTTGTACCAATATAATAGACACTATACTGAAGGTATCATGCTTTAAATCACTATAAATGATCAATCACACACTTAGAACAAGGTATGAGAAGATCACTATTCTAATGTCATCATAATAGAGAAGTGAAGTGAAGATATGATAAAATGTATGTATTAAAAATTGTACAAATACAATGTCATTGGCAATCATCAATTGCACAATGTGAGAAGTATGAATGAGCTATGGAGTGAGCTCTTCAAATTACAATATGTCCTCTCTAAAATGATCTCATTGAATTGAGATAGCATGTGGTTGTTTGACCCTTTCTTTAAGGTTGAGTTTGAAGTCAAACTTTTGAGTTCAAATTCAAGATTTCACCTAAACGTGAATCCTAAAGTATAGGATATATTCTCTCATTACTCAACTACCAAATACTTTGAGATTTGATGCTTCCCAACTTCCTCATGGTTGTAGGACACTTTTACAAGGATAAATATAAATGATTTTTACAAGAGGTTAATCACATAGGGTTCCATAAGGGATGTCTTTATTGACCAAGTATGTGGGCTTGGTTTCTATTGCACCAACAGCTCCCCCTCAATCCTAACATGCTTGGTCTTCATTCCTCCTTGATTTCCTGCAAACCAATCATCAATTTGAATCTGTTCATCTTGGTTCCATCCAAAGACTTTGTGAGTATATCTGCACATTGTAAATGAGTTGATACATAGGATAGTTGAATATCCTTGCTTAGTCCTTGCATGATATACATGATTAGCAGCCAAATGTTGTCTCCAAAGATTATTGGAGTGTAAGATTGTAACCTAAATCTGCATAGAGTTGCTTAATCCACATAGCTTCTTGAGTTGCATTTGCCAAACCTCTATATTTTGCTTCTATAGATGATAAGGCCATAGTTGGTTGCTTCTTAGATGACCATGATATAAGCTTTGATCTTGCAAAAGATAGGTACCCTAAGGTGCTCCTCCTATCATCCTTGGAGCCAACCCAATTTGCATCAGAATACATTTCTATATGTAAGTCAGAAGTGAATGGATAAAACAACCCTTAATTTATGGTACCCTTTAGATACTTTAGCACCCTCTTGGAAGCTTCCATGTGGGGCTTCCTTGGTGCATGCATAAACTGACTCAATGTACTTACTCCATAAGTAATGTCTACTCTTGTTAGTGTAGCATAGTTGAGGCTCCCTACAAGCTTTTGGTAACTTGTAACATCCTCAAGGAGTTCTCCTTCATGAGAACTAAGTTATGGTTGAGTTCCATGGGTGTACCTACAATTTTGGTATTCTCCATCTTGAATTTTACCAACATATCATGAATATACTTTCTCTGAGTAATAAATACACCAAAATCTGTGTATACAAGCTCTAGACCAAGAAAATATGTTAACAAACCAAGATCACTGATTTTGAATTCTTCCATTAGTTGAGCTTTAATCTGTTCGATGCCATTAGCATCATTCCCAGTAATGATAATGTCATCCACATATACACATAAGTAGATAAATTCTTAGTTGGTCTTCTTTATAAATAAATAAGAATCTTCCTTGCTAGCCACAAAACTTTGATCCTATAAATAAGTAACAAGCCTATGGTTCCAAGCTATAGGAGCTTGATTTAGGCCATAGAGTGCCTTCTTAGCTTGCATACAAACCTGATTTATCTTTATCTTCAAACCTTGGTGGTTGTGCCATATACACTTCTTCTGATATCCATCCATTTAAGAATGCATTTTTGACATCTAACTGATATAGGTTCCAATTCTTGGAAGCAGCAACACTTACCAAAACCCTAATTGTTGGCATCTTTGCCACAGGTGAAAAGGTTTCTTCATAGTCTACTCCATGGGTTTGAGCAAACCCCTTTGCCACTAGCCTTACTTTGTACCTATTTATAGAACCATTTGAATTCTTTTTTATTTTATATATCCACTTGGATCCTATTACCTTCATGATTGGCTTCTTGGGAACCAAATCCCAAGTATGGTTTTCCTTAAGTGCTTCTACTTCTTCCTCCATGGCTTCTCTCCATTCTTTCCTCTTACTAGCCTCTTCAAATGAAGAAGATTATTTTTTCATAAAGTCTTTAGTGATATACACAGAATGTTTTGTGACTACTGATGTGTCATAGCCATACCTTATGGGCTTTTTACTCTCCCGTTGAGATCTTCTAAGTGCTTGGTTGGAGGACTATGGAATGTCTTCCAATTGCTTCACCTTCCACTTGACTTCCATGCATAGGCTGTTGGATGCTTGATTTACTTATGCATAATTCACTGTGATATTTAGTTTGTTGTCTCATAGATGAGTAGTTTATGCATTACCCAGGTGTCAAGCATTGGCATGCGATTAAGCAAATCTTTCACTACTTTAGTGGTATCCAGCTTCTTGGATTGTTTTAGCCCAAGGGGGGGATCACTACCACCAGATTTACATGCTTTTGTTTTACTCTGATTGGGCTGGTTGCTATGACATTTGTGTGTCCATCAATGGTTTTTCCTTCATGCTTAGTAGCTCATGCATATCTTGGTTGAGCAAGAAGTAGCCTAATGTGGCCACTTTCTAGTTGTGAGGCTGACTATTGAGTGTGTGTGGCTCAAACACCTTTTGGCTGATTTGGGTGTTTGTCAGTCTTTTGTCACTATAATCTTCAATGATAGTCAGAGTGCATTGGTAGTTGTGAGGAACCCTGTGATCCATGCTCACACAAAGCACATTGAGGTTCAGTATCATCATGTCAGGGAGAGGTTCTTTGCTAGAGATATTAGTTTGGCAAATGTGCCCACACAAGATAATATTGAAGATCTTTTCACGAACGCTCTAGCTCGAGAGAAGTTTGAAGCTTTTCGCAAAGCTTTGGGCTTACTTCCTTTTGTGGATTGATCTCTTTCCACATAGCTTGGCAATAGGATCCTTGTCACTACATCAGGGGATTTGTTGATATATTTTGGTTGTGATATGTGTGAACACACTGGGATCATCGGGGTACTTTTTTCCGTCTTTAGGTGGTTTTTTTCCTGGACTTGTATATATATGCCTATGACCTAAATGGGTCACCTATCTTTGTACATTGACTTGGTAATACATTCAATATTGTCTGTTGTGCTCCAAGCTTCTTCTTCTTCCTTGTGCTATTGGCGTGCTTCTACAGACCTCAAACTTCAATAGTAATGTAGAACTTGAAAGACTTTTTGTATGCATGTATGGCTCTATTCATGCCTAGGGAGCTTTGGTACAAGGGAAAGTCCATCCCACCACTCCTTTTCATCCTATTTTCTCTCTATAAGTTTTCTATTTTCTAGATCTTAAAAATCAACACGTAGAATTTTTTGTTCTATAAGTTTTGATATGCCAAAAGGGGGTTATATTTCTGATGCTCAAAGAGTTATTTCTTCTCGAAGTTCTACAAGCCTTTCCACTCTGACTTCTCACTTTATTCTTTTAATTGTCTTCTCCCCATGGATTTTCATCTTAGTTTCCATGCCCCCAACTAGGTAAAGATACTTGGGTTGATTATTTAGGTGCATGATTCAACCACTTGGCCTATAGTTAAAGAAATGACTAGCTAGAATTTGGTTCCATCTTTACCTACACAAGAGTTGACATCAAAATCTTTGATAGGGGACCTTACTTGATCATAAGATTAGGATACACAAATTTATCACTTGTCTTGGTGTTGATCAACATAGGGCCACTCTTAACACCATAAGATGGTCCATATTGAAAAAATTCCATGGAGAGATAATACCACTAGAAGCCTACATCATAGTTATAGGGGGATCTCAAATCAAATGTGTAGGGGAGATAAAGCTACTAGTCCACCTATGAAATGTTTTTATGCTTGCAACCTTCCTAGTGTGCAAGGAGGAGGACTTAAACGATTTTTTCCTCTTAGGGAAAAATTGGTTATACTAGCTTTTTGACACTCTTAATATTATCCAAGGAATGCTCTCAATACTTTTCTATGGTAGATTTATTTCGTCCTTAACAAGAAAGAAAGATGGGCAAGGGATAAAGAAAATTCATCCAAATATCTTCAACATTTGATGTTTTTCATAAAGGTCCAAAAATCAACACAAGAGAAAGAACATTGTGTAGATCAATATAAAAATAAAGTTTATGCCCAAGATTCCAACAACATGCTTTCTCATCACAAACAAAAAGGAGAAAGAAAGTAGTTCCTTGGCCAAAAGTATCAAAAGTAAATCAGATCTGGGTTGTGAAAACATCTCCCCTTCACAATCATAGGAAGCAAACATTAGCCACTTACTCATACCAAATGACAAAGTAAGAAAGATCAATGGCATAAGGAAAATATAGACAAAGGGAAACAACTACAACAATAAATTTTGGAGGTTTGGGCACTAAAGCAAGTTCTAGAGTCGCAATTCCATCATGAAAATTTATGAATGCCTAGATGAAAGCATCTAATTTCAAGATCAAAACAACAAAAGGAAACTTGGAGTGCAAAAACCTATTACAAAATAGCAAAAGAAATCATGTGT
>CM035431.1:126612396-126622396 GCA_020310875.1 Ceratopteris richardii
AGAGGTGGCATAAATCAAAGAGGTAATTTCAGAGGTAGAGGTAGTAGACGTTACTTTGGAAGAAATGCAGGTAGAGGATTCCAAAGTCAACAATACAACAATACCTACTACAATTATGCTTCAGATCAGAAGGAGGATTCAACATTGATAATGAATGCAACTTGTGAAAGGCAAA
Source organism: Ceratopteris richardii (assembly GCA_020310875.1). Lineage (NCBI taxonomy): Eukaryota > Viridiplantae > Streptophyta > Polypodiopsida > Polypodiales > Pteridaceae > Ceratopteris > Ceratopteris richardii. The sequence goes on from CM035431.1 coordinate 126,612,572, forward strand.
GTGAAGACCAAAGAGTCTTCTACATTGACTCAGGGTGTAGCAATCATCTGAGTGGCAACATAGCCTTGACGATTGGAAAATAAGGTAACTAATCATGTGGTTCAAACAAGTGACAATACAAAGCATAATGTGAAGTCAATTGGATCTGTGAAGGCCAAGGATGGTAGTAGTCTCTTGAGTAAGGTCTTGTATGTTCCTACAATTCCTAAGAATCTGATAAGTGTAGGACAAATTGTTGAAAAAGGTTATGAAGTTAGATTCACTAATGAAGGAGTGTTTGTGGAAGACCCTAGCAATGGGTATAAACAGATTGTTTCAAGAAAGAAAGAAGGAAGATTGTTCACATTGAAGATTCAAGGTAATGTTGGTCATGCCTTGTTCATTTATGGAGGACATAAGATCTCTGAGTTAGATCTTTGGCACAAAAGGCTTGGACATTTCAATGAAAGAGGTATCAAAGATATGATTAACAATGGTTGAGTGCTTGAATTGCCTAATGTTGCAGGTCAACATATGACATACAGATGTGAGGCATGTCAATTAGGTAAGGCTCATAAGCAATCTTATTCTAAGCATGGTTTTATGTATTCAGAGAAGCTTGAATTGGTACACACAGATGTGTGGGGACCATCAAAGGATTTCAGTGTCAATGATTCAAGGTATTATGTGATTTATGTTGATGATGCTACCAGATGGATCACTATCTATGTGATCAAAGATAAGTCAGAAGTATTCAATACATTCAAACACTATCATGTGTATGCAGAGAGAATTACAGGTCATAAGTTGAAGAGACTAAGGTCACATGGAGGGGGAGAGTATTTCTCTAATGAGTTCAGTGATTATTTGTGGAATGCAGGTATAAAAAGGGAAATTACTTGCAGGTACTCTCCTCAACAAAATGGTGTAGCAGAGAGAAGAAATAGAACTCTTGTTGAGTTTGCAAGGTCAATGATGAAGGCGAAAAATTACCCTAATTATTTGTGGGTTGAGGCTATAAATACAGCTACTTATTTTGTTAATAGGTTACCTTGTAAAGCCTTGCAGGGTATGACACCTTATGAAGCTTGGTGGGGTAAGAGACCTACCTTGGATCATTGCAAAGTATTTGGATGTTTGGCACATGCATATGTGCCATCTCAATTAAGGCACAAATTGGAACCTAAAGCTGAAAAGTATGTATTTATTGGATATGATGATAAGCAGATGGGATATAGATTGTGGAGTCCATCCACAAAACAATTCCTTGTATCAAAGGATGTTACATTTGATGAGCAATTTTAAGCATAATCTCTAGTAGTCAAAAAAGAAGTGTCATAGCTATACCTTGTAGCTTGCCATTTTTTTCTTGATGACCTTCTAAGTTCTCCACTTCTTGAAGTTTCTGGTTCATCACATTCTAAATTAAACCTTGGCACTTCTTCAACTTCAAACTTGTACTTTATTGTTCTCTTCTTCATCAAATATTTGAATCTTTGATTTACCTTTCTTCGGATTCAAAACTTCTTCATCACCTGCATGATTATTGATTGTACCTACATACCAAGTACCTTGCTCATCAAATGTAACATCCTTTGATACAAGGAATTGCTTTGGGGATGGACTTCACAACCTATAACCCACCTGTTTATCATCATATCCAATGAACACATAATTTTCAGCTTTAGGTTCCAATTTATGCCTCAACTTAGATGGCTTGTATGCATGAGCCAAACATCCAAATACTTTGGAATGATCTAAGGTAGGTTTCTTACCTCACCATGCCTCATATGTCATACCCTGTAAAGCTTTACATGGTAACCTATTAACCAAGTATGTAGCTATATTTACAACCTCAGCCCACAAATAATTTGGACAATTTTTCTCCTTCATCATTGATCTTGCAAACTCAACAAGAGTTCTATTTCTTCTTTCTACTACACCATTTTGTTGAGGAGAGTACCTGCAAGTGACTTCCCGTTTTATACCTACATTCCATAAGTAATCACTAAACTCATTTGAAATGTATTGAATACCTCTAATTTATCTTTGATCACAGATATAGTGATCCACCTGGTAGCATCATCAACATAAATCACATAATATCGTGAACCATTAATACTGAAATCTTTTGATGGTCCCCACACATCTGTGTGTACCAATTCAAGCTTCTTTGAATACATAAATCCATACTTATTGTATGATTGCTTATGAGCCTTACCTAATTGACATGCCTCACATCTGAATGTCATGTGTTGACTTGCAATATTAGGCAATCCAAGCACTGAACCATTGTTAACCATATCCTTAATACCTCTTTCATTGAAATGTCCAAGCCTTTTATGCCAAAGATATAACTCATAGATCTTATGTCCTCGATAAGTAAACAAGGCATGACCAACATTACCTTGAATCTTCAATGTGAAGAGTCTTCCTTCTTTCTTCCCTGAAACAATTTGTTTATACCCATTGCTAGGGTCTTCCACAAAAACTCCATCATTAGTGAACCTTACTTCATAACCTTTTTCAACAATTTTCCCTACACTTATCATATTCTTTGGAATTGTAGGAAAATACAAGACCTTACTCAGAAGAGTACTTCCATCCTTGGCCTTTATTGATCCAATTGACTTCACATTGTGCTTTGTATTATCACCTGTTTGGACTACATGATTAGTTACTTTATTCCCCAAATCAGTCATCAAGGCTATATTACCACTCATGTGATTGCTACACCATGAGTCAATGTAGAAGACTCTTTGGTCTTCATTTTTTTCTTTCACAAGTTGCATTCATAATCAAAGTTGAATCCTCCTTCTGATATGAAGCATAATTGTAGTAGGTATTGTTGTAGGATTGACTTTGGAATCCTCTACCTCCATTTCTTCCAAAGTAACCTCTACTACCTCTTCCTCTGAAATTACCTCTTTGGTTTCTACCACCTCTTCCTCTTGAATTAAAGTTCTGACTATATCCTCCATTATTCTGATTATTATGCCAACAATCATGAGCTAAATGATTTCTCTTACCACAAGTCCAGCAAGCTTTGGCTCCATCTTTATTACTTCTACCTCTTCCTCTACCTTTGCTACCTCCTCTTCCTCTTAGGAAGTTAGCTTGGCTAGTTGTACCTTCTTCTTCATTTAATTGTTGTTTACCTTTGCTATTCTTCTTCTTGTCCTTTGAATACATTTCTTCACCTGTACTCTTATCAACATCACCTTTGACATCTTGCTCAAAAGTTAGAATATTTCATAACAACTGATTTAAATTAGGAGTGAAATGATCTAGTGACAATTCAGTAGACAAAATGAATGGCTTCCATTTCTCATCTCCTCTCAAACCTGTGAGGATTTGACTTACCAATTTATCCTCCTCAATATCTTCATCAACTGCTCCTAATGCATCTACAATGTCCTTCATCCTTGTAACATAATCAGAAATGGATTGAGAAGCTTTCTTTTTTAATGTAGTGAACTTTGCCCATAAAGATGCCTTCCTTGACTTTTTAGTATTTTGGAAATGCTCCTCCAAAGCATTCCATATGTCACTTGCACTTTCGAGTCCTCTGTTAAATGCGTCACTAACTGTCAGAGACGCGTTTACACAATTAGTGGGTTCTTGGGAGTGGAAGGGGTCTGTTAAACAGAGGCCCTATGCTTGGTTTCCGAAACTAGCCACTTCACACACAGCAATATACTAATGCTCAAGCACTCTATCAAGACTATGTTACACTTACAATCTTACGGTACGCAATCAAACTCTTCCAAAGTTTACCAAACACACACTAGCTAATACTCTCTTCAGTGTACCGCGCAAGAACTAGTCAGTACCGTAATGCAGAATTACTTGATTAACTCAAGCACTGTCCTGAACACAAACTACTGGTAACAATAGAGACAATAACAGTGAATTAATCTTTACCGAACAGGTACAGATAATCAAGTAGGACAGCAGACGCAGAACGATTCAGGATTCTCAAACACGCAATACTAAAGCTATCATTACTAGAGTGTAGACTTCATCAAACAACTTACAGAACATCACAAGATAGAGAGATACCAAAGTACGCGTAATTAACAGAACAATCATAACAGAAACTTCGCAGAACGACTCGCCTAGACAAACAGTCTGGCGATCTTCTGGACGTCGATGTAAATCACAAATCGAACGGTATCGATAAACAAAACAAGACAGAGACGACACAGAATACTCAGAGTTAACCAATGCACACCACAGTAATGTCAGATCAATCACCCAGACAGTACAAACATCTTTGTAACAACCTTTCGTACGTGCGGACTAGAAAAAGATTCAGTTTTTTTACAATTGCCAATCCGGCGGCCGACTAACACTGGCACGCACGGTGGACTCGAACCCGTAGGTTTACAAAAATTATGGTTCATCTACAATGCCTTCTAAGTACATCGATCGGGCTAATCTAAAAGTTCGGGCGATTTTCTTCTTTAAGGCTTCCAACATCTGTTTCAAAATATCTAGTTCTACTAATTGGGCATCTGTTCGTACAGAACTTAAAGAAATGACTTCGGTCATCAAAACTTCTGCCTGCGTCTGCAGAAAAGCTTCCTGTAGATAAAAATCGTTTGATAAGGCCGCATCACGAGTTACCTTCATATCTGCAATTTGCTTATTTATTTGAGCTAATCTTTCTTTCTGTACATCCAGCTGATACTCCCTTCTTTCTATCTCCTGATTTTGAAACTCGATTGTTTTGTAATAAGCGTCGCGCTCTCGGCGGGTACTTGCGATGTCTTTTTGTAATTGTGCTTCCCCAATCAATTTGCGTTTAAGAATATTGTTGACGTCGGATAGATCAATCTTGGTTCTCTGGAGTTCGTAATCAGTCTTCTTAAGCAAATCTGCCATTTCTTGTCCTTGCTGTATTGCTTCATGTAGCTGTTGTCTGGTTTCTTCTAACAGATTCCCTAAAGCTACTCGTGCATCTTCTTTATCCTGGACTGACTGCTTCAACTTGACTAATTCCGCATCTGCAACACTTAGTAATTCATCTTTCTCTTGGATGTCAGGGCCGCATCTCTTTGATTAATAATTATTTCCTGTTCTACAAGTCTGGCTTGCAACTCCTAAATTTGTCCGTTTAACGCATGATTTTCTGCCTTGACTTCCTGTAATTCTTCCTGGAGAGGAGTGATGTCTGCCTCCAGCACATCAACTTTGTGTTGAAAGTCATCTCGGATAGTATCTGTCACTTGCTTCATTTGTGCAGGTAGTTGTTGTGAGAAGTGGATCAGCATTTGCCCCATGGATGCTAACTCAGAAAATAAGGGAACTGAAGGAATTGGAGGATGAGAAAGGGGTTGAGATGAAGAAGCAGTGAGGAGCTGCTGGGAATTCGGTGGAGAATAATTTGGTGATGAGGATGAAGAAGCAGTGGGTTCGTCGGGGACAATGGGTGGAATAGGAATAATGGGTTCAGCTGGAGGTTCGGGTGGATGAGTAGGAAGGATAGTAGTTGTGTTGGTTACCTTTTCGGTTATTGGTTGTGTAGTGTCATCAGGGCCGGTAGCTGTAGATTCCACTACTTTAAGCAATTCTTCGAATACCTCTTTAATGATAGGTTCTCCATCCTCTTGCTTTTCCTACTCAGATTGCTGTTGAGATGCTTCTTTTGACGAGCTTGTTTCAGATTCGGTGGTAGCATCCTGTTCTTGTTGCCTTTCTGAAGAAGACTGGGCTGATGATTCATGATGCATTGATGTTGCGGTGTCATGGAAGGTTTCTTCGTCCTATCCTTCTTCTTCTTTGTCATCTGCATGATCATTGGCAGCAGAGCCTTGTACCTGACTATCTGATGAACCAATTCTGATTCTTTTCCGGTGGAGAAGGTGGAAAATCTCTTCGTCCTCTTCTTCATCATCGTCCAAGATTTGTGCAGACTCTTCATGGTGCAGAACGGGTCCTCGGGGTGGTGGTTGTGCTGCTTGGAGTACCAAAAACAGGAAACTGAGAATCTGCGGTAACCTCGATCGTGGCATATCTCCCTTGTTGGCCTGCTTGATGATTGAAACGCATTCCTTGTGAATGTGGCGGAAAAAGTATGAGGCAAAATTTACAGGTTCTCTAGCAGCTAGATCGATGGCGGAGTAAAAGGGGCGAGATATTCCATATGTGCGCTTTTGCAGGTTTAAGATGGCAACTAAAAATTGAAGTGCTGATCTCTCAGGCTCGGGGCGATAGAGGATTGCATATTCATTGGATCAGTGTCTAGGGAATAATTTGTTCATTGTGGCAATCGGCAGATTAGGGCCATTTTCCCTACCTTGCAGAGAGAGCCAAAATGCATTAGAGAAGGTCTGGAGAGTGATTATGGTACGGGATGGCAGGGAAGTGATAGGCCAACTTTGCTGTGTAGCAGGTGTGGCAGCGATGGCGGCGATGATTTGTGCGTAGAAAGGGTGGAAATCCACTGAATGCCAAGGCAATTCAGCGAAATTGGCCAACCCGCGGATGCGCAGGAACTCACCTACATCAGCAGGGAGTCCTTCACGGAAGGCGGCGAAGTTTGCCAGAGCTTCCATGGCGCACAGACAATAGCAAGCACGATAACACAAGCGCAGGGTAGACAGAGAGCACAAATACACAAATCACACAGACACAATAGCGATTAACAGCGAAACAAAAAAGGTTAAGTAGATGCTTGGCAACAAGAAGCCATTGAAATTACTAATCATCGCACGACGTTGAGATGATAACCTCATAACTTTGGTGTGCATGCATGAACAGAACGATAATGCTGGGCGGCTGTTGACATAATTAGGTATCAAAACGAGGATATTTACAGACTTATTTTATTAAGCTCGTAAAAAGAAAAGAAAGGAAAAAGAGAAACAAAAAATACGCGGTCAACCGCGTAACATTTTAGTGCGGATCCGATGCTTGCTGGTATGGTCGCAACGTTGAACCGTTTATCACCTTTGAAAGAGGAATGCCAGTCAAAGTAGCCAACCGAAAAGTGGTTGGGCCCACCTGTTCAGAAATCCGGTATGGACCAAACCATCGTAACTTGAATTTTCTAGTAGAGCGATTCGATTTTGCATTGTAAAAGAGTACAAGTTGCCCCACCGTAAAAACTGGAGTTTTTAGATATCGATCATGTGTTCGAGCTTGTCTTAACTGTACTTCCTGAATAGTCAGAAAACTGTCCCACCGATGCTCGTCTAATTCTCTGAGTGTATCCAACCGAAATGACAGAGATTCTTCAGGTAATAGTTTCTGAGTGAGAGCTACACGTAAACTTGTCATAACAATCTCCATTGGTGCTATGGCTTCCAATCCATAAGCTAGTTTGAAAGGTGTTAGTCTTGGTGCTACCTTGTAGGTAGTCCGGTACGCCCATAATACTGCATTTAACAGTTGATCCCACCTTTCCAGTGATTCCAGGATTAGTTTTCGAAGCATATTCAACAAGGTTTTGTTTGTACTTTTAGCCAAACCATTGGCACGAGGATAATAAGGAGAACTGAATTTATGCATTATCTGAAAAGAATGGGTGAGTACTTTCATTAAGTTGTTAGCAAAATGCTTGCCTTGATCTATAACAAGCTCCAAAGGTAAGCCAAAACGCGAGAAAACATCTTTCATTAGACACTTTGCCACCGAAAGAGCTGTGGCGGACTTTAAAGCCCATGCTTCTGCCCATTTGGTAGCATAATCTGTACATGTTAGAATATAACGATTATTACTGAGTATGGCTGGAGGTGTAATAGGTCCAATAAAATCTAGACCCCACTTCTGAAAAGGCTCCAACGGCAAGACAGGTTGGAGAGGGAAAAAATGGTGTTGTAGAGGCTGTCCAGACCTCTAACAAGTATCACATTGTTTGACAAACTGAGATACATCCCTGTACATAGTAGGCCACCAAAGTCCACTTTGCAGAATTTTTCGGTGCGTTAACTCTGCTGCAAAGTGTCCACCGGAAGGAATTGAGTGAGCCAGAGTAATGACTGAGTTAACTTCATACGGAGGAATACAACGAAGTAAAATGCCAGTGTGATCCATATAGTATAATTCTCCAGCAATTAACCGAAATCTGTGACTGTACACTGCAATCTTCCTACGCATTGCAGGAGAGGTTTGAGCAGGAATACATCCATCAGTAAGAAAAGTTAAGATCTGATCATAATATGTAGATGGCATATGTGGTTCTGCATATTCATCATTAGTTGGTTCAATAACATAAATCGCTGGTGTGGTGTCATCTACACCGACCGGAGCTTCATCGGAATCTAAGCGAGAAAGGAAATCTACTAAGGTATGTGAGTTGTCGAGCCGATGGATTACTTTGAAATCAAACTCTTGTAAAAGTAGAACCCAACGCGCTAATCGACCACCTAAATGCTGTTGTCGTACTAGATAAACAAGTGCAGCATGATCTACATGAAAAGTAAATTTGCGGCCAAGTAAATAATGCCTGAATTTCTTTACACAATATACTAAACCCAGACATTCTCTTTCAGTTACAGAGTAATTCTTTTCAGCACGAGCAAGCCTTCGACTTGCATAGTAAACAGGTCTGAACCACTTATCAGTTTGTTGCATTAACACACTTCCAATGGCTATATCTGATGCGTCTACAAAAACATGAAATGGACGTTCCTAATCAGGTGGTTGTAAAATTGGGACCTGCGTTAATAAACATTTTAGATGATCAAAGGCTGTTTGACATTCCTGAGTCCAATCAAACTGTTTAGGAGTACTCGTGATTAAACGATTGAGTGGGATGGCTAGATGAGCGAGCCACCATAAATGACGACCATGCCATCTCACTTGACCCATGAAACGCATTACTTCCTTTGGTGTAGTAGGTACAGGTGCTTCTAACACAGCTACAACCTTATCTGGATCGACTTGAATACCTTGTGCAGAGACAATATGGCCAAGTAACTTTCCACATGAAACCGCAAACACAGAATTCTTGCACGTGGTGCAGTACATCTGTCTGGTTGGATCTTCGGCAATATTCTTACTCGCTTTTAACCATTCCAGGTCTTCTGTAAATCCTCCAACCTTGTTTTCCAGCTGCAAAACCATTGCAATCACTGCATCTAGCATCATAGCTCCCACACAGCATATGATCATAATCTGTTTAAGTTGCGGAGTCAAACCATTGATAAACCATTGAGTGATAACGTCATCCGGCAGGTTGGCATGTGCTGGTGGTAATTGCCTCAAATGAATTCTGAATAGGGTGGCATATTCCTGCACTGTTTGATTCATCTTTTGTCTATTGTTTTGCAGGTAATCGAAAATTTTGGCTGGATTCTTCTTTAGCCTGAATCTCTGCAAAAATGCATCCCTTACCACTTCATAAGTCATAAAATGATTAAAATCATATTCTATAAGCCATCTGGCTGCTTCATTAACTAATGTGGACTGGAATACAATAGCTTTATATGCCGGATCAGGTGGATGATTGAGCACTGTGTAACTTATCTCAAATGTGCATACATGAGCATCTGGGTCATCACCTGGAAATCCACCAAATTTAGTGTACGTTACTCCTGTTGGAGTAGGCCGAGGTGGAAATAGATGTTGCTGTTGCTGTTGTTGTTGTTGTTGTTGTTGTTGTTGTTGTTGCCCACTCATCGTGCTGTCGGTTGTATTGTGACTATCTTCTGTATCCCAAGGCTGAATATCTGAACTGTCAGAATCCGTATCGTCAGCTTGTGCACTTCCCGGCTTGATAATATTGTTCAGTATGTTTCAGATTTCAGCTTCGAATAAGCTACCTTCCTAGACTGGCCTGAAGATTCACCAAGAAATGGTAAACCGTCACCGGAAAACTATGAACTCTCAGCAACTAGT
>CM035431.1:126627396-126634896 GCA_020310875.1 Ceratopteris richardii
AATGACTCCCTCATGTATTTCTTTACCTCATTGACTTATATACATATGGTTTTAGACTTATCCCGTGTCTATTACATTACTCCTTATCATCCTAAGGATTAATTATACTCATAATACAAGACTTTCCACCTGTAATGTACATATGTATACAAGCTATCATTCTGAAATATTCTTTACTTTCTCAAGTAACTTCTTTCACTTCAAACTGATCATTGACTTCCTTCAAGTTCTTTATAATCACCAATTTGTGATTGGTTTGTTCCAACAACTCCCCCTCAATCACTAATTGTGATTATTCCATTCTTCTTCACTCCTACCATCTCTTTGAATCTCTGTAGCTTAGGTCCATCCAAGCTTTTTGTCATCATATCTACAACTTGCTCTTTTGTTGGAGTATACATCACTTCAATCTCTTTGTCAAGTACCTTTTCCCTCAAGAAATGATACTGAATCTCTATATTCCTGGCATGAAAAACAGGATTAGCTGCCAAATACAAGAACTCATATTGTCTCCAAAAATAATCGGAGTACTCTGATCAGTTCCAAAACTCTTCAACAAGGTCTTTAACCATATCATTCCTTTGATATATTTAAGTACCCTTTGAGCTTCAATCCAATGATTCTTCTTTGGACAATGCATGAATTGTGATAACACACCTACTGCATATGATAGATCTGGCCTTGTCAAGGTAGCGTAGATTAAACTACCTACCAAACTCTGATATTTCTTCATGTCATTAAACTCTTCACCTCCATACCTGCTCAATTTATGATTTACCTACAATGGTGTGGTTGAAGAATTGCAATCCTCCATGTTGAACTTGACCAGAAGATTCTTCAAGTATCTCCCTTGTGTAACATATACTCCATGTTGAGTATATACAATCTGCATTCCCAAAAAATAAGATAAGTTTCCCAAACACTTATCTTGAACTCCTTCTCTATTTGTTTCTTAAGCTCCTTGATTCCTTGAGCATTTGTACCTGTGACAATGATATCATCAACATAAATACACATATATATGTAACCATTTTCACTTGCTTTCACTAGCAAGCTACTATCTGCCTTTGATGCTTGAAATCCACATTCATTCAAGAACTTAAAAAGCCTGTAATTCCATGCTCTTGGAGCCTGCTTCAACCCATACAAAGCTCTCTTTAGCTTACACACATAATCTGATCCAATTGAATCCATGAAGCCTTCTGGTTGCTCCATGTAAACTTCATATGCAATGTATCCATTCAGAAATGCATTCTTCACATCTAATTGTGATAACTTCCATCCTTTACAAGCAGCAATAGCAATCAATGATCTAATTGTAGACATCTTAGCAACATGACTAAAGGTTTCATCATAATCTACTCCATAAGTTTGGGCATAACCTTTGACCACAAGTCTAGCCTTGTATCTAGACACCTTACCATCTGCAAATCTTTTTGTTTTATACACCCACTTACATCCAATGACCAAGTTCTGATTCTTTGGTCTTGGCACTAATTCCCATGTTTCATTTTCAAGTAGAGCATCATACTCTTCTTGCATTGCCTTCTCCCAATTCTGTTTACCTTTAGCTTCTTCATATGTGATTGGATCCTCTTCTGTCTTCACAATGTAAGCATAATCTTTTGTTGTTAGAAAAGATGTGTCATAGCTATACCTAATAGGCTCTTTCCTTTCCCTTGAGGATCTTCTGACCTCTGCACTTCTTGAAGTCTCAGCCACATTTGATTCTGGATCAAATCTTGGCCCATCTTCAACATTATCCTGCAATTTTCTTTTATAGTCAACATCATCAATATCTTCTTCATACATACTTACTTTTGCCTTTCCTTTCCTTTGTATTTCTTCAACACTTGCATAATCATTTGTTGACCCTGTATACCATGTGCTTTGCTCATCAAATGTAACATCTTTGGTAACAAGAAATTGCTTTGTAGATAGACTCCACAATCTATAACCCATCTGTCTATCATCATACCCAATAAACACATACTTCTCTGCTTTGGGTTCTAGCTTATGTCTCAATTGTGAAGGAACATAAGCATATGCTAAACATCCAAATACCTTAAATTGATCAAGAGTAGGTTTCTTACCCCACCATGCTTCATAAGGAGTTTTTCCCTCCAATGCTTTTCAAAGTAACCTATTCACAAGGTATGTTGCTGTGTTGATAGCTTCTGCCCATAAATAATTTGGACAATTCTTCTCCTTCATCATTGCTCTTGCAAATTCTACAAGAGTTCTATTTCTTCTCTCTGCAACTCCATTTTGTTGAGGGGAGTACCTGCAAGTTACTTCTCTTTTTATACCTGCATTCCACAAATAATCATCAAACTCTTTAGAGAAATACTCTCCCCCTCCATTTGATCTCAACCTCTTGAGCTTTTGTCCTGCAATCCTTTCTGCATAAGCATGATAATGCTTGAATGTCTTGAACACTTCTGATTTGTCCTTGATTACATATAAAGTAATCCATCTAGTTGCATCATCAACAAACAACACATAATATCTGGATCCATTTATGCTATAGTCCCTTGAAGGACCCCACACATCTGTATGAACTAACTCAAGCATGTTTGAATACTTATATCCTGATTTGTTGTAAGAACTTTTGTGTGCTTTACCTAATTGACAAGCTTCACACTTGTACACCATGTGTTGTCCTTCAACTTTTGGCAAACCAAGTACTACATCATTCCTTGACATTTCCTTTATGGCTCTCTCATTGAAATGACCTAATCTTTTATGCCATAGGTCTAATTCAGACATCTTTTGACTTCCATAAGTAAATAGAGCATGTCCCACATTACCTTGAACTTTGAGAGTAAACAACCTTCCTTCCTTTTTACCTGCAATAATGTTTCTATATCCCTGATTTGGATTTTGCACATAGACACCATCATTTGTGAATCTGACTTCATATCCTTTCTCCACAATTTGCCCTACACTTCTCAGATTTTTAAGAATAGTAGGAACATAAAGTACCTTGCTCAAAAGTGTACTTCCACTCTTTGTCTTCACTGATCCAATGCTCTCCACTTTATGCTTGGTATTATCACCTATTTGAACTGTATGTCCATTCACCTTTGCTTCCATATCAGCCATCAAGGATATAATGCCACTCAGATGATTGCTACATCCTGAGTCAATATAAAACACCCTTTGATCTTCTCCTACTGATTCATGAGTTGCATTCAAGATAAGAGTCATATCATCCTTCTGATCTGCTACATAATTATAATAATTGTTGTTGTAGGACTGAGGTTGAAAGCTTCTTCCACCTCCTCTAGCATATGATGTCCTACCACCTCCTCCTCTAAAATTGCCTCTTTGGTTTCTGCCTCCTCTACCTCTTTGATTAAAACTCTGATTATTGCTTCCACCATTTTGATTGTTATACCAACAATCATTTGCCAAATGATTGGTCCTGCCACAAATCCAACAAGCTTTAGTATTATCTTTGTTCTTACCTCCTCTTCCTTTACCTCTGAAATTCATCTTTCCTTTTGTAAAGTTAGCTTGACTTGAGGTTCCTTCATCATCAGTTGATTGCTTCCCTTTGCCATTCTTTTTCTTGTCCTTGGAGTACATGGCTTGGCTTGCACTCCTATCATTGTCTCCCTTAATGTCCTGCTCAAAAGTGAGCATGTGTCCTAGCAGTTGATTAAGATCAGGAGTAAAGTGATCAAGTGACAATTCTATGGACAATATGAAAGGCTTCCACTTCTCATCTCCTCTCAGACCTATAAGTATTTGCCTTACCAACTTATCCTCTTCAATGTCTTCATCTACAGCTCCCAAGCTATCTACAATATCCTTCATTCTTGCCACATAATCAGAAATTGATTGTGAGCTCTTCTTCTTGAAAGTTGTGAACTCAGCCCAAAGTGAGGACTTCTTTCACTTGGTTGTGTTTTGGAAATGCTCTTCCAAAGCATTCCACACATCTGTTGCACTTTCCAATCCTCTTATGTGAGGTAAAAGATAATCATTTACAACCATGTAAATGATGCTCCTAGCTTGAGCATCCTTTCTCATCTAGGTCTTCAAATTTGCAAGCTCTTCCCTAGTTGGAATACTAGGATCTACAAACTCAGGTTTTTCTTCTTCTCTTGTGATGAATGCCATCAAATCTTTGCTCATGAGGTGTGCCTCCATCCTCATGGACCAAGCTGGATAGTTCTCCCTATCTAGCTTATCAATCTGCAAGCTTTCTCCCATCTTGATCTTCTGTGTCTGCAATTACTATGATTTATGATAATAAAGTGTACCTTTGATATGAAGCTTCAATCCTTTTCTAATTCTTCGAACTTGTGCTTTGTACTTCTGCAGGTTATCTTCAATAATTTGTCCTTGTCCACTTTCAACTCGGAGAAACTTCAATCAGGTCTTGTTAGTGTAGCATAAATCAAACTACCCACAAGAGATCGATACTTCCTCATATCTTTGTATTATGCACCATCATATTTACTGAGCTTGTGTTTAACTTCAAGTGGAGTTGAAGCTTCTCTGCAATTTTCCATATCAAACTTCTTCAATAGATTCAGAAGATACCTTTCTTGTGATACATATATTCCATGATCTATATAAGTGACTTCCATTCCAAGAAAGTATGACAACTTTCCTAGATCACTGATCTTGAATTCTTTTTCAAGTAATCTCTTTACCTCCTTGATTCCTTCATCTGAAGTACATGTGATTATAATGTCATCTACATAAATACAAATGTAGATTGTACCTTCCTCTGCTCTTTTGATAAGTAGACTTGGATCTGCTTTTGAACTTTGATATCCAAGTTCATTGAGATACTTCACCAGTCTATAGTCCCATGCTCTTGGAGCTTGCTTCAATCCATACAATGCTCTTCTCAACCTGCAAAAAAAATTTGGATACCTAGAATCTATAAACCCTTGAGGTTGTTCCATCTCATCTGATATGTATCCATTCAAGAATGCATTCTTTATATCTAGTTGACTCAAAGTCCATCCTTTTGAAGCTGCAATAGCAATGATTGTCCTTATAGTTGACATCTTAGCTACAAGACTGAATGTCTCATCATAATCTATGCCATAGGTTTGGGCATAGCCTTTCACCACCAGTCTAGCTTTGTATCTAGCTATACTTCCATCTGGAAGCTTCTTCACTTTAAAAACCCATTTATTTCCAATTACTTTCTTACCATTTGGTTTAGGAACACGTTCCCATGTCTTGTTCTCCTCTAGTGCATTGAATTCTTCCTTCATGGCTTCTTCCCATTGCTTCTTACCTTTAGCTTCATCATAGTTTTGAGGTTCTTCATCATCTTTGACCATATATGCATAGTTCTTCTGAGTTATGTGAGAAGTATCATAAGAATACCTTTCTGGTTGCCTTCTAGTCCTGCTTGACCTTCTTGGTTCACATTCTTCATAAGTGTCTGGATACACCTCTTCATCAAATATAGGAGCTTCTTCATTCCTTCTTGTTAATCCACTTCTGGATGTACTTGCTTGCATATAATCTTCATCTCTATTCACCTGCACAATGATTTTCCTTTCTCACATCTTCTTACATCTTCTTCAAATTCTTCAGCTGTATGACTTTGATCTGCATACCAACTTTTCTGTTCATCAAATGTAACATCTCTAGAAAAAAGAAATTGTTTGGTTAAAGGATTCCACAACCTGTAACCCATCTGCTTTTCATCATAACCAATAAACACATATTTTTCTACCTTTGGTTCAAGTTTATGTCTAAGTTGTGATGGCACATAAGCATATGCAGTGGATCCAAACACTCTACAATGATCTAGTGTTGGTTTCTTACCCCACCAAGCTTCATATGGAGTCAGTCCATTTAGAGCTTCACATGGTAATCTATTCACAAGATATGTAGCTGTATTTACAGCCTCAACCCGAAGATAGTTTGGACAATTCTTCTCCTTCAGCATAGCTCTAGCAAACTCAACCAAAGTCCTGTTCCTTCTTTCTGCTACACCATTTTGTTGTGGTGTGTACCTACATGTTATTTCTCTCTTAATACCTGCATTCCAAAGATAATCATTGAACTCTTGGGAGAAGTATTCTCACCCTCCATCAGACCTCAGTCTCTTAAGCTTTTGACCTATGACTCTCTCTGCATGTGCATGAATATGCTTGAAAGCTCCAAACACTTCTGATCTTTCCTTCAAAACATATAATGTTATCCATCTTGTAGCATCATCAATGAAAAGAACATAATACCTTGAGCCACTGATAGATCCTTCATTTGTTGGTCCCCATACATCTCTATGAATGAGCTCTAGTAATCCATCATGTTTGAATCATTTCTTTTGAAATGGTAACCTGTGTGCTTTTCCCATTTGACATGCTTCACATTTATAAACCATATGTTGACTCTGCACATTTGGTAATCCTAGTATAGACCGATTAGCAACCATAGCTTTAATTCCTCTTTCATTGAAGTGACCTAATCTCTTATGCCAGAGATCAAGTTCTGTAATCACTCCTTCACCATGTGTGAGCAAAGCTTGACCAATGTTTCCTTGAACTCTTAAAGTAAAGAGTCTACCTTCTTTCTTACCACAAACAATCTGATTATATCCATTCTCTGGATCTTCAACAAATACTCCTTCATTTGTAAACCTGACTTGAAAACCTTTTTCAACTATCTGTCCCACACTAATCAAGTTTTTAGGTATTGTGGGAACATACAAAACATTGGTTAGCAAATCTGCTCCACTCTTGCATTTCACTTTTCCAATTGAATGTACACTATGTCTTGTATTATCACCTGTTTGAACACTATGACTAGAAATGCCTTTTTCCAATTCTGACATCAATTCTATGTTTCTTGACAAATGATTAGAACATCTAGATTCAATGTAAAATACCTTTAGATCTTCTTTATCTGATGTGTTGATTGAATTCATCATCAATGATGTATGACTTTCATTCTGTGTGTCATTTGCATAGTTGTAGTAGGTGGTGTTGTAGGATTGATTCTGTCCCCAACTTCTTCCTCCACCTCTACCATAGCCTCCTCTTTGACTTTGTCTACCTCTTTGAAAATCACTTTGATATCTTCCACCTCGACCTCTGCTATTTTTGTTTTGATTCTGGTTTGATCCTTGTTGGTTGTGCCAACAATCATGAGCCAAATGATTACCCAATCCACAGATCCAACAAGCCTTCTTGTTGTTATTCTGATTACCTCTACCTCTTCCAAAGGCTCTTGGTCTTCCTCTGCCAGTGCCTTTACCTCTTGCATAATAAACTTGAGAACTCGACTCCTCTTCATCCTTTGCTTTACCTTTATCTCCTTTCTTCTTGTTCTTCATGTACATTGCAGAACTTTGTCCTTTATCTCCATCTCCCTTCAAGTCTTGCTCATATGTAAGCATCAAACCAAGCAACTGGTTCAAATCTGGAACATAATGATTTAATGAAAGTTCTATTGATAAGACAAAAGGTTTCCACCTTTCATCTCCTCTCAAACCTGCAAGTAGTTGAGCAATCAATC
>CM035431.1:126644896-126647396 GCA_020310875.1 Ceratopteris richardii
CCCTAGAAAATACATCAATAAACCAAGATCATTGATCTTGAACTCCTTCATCATCTAGCTTTTGATATACCTGATTCCATGGACATCATTACTTGTAATGATGATGTCATCAACATAAACATAGAGATATATTACCTCGGAATTACTTCTCTTAATGAACAGAGAAGTGTCAGCCTTGCTCATGACAAAACCTTGGTCTTGGAGGTATGTAGTTAACCTGTAATTCCCTGCCCTAGGTGCCTGCTTCAATCCATATAAAGCCTTTTTTAATTTGCAAACATAAATTACCTTCTTAGGGTCCTCATAGCCAGGAGGTTGTGACATATAAACTTCTTCTGAAATCCATCCATTCAAGAAAGCATTCTTGACATCCAATTGGTACATGTTCCAATTCTTTGATGCAGCCACACTTACCAACACTCTGATTATTGGCATCTTGGCCATAGGAGAAAATGTCTCTTCATAGTCAATGCCTTGGGCTTGTGCAAAACCCTTGGCTACCAATCTAGCTTTGTACCTATGAATTGTTCCATCAGAATTTCTTTTCAACTTATAGATCCATCTGGATCCTATTACCTTCATAGAATCCTTCTTGGGTACTAATTCCCATGTGTCACTCTCCTTGAGAGCATCAATCTTCTCATCCATAGCTTCTTTCCATTCTGATTTGGTTATTGCTTCTTCATATGAACCTAGTTCTTCATTTGACAAATCTTTGGCAAGATAAATTGAATGTTTAGTAACAAGAGATGTATGATACCCATATCTGATAGGTTTCTTGCTTTCTCTTTGAGATCTTCTGATTGATTGAGTTGATGATTCAGGTATGTCTTCAAGCTTCTTCATCTTCATTTTGCCCTTGGACTTCCATGCCTTGAATTCTTCAAGGTTGATAGTGTCTTCATCATCTGAACTTGAGTCTTCATTCTAAGTAGGTTCCTCCTTTGCAAGTTTTGGAAATTCCTCTTCCAAGTCATAGGGTAGTTTAGCCTTCCTGCATTCATTCTCATACCAAGAATCATTTTCATCAAAGATCACATCTCTGCTTACCATAAATCCCTTATTGGTAGGATTATAAAACCTATAACCTTTTTTATTTAAATCATACCCAATGAAAATGCATTTTTTAGCCTTTGGATCTAGCTTACCTCTTATCTGAGAAGGAATGTGCACATATGCTACACATCCAAATATTTTGCAGTGATCTAATGATGGTCTCTTTCCATGCCATGCTTCATAGGGTGTCATACCATCAAGTGACTTAGATGGTAACCTGTTTATGAGGTAAGTGGCAGTAGAAACACTCTCTGCCCATAGATAGTTAGGTAACTTCTTCTCATTAAGCATAGATCTAGCTGTCTCAACAATTAACCTATTTCTTCTCTCAGCTACCCCATTTTGCTCAGGAGAATACCTTGTGGTTATCTCTCTTTTGATGCCTCTGTCCTGCAAGAAGTCTTCAAATTCATTAGAGAAGTACTCACCTCCTCCATCTGACCTTAGCCTCTTCAAATTCCTTCCTATCTGGTTTTCAACTAATGCAAGATATTTCTTAAAACAATTAAATACCTCATCCTTGTGCTTCATGAAGTATAATACAGTCCATCTACTATAATCATCAATGAAAGACACATAGTACCTTGATCCTAAGACTGAGGGGTCTTTGCTAGGTCGCCAAACATCTGTGTGTACAAGCTCTAGGTAGTCTTCATGCATGTATCCTTTCTTGGAGAAGGGTAACCTGTGAGACTTACCAAATTGACAAGCACCACACTTGTAAATCATATGTTGCTTGGATACATTAGGTATCCCAAGAACACATTGGTCCCTGCACATTTGTTTCAAGGTTCTTTCTCCTATGTGCCCTAACCTTTTGTGCCAAATCTCAAGCTCTGAAAGTGTTTGATCTTTATAACTGTATAGTGCAATATTCTTTGTATCTTCCAACTCAAAAGTGGAAAGTCTACCTGATTTTTCTCCTTTAGCAATCCTCTTGAACCCATGTCTTGGATCCTCCACATATGCTCCATATTGATTGAATCTGACATGCAAACCTTTCTCCACAATCTGACCAATACTCATCAAATTTTTAGTAATGGTTGGTACATAGAGTAGGCTCAACAAATTCTGATTACCATCACAAGTCTTAACATTTCCAACTTTAACTATTGAATGCTTTGTATCATCACCTGTTTGGACTTGATGTTTACCTTTTGGTTCCTCAAGATCAGAGAGTAGTGCCACATTGCCAGCCACATGATTTGAGCACCCTGAGTCAATGTAGAATAGGTGGTCATCATTTGTACCTGACCTTGAAGTCATGTTCATGATCAGAAGAGAGTCATCCTGCTCCTCTGTGTAGTTGTAGTCCTTTCTGGTTTTGAATCCTCCTTGGTAGTTGCTATTGTAATTGTTGTTGTAGTTGTTGTTGCAATTGTTGTTGTGGCCTTGGTGATGGTTGAACCTTCCTCTTGACTGTGAGTATCCACCTCTTTGGTAG
>CM035431.1:126674896-126767396 GCA_020310875.1 Ceratopteris richardii
CAACATCCAACGTACAAAATACATCATTGATCTTAGTCATGGCCAATGAGTATTCCCTGATGTAGAAATTAGTCGTTTCTAAAAAAGTTCAACAAAAATACCCATTCAAGCCTTACTCCCCTGTAATAGACTTTGAAGCCATGTATTGATGGACCAAAAATTAAATATATATGTTCACCAAATGCTATACGATTATGAGATTATGATTTTGCTCTCTAAGAAAAAATGAAATTAAATACTTGAATGGATGATTATCCATTTTCAATTAAAAGAATGAATTGGGTATAAAGCTATATACACATGCATGTATGTATCCGCTTTACAGTATATTCATGATTGTCATTGGTAAGAAAGTGGTATTGCCAATTGAAGTACTTCGCATGTACCTCCCTCTCTCTCTCTCTCGGAGTCATATATTCACACACACATGTTTGCGTGTATGTATACACACACGTATAGGCACATATATATATATATGTATAGGCACATATATATATATATATATGTATATATATATATATATATATATATATATATATATATATATATATATATATATATATATATATATATATATATATATATATATATATATACGTACACACACATGCTTGTGTGTATATACGTATGTATACACACACGTATACGTATATTTATATGTATGCACACAGGAGGACAATTTTCCTCCCTAAGAAAAAATGAAATTGAATACCTAAATTATGGTTATCTATTTTCAATTAAAAGAATGAATTGGGTATAAAGCTATATACACATGCGTGTATGTATATTCATCATTGTCATTGGTAAGAAAGTGGTAAGAAAATGGTATTGTCTACGAGTCATATATTCACACGCACACATGCTTGTGTGTGTACGTATACACGCACATACACACACACACACATATATATATATATATATATATATATATATATATATATATATATATATATATATATATATATATATATATATATATATATATATATGCCGCGCGCGTATACAATATTTAGCTTAAACAGGAAAGCCGTTTGTATTATTTACGAGATTAGAAAACTTTAGGCAAATTCGAAGTTCTGGCAATCTTAAGAATAAGTGAGACGGATTTATAGGTCATTTTAAAGTTTGAATAGGATTATGCAACGCCTTTCGTACAGAGGCCCATTCCTGAATTGGACCAACTTTTGTCTTCGCTGTGTAGAGAAAAACATATTGACATGAAACATCGATGGAACTTAGTTTTTGTTGCAAAAACATCGAGAGAGAATATGCCTCCCAAGTCCAATGGACACCACCATGGTTGATCCGAAGTCATTGATAGCATATCCACTGGAATAAGTGCAATCCTTTACGTATTTGCTTACAGAAAGAGTTTCCTCATCCTTTTTTAGCAAAGTATGGCGATCGGCACGCAGAAAGTAAAGATTTAAATTATGGGAGTTAAAAGATGTCATGTGTACCAGCTTGGACTTATATGTACATTACGTAACAATAAAAGGTCGAGATGGAGAAATGCCATCACGTCTTCTCTTATAGGAACTTCGTACAAGTGTTTTAATATGCGGATTGTACCTAATCGTCATGTGTTTGTAGCCACCACTATATTTTGGATGGTTTATGCGCTAATGCTGAAGTAAGAGCTCAACTCTTGAGAAACTTAGGGAGCTGCATGTTCGAGACATGTCTTATGAATATTGAAAAACATGAAACAAAGTACTGATGCATGGAGTTCGCAAGAAGTTTTCGAACGTCTGTATACTTTAATATACTTAGAACTTTATAAAGTTTTATCATAGACCATGAGTGGGAGAGGATGATTAATCCTGCTAGTAAAAACAATAGTAATTTAACACCCTTTTCCTTGCGGTTTGAAAATGAGGACTCTACCATGCATGGCCTACTGTATCATATATTTTTGAATCTGTATCTCTAGTTCCCTAGTGTCTTCCATGTATAATCTGCATTCTATGAGGCTTATGTTTTACCATCAAGCATTACTAAGGTACGAGGTAGAGGACTCCTTTCAATGGCATTGGGTAAGCAAATGCAGATACAATCTAGACAGGTTCCCGCCAGTGAAATACGCGCATTTGTAAGGCGTGCCTAGACCTAGACCATCCATCCAAGCAACAACTAGTATTCCTCTGACCAGGTTGTGATGTTATAAAAATGAAGGCTTCCTCGAGATACTTGGGTGTCTACGGAATATGCAATTAGATGATGTAGACCGCACGCAAGGGGCTCAACAAATCGTCGAAACTAAACGGTAATCCTATATACTTGATATGCATATAACAGAGAACAGAAGATCAGGCTTTTAGGTTGAACCTAACATAATCCTTTCTTGTGGCTATCGACACGGAGATGAGCGTGTCTTTTTTGCTTACATACCTGTTCCGTGGTGATTGCGAATCTTCGTCATGGTAGAAGTGCATGGTACTGCAAATCTAGGAGGTATGCAGAGAATCCGAAACTCAGACTTTCGGGTTTACGAATTCGTGACGCTGTCGTATGGCTATGGCATCTGAATGGGAAAGAAAACTGGCGGCCCTGTTCGGTCATAAACCTGGTGCGTGGTGATTAAAAATCTTCGTCAGGATAAAAAGTACTTCAGCCGAACCTTTTATAATCATGGAAATGGCGAATATATGCAGACGGTCTGGTCTGGCTTTGCTGTACAACCCAGCGTTTGTTGAACAGCAAAAGGAAGAAAGAGCCTGAATATCCATCTTTAATTGAGAAGATATTATGACAATGTGATGGGTTGCATGCAACAGCCCTGAAATGGATGAATCGTCGTATCCTGAAGCAACAGCTCTGACTAACTTCCTTATCTACTGTCAGGCAGCCAGAGTTCGTTATATTCTGAGTTGAGAATGTAGGTTCCATATCAACCCGCATATCCTCCGAGTTGAAGAATGCATCTTCGATTTCAACCTGCTTCCGACAAGTTAGACCTGTGTAGCGTCCCGATCAACCAGCTTGCGTTTTCGCGTCCGTGATCTACTGTAATCGGTCCTCCTCCGAGGAGGGGTAATGTCTCGCGGGTCGATAAGGATGCGCTTATCGACATTGGGGAGGTCCATGCATTGCATCAGCCCATAGATACGTACGTATGAGTTTATCGTATCTTTAAGGCTTACACCACAGGCCGTCGCGATGTCGGCGATGCTGTATGTTGAGTTATCGAGCTGCGCCACAGCATACAGGGCCGCTGCTACAAAGGCGGGCGTACTTCTCTGGAGGTTCAGCGATTCCCTCCCTTCATGCATCACCTGCAGAGCAATCTTTCTCAACTGCCTGTTTATGCCTAGCGCGGTTCCGCGTTGGTTGAGGAGCCAATCATCCAAGCGCACTTTGGCTTGACCACACGAGAAAACGAATGGGAAGCGGAAATGCAGTGCAGTGGAGGTTTTGGGTTCCACCATCAGTGCTGTCGATAGAATTGAAAACAGAAGGAAGAGATGAAGGTGGAGAGAGCAGAAGAAGATGAAGAGGCCTCATGCAATTGATAAGACGTCATGCGTTTTTCCAGTCGTTACAATATATGCGCCATATGACGAGTTAAAGTTTATTTTAAAATTTATAATATTTTAACTTTTTATATTTATATTATTTTATAATTATTTTTGCTAAGACCAAAGCTGTGCGTGGTGAGGAAAATCCAGTGCGATGGTTGGTCACTTACCTGTTGACAGGGCGGGGGTTCGATCTTTCGGCTGTGGTGTAAGGCTTCGATCTTTCGGCTGCAACTAGATAATCTATGAACTAGAGGTGATGCCAAAACTAGTTGTAAAGTTGTCCAACATCTTTTAATAGTATTGTCTTCGAGCTTGTTTGTCGAGTCTCTCAATTTTTGTGGGATACTAACTTTACTTTTCACATGTACCTTTCAATTAAGTTAAGCATTAGAGAGAATTAAGTTTTGGGCGACCTTTCAATTAAGTTAAGCATTCAGAGAGAATTAAGTTTTGGGCGAGCTAGATGATCTCAACGTTGTTGGGAAATGTGTCAATACAGATAAACATCAATGGTCAACTTTTTCAATCTATTTCATTAAAACATTCTATCAAGCAAGGATGCCCGACCTCTCTCTCTTTGCAATCACTTCGGATGGTTTCAACTACCTTGTTGAACATCATGCACGTTTAGGTCTTATTCAAGACTTCTTTCTTCTCCTCAATCAAGACTAGATGATCATGAGTCTCTTTGTCGATGACACAAATGCTTTTGTGTATAAATATCCAGCCAGTATTCATACCTTTTGCTGTTGCAGCCTAAATACATTTTGTGGGGCATCGAGCTCCAAAATAAACGATTCTAAAATTGCTTTCAAGGCCGTTTTTAGGCACTCACCACAAATTTTGGTTGACCATGGCTATCAATTGATCCCCAAGGGAAAAATCTTCTGCTTGTTAGGTGTTCCAATGGGATTCAACATTTCGATGAGTCAACATTCGGACTCAACTCTTTCAGGGCTCAATAACAAGTTGACGTACTAGAAAGGTATGCAAATCAACCTAGAAAGGCGAGCTATGGTGGTTAACACGTTCCTTCTTTCTTCAATTATTTACTTTCTCTCCTGATGGAGACCGAAGGACCAAGAGATTGTCAGATTGGAAAGAATTTGCAAAAATTTTCTTTGGACGAGAGACCCTAAGAGAAGGGATGTCCCCAAAACTAACGAGCTACTTGCATAAGCCAAAAAGATCAAGGTGATTTGGGCATCCTATAAATTGAGGGAATGGCCAATAAGATGGTGGCCAAATGGTTAATTAAAGTGTGGAGCAATAGGGATGCCTTTGGGCCAAACTGATTTTTGGAAACAAGAATGCCCTTAGGCTTGTGGGCCTTCCACAGTGGAAAGGACTTGATCTTCTCACTTTTTTGTTCTCCACATATCAGATGACTCGAGAGGTTTGAGCTTAGTTTGCTCCCTATGGAAGAGTTGGAACAAGGTAAAATACTTTGTCAAGATCAATGAAGATTGAAAATGGGTAGCTGATATTAGAAAAAATGATTCGATATGGTTCTATATCAAGGGCATCAGAGGTGTTGAGTCTTGGAACCTCCAAAAACCTAGGAAGCTTTGGAAGAAAGGTTTCCGCTTGTGGAAACACCTCTAAAATCAAGAAACATGTCAATGGATTAGATTTGGGGACATTGACTCGGCTAGGAGAGTGAACTAGAAGAATGGTGCCTATAGCAGAGCAGATTCAATGCTTGGGAGTGCTCGAGAAGTCGCTTCCTTATTGGGCATGAATCCCCTCACCTTGAGGGCCTTAGATGACACAATGACAACAACCTTGATAAAATTTTGAGATTCAAGGAGAATGTGGACTTTCGTGTCACACTTAATAGGATATGGTGTCTGGATTGGTCGAGTTTTAGGTGGGATTTTAAGTTCTAATCCCTTTGGCATCCCCTCATCAAGGTTAAAAAAATTAGTTCTTATGCGAGCAATCCTCCACCAAGGAATTTGGACCAATGTAAAAATGAACAAAATTTGTGAAGCACCTCCATGGTGTAAATGATGCCTTCATGGCAATGAGAACTTGGGACACATCTTCTTTCCAAGCCCCAAGTCAACATCAGTCTGACAGGCCATTTGGAGAATCATGTTGCTGTAGGAACAAATCAACTAGAAGCTAGCATTATTAGGTAAATTGATCAGTTGTTCCTCAGCATTGTGGAATGCTATAAGAGATGAGTCCCTCTAGAAGATCTGTAAAAAGAGGTGTGCCACCAACTTTGGTAGCCCTCTTAAAAAATAATCGATCGAAAAAACTCTTTTCCTTTTAGGAAAAGGAATTTCCAATTGTAAGAAGCTCCCACCTTTTAAACATCATAGAGCGTTCTTTCTCAAGAGAACAAGATTAAAAATCAAGTGGGCTCCCCGTGAAGAAGACCAAAGGTTTATCAATCTTCTTTGTAACATTTTTTAACAAAATTTAAGCAATCCCTACTTTGTGGAATTCGGAGGATCCCATGAATGCTAGGCCCGTTCACTTGTACAATTGTTCTTTCTATTAATTAAAATTTGGGAAAGTAAGCTATAGTCAAACTTTCTTTTGTAAAAAAAAAAAGCAAGCTTTCTAAAAAAACCACATATATTCTATCGCTCCCTAAACATGCTGCTACTTTTATTTCATTTCTAGTTTAAAACTCGCTTATTATGAAAAAAAGATGTCGAAAACATTTTGAAGTGCATAGACAAATGTCAATCGAAAGAAAGAGATATGCATGCTCACACATTAAATTAAAAACAAAAAAAAACTCAAATCTAAGCAATTAACGATATTGTGTAAGAGAGTTAAAAGGAGATACATGCACATTAAATAGTTTGTCATTCTTGTCAAAAAAATTATCATGTAGTGGTAAAATATTAGACACTAGATTTTGAGATTCAAGGTTCAAATTTGGAGTGTGATTTGATGTATAATTTCTAGAAAGTGGTATAGGGAAGATGCTTAAAATGTGTGTCAAAACGTGTGTTGTTCATTTCAATCTTTCAAGCATAATTAAAAAAATAAGTTGATGATTGAATTTAAAAAAATATTATTTTATTAGGGATATTTTAATTTTTACTTATCTCTTTGGAACATACAGATCATCGAATATTTAAATGAAAGGGTATTCTCATATTTGGAACATACAGATCATCGAATATTTAAATGAAAGGGTATTCTCATATTAATTGATACTTGTAAGATATTTTTGTCAAATCAACCTTTGAAAGAACTTTCAAAATTGATTGTAGATCTCTCTTTCCATATCTTCCATAGCGTTTCACTTTTGATAACATTTCAATTAAAGGGCTTGGAATAACTTATTACTTCACCTAGGATAGCATGTTGTCAAACAATGGGTAATGTGGGCATGGGTCTTCTTGTGTTTTTTCTCATGGTTCAAGGCTTTATAGGCCTTCTTGGCCAAGAAGCCTAGTTTCTTTTGGGATATGGAGCACCCACTCTCACGATGAGTAATATGAGCCCAATTTTTTAAAGACATTTACTACAATCACTACAACATATGAGCCTCATACCGACCCTAGCCATACCGATCGTCATCCTCGGTGTTGGTATGACAGTTGAAAATGTTTGGAAAAACCATGCTAGCCATACCGATGGTGAGTTCTGTGTCGGTATGACCGTTAGAAAATTAACATTGATATGAGCAACAAAAAACTTTGATGCTAGTATGGGTATTGGTATAGGCATTGGTATAGACATCAATATAAGCATAGGTATTGTACTGGAGATATCGGCACTTATATCGATGCCTATATCGATGCCTATACCAGTGCCTATATAGATGCCACATTTAATAACCCTAAGCCAAAAGCCAAGTACTAGTCATCTATTTCAAACTTGAAAGATAATTGCTATGTTTTTTTGTGTGAAGCATCTACATCTCACCTGCATTGTGCTCGCCCTTTGGTTTTTGTCTCTCTCCTCACACACATCCACCCCCCTCTCTTTCCATACACACATAGATCTCTCTCTCTCTCTCTCCACACACACACACACCTAAATCTCTCTCTCTCTCTATGCACACACACACATCTCTCTTTTCTACATCTTGGTGAGTGATGTACTCCCTCACCTTCTCTCTTTCTCTCTTCATTTTTTTAGGGTTTCCTAATTTTGCTTTATTTTTGTTTTGAAGGAACTTTTTGGCATCAGTTTTTTGTTTGATGAGAGCCATGTCAATTGTGATTTGATGAGCATTCTGAAATTACATCGATGTGAGTGATTTATGTACATGCATGTACTATTTTGTTCTTTATTGGAGAGAGAGATAGAGAAAGGTATTGCAAGAGCTAGAGAGAGATATTAAAAAACTTTAACTGATGGAAAGAAAGAAAAAGAGAGAGAGATAGATAGAGAGAGAGAGATAGAGATATAAAAAAACATTAGTTAATAGAGAGAGAGAAATGAGATGAGAGAGAGTGATATTGAAAGAGAGAGAGAGAAAGAGAGAGATATTGCTATTCATACATACACATATACACATAATGTTGGTTTTAGAGCATGCACACACATATACGCATACACACACACTCACATGCATATATACACACACATTCATACTCATGCATATGCATGCATACATACACACATGCATATGCATACCTGCATATACACATGCATATACGTACCTACATACACACATGCATACACACACATATATTGTCATGAGGAAGGAGATAAGGAAGAGAGATCACATACACACACACAATCTCACAATCAAATAGGAGCACACACATAGATTGAGGTAAGGAAGAATGATCTTCTTCTTGTTGTTGTTCTATTACATAAAAGTAATGTACAAGAATGACCTAAAAATAACAATACAACAAGTGCAATATATAAAGAATAGTACATAAGGAAAACCCTAATGTCTACGAGTGAGTGAGTGTTATATTCCAGAGATGTACATGCTTGGAGAAATGAGAAGTTCCTTGCTCGGGGGATAGCCAGTGCCAAAAGCTAGAGAGTTCATGCATATTTGTCATGCTGCCATGTAGAACATTCCATTCCGCACATTTTGATATGCGACAAGCAGGGGTGATCTCTGACGGTTAAAGAGATACTACTTCCAGAAATTATGCAGCACATTCAACTTCGAATTTAAAGAAAGAAAGAGGAAAGATTCTTAAACTCAAGCATGCATACATAGAATCGCATATGTTTATAGATACACATACACACTCATGTTTGTTCACATAATGGCATACATACGTAACCTAATTATGAATGTACTTATGCATTTGATTATGCATCTACACATATCTAAGATATAAATAAATGAAGAGAGAATTAGAGAGGAAGAAAAGAAAGAGAAGAAGAAAGAGTAGGAGAAAGAGAAAGAAAGAGAAAGAGAAGAAAGAGAAAAGAGAGAGATAGAAAGAGAGAAGCCAAGAGAGATAGAGAAAAAGAAAGAGATGGAGAGAGAGAGAGAGAGAGATTGAGAACGAGATGAAAAAAGAGGAAAAAAAGAGGTAGAGAGAAAGAGATAGAAAAAGAGAGGTGAAGAGAAAGAGGTAAAAGAATATGAAGGAGCAAGAAAATGGATGAACAAAGAGAAAGAGAGAAGAAGAAGGAGATCTTGAGTGAGATAAATTGAATATTAGAGAGAGAAGGAAGTAGAAAGAGAGAGAAGAGAAAAAGCAAGATTAGCATACCTACATTGACTAAATTGGGCATAACTCTCTCGTATGATGCCCGAATTGAATGATTCAACTTGGTATAGAAAGTAGACTTCAAGCACTTCCGAATGAGTGCCTGGACCCTAGAATTGGATAATTAAAAACCACATGTAGAGAGTATTTAATTCTCTGCATACTTCTTTAAAGAGGTATGCTGCCCACTCACCTAGCTCCATTGTTTTGGCCATAACTTCCCCATAGAATATCCAAATCAAGAAATTCAACTTGATATAGATTCTACACTTCAAGCCTTTCTTTTGACTGGTCATAATCCATATTTTGACCATTGGAAGCCATATCTTTACAAGCTTCTAGATGGCTGTTGACAAGCAAGAAACTCTTCTTGAGTGACTTGAGTATCCAATTATAATAATTAGGAGTTCCTAATAATATTTTGAACCATTTTTGATAGGAATGGACTAATTTTCATACATTTTCATCATATTTTTGCTCTTAAATATATTCATTTGGATACTTTTCGCATCAAAGTTTACAATTTTGCATTGTATTCTCTTCCTGTTTTATGAAATCAACATTGGAATATGCATGAAAGCTAGTTTTTACATGAATTTATCTATGCTCATAAAGTTACACTAACTTATGTTGATTCATAAAAGCATGCGTAGATCTTGTCTGTGTGTTTTAGAATCTTTTGCAGGTATTGAAGGTAGAAAAAGACATTGTAATGAGGGCATGTAGAGCCCAACAACACATTGTTGGAAAAGTTTTTCTATCTAGAGGCTTTTGTAGTAAATAAAGTGGTTTGCCAACCACTAGGCTGATGCCTATCATTGTAATGGTTATTATTATTTTTTCAGGCTTCATTTTCCTAGTGAAATGCTGCCAAAAATTTTGTAGCCACATGGCGTTATATGCCATGTGAGAACTAGAGTGATGTTGTATTGTGTGAGAGAGGAAATCTTATGTCTGCATAGCTAAAAGCATATAAATTGATTGAAGTAGAGAAGAAGATGCATGAGTGGATGCATGCATACATAAACGATATGATTGCTGGAAAGTTGAAATGCATGATGCATTTTTTGTTCATAGAAAATCACTTTTATGTATCACCATGATGAGTTAGGGTGATCATGAGGTATGTGATCGAGGTACCATGCATAGGCTAATTGTGCCTTTAGAGAGTAAAGGACAAGGTATATACATCAAGAACAAATAAGATGTGTTTTCGTCTAGTAATGCATGTGCACATGAATTGTTCTTCATGGGAATCTATGTACTTAATATAGAAGTTTATCCCGAGTCGGCACAAGAGTGCTATGGTTATGATCATCAATACAAGTATTAGATACTTGTATGTGATTGTTTTTTTTATGAGTTTAATGAATGTGCAAAAAGCACAATGAATAGAATGACATCCATAGATATTCACTTTCAGTGAAAGATGGATACTATGTAAAGAGTAGATTTTTCAACAAGACGATTTGGATAGTTAATTGATTTGCATTGATCTAGATGATCATTATATGCATGGATATATATCCATGTCATAATCCATCCAAGAAAATGAATGATTTTGTTTAATCATAATAATTAACATGTCTTATCATTTTTTAGTTTAAAAAAAATGACTGAGCAAATAGTTAGTGAGGTAGCATCCTCATAGAGATTTGGATGCTACTCTTTGAGGGATGCAGCCTACTCTTTGACGTCTATGGAAGCACACAAACAACACAAGGAAGGAGAAGAAGCTTGGAGCACAACACATAATATTGAATGTATTACTCGAGAATGTACAAAGATAATTAGCCCATTAGGACAATAGGCGTATATACAAGCCGGGGGGGAAAAACCTCCTAAAGAGGGAAAAAAGTGCCCCGGCGGTCCTAGAGTGTTTACACACATCACTACCTAAATATATCAACAAATACTCCTTGGGAGTGATGTGGTGAACAAGTAGCTAGCACTCATGTATAAGGAACTGCCAAGCTATCTGGAGGTCACTCCACAAAAGGAAGTAAGCCCAAAGCTTTGCGAAAAGCTTCAAACTTCTCCCTAGGCAGAGCCTTTGTGAAAAGGTCTGCAATGTTCTCCTGCGTAGGCACATATGCCAAGCTGATCTTCCCAGCAGAGAACCTCTCCCTCACATAATGATAATGCACCTGAATGTGCTTAGTGCGAGCATGGAACACACGGTTCCTCACAACTGCCAATGCGATCTGACTCTAAGTGAAGATGGTGGTGGCAGAAGACTGACTAACACCCAAATCAACCATAAGGCGTCTGAGCCACACACTCAATAGTCGTTGTATAAGCTGCCCTATACTCAACCTCACAATTGGAAGTGACCATAGTAGGCTGCTTCTTGCTCAACCAAGATATACATGAGCTACCAAGCATGAAGCAAAAGCCACTAGTGGACACACGAGTGTCATAGCAACAAGCCCAATCAGAGTAAGAAAAAGCATGCAAATCTGGCGGTAGTAACTCACAACACAGTTTCTTCTCTTCACACGAGCCTACCCCTACATCGAATACTGTTACATGCACCAACAACTCCTCTTATCCTATTATGGGAGTTGGTAAGATCATTTTGACTACTGTTGATGGTAGTTCTTTCACTTTGTCAAATGCTTTATTTGTGCCAGGGATCAAGAAGAAAGTGTTATCAGTTTCTACATTAGCCAAGATTGGCTTGGTTGTGAAAGTTGTTGATGATAGGTGTACAGTTCATGATCTCTCAAATGGCGATGTGATTATTGCTTCTGGCATTTTATGTTGTGGGTTGTATAAGCTCATAGAATATGAAAGATCTATGAATGATTCGGCATATGCAGTACATGATTCTCAGGCTATGTCAGATGCAAAGCTTTGGCATGCACGCTTTGGTCATCTGTATTTTGCTAGTTTGCTATGCCTGCAGAAATATGAAATGGTGTCCTCTTTGCCCAAACTTGAGGCACCTGGAAAACATGTTTGTGAAGGCTGTATTTTGGGCAAAATGCAGCGTTCCTCATTTCCAAAAGATGGTTCAGTTCGGGCTACTCAGAAATGCAGCTTGTACATAGTGATGTCTGTGGTCCTATGTAGACACCTTCTTTTGGAAATTATCTTTACTTTGTGACTTTCATTGATTATTTTTCCAAGAGGCTTGGCATGAGCACAAGCCATATGCTGCACATCTATGTGTTTTTGGTTGTTTAGCATATGCAAGTGTCTAAACAACATCGTAGAAAATTGGATGATAAAGCAGTAAAATGTATTTTTGTTGGGTACAGTTCTGAAAGCAAAGGCTATCATCTGTATCATCCACAGAGAAAACACATTTTGGTTAGCCGTGATGTTGTTTTTGTGGAAGATGTTGTTCAACCATTGCTTTCATGTACTAAGGAGGTATCTGTTAGCTCCAAAGACATGTATGATACTTTGCTTCCTCTTTGTATAGATGGAGAGTCTAGTGCTGGTCCTAATGAGGCAACTTCTCAGAAGAAAAACGACAATTCAGAGATCTTAGTGTTCCAACTAGGGATGAACTCTCATATTTGAAGACTTGGATGAAGAGAGATGCTCAAGCAAGGAGCATTATCTACATCGGAGTCAATGACTACTTGCTACCTCATATTAGAGGACTTGAAAGTGCAAGTGACATATGGAATGCTTTGGAGGAGCATTTCCAAAACACTACAAAGTCAAGGAAGGCATCTTTATGGGAAGAGTTCACTACATTCAAGGAGAAGGCCTCTCAATCCATTTTTGATTATGTAACAAGAATGAAGGACATTGCAGATGCATTAGGAGCAGTTGATGAAGATATTGAAGAAGATAAATTGGTAAGGCAAATCCTCACAGGTTTGAGAGGAGATGAGAAGTGGAAGCCATACATTTTGTCTATTGAATTGTCACTATATCATTTCACTCCTTATTTAAATTAGTTGATAGGACACATGCTAACTTCCGAGGAGGATGTCAAAGGTGATGGTGATAAGAGTGCAGGTCAAGAAATGTATTCAAAGGATAAGAAAAAGAATAGCAAAGGCAAACAACAATTAAATGAAGAAGAAGGTACAACTAGCCAAGCCAACTTCCTAAGAGGAAGAGGAGGTGGCAAAGGTAGAGGAAGAGGCAGAAGCAATAAAGATGGAGCCAAAGCTTGCTGGATTTGTGGTTAGACAAATCATTTAGCTCATGATTGCTGGCATAATAATCACAATAATGGAGGATATGGTGAGAATTTTAATTCAAGAGGAAGAGGTGGTAGAAATGAAAGAGGCAATTTCAGAGGTAGAGGTAGTAGAGGTTACTTTGGAAGAAATGCAGGTAGAGGATTCCAAAGTCAATCCTACAATAATACCTACTACAATTCTCAGGGTGTAGCAATCTTCAGAGTGGTAATATAGCTTTGATGACTGATTTGGAGAATAAAGTAACTAATCATGTAGTTCAAACAGGAGATAATACAAAGCACAATGTGAAGTCAATTGGATCAGTGAAGGCCAAGGATGGAAGAACTCTTCTGAGTAAGGTCTTGTATGTTCCTACAATTCCAAAGAATCTGATAAGTGTAGGGCAAATTGTTGAAAAAGGTTATGAAGTAAGGTTCAGTAATGATGGAGTTTTTGTGGAAGACCCTAGCAATGGGTATAAACAAATTGTTTCAGGGAAGAAAGAAGGAAGACTCTTAACATTGAAGATTCAAGGTAATGTTGGTCATGCCTTGTTCACTTATGAAGGACATAAGATCTCTGAGTTAGATCTTTGGCATAAAAGACTTGGACATTTCAATGAAAGAGGTATTAAGGATATGGTTAACAATGGTTCACTGCTTGGATTGCCTAATGTTGCAGGTCAACATATGACATACAGATGTGAGTCATGTCAATTAGGTAAGGCTCATAAGCAATCATATTCTAAGCATGGTTTCATGTATTCAGAGAAGCTTGAATTGGTACACACAGATGTGTGGGGACCATCAAAGGACATCAATATGAATGGTTCAAGATATTATGTGATTTACGTTGATGATGCTACTAGGTGGATCACTATATATGTGATCAAAGATAAATAAGAGGTATTCAATACATTTAAAAATTATCATGTGTATGTAGAAAGAATCATAGGTCAAAAGTTGAAGAGACTAAGGTCAGATGGAGGGGGAGAGTGTTTCTCTAATGAGTTCAATGATTACTTATGGAATGCAGGTTTAAAAAGGGAAGTTACTTGTAGGTACTCTCCTCAACAAAATGGTGTAGGAGAAAGGAGAAATAGAACTCTTGTTGAGTTTGCAAGATCAATGATGAAGGAGAAAAATAGTCCAAATTGTTTGTGGGCTGAGGCTATAAATACAGCTACATATTTGGTCAATAGATTACCATGTAAAGATTTGTAGGGTATGACACCATATGAAGCTTGGTGGGGTAAGAGACTTACATTAGATCATTGCAAAGTGTTTGGATGCTTGGCTTATGCATATGTGCCATCTCAGTTGAGGCATAAATTGGAACCTAAAGCTAAAAAGTATGTGTTTATTGGATATGATGATAAGCAGATGGGTTATAGGTTGTGGAGTCCATCCACAAAGAAATTCCTTGTATCAAAGGATGTTACATTTGATGAGCAAGGCACTTGGTATGCAGGTACAATCAATAATCACGCAGGTGATGAAGATGTTTTGAATCAAAGGAAAGGTAAATCAAAGGTTCAGATATTTGATGAAGAAGAGAACAATGAAGTACAAGTTGAAGTTGAAGAAGTGCGAAGGTTTGATCCAGAATGTGAAGGACCAGAAACTTCAAGAAGTGGAGAACTCAAAAGGTCATCAAGACACAAATGGCAACCTACAAGGTATAGCTATGACACTTCTTTTTTTACTACTAAAGAGTATGCTTACATGGTGAAAGCAGATGAAGATCCTTCTACGTATGAAGAGGCAAAAGATAAGGAAAATTGGGAGAAAGCTATGCAGGAAGACTATGATGCATTGATGGAGAATGAGACATGGGATTTGGTTCCTAAACCAAATAGTCAGAAGATCATTGGATGCAAATGGGTATACATGACAAAGAGGTATGCAGATGGAAGTGTGTCTAGGTATAAAGCTAGACTTGTTGTGAAAGGGTATGCTCAAACATATGGTACAGATTATGATGAAACCTATAGTCCTGTCACAAAGATGACAACCATCAGAACACTCATAGCCATTGCTGCATGTAAAGGTTGGAAACTATGTCAATTAGATGTGAAGAATGCTTTTCTTAATGGGTATATTTCAGATGATGTTTTTATGGAGCAACCACAAGGGTTCAAAGATAAAAGATATTCAAAATATGTATGTAAGCTCAAGAGAGCTTTGTATGGTTTGAAGCACACTCCAAGGGCATGGAATTATAGACTTGTGAAGTACTTGAAAGAACTTGGTTTTCAAGGATCTAAAGCTGATAGTAGCTTGCTTGTCAAAGCAAGTGATGATGGGCTCATTTATATGTGCATATATGTCGATAATATAATCCTTACAGGTACAGATGAGAAGGGCATACAAAGCCTCAAGAAGCAAATGGAGAAAGAGTTCAAGATTAGTGACTTGGGAGATTTGTCATATTTCTTGGGCATGGAGATCTCATATACTCAACATGGAGTGTGTGTAACTCAAGAAAGGTATTTGAAGAATTTGTTGATCAAGTTTAAAATGGAAGATTGCAGGGTAGCACCTACTCGAATGGAGGTGAACCATAAATTGAGCAGATATGGAGGAGAAGAATTCAAGGATATGAAGCTGTATCAAAGTCTGCTTGATAGTCTAATCTATGCTACATTACCTAGGCCTGATTTGTCATATGCAGTTGGAGTATTGTCTCAATTCATGCATTGTCCTAGGAAAGAACATTGGGTTGTAGGACAAAGAGTATTGAGATACATTAAGGGTACACTCAAGGAAGGTTTGTATTATGGTTTTACATCAGATACAAACATCAAGATATATAGTGATATAGATTGGGCAGGTAATCTTGATGATAGGAGATCAACATATGGATACTTGTGTTATGTGGGAGATAAGTTAATCTCTTGGTGTTCTAAGGAGAAACACATAGTTGCTTTATCATGTACAGAGGCGGAGTACAAAGGTATGGTTGAAGCTGCAAAGGAAGTCATATGGTTGAAGACTCTCATGAAGAGTTTTGACATCATTCAGAGTACACCCACTATTCATGGAGATAATATGCGTTCATTGTAGCTAGCTGCTAATCATGTTTTTCATGCTAGGACTAAACACATTGAGATTCAATATCATTTCTTAAGAGAGAAGGTGATTGATAAGGAGATTGAAGTCATACATACTTCAACAAAAGATCAGATTGCAGATATGCTAACCAAATCTTGGATGGACCAAAGCTACAAAGATTTAAAGACAAGACAGGTATAAAGAAGATAGAGAAAACCTCAATTGATGATTGAGGGGGAGCTGTTGGTGCAAGTCAATCACCAATTGATGTTTTGGATAAAGACTTGAAGTCAAAGGATGAAGAAAAGATCAACAATTGAAGAATGAAGATAGAGTATGTTCAGGAAATGAAGACTTGTATACATATGTACGTTAATTTGTAGTTAGCTCACTTATACCTTTTGTATGGTCATGAGCTCGTACATATATGCCTATATATACAAGTAAAAAGTCGGGCTAATTATGAGAGAGTACAAGATGAGAAGAATTAGATGTTGTAAGAGTCATTAGACACTTGAGAAGTGAGGAAGATCTCTCTCATCATTCAGATGTAAACTTTTTCAGAGAAGAAGAAAAATTGCACCGGATCTTTTGCTGAGTACTCTTTTTGTGTTTAGTCTTTTGTGAAATGCTTTTGTACAAGTCTAAGTATATAGTTGATTGAACTTTGTACAAGTTTTTAGATCCTAATTGTGATCAGGCTGAGAGAATTGAGGGTAGGAACATTTACATGTGTAAATGTGAAGAAGTAAAGTTGCATAAGGTGCAAAATTTGATGCTAATGTTTTGGTGAGTTCTCCTTCCACGGTGTAAACTTTTGAGCAAATAACCACTCATTCTTTAAGTTGGAAGGTAAGCTACCTATGGCTAAAAGCATTTGATTAAATGGGTTGTAATGTGGGAGAATCATGCTTTAGAAGTTGCAAGTGTCAAAGTCAACTATATTGGAGAATAGTTTTAGACATAGGTGAAGGGTTTGAATCATTTCTCAAGATCTACTAAGTCTTTTGAGACGATTTAACTTGGAGAAGGTGCGCAATCTTTATCCAACACCTTGTAAAAAGTTTTAGCAAAAACTTTACACATTTGATCAGCCAATGAGTGAGTTATGTGCAGCAGACCTTTTGAGTAGTGACTCTCTTTATAGTTAGTTCAAAATTTTGATAATCTGATATTGGTTTTCCAAATTGGTAAATGTTTTGAGTTATTCTTGATATATAAGTGTTCTAACATCAAGGATAGCTTGTTCTTTTGGAGATTAACACTCTCCATCAAGAAACACTTCAGGAACACTTCATGATTTCATTATTATTATTTATGGTTGTGAGTACTCACCAAGTTATACTTATCATTTTTTGAGAGAAGTGTTTGACTTTAATCTCATACACGCATCTATGTGGGTTATAAATTTTGGTGGTATGGGACATCAAACTTTGTATTCTACCTAGGTGTAGGGCATATGGTATGAGAGAGAAGTCTCAGAGATTGTATTTTTTATAAGATTTGGAGTTCATTCATATGATCTGTTTATTATTAGACAGTAGAGGGGCAATTGAGGCAGTCACTTTGTATGTGATCGCAAACAAGGCAAGTCCGCAGGTAAGTGGCCTAGAAGCAGAAAGGCAAGTTTTGCACATAAGAACTATGAATAGGCCATTGCATTGAGAAGAAATTCACAGAGTACATACTACTTTATTTGATATGCCTGAGAATAGGCCATGGTTCATACATAGTGTGTATGAGGTGAGCTAGATGCTTAGCCTAGTGGGCTATGAGTGTGCACACATCTACTTACCATTTTTCAGTGTGTTTA
Organism: Ceratopteris richardii; assembly: GCA_020310875.1. NCBI lineage: Eukaryota > Viridiplantae > Streptophyta > Polypodiopsida > Polypodiales > Pteridaceae > Ceratopteris > Ceratopteris richardii. Next base: position 126,693,095 of record CM035431.1, read on the forward strand.
GTGGACTAACATTATGGTTCTCATTATATCTAAGAGTGCCAGATTATCACAGTAGTTTACCAAATACACCTCATTCCTAGTTGGGAATGATTTGATCATAGTGATGATCAGATGGTGGTAAAAAATAAAGCAAGTTTCATCCACTTGGAACATCTTGCATGTTATTATTGTGAAGGCAGTGGTAGTTCCACTAGTTGCTATACTTTCTTAGCACCTCTTCGCTTGGCATGATGGAATTAGTTCTAGAGACTGGATTGGGATTAACTTTGTATGGGAAATATTTTGATCCATAGTTGGGATTCTTATATATGATAGATTGAGATTTCGATCCATAGTTTGGATGTGACATATTGAGATCTTGGTCCATAGTTTGGATCATTGACATATTGATATCTTGGTCCATAGTCTAGATCATTGACAGATTGGCATCTTGGATTCATAGTCTGGATCATGATGAGACTTTCTTGAGTTTCATTTTCATTACAACGAGTTAATCAAGTGGATTTTTACTCAAGCGTAGAGATAAAGCAATATTTGAAAAAGATTTCTATTTATCTTTAATATTTTTTCCATAGAGATTGGGACATAGTCACATTGTTTTGAATCAGCATAGTAGTTTTCATTACTCTAGTGGAGTAAGTGGTTTTGTATGATTATACCATATGACAAGCTATCAGTGGGTATTTCAGGGAGGCAAGGGTGGGTTGCCGAGGTCTCTATAGGTGACAAGTTGTCACAAGTTAGTGGTCAAGGTCTAGGCATAGGGAGTTCGAGGATATTCTGAGTACATATGCTCCATACATATGGAGTCATTGGTCCTCAGAGGGATTCATACAGTATGCTCAAGGCAAGGACTACTATTTATTAGTGGAAATGCTAGATATGAAGTAGAGAGACGAGTCCTCCACTTTTTTATTATCTAGCATTTCAGACACCTAGCACACTCTACTCTTATTATTTGGAATCACATATTTTGGCTTATAGCTCCTTCTATATCATTGAGGACAATGATCTTTAGAAGGGGGAGAGAGTGTTATATTCTAGAGATGTACATGCTTGGAGGAAGGAGAAGTTCCTTGCTCGGGGGATAGCCAGGGCCAAAAGCTAGAGAGTTCATACGAGGTACCTACTCATGATGGCTAGATGAGTAGAGGGACCTTAGAGAGAACTCTAGATGGTGACTATGCAAGGGCTATATATAGGCTGGGAGGTGAGTCCCAAGAATGTCACAGGAGATGGTTGAACCACACCCTAAGAGGGAGGATTAGGAAGTAATCCTCAACCATGGCTTTTGGGGCGTGGTTAGCCCATCATACTCCTAACCAATAGTTCATGATTTCAAATCGCACAATTGGTATGAGAGCCTAGGAAGTAGGCTTGGGCAAAGTGGATGGAAGGTGCGCAAGTCACTTTCAAAGGTGAGCCCAATATAGGTTAGAGTGTATCTTCCAATCCGTAGGTCAGATTTAGACATGTAAGATACCGTTGGAAAGCTCTCGGAACGAACATTCCAATGGATGGACTAGATTGCAGATCCAAGATATCTAGCATGGGTGAGAACCAGGTTCAAGATATTGGTTGAGAACAAGGTGCTCAAGAGACCAATGTTGCAAACAAGGAAAGTCCGTAGGCAAGTGGCCAAGAAGCGGAAAGGCAAGGTTCTAGAGACCAAGGTTGAGAGCAAGGGTTCAAGAGACCAAGGTTGAGAACAAGATGGTTCAAGAGAATGTGCAAGGTTGAGGACATCACTTCAAGGGGAGATCAAGGATTGATCATTGAGGACAATGATCTCTAGAAGGGGAAGAGAGTGTTAGACTCAAGAAATGACAGACAGGAGATGGTTGAACCACACCCTAAGAGGGAGGATTAGGAATTTATCCTCAACCATGGCTTTTGGAGCAAGTGGTTAGCCCATCATACTCATAGCCAATAGGTCAAATGGGCCATCATTCTGGGTAGATAAATCTAGTAAAGCTCAATGAGGTATCCCTCATATTGCTTCACTAGTCGCTCGTGAAGTAATTGAATGGTTTTTTGTCACCTATCCTCTTCTTGAAGGCTTAGAAATTGGGTTAAGAGGTCTTCCATGTTGAATGTGATAGATTCGCCAACTCACTAGCTCTATGATTTTACTTACCCCCTTCCTTTCATGTCGGGTTCATCAAATATGTTGAGATGTTCTTGACAAGGAGGGAGAATTTGAAGAAATACAGTTACTTATGTGCGTCATGCTCTTTAGCCCTCCATGTGGTTTGTTAGATGGTGTAATGAAAGTTTTTCATGCATTTCATTTTGCAAAATCCACTTATGAATACATATACTCCACTCCATGATGCAAGTCTTAACAAGGGAAAATGATGTGTTTCTCTTGTTGTTGTGACTAAATTCTATTACTTTGGAGTAGCATTTAAAGCATGTAATATGGTATTGAAGAACTGGTGCCCCTTTTGAGGACAACTTCTAAAGCTTGTGGTTGAGTCTTTCCAAACAGAACAAGCATGAAGATAGTGTACCAAGATGAGAACAGTGAAGGGGCAAGATCGGATTGACTATTAAAAAATAAATAAATAAATAAAATATATCCTTCTAATAATTTCTCATAACATATAAAGGATTTTTTTTTTTCAAAAGAAAGTTCGGCAACATATAAAGGATTCATATGTGTAGTATCGTGAGAAATAGAACCAAAGAAGACGTGGAATACAAGCGCAACATAGGTCATTATCTTCATTTGTGTTATTTATAACAGATAGCTCAAATAGTACTTCTAAACTAGAACGTAGATCAACTAAACTATTTGATCTACGTTCTTCTATGGGTTAGCTCTCATAGAAGAACGTAGATCAGGTCACTAAACATAGAGCACAATTTTACTTTCTTTCGTGACTTTAGCAGTCATACATATTGCTTCATCACTTGCCACTCTGAGTAAATAACCCATGAAATTTATGTGAGCGCTATTTGCGGCAATTTTTTTTCTTTCCATAACAATTTTTCATATACTTTAGTGCGGTGCTTTGGCTTCGATTTCAATAGGAAAGGGAATTATAAAGTTTAATCCGAAGCTTTCAAGCATTGAGATTAACCACAATCTTCATCACGTGCTCTTGAAGGTTCAAAAAGAAATACTCCATATGCGTTTTTAACCAACAAGAAGCACTTCTAATCAACCTCCAAATTTTCCTATTACAGTATGAATGCAACAAATCCTTTTATAAGCAAAGTGTGAGTACAAAGCAAACATTAGCATTCAACAGCGCATGCATGAAAGCTACATAAATGCTTTAAAAAGGAGTAAGTACACACGTGCTTTGACTTTAGAAAAGAGATAAATAAGGTTAAAGCTTACTCCATACTCGAATCTGCTTGCCCCTTGATATTGGCCGGAAAACATACACAAATTCTCCTTAGGAAAAGGAATATTTCTTCATGCTTTTGATGCCTCAGGTTTGCTTCATCAATCCGAAGTGCCAAGCAAGCAGTATCACATCACATAATTAGTAGGAGATTGAAGCAGCGGGACTGATATCCGCTAATATATCTGCGTACTGTGACTTTGACAATATGATCCTTCAAGTATATATGTGTATTTTGAGCTTCGACAATAGCACTTTGGACTTGCAACATCAGTGGGTGAAATTTTTTTTTTGACTAGAGCTTTTGGATTTTAAACTTGTTCCATGAACAAAGTCTATAGACGCTCCATTACACAGTATCTGTGCAGCACGTTGAATTTGGCTGTTGATAGTAATCTTTGAAAGTAACTTCAGCTTTGTCACCTCTAGTTCCTTCATGGAGACTCAGCTTTCCTTTCCACTCCAATGCATGCACATAGTCTTCCCTCAACCTTAGGACAATTACATGTCAACAACTGAGCTCTTTCACCTCACAATCTTTTCCTAATAATTCTTCACAGCGACATAAGCTTTCTTGATTTGAATCCCAACATGAACTTCAATCAGCAACGGCCATAAATTCAAATATACATTGTTCAGTTTTAGTCCAACACTTCCAAAATTGACCTACAAGTCTTCCTCCTCGTAACAGTAACTTCATTAAAGTTTGCTTCTTTCATAAACTAAGTAACTCCATATGGTATTGTTGCGCGGCGTTTCCAATTTCCAAACATTATTGGTAAAATAGGTTGCTGCAAATTGTCCTCACTACAGCAAGCAACCAATGCTAACTCTGTGCATTTCTCCTATTAGTATCCGATTTCATCCTCTTTCCCCTTTGTATTCGTAAATCAGCTTCAGTCCTCCATATAAGAGTTACTGCTTTGTCTTCGTTTGCCCTCCTTGAGTTACCTATCAAGGTTTTGCTTCGATTCCCTCCATATCCTTTGTGATACAGAAACTCCAAAGACAACCTTTCCTGATTCTGATTCCAGTGGAGAAACAAAACTCGCCTCAAGTTTTGCAAGCTTGGTCCCACTGACCTTGCACTGCAAAATCGCGGAAGCAAAATGCATGGAACCATGAGGACTCCGAACATAATTCTCATCCAATATCTGATGTGTATGGTAGCTGAGTGCCTGCCATTTGGGCCGTGGACAGAAGTAGTAGAAAACAATGGGAGACTACCTCACACACGGTGAGTCGTTTCTCTCAATCATTGACCTCCCATGTTCTGTTGCGCAATTTGGAAATTTCACACTGAAAAAATGTTGCAACAATGTGTCAATATATTTTGTTTGACACAAAGCCATTCCACCATCAATTTGCATAAATTGAATGCCCAAATAATGATGCAAATGCCTCAAATGAGGCATGCAAATCAGCCTTAAAATCAGCATTATGCTTGTCATGAGGACCAATGAGCAGCTTTAAGATCGCAAGGTAATCTTTTGTTTGTGCTTGCTCTCGCGAATAGCCGACCATCAATCCATACACACAGAGTGATTCGATGTTGGTTCTCTACCCTATCATCGAGCCAAGCCTAGAAAAAGACTCTCTCTATAATACTCTTAATGTGAGTATATTAGTACTCTAAGGGGAGAGACTCCTCTCTCCCCCCTTCTAAAAAATGGGCATAATGCCCTCAGTGATTCCATTTGACATCTATGCCATCTCACCCAAGAGGGTATGCATCCATGACATGACATTTCCTTCCCCTTGAAAACATTCTTATCTTCGAAAATGTAGATGAAATGTCCATAATGGTAGAAGAAAGTGCTCGGACTCCCCTGAACCCCATGTACTCTATGTACATGGTCATCCCTGTGTGTTGTTTCCCTGTATCCTTCCCCTTAAGAAGTCTCATATGAGATCATCTTAAAGGTGGGAAACCGTCTGAGTGGTGCCTACTATCTCCCATGTACACTTAACTTCCAAATTATCACTCACATGACATACAACATCATCCATATGACCTAAGTCCATATGATGTATCTCTACGGAGCAATAATATGAAAATCAGGTGCAAAGTGTCAAGCTTACATGCTTGACCATACTATAATGGAGATAATAAACCATAGAATCCTCTGAAATATAGAACAAAGTCCCATAACCAGTGATTCCAAACCCATCTAAAACTAAATGATAGATTTCCATCATAACACTCCAGGTCTTCCTAACCATGAGTGAGCTCAAAATTAATAGTTTACTCTAAACTACCTTGTGAATATGAAATTCCATCATCTAGCTCATATATAAGAAATTTTTGGTAGTAAAATGTAATCTCTACATTTCACCAACCAAGAATTTTGTGGTTTGTCATCCTTAACCTTTGGGCTTAGTTCTACTGGAAGAGCATCTATTGGCACTAGTACAAACTTTAAAATTTTCCCTTCCCTTTAGTTTGCCATATGAATGCAGAAAGCATTCCCTTTGAGATTCAGATAATCCCTAAGTACCCATCCTCTTAACTCTTGTTTACACATCATGCTCATGATGTAACACCAACTAAGAGTTTGGTACCCCAATAAGTTAGATATATCCCTATCTCCTAGAAACCCTAAAGAGAAGAGTCATATCCAACTCCCAGTCTCACTAATGTCAATAACTAGATCATCTCATCTAGTCAAAGACCATCACTAGAAATAAACATAACTACTACTCTCTAGAGTTTTCATGTGGAACTCGATATAACCAGTATGATTACGTGATCTCCATCTTGTCTTTGATAGAAGAGTGCCACTCCTATCTAGACAATCCAAAAGTGAGAAAGTGAAACTCTCTCTCTCTCTCTATCTATATATATATATATATATATATATATATATATATATATATATATATATATATATATATATATATATATATATATATATATATATTAAATCTCTTCTAAGGAAAAGAGCTCTAGCAGTGGAACCTATTCCACTTTCCTTTTCCCTTTGAAAAAGATTCTGTTGAATCCATTTACTCTACACATAATTGAGAACATGTACATAAGTCCTCCATATTTTCCTTCAAAAATAGTGGATAAAGAGACTCCCATATGAAGGAAAATTACATTGAAAAGTAGACTAAATGAATTCCTTTTGAAATAAAGACTAAGAGATGTTTCCTAAACACCTCTTCTGTCTAAAGGAAAACATAGTTTATTCTTCTCCTATGAAGAAATCATGTTTTCCTTTCCTTCTTTCTCTCTCAAAGAACAAGATCTAAACTGAGACTTCTGAGCGAAAGTGAGATCATACTAAAGAATTATCTCTGCCAACCATACTATATGCATGGATCTATATGATCCAATCAAACTGATGGAATTATCCTCCCTAAAAAAACTTAAAAATGAGTATGTGATAGCAATGGTGATAAAATCACATATCACATTATCTACTGGAAGAATAAACCTTCCCTAAACTATGAATGATAACTCCTAATTCTAAGGAGATGCCTACTAAGAGCTCTCCTCTGATCTAGTGAGACATGGTGCCATGAATGATGAGCCCTTTTCTCTCTCGCCATAGAAGAACAGTGCTCAAAGGGAAGTCATTTCCACCATCCCATACCAGTGAAAACTTCTTCCAATTCATGGTGTCATACCTACACTAAACCAAATATATATTCCATGTAATGGAATATATAGGTGGACTCTAATGAATCATGCAAAAACTTAAATGGGAGCTTTTAGCAAGCTTCTAATCCATCCTAATGTGGATTTTTCTTGGATTTTCTTATTCTCCATGGTAATACATACACAACACATTATGTATGTCTACTCTAATCCATGGGAAACTTCTTAATGGTCTCTTTTCTTACTCCCAAAAGTGGAGTTTGGTGAAAATTAGCATCTGAAATTTTTTCAAAAACTCTCAGAAGGGGGTTTTTGAGGATACTAAATTCCTCCTTAATTTATTCTTTTCATGAATGCTATGATTCCATTGGGAATTCCATATACCATACTCTCAGTATATATACTTTTTCCCATCCATCCATAGATAATACACTTCTTTTCCCCTCCTCCAAAATGGGAATTTCTTAGATTCAAGTGCTGAAATTTTTTCTCAAACAGTGATGGAAGTGGGTTTTGTGGAGCTTCAAACTCCCATCATACTGAGCTATATTTTGGATTTCTTGATGGTATATGAAATTCTATACATTAGAATATAAGTATGCATGATTTTTCCTACCAAACTAAGAAATATCCCACTTCATTTCTCTTTCCAAAAATGGCTATTTATCCAAAATAGCACCTGAAATTTATGTGAAAAATCATGAAAGTAGGCCATTTTGGGGTGCCTAAAGCTTACAGTTGCTTAACGTAAGGGAATCTTTGACTTAATATGAGATTATATATCTCATACTCTCCATACACATAAATTTCCCTCAAAGAACTTTACCCCAACCTATCTTTTCTTTTACCAAAACCAGAGTACTACTAAGATTAACTCCTGAAAATCATAAAAACAAATTTCATACTAGAGCTTGAAGTGGTATCTCCCCTTCTCAAAAAGTCCTCCACAAATGAGCTCAAAACTCCATTCATATGTGCATGACTGCAATTGCCTATCCATGAGATCCTCTTTGCTTTGTATTGCCGTCAAACATAAAGAAGTATGTTCTTTTCGTCTCCCTCCTAGCAAACCTTATCGTAACCACTTTGGTTGCCCTTATATTGGGATGACCTTTTGATGGGATGGGAAAGCACTTCCGATCACACTTCATGTTCCTCTGTGTATTTTTAGGAATATGACTTGCACAAATGCTCATGTTCTTCAAGAAGATTGGTGCACGCTCAATCGATTGCTGTAGTATGATTTCTGCTAAGTAACCATCATCAAAGGAGCATAAGCACCTTGGATAAGCCATGTGCCTCTCATCTAGAGGACGTGGGTTCAAATCCTTCAATTTGCAGTGCCGGAAGCATGCCCAATTTCATCGCTCTATACCATTTTTAACATCGCAAGATAAGCTTTTGTTTGCGCTTGCTCTCGCGAATAGCCGACCATCAATCCATACACACCGAGTGATTCGATGTCGGTTCTCCACCTTATCACCGAGCCAAGCCTAGAAAAAGACTCTCTCTCTAATACTCTTAATGTGAGTATATTAGTACTCTAAGGGGAGAGACTCCTCTCTCCCCCCTTCTACCAAATGGGCATAATGCCCTCAGTGATGTCATGTGGCATCTATGCCATCTCACCCAAGAGGGTATGCATCCATGACATAATAGCAGCATGTCATCAACATACACAACAATGATGAGAAGCACATCATTAACACACTTAAGATATAAGGTGCTCTCAGTTGGATTGTTCTCAAAACCATGTGCAATCAGATAGGCATGTATCTTTTCCTACCAAGCATGTGGTGCTTGCTTTAAACCATATAATGCCTTCTTTAGCTTGCACACCTAGTTTTCATGCCCTTTTTGCACAAAGACACGCAGCTGAAAAACATACACTTCTTCATGCAAGTCACCATTTAGAATTGTTGTTTTAATGTCCAACTGATGTATATTCCAACCATGATGAGTTGCAAGTGCACAGATGCAACAAATAGTAGTCATTCGGCATGTAGGTGCAAAGGTCTCATCAAAATCAATGCCCCTTTCTTGCACATAACCCTTTGCAACAAGCCTAGCCTTATACCTATCAACTGTTCCATCAGGCTTATGCTTCACCTTGTATACCCACTTATTGCCAATGGCCTTCTTGCTAGGAGGCAATTCACATAAAGACCAGGTACCATTCTTCATTATAGCATCATATTCAGATTGCATAGCAGCCATCCAATTTTTTGACTTATGTGTTTCATCAAACAAAACAAGATCATTCTCATCACAGAGACTAGATGCAGCAATAGCATAGCAATCTCATGCAAAAGAGGCACTATGAGAGCCTGAACAAGTACGATATGACAAAGTGCATCTAATTTGCTATCACACAAAGTTTGTGTTGGAGGAGATTGTGGATAGTCTTCAGAGATGAAGTGGTGCTACAACAAGCTGCTTCACATCAGCCAAGAACAATTGGTGGAGAGTGTAGTAGGCCTCTTTAGCTCCCTATGATCACAAATAATCACTTATGTAATTTGGAATATGACCCACTAATCAATGGATCAAAACATATGAGTAGGAAATTGATCCAAGGTCATAGACTTGCTATTTTAGTCTTTGCACATGTTCAATATAATGAACAGTGCTCTCAGCCAGCTATCAATTAGCCAAATTCCTTTTGGTGGTATCTAATTAACTTAGATATCTACCAATCATGAGTAATTTCAATAAAAAAGCTAAACTACACACTGAGTATGATGTTTAGAAAATCATAGGACTTGCGCGACGTTTTCGAGATGCATTAGAGTACATACTAGAGAGTAAAGATATGACAATATCTCACGATTGGGAGAACCAATGACAATGAAATTTTGTAGCTATAAACTAGATAGTATAGTGAATTTATGATGCTTTAAATCACATCAAATGATCAGCAAGCTCTGAGAAGATCACTATTCTGAAGTAGTCATAGCAGAGAAGTGAAGTAGATATATAATCAAAATGTATGTATTAGATCACATAGAAATACAATGTCATTGGCAACAATCTATTGCACAATGTGAGGGAAGTGATTGAGCTATGGAGTGAGCTCTCAAATCACATAGGGTCCCTCTCTATTGGTCTCCAAAATTGGGGCATGTTACACGAGTCTTTGAACTACTTTTTTAGTTGAGTTTGGACCAAGATTTGAATTCAAAATTCAAATTGTCACTAAAAAGTGAGTGGTAAACTATAGGATGTATTGCCTCATCAATCATCTACCAAATAAATTGAAACTTGATGCTTCCTAACTCCACGTGGAAGTAAGGCACTTTTACAAAGGTAATAGATAATTGATTTTACAAGGGATTGATCATATATGACTATATGAGATATATGCCAATTATCCACATATGTGGGCTTGGATTCTCTTGCCCCAACAACTCCCCCTCAAGCCTAACATGCTTGATCTTCATTCCTCTTGATCTCATGCAAACCAATCATCAATTTGAACCTGTTTACCTTAGTTCCATCTAAAGACTTTGTGAGTATATATGCACATTGCAAATGAGTTGATATATAGGACAACTGAATGTCTTTGCTAAGCAATTTCTCCCGTACATAATGATAGTGCACTTCAATGTGCTTAATCCTTGCATGATATACAGGATTAGCAGCCAAATGAAGTGAACTACTATTGTCTACAAAAATCATTGGAGTGTAAGAATGTAACCCCAAATCTTTGTAGAGTTGCTTGAGCCACATAGCCTCTTGTGTTGCATTTGCTAAGCCTCTATATTCTACCTCTGTAGATGATAATGCCATAGTTGGTTGCTTCTTTGATGACCATGATATTAGCTTTGAGCTTGCAAAGGACAAGTAACCTAAGGTGCTCCTCCTATCATCCTTGGAGCCAGCCCAATGTGCATCAGAATACAACTTTATGTCTAAATCACAAGTGAATGGGTAAAACAACCCTTCATTTATGGTACCCTTTAGATACTTTAGGATGCTCTTGGCAGATTCCATGTCAAGCTTTCTTGGTGCATGCATAAATTGGCTTAATGTACTTACTCCATAAGAAATGTCTACTCGTGTTAGGGTTGCATAGTTGAGACCCCAAACAAGATTTTGGTAACCTATAACATCCTCAAGAAGTTGTCCCTCATGAGAACTAAGCTTATGATTGAGTTCCATGGGTGTACCTACAATTTTGGTGTTCTCCATCTTGAATTTTATCAACATACCATGAATATACTTTCTCTGAGTAATAAACACACCAAAATTTGTATACACAAGTTCTAAGCCAAGAAAGTATGTTAACAAACCAAGATCACTGATTTTAAACTCTTCCATCATTTGAGCTTTAATCTGCTTGATGCCATTAGCATCATTGCCTATAATGATAGTGTCATCCACATAGACACATAAGTAGAGAACTTCTGAGTTGGTCTTCTGAGTTAGAATCTTCTTTGCTAGTAGCAAAACCTTGATCCTGTAAATAAGTACCAAGCCTATGGTTCCAAGCTCTAGGAGCTTGCTTTAGGCCATAGAGTGCCTTCCTTAGCTTGCATACATAACCTGGTTTGTCCTTATCTTCATACCCTGGTGGTTGAGCCATGTATACTTCTTCTGATATCCATCCATTTAAGAATGCATTCTTAACATCTAACTGATATAGATTCCAATTCTTAGAAGCAGAAACACTTACAAAAACCCGTATTGTTGGCATTTTAACCACAGGTGAAAAGGTTTCTTCATAATCCACTCCATGGGTTTGAGCAAACCCCTTTGCCACTAGCCTTGCTTTCTACCTATTTACAGAACCATTTGAATTCTTCTTGATTTTATATGTCCACCTAGATCCTATTACCTTCATACTTGGCTTCTTGGGAACCAAATCCCAAGTATTGTTTTCCTGAAGTGCTTCAACTTCTTCCTACGTGGCTTCTCTCCATTCCTTCTTTTCATTGGCTTCTTCAAATGAAAAAGGTTCTTCTATCATATAGTCTTTAGTGATGTATACAGAATGCTAGGTGACTAATGATGTGCCATAACCATACCTTATGGGCTTTTTACTCTCCCTTTGAGATCTCCCGAGTGCTTGATTGGAGGACTCTGGGTCTTCCAATTGCTTGAGCTTGGTCTTGCCTTTTGACTTCCAAGCCTTGAAGTCAATTTGCTCTTCATCCTTTGAGTTAACATCTTCTAGTAATTGTTGATCTTCTTGAGTGAGAGTTGGAAAATCACTTTCCAAGTCATAAGGTAACTTGATCTTCCTGTAATCATCTTCAAACCATGAATTATTTTCATCAAAAAATACATCCCTACTAACTATAAACCCTTTTTTAGTGTGATTGTATAACCTATATCCCTTTTGATTTAGGTCATAGCCAATGAATATACACTTTTCAGCTTTTGGATCAAGCTTCCCTCTAATTTGTGACGGAATATGTGCATAAGAAATTCACCCAAAGATTGTACAATGGTCCAATGAGGGTCTTCTGCCACTCTATGCCTCATAGAGTGTCATTCCATCCAAGGATTTGGATGTGAGCCTGTTAACCAAGTATGTGGTTGTGGAAATAGCCTCTGCCCATAGGTAATTGGGTACTTTCTTCTCATTCAACATTGATATAGCAGCCTCTTCTATCAATCTGTTCCTCCTCTCTGTGACTCCATTTAGTTAAAGAGTATATCTTTTTGTGACCTCTCTCTTTATACCTCTGTCCTATAAGAATGAATAAAAAAAAATACTCACCACCTCCATCAGATTTGATCCTCTTCAAGCTTCTACCTGTTTGGTTCTCAACCAATGCCAAATACTTTTTGAAACATGTAAATACTTTTTCCTTATGCTTCATGAATTAAAGAATTGTCCTTCTACTCTAATCATCTATAAATGAAACATAGTACCTTGATCTTGAGATTCATGGATCTTTGCTGGGACCCCACACATTAGTGTGCACAAGCTCCAAGTAGTCTTCATACATGTACCCTTTTCGGTTGAATGGTTGCCTGTGAGCTTTGCCAAATTGGCATGCTCCACATTTCTATATCATGTGTTGCTTGGACACATTTGGAATGCCAAGCACACTCTGATCCCAACATATTTTCTTTACTGTTCTTTCTCCTATATGACCTAGCCTTTTATGCCATATCTCTAGTTTAGATAGGGTTTGATCTTTGTAATTGAAGAGTGCAAGGTTTCTAGTGTCTTCAATCTCAAATGTAAAGAGTCTACTAGATTTCTCACCTTTTGCAATCCTCTTGAAGCCTTTTTGAGGGTCTTCCACATATGCTCCATGCCTTGTGAATCTGACCTCTAAGCCTTTCTCAACAATCTGTCCAACACTAATTAGGTTTTTTGTTATGGTTGGCACATATAAAACCTTACTTAAGAGGTTCATGTTACCATCAGAAGCCTTGATATTTCCAATTTTCTTAATAGACTATCTAGTGTTAGCACTTCATGCTTCCCTTTGGGTTCTTCAAGATTAGATAGCAATGCTACATTTCCAATCACATGATTGGAACAACCAGAATCAATATAGAAAAGATGCTCATCATCTTTAACTTCCTTGGATGTCATGTTCATGATGAGTAGAGAATCCTCTTGGTCTTTTGTGTAGTTTTTATAATCTCTTCTTCCTCTGAAACCTCCTTGATAATTGTTGTTGTTGTAGCCTTGATTGTAGTTGTGATGATAATTACTTCCATTATTGTTGAACCTGCCTCTTGATTGTCCACAACTCCCTCTATGGAAGCCTCTTCCCCTTTGATTCCTTGTGTTCTTCAAGCATTCTTCTATGGTATGGTTGGTTAGGCCACAAATGTTGCAAGGTCGAGTGTTGTAGGATCTCTCCTTGCCTTGCTTTCCTCCTCTGCCCCTACCTCTAGTACCTCTTCCTCTACCTATGAAGTTCACTTGAGAGGTACTAGCCTCTTCTTCATTATTTTTGCTTTTACCTTTATCCTTACTTTTATTTCTATCTATATAAAGGCCAGAAGATTGGTTACCTCTAGAGTTGTCACCATTCTTGTTGAGCTTTGTCTCATGGGTGAAGAGTTGCCCCATCAAGGTGTTGAGGTCAGGTATTTGCATATCCATATAAAGGTCCATTGCTGTGGTGAAGGACTCCCACTTATCATCAGCTTTGATGCCATTTATGATATGCCTTACTATATGTATTCTATCTCCTCTCCAATGATTGAAAGTTGATCAACCACATCCTTCATCTTGGTCACATTATCAGCTACACTTTGCTTTGGTTGCTTTTTAGGGTTGTAAACTCCATCCATAGCTGGTTCTTCCTAGCTCTTGTATTTGATGAGAAGTACGAAGAAAGTACTTCTCAAGTCTCTTGGGAGGTCTTGCAATTCCTAATGTGAGGTAATAAGAAATCAGATATTGATTTTAGTAGATAAGACTTGGCATGAGCATCCTTTGCACACCATGTGGTCAACCGTTCTTGTTCCTCCCTTGTGGGTTGATGTTTGCTCCTGAATGTTGGCATTTATTCATCTCATGAGATGTATCCATATAAACTTCTTCCTTGGAGGTAGACTTGCATCCTTAGTGACCATGCTGGGTAGTTGCTTCTATCCAATTTGTCAATGAATGATGGAAATCCATCTCCCATCTTGCTTGTTTTTGCTCTGATACCACTCTTGGAGGAGATGGTGGATAGTCTTCAGAGATGAAGTGGTGCTGCAACAAATTACTTCACACGAGTCAAGAACAGTTGGTGGAGAGTGTAGTAGGCCTCTTTAGCTTCCTATGATCACAAATAATCACATATGTACTTTGTAACATGATCCACTAATCAATGGATCAAAACAAATGAGTAGGAAATTGATCCAAGGTCATAGACTTGCTATTTTAGTCTTTGCACATGTTCAATATAATGAATAGTGCTCTTAGCTTGCTAGCAATTAGCCAAATTCCTTTTGGTGGTATCTAGTTAATTTAGATAGCTATCAATCTTGAGTAATTTCAATAAAAAAGATAAACTACACATTGAGTATGATGTTTTGCAAATCATAGGACTTGCCCGACATTTTCGGGATGCATAAGAGTATAGACGAGAGTGTAAATGAAGATATCTCAGGATTGAGAGAACCAATGATAATGAAATTTTGTAGCTATAAACTAGAAAGTATACTAAATATATGCTGCTTTAAATCACATCAAATGATCAACCATGAAGTAGTTGAGAAGCTTTGAGAAGATCATTGTTTTGAAGTAGTCATAACAGAGAAGTGAAGTTGATATATAATCAAAATGTATGTATCAGATCACATAGAAATACAATGTCATTGGCAATAATCTTTTGCACAATGTGAGGGTAGTGATTGAGCTATAGAGTGAGCTCTCAAATCACATAGGGTCCCTCTTTATTGCTCTCCAAAATCAGGACATGTTATGTGAGTCCTTTGAAATAGTTTTATAGTTGAGTTTGGAGTCAAGCTTTGAATTCAAAATTCAAATTCTCACCAAAACCTGAATCCTAAACTATATGATATGTTCTCTCATCAATCATCTACCAAATAACTTGATATTTGATGCTTCCTAAGTCCACTTTTACAAAGGTAAAAGATAATTGATTTTACAAGGGATTGATCATATATGACTATATGAGATATATGCCAATTATCCAAGTATGTGGGCTTGGATGCTGAGAAGTTGCCTCATTAGGACTAGCACTAGATTGTCCACCTATAAAAAGAGGTAGCAAAGTATCATACATGTCTTTGGAGCTAACAGATGTCTCCTTCATACATGAAAGTAAGGGTTGAATAGCATCTTCCACAAAAAAAAAATCACGGCTAACCAAAATGCATTTAGTCTGTGGATGATACAGACGATATCCTTTGCGTTCAGAACTATGGGCCCAACAAAAATACATTTCAGTGCTTTATCATCCATTTTTCTACGATGTTGTTCAAGCACTAATGCATATGCTAGACAACCAAAAACACAAAAATGAGCTATAGATGGCTTGCGACCATGCCAAGCCTCATATGGAGTGATATGCTTCAATGCTTTAGTGGGACACCTGTTAAGTACATATGCTTGCACACATAACAACCTCAAGCCAGAAACTATGTGGTAAAGCCTGACTCTTGACTTTAGACCTCACCATCTCCATGAGTGACCTATTCTCTCGTTCAAAAACTCCATTCTTTTGAGGTGTATACTGCATTGTACACTAATGTTTTATCCCACATTCAGCCAGAAATGCATTAAAGTCAAAAGACATATACCCCCCCGGATCAAAATGGAGGATGCCCATTTTACATGCTCACAGATTTTCAGCCAAAACCAAAAACTCTTTGAATCACATGAACACTTTAGACTTTGCTTTTAATGGATATACCCATGCATGCCTAGAATAATCATCAATGAAATTCACCAAGTAAAGATAGTTTCCAAAACCGGGTGTCCGCATAGGACCACAAACATCACTATGAACAAGCTGTAATTTTTATGTAGCTCGAACAAAACCATCTTTTGGGAATGAGGAATGCTGCATTTTGCCCAAAATACAACCTTCACATACATGTTTACTAGGTGCCTCAAGTTTGGGCAAAGAGGACACCATTTCATATTTTTGCAAGCATAGGAAACTAGCAAAATTTGGATGACCAAAGTGTGCATGCCAAAGCTTTGCATCTCACATAGCCTGAGAATCATGCACTGCACATGCTGAGTCATTCACAGATTTCTCATAATCTATGAGCTTATACAGCCCATGAGATAAAATGCTAGAAGCAATAATCACGTCGCCATTTGACAGATCATGAACTGTACATTTGTCATCAACAAATTTCACAACCAAGCCAATCTTGGCTAAAGCCAAAACTAATAACACATTCTTCTTGATCCCTGGCACAAATAAAACATCTAACAATGTAAAAGAACTACCATCAGTAGTGGTTAGAATGATCTTACCAACTCCCATAATAGGATAGAGAGGAGTTGTTGGTGCATGTAACAGTAGTCCTTGTAGGGGCAGGCTCGAGTGAAGAGAAGAAACTGCATTGTGAGGTAATATGTTTGGTCGCCCCACTATCAAAGTACCAAACATATGAGTCTACTACAGACATACAATTCTCATGAGAAGATGGGTCAAAATTGCAAATAGTAGTAA
The DNA here is from genome assembly GCA_020310875.1 of Ceratopteris richardii. Lineage (NCBI taxonomy): Eukaryota > Viridiplantae > Streptophyta > Polypodiopsida > Polypodiales > Pteridaceae > Ceratopteris > Ceratopteris richardii. Next base: position 126,710,173 of record CM035431.1, read on the forward strand.
ATGCCCATTCTTCATCCTGCACAAGGTTAGCAGACTTTGTTTTCGGTGTAGAGGCCTCTAGAACAACCATTTTGGCCTCTTTCTTCTTTGCCAATAGCAGCTAGTTACTTATACATATCTTTGGCAAAAAAAGGCAAAATAGCCTATACAAGCGTTGAGATAGTGCATTTGGAAGTTGAAACGAGCTCAGATTGCAATTTTGACACCACAAAGCGAAGATGTTTTGATCTCCTAATCATCCTGAGAATGCACACCAAATTTCATGTGATTCTGAGACTGCAACCGGAGGAGTGTCAACGATGCCCTAGATGAAGCGGTGACCTGGCCTGATACCAATTATTGGAGTAAGACATCTGAGGAAGCATGCAAATAGCACACGGAGGAAGAAGAAGCTTGGAGCACAACACACAATACTAAATGTATTACCACTAGAATGTACAAAGATAAGTAATCCATTAGGGCTATAGGCGTATATACAAGCTGGGGGGAAAAAACCTCCTAAAGAGGGAAAAATGTGCCTTGGCAGTCCTAGTGTGTTCACACACATCACTACCTATATATATCAACATTGAAGTCCTAGCTCTTGCTACTACATGTTTCTACATCCTTAGTCTACCTCACAACACTTGTATTGGAGTTTAAATGACTATTGTCTGTCATAAAAAATGGATGTACCTTGTATCGGGGTTTAATCTTTCCATGACATAAAAAAATGATAAGCTACCATTTGTTACCAAGAATTTTACACTTTCCTCCACCCTAAAAAGGTGAACGTAACCATAAATTCATTGAATCATGAAAAGAAAGCAAGTCAAAGGAAGCTAAGGAGGCATAGAAGAATAAAGCACGGGCTATATAGACAAATTTATGCATTAGTGGAGTTTTGTTAGATTTCCTTGGATGTAATTAGAGAAAGATCATATTCATATATATGTAGGAAAGAAATTGATCTAAAATAAGCTAAGGATGAAAGATGTCTCTTGAAAATCCTAAATCTTTGTTTTTAATCGTATTTAAGGTAGATTGCTTTATATAAAAGGTACAAAATTTTTCTTCAAGATGAGAGCAATTGATGACTAAAATGACTCAATACATTCACTTCCACTTTATATTAATGCTTGCACATAATGTTTGTTTTTTTCTTTCTTTATTTACATATTGTTAATGTTTCCTATTCATTTACATATATATTGCCTATTTGTTCATGCATATTCATGTTGCTGTTTCAATTCTTTCTTTCATGCAAATTTTGCTTCATGTCATGTTGCTTACTCATTCATCCATATGATCAATTTTTTCTTCCACGTTCTTATGTTTCCTATAAAAAAATTTGATGCTTGGAACTTTTTGTTTCTCAGAGATACTAGAGTGGCACTTCTTGAGGAATTGTAGGTTTAGTGTGGGCGAATGTTGTCGAGATTTTCTCTCCTCTCTCACTTATGAAGGCCTACAGGAAACACATTCGGTGAAGGTTGCCAAAATTCCCTAAGAAGTCCAAGAGCCATGAAGGATGTCAAAGGGAGTTCACATGTAAAGTTTGGAAGAAATCAAGCAAATTTAAGGTAGCGATCAAAGTCGATCAAATTTTGGAAATTAGGGCAAAAATTGCACTATCACCAAATCACATGAAAGTTCATATACTGGTAAAGCCTATCAAAGGCACTCTATAGCTTGAATTTCACATGTAAATGGATTCTCTAGGACATTGATATGCCATGTGCATTTTGTAAAAATGTAAATTTTCCACTTAGACCCTGCAAAATCTTTGATAGGAATTTAGGTTTGCCATATGGTCTATCATGTATAAAGATCATATGTGCCTACACATTTGTACAAATTTTCAAGGCTATCATAGCTTCCTATACACCTTAATGCCACCTTGCAAACCCAAATGTAGTCAAACTTGTATAAGGGAGATTTCGATGGGAGTTTTTTCTACATATTGCTAAAGGGAAGCTTTCAAGACATAGCCCTCCAAAGTTTCATTTTCATCAAAGGATATGTAGAGGGAAAAAGATCACAAAATCCACTTTTCAAGGTCATCATAATTTTCTAGATTATGCAAATTGAAGGCTTGAAGGGCTACCACATGGCAAAAGATGATTGAACAATGTTGTACGGTAAGGATGGGCTCCGAATCAAGGATGGAGATGCACCAAAACTTAAAGAAAGGAAGATCCATGAGTTTTTTCATTGAATAAGATTATTTTTATGGACAAAAATGAATAATGAAAAGCTCTTCTAAAGATAGTGGCTAATTTTATCCAAATTGATGTGAGCATTGATCCAACAATTGAGATGTTCCTCAGATCCAATGGTGGAGAAAGAAGACACCTATTTTTCCCTCCTTTTCCCTAGATTTGATAAGAAGAATCAATACTAGCCATCCATTTGATGAATCCAATGGTTGTAAATAGAAGTAGTTGATCCTAGGATTAAGAGTTGATTTCTCTATATCCAAGGGCCCAGATTCATTCAAAAAAACTATAAACCCCCCCTCCAAAATTCATGTTGGAGTTAGATGTCTGCGGAAGCACGCGAACAGCACAAGGAAGAAGAAGAAGCTTGGAGCACAACACACAAGACTGAATGTATTACTAGAGAATGTACAAAGATAAGTAGCCCATTAGGGCAATAGGCGTATATACAAGCCGGGGGAAAAAAACCTCCTAAAGAGGGAAAAAAGTGCCCCGGCAGTCCTAGAGTGTTCACACACATCACTACCTAAATATATCAACAAATCCCCCCTGGGAGTGATGCGGTGAACAAGGAGCTGGCACTCATGTATAAGGAAGTGCCAAGCTATGTGGAAATCACTCCACAAAAGGAAGTAAGCCCAAAGCTTTGCGGAAAGCTTCAAACTTCTCCCTAGGCAGAGCCTTCGTGAAAAGGTCTGCAATGTTCTCTTGTGTGGGCACATATGCCAAGCTGATCTCCCCAGCAGAGAACCTCTCCCTGACATAGTGATAATGCACCTCAATGTGCTTAGTGCGAGCATGGAACACAGGGTTCCTCGCAACTGCCAATGTGCTCTGACTGTCAGTGAAGATGGTGGTGGCAGAAGACTGGCCAACACCCAAATCAGCCATAAGGCGTCTGAGCCACACACACTCAACAGTCGCTGTGAAAGCTGCCCTATACTCAGCCTCACAACTGGAAGTGGCCACAGTAGGCTGCTTCTTGCTCAACCAAGATATACATGAGCTATCAAGCATGAAGCAAAAACCACTGGTGGACACACGAGTGTCATAGCAACCAGCCCAAACTGAGTCAGAAAAAGCATGCAAATCTGGCGGTAGTGATCCCCCCTTGGGATAAAACAACCCAAGTAGCCGAGTACCACTCAAGTAGCGAAAGATGCGCTTAACCGCTTTCCAATGTGTGACTCCTGGGCAATGCATGAACCTGCTCATCTGTGAGACAACAAACTGAATATCTGGCCGAGTAATGCATAAGTAAATCAAGCATCCAACAGCCTGCTGATAGAGAACAGCATCAAATGCATCTCCAGCATCATGAAGACTCAATAATAAACCTGTCTCCATAGGAGTGGCAATAGGCTTACAGTCTTCAAGGCCAAAACGCTGCAATAATGTGTCAATATATTTCGTTTGACACAAAGCCATTCCACCATCAACGTGCATAAACTGAATGCCCAAATAGTGATGCAAATGCCCCAAATCAGACATCTCAAATGAGGCATGCAAATCAGCCTTAAAATCAGCAATATGTGTCTCAATAGGACCAGTGAGCAGCATGTCATCAACATAGACAACAATGATCAGAAGCACATCATTAGCACGCTTAACATATAAGGTGCTTTCAGTTGGACTGTTCTCAAAACCATGTGCAATCAGATAGGCATGTATCTTCTCATACCAAGCACGTGGTGCTTGCTTTAAACCATATAACGCCTTCTTTAACCTGCACACCTGGTTTTCATTCCCTTTCTGCACAAAGCCACGGGGCTGAAAAACATACACTTCTTCATGCAAGTCACCATTCAGAAATGCTGTTTTAATGTCCAACTGATGTACATTCCAACCATGATGGGCTGCAAGTGCACAAATGCTCCGAACAGTAGTCATACGGCATGTAGGTGCAAAGGTCTCATCAAAATCAATGCCTCTTTCCTGCGCATAACCCTTTGCAACAAGCCTAGCCTTATACCTGTCAACTGTACCATCAGGTTTACGCTTCAGCTTGTATACCCACTTAGTGCCAATGGCCTTCTTGCCAGGAGGCAAGTCACATAAAGACCATGTACCATTCTTCATTATAGCATCATATTCAGATTGCATAGCAGCCATCCAATTTTCTGAATTTTGTGCTTCATCAAAAGAAACAGGCTCATTCTCATCACAGAGACTAGATGCAGCCATAGCATAGCAATCTGATGCAAAGGAGGCACTATGAGAGCCTGAACGAGTACGATATGACAAAGGTGCATCTAATTTGCTGTCACGCAAAGTCTGCACCAGCCATTTTGGCATAGTTTTTGCCTGCTCAATATCAGCTCTCTCATCAACAAGTGCATCATGTAAATCTGCATCAGAAATGGAATGATCTGCATCATCATATGAAACCTGCAAAGGCTGAGAAGTTGCCTCATTAGGACCAGCACTAGCCTGTCCACCTGTTAAAAGAGGCATCAAAGTATCATACATGTCTTTGGAGCTAACAGATGTCTCCTTAGTACATGAAAGCAATGGCTGAATAGCATCTTCCACAAAGACAACATCACGGCTAACCAGAATGCGTTTAGTCTGTGGATGATACAGACGATAGCCTTTACTTTCAGAACTGTACCCAACAAAAATACATTTTACTGCCTTATCATCCAATTTTATGCGATGTTGTTCAGGCACTAATGCATATGCCAAACAACCAAAAACACGCAGATGAGCAACAGATGGCTTGCGGTCATGCCAAGCCTCATATGGAGTGATAGACTGCAATGCTTTAGTGGGACACCTGTTCAGTACATATGCTGCACACATGACAGCCTCAAGCCAGAAACTATGTGGTAAAGCCTGACTTTTGACCATGCACCTCGCCATCTCCATGAGTGACCTGTTCTTTCGTTCAGCAACTCCATTCTGTTGAGGTGTATACGGCACTGTACACTGGTGTTTTATCCCACGTTCAGCCAGAAATGCATTAAAATCTGAAGACATATATTCCCCCCCTCGATCAGAACGGAGGGTGCCCATTTTACATGCTGACAGATTTTCAGCCAAAACCAAAAACTGTTTGAAGCACATGAACACTTCGGACTTTGCTTTGAGTGGATATACCCATGCATGCCTGGAAAAATCATCAATGAAAGTCACGAAGTAAAGGTAATTTCCAAAAGAGGGTGTCTGCATAGGACCACAGACATCACTATGTACAAGCTGTAATTTCTGTGTAGCCCGAACTGAACCATCTTTTGGAAAGGAAGAACGCTGCATTTTGCCCAAAATACAGCCTTCACAAACATGTTTTCCAGGTGCCTCAAGTTTGGGCAAAGAGGACACCATTTCAGATTTCTGCAGGCGTAACAAACTAGCAAAATTCAGATGACCAAAGCGTGCATGCCAAAGCTTTGCATCTGATATAGCCTGAGAATCATGAACTGCACATGCCGAATCATTCACAGATCTTTCATAGTCTATGAGCTTATACAGCCCATGACATAAAATGCCAGAAGCAATAATCACATCGCCATTTGAGAGATCATGGACTGTACACCTGTCATCAACAAATTTCACAACCAAGCCAATCTTGGCTAATGCAGAAACTGATAACAGATTCTTTTTGATCCCTGGCACAAATAAAGCATCTGATAAAGTGAAAGAACTACCATCAGCAGTAGTCAGAATGATCTTACCAACTCCCATAACAGGATAAGAGGAGTTATTGGCGCATGTGACAGTATTCCCTGTAGGAGCAGGCTCAAGTGAAGAGAAGAAACTGCGCTGCGAGGTAATATGTTTGGTCGCCCCACTGTCAAAGTACCAAACATCTGAGTCTACTGCAGACATGCACTGATCATGAGAAGATGGGTCAAAACTGCAGACAGTAGTAAACGCCCATTCTTCTTCCTGCACAAGATTTGCAGACTCTGTTTTTGGTGTAGAGGCCTCTGCAACAACCATTCCAGCCTCTTTCTTCTTTGCCTCTTTAGCAGCGAGTTTTGGACAGTTCTTTATAATATGATCATTTCCTTTATAGTACTTGCAGAACAATTTCTGCTTTTCTGATTTCTTTTCATCTTTATCCTGGTTCTTCGATTGTGCAGCATTTGCAGATTTCTGCTTACTAGTAGAAGAGCTCCATTTTCCTTTGCCCTTCTGACTAGCCAGGAAAGCTTGATCTGCAACACGCATAATGGACCTGTTCTGCCTGGACTGATCTTCCTGCAACAGAACAGAGACTAATTCCTCAAATGACAAGGCATTCGGATTGCCTTTCATCATCAACCGAAGAGTAGAGGCAAAACTCTGATATGAATCAGGAAGACCATTCAGAACGGTCTGCAGAAGTGAGCTATCTGGTATAACCTCATCAGCAGAAATCAATTGTTCCTTCAGGTCTTTGATCTTTGTAAGAAAACTGTCCATAGAATCACCTTCATTCATGTGCTCACTCTCCAACTGTTTTCGGAGGTAAGCAACACGAGCCTCATTCCTAGCCTGGTACAAAGTGGTAAGTGTATCCCAAGCATCCTTTGCTGTTCTGCAAGAGCGAATGTGAGGAATAATGGCACGTTTGACAGACAAAGCTATCAATGCATTTGCCTGGGCATCTCTGCCATCCCAACGAATCTGCTCTGCAGTAGGTGCAACAGAAACAGCAGCACGAACAGGAATCTGCGGAATATCATCTTCGACACCATCTTCATCAGCTCCAACACCTGTATTTGCAGTACCTGTCGTTACAGGTGTAACAGGACGTCTTTCAACACCCTGCACAATGTTCCACAATCCTTTTGCAACCAGTACATGTCGCATCATATAAGCCCATAATGGGTAGTTGGTACCATCCAACTTATCCTCAACAGCCAACATACGGAATACATCACTGCTTTCAGCCATGGCCGGTGACTAAAATACCTTGATGCAGAAAATTGACTGTATCTAAAAAAGTTGAACGGAACTGCCCAAACGAGTTCTGCTAGACCTGTAGCAGACTTCGAGATGCTTAAACTGGCGAACAGAAACTGGTATATACCTTTGGCACAAAAGGACGAAATAGCCTGCACAAGCACTGCGATAGTGCGTTTGGAGGCCGAAACGAGCTCAGATCGCGATTTTGGCACCACAGAGCAAAGCGGTTTTGATCTCGGAAACACCCTGAGTATGCTCACCAAATTTCGTGCGAATCTGAGACTGCAAACGGAGGAGTGTCGACGGCGCCCTAGAAGAAGCGACGACCTGCTCTGATACCAATTGTTGGAGTTAGACGTCTGCGGAAGCACGCGAACAGCACAAGGAAGAAGAAGAAGCTTGGAGCACAACACACAAGACTGAATGTATTACTAGAGAATGTACAAAGATAAGTAGCCCATTAGGGCAATAGGCGTATATACAAGCCGGGGGAAAAAAACCTCCTAAAGAGGGAAAAAAGTGCCCCGGCAGTCCTAGAGTGTTCACACACATCACTACCTAAATATATCAACAATTCATGGAGCATCATTGTTAGGCATCCATAGGGCCTTTCTAGCACATGGTTTCCTTGAGATGATCACCCTCAATCGAGCGTGTGAGGATCCAAGGTGGGCTAGTAAGAGCATGGTTCCTAGAATCAATTTTAAGTTAGATTTCCAAACTAGGATATGCTCATAACCCCAATGGTTTCTCTATCTTTGCTCACCCTCAGTGGAGCATGTGAGTGAGTTAAATTTGGTTTTATGAGTCTTATGCTTCTATAGATAGATGTTACACTCCTAGAAAGATATAGGGTCAATGAAGTGGAACCTATCCTCTCATGTGTGACATTCAATTGAACTCTCATTGTGGGAGGGTTGTACAGACTGTCTTTGAACATTTAAATGCCTAGATTGACGTATCAAAATGCTCATGTACATGTATTTCATTACAATCTCATTGAATTCAAGTCTCTTGTCTCTTATGTGTTTTCACATGTCTCCTTTTAACTCTTTCTATGTGTGAGAAGGCGCCGCAATCATGCATTGAACCAGTGAGGATTATCCATTAAGATTGTGAGGATAAGTTTCTATATATTCATAAATCATGAGACACATGCATTCATACTATCCACAAACACCCATGCATATGTTTCAATTTTCAAAGTGTATAAGAAGCTCCTTTGCTAAACCATTCTTCCTTTTGAACTCGATTGATGTGTATGGATTTCTTTTGTTCTCATCATGCATATGTACCATCCACAAGCACCCATGCATATGAATTAAATTTTGAAAATGCATAAGAAGCTCATTTTTTGAACCATTTTTCCATTCAAAATTGATTCATTTGTTTGGTTTTCTTTTGTTATGATCATTGATGTTCATGGACTTATCTTGCATTCATACATTCCCCTTCCCATAACCAAATCATCACATACCTCCCCTCCATACCCAACTTCACCTTCACTTTCACATTTTGAACGCATAAACCTTCCAAAACTCACTAGGTTCATACATGTGTGTGTTGGGATCAGATCTAGACAATGGTACCAAAAGTTTGATGCTTTTATGAAGTCTCAAGGCTATTCTCAAAGCAATGAGGATCATTGTCTCTACACAAAGAGATGATCAGATGGTAGCTTGATATGCTTGATACTTTATGTCGATGATATGTTGATAGCTGAAAATTCCTCTTATGACTTGTCAATTCTCAAAAAGAAGTTGAGTGAGACATTAGATATGAAGGATTTGGGGGATGCCAAACATATTATTGGTATGCACATTACTCATGATAGGAGTAAAATATGCATATACTTGTCTCAAAGTGAGTACATATCCAATGTACTTCACAGGTTTAATATGCAGGGTGGAAAATTCATCGAGTACACCTTTACCCACATATGTGAAATTGAGCAAGGATGATTGCCCCGAATCAGATGAGGAAAGGAATTCATAACCAAAATTCCTTATTTTTTTGTTGTTGGTAGTCTCATGTATGCTATGGTAGCTACAAGACAAGACATTGCATTTGTAGTGGGAGTTGTGAGCAGATATATGTCTAATCCTTGAAAGAAGTATTGGGAAGTAGTCAAGATGATTTTGAGATATTTGAGTGGCACTAAGGACAAGTGTCTATGCTTGGGTAGAAGGAAATCATGCATTATTGGTTACATAGATTTTGATTATGTTGGTTGTGTAATCAATCATTAGTCTATATCATGGTACTTTTTTCATTTTGCTAGAGATGCTATCTGTTAGAGATCGCATCTTCAAGAATGTACAACTATTTCCACTACAGAAGCACAGTATGTTGCAGCATGTGATGCATGTAAGGAAGCATTGTGGCTTTCCCGTCTTGCTTGTGATATAGGTCTACCTCAACATGTACCTGGTTTGCTTAGTGATAGTCAGAGTGCCATTGCATTAGCCAGGAATCTGTTCTATCATGCAAAGACCAAGCACATTGAGGTGTTGTATCACTTCATTAGAGACTACTTAGCCACTGAGCACATTATTATTGAGAAGGTTCATACTTGAGATAATGCTGCAGATGCTTTCATTAACTCTCTACCATAAGATAGCTTTCGATACTATTGTCACTTGATGAGGGTTACCTTATTCATGATCTTACATAGTTACTCTTATATTCTGTAACATGGCCATCAGGTGGGAGGTATAGTTTGTATACTTACACTCAAGTATTCTTTATCATTCTTTATTTTTCCTCCCATAGAAAATTTGGCCATATTGGTCTCTAGTGGGATATTGTTACCATTAGTGTTCATGTTGTTGGAGAAACAATCACTAATTGGACATATTTTTGAAGGTCAAAGATTCAGAAGAAGACCACATGCCTATGTGAAGGGACAAATTCACAAGTGTATTATATTTGTTAATTTAGTTCAATTTAGTTCTAGAAGTTTTTTAAAAAGTCATGAGATTGAGAAACTCTATATAAGTTAGTTTGTATCAACTCACACAGAGAGGAAGAGAGAGTTGGAGAAAGAGAGAATGGTAGTTGAGAGATTGAGTTAGAACTCATTTTATATGACTGAGAATAGTCGGGCTTCTCTGCGTGAGAAAGCACCTGTGCATTTTTGAGGTTTCATAGTTATGAAAAGAGTTGATTAAACTTCTATGTATAAGCCTTCCTTCTCCATCTCCAAAGTTTGTCTTCTTTGTAATGATTTTAGAAGTTGAAGCTTTTCAAGCAAGTCAATGCCTGGCATCGAATATGTGTTGATAAGTCATATTTTTATTTATCTATTTCATTCAATGATGAAGTGTTTGCAAATCATGACCTTGTTGGAGTAACTCAATTCCAAGCATCGAATTCTAGTTGATAAGTGATGTTCTAAGTGTGCATGAAATCATCTATTGTTTTGACATCTAAAAGGTTGAAGTTTTATGTGGTAAGTCAATGCCTGGTGGGGAATTCCTACTGAAAAGTGGCAAAAAACACCTCAAGTCGATGCCCAACATCGAATTTCGATTTTTAGACAAGCGCTCTTACTATAATAGGCAAAATTTCCAATTTTGGTAGACAGACATAGCCATCTTGTGAAGGCCATAACTTGAGTTGTAGAGATCCATTTATTGCAACAAATAGCTTATTAGAAAGCTCTATTCTCTTCTATTTTCATCTACCAAAAGATCTTGGAGAAATAAGATTTTTGCTAGGACAAATAAGCAAAAGAGTGAAGGTATGCCATTTCAATGACTGTAAATTTCTAAAGAAGCAAAGTTCTTAGTTTAAGCAATCATTTCTCAAATTTTGGAGAAGCATTGAGTTAATGGTGACCATAGAGGTGTTCTAGTGTCATATTAATTCATTTCTTGTGATGTTTTAGACATCAAGAAGTGGTATCACAATAGAAAGGTCCTAGAGAGCAGAAGGCACCAAAGATATGAAAAGTTTCAGAAAAGTTTTCATTAAAGTTTGAAAGCTGAAGCATTGGAAGACTCAAGGCATCAGAAGGTTACTTAAAAAGTATCTTCATAGAAAAAGAACTTTAAAAGGTATTATCCTTTATCCTTTAAGCTTATAGGTTTCATTAAAAGGAAAGGTGTATGGCAGATCATATCTCCATTGACAAATTGGACAAAGATATGTAAGGATCTCATGGTATATGTAACATGTGAAGAAGAGAAGCCAGTATTTGAAGATGCAAGCCAACCAAAGAGAGAAGAACTGGATGGTTTAAAGCATTAGCAGAAGAAGGATGCAAGTACAAATGCATACATTTACAACACAATCTCATATCATTTGCTACCACATATCAGAGGATTGGAATCAGCTGAAGATATATGGAATGCATTGGAATATAATTTCCAAAGTACTGCCAAAGCAAGGAAAGCAAGTCTATGGTTAGAGTTTACAACATTCACGAAGAAGCCAAGTCATACTATTAGTGATTATGTCACTAAGATGAATGATCTAGCAGATAGTCTTGGATCCATAGATGAAGATGTTGAAGATCACAGATTGATTGCTCAATTGCTTGCAGGTTTGAGAGGAGATGAAAGGTGGAAACCTTTTGTCTTGTCAACAAAACTTTCTTTGAATCATTATGTTCCTGATTCGAATCAATTGCTTGGTTTGATGCTCACATTTGAGCAAGACTTGAAGGGAGATGGAGATAAAAGACAAAGTTCTGCAATGTACATGAAGAACAAGAAGAAAGGAGATAAAGGTAAAGCAAAGGATGAAGAGGAATCAAGTTCTTAAGTTTATTATGCTAGAGGTAGAAGCACTGGTAGAGGAAGAGCAAGAGGTTTTGGAAGAGGAAAAGGTAATCAGAATAACAACAAGAAGGCTTGCTGGATCTGTGGATTGAGTAATGATTTGGCTCATGACTGTTGGCATGATCAGCAAGGATCAAATCAAAATCAAAATAACAATAGCAGAGGTAGAGGTGGAAGATTTCAAAGTTATTCTCAGAGAGGTAGACAAAATCAAAGAGAAGGCTATGGTAGAGGTGGAGGAAGAAGTTGGGGACATAATCAATCCTACAACACCATCTACTACACTTATGGAAATGACACATAGAATGAAAGTCATACATCATTGATGATGAATTCAATCAGCACATCAGATAAAGAAGATCTAAAGGTATTTTACATTGACTCTGGTTGTTCTAATCATTTGTCAAGAAATATGGAATTGATGTCAGAATTGGAAAAAGGTATTTCTAGTCACACAGTTCAAACAGGTGACAATACAAGACATAGTGTATATTCAGTTGGAAAAGTGAAATGCAAGAGTGGAGCAGATTTGCTAACCAATGTTTTGTATGTTCCCACAATACCTAAAAACTTGATTAGTGTGGGATAGATAGTTGAAAAAGGTTTTCAAGTCAGGTTTACAAATGAAGGAGTATTTGTTGAAGATCCAGAGAATGGATATAATCATATTATCTGTGGTAAGAAAGAAGATAGAATCTTTACTTTAAGAGTGCAAGGGAACATTGGTCAAGCTTTGCTCACACATGGTGAAGGAGTGATAAGATAACTTGATCTCTAGCATTAATGATTAGGTCATTTCAATGAAAGGGGAATTAAAGCTATGGTTGCAAATCAGTCTGTACTAGGGTTACCAAATGTACAAAGTTAACATATGATTTATAAATGTGAAGCATGTCAAATGGGTAAAGCACATAGGTTACCATTTTAGAAGAAAGGATTCAAACATGATGGATTACTAGAGCTCATTCATACACATGTATGGGGACCAACAAAAAAAGGATCTATCAGTGGCTCAAGGTATTATGTTCTTTTCATTGATGATGCTACAAGATGGATAAGTTTATATGTTTTGAAGGAAAGATCAGAAGTGTTTGGAGCTTTCAAGCATTTTCATGCATATGCAGAGAGAGTCACAGGTCAAAAGCTTAAAAGACTAAAGTCTGATGGAGGGGGAGAATACTTCTCCTTAGAGTTCAATGATTATCTTTGGAATGCAGGTATTAAGAGAGAAATAACTTGCAGGTATACACCAACAAAATGGTGTAGCAGAAAGAAGAAACAGGACTTTGGTTGAGTTTGCTAGAGCTATGCTGAAGGAGAAGATTTGTCCAAATTATCTTTGGGCTGAGGCTATAAATACAGCTACATATCTTGTAAATAGATTACTATGTGCAGCTCTCAATGGAATGACTCCATATGAAGCTTGGTGGGGTAAGAAACCAACACTAGATCATTGTAAAGTGTTTGAATCAATTGCATATGTTTTTATTGGTTATGATGAAAAGCACATGGGTTATAGGTTGTGGAATCCTCTAACCAAACAATTTCTAGTTTCTAGAGATGTTACATTTGATGAATAGAAAAGTTGGTATGCAGATCAAATTCATACAGTCAAAGAATTTGAAGAAGAGGTAAGAAGATGTGAGAAAGGAAAATCAATTGTGCAGCTAAATGAAGATAAAGACTATATGGAAGCAAGTACATCCAGAAGTGGATTAACAAGAAGGAATGAACAAGCTCCCATTTTGATGAAGGGGTGTATCTAGACACATATGAAGAATATGAACCAAGGGGTGAAGTAGGATAAGAAGGCAACTAGAAAGGTATTCTTATGATACTTCTTACATAACTCAGAAGAAATGTGCATATATGGTCAAAGATGATGAAGAACCTCAGAACTATGATGAAGAAAAAGGTAAGAAACAATGGGAAGAATCAATGAAGGAAGAATTCAATGCACTAGAGGAAAACAAGACTTGGGAACTTGTTCCTAAACTAAATGGTAAGTAGGTAATTGGAAATAAATGGGTTTATAAAGTGAAGAAACTTGCAGATGGAAGTATAGCTAGATATAAAGCTAGACTGGTGGTGAAAGGCGATGCCCAAACTTATGGCATAGATTATGATGAGACATTCCATCCTATAGCTAATATGTCAACTATAAGGACAATCATCAAAAAGATGAACCCTAAGTCAACTGGATATAAAGAATGAATTCTTGAATGGATACATATCAGATGAGGTATACATGGAACAATCTCAAGGGTTTATAGATTCCAGGTATCCAAATTTTGTTTGCAGGTTGAGAAGAGCACCCTATGGATTGAAGCAAGCTCCAAGAGCATGGAACTATAGACTGGTGAAGTATCTCAATGATCTTGGATATCAAAGTTCAAAAGCAGATCCAAGTCTACTCATCAAAAGATCAGAGGAAGGTCAAAGAGTTCTCAGATATATCAAAGGAACTATAAAGGAAGGATTATATTATCCTTTTACTTCAAATTTGAAATTGAGAGCCTATAGTGAGTGAGACTGTGCAAGTAATCAAGATGACAAAAGATCAACACATGGATACATGATATACATTGGTGATAAGCTTGTACATTGGTGTTCAAAGAAACAACATCAGTAGAACTATCATCAACTGAAGCTGAGTACAAAGGACTTGTAGAAGCAACTAAGGAGGTCATATGGATGTAGACTTTGTTCAAAAGCTTGGGCATTGATCAAGGTATACCTACAATACATGGAGATAATATGAACTCACTTTATCTTGCAGCAAATCCAGTATTTCATGCAAGAATAAAGCATATAGAGATACATTATCATTTCCTGAGAGAAAAGGTAATGGAGAAAGAAATTGAAGTGGAGTCCATTTCTACAAAAGATCAGATAGCATACATAATGACAAAGAGCTTGGATGGTGTGAAGACCAACAAATTCAAAAGCATGGTAGGAGTAAAAGAAAAGAAGATGATATGAAGAAACAGAGAATATAAATTAGTGATTAAGGGGAAGGTGTTGGAGAAACAATCAATAATTGCACATATATTTGAAGGTCAAAACTTTAGAAGAAAACCACATGCCTATGTGAAGGGACAAACTCACAAGTGTACTATACCTGTAAAGTTAGCTCACTTTAGCTCTAGAAGTTTTTAAAAAAGTTATGAGATTGAGAAACTCTATATAAGTTAGTTTGTATCAACTGACGCGGAGAGGAAGAGAGAGTTAGAGAAAGAGAGAATGAAGAGAATGGTAGTTGAGAGAGTGAGTTAGAACTCATTTTGTATGATTGAGAACAGTCGGGCTTCTCTGCGTGAGAAAGCACCTATGCATTTTTGAGGTTTCATAGTTATGAAAAGAGTTGATTAAACTTTTGTGTATAAGCCTTCCTTCTCCATCTCCAGAGCTTGTCTTCTGTATAATGATTTTAGAAGTTGAAGTTTTTCAAGCAAGTCGATGCTTGGCATCGAATCTGTGCTGATAAGTCATATTTTTATTTATCTATTTGATTCAATGTTGAAATGTTTGCAAATCATGACCTTGTTGGAGCAACTTGATGTCTGACGTCGAATTCCAGTTGATAAGTGATGTTCTAAGTGTGCATGAAATCATCTATTGTTTTGGCATCTGAAAGGTTGAGGTTTTATGCGGGAAGTCGCCTCACATCAGTTTCTTACTAAAAAGTGGAAAAAACACCTCAAGTCGATGTTCGACATCAAATTTCCATTTTTAGTCAGGCGCTCTTACTATAACAGACAAAATTTCCAATTCGGGAACTTAGACATAGACATCTTGTGAAGGCCATAACTTGAGTTGTAGAGATCCATTTATTGCAAATAATAGCTTGTTGGAAAGCTCTACTCTTCTACTTTCATCCGCCAAGAGATCCTTGAGAAATAATATTTGTGTTAGGAGAAATAAGCAAAAGAGTGAAGGTATGTCATTTCAGTGACTAGAAATTTTTGAAGAAGCAAAGTTTTTAGTTTAAGCAATCATTACTCAAAGTTTGGAGAAGCATTGAGTTAATGGTGACCATAGAGGTGTTCTAGTGTCACATTAATTCATTTCTTGTAATGTTTCACACATCAACACATGTGAAAGGAAAAATGGTCATCAGACACTTTATATGTTCTTAAAAAAAACATATAGTGGCCTGATCAGCCACAAGCTGTAAGTTCAACCGCATTGGTAACACCCAAAAAATATGTGTTGGTCCTCTTTTTGTATCGTGTTTTCTACGTATTCTACAGACTCTCTGCTGAGTACTATGTACGGCATCTGGATCTAGGTTTTCTACACCAAGGGTATCATCAAAATACTTCAAAGTGTTGCAAGAACCTTTAGATGCAAAAATATAAATAAAACTAAGAAAAATGGAAGAATGATATCTTCATGAACCAATATTGGAAATATAGAATCACCTTTTCAAAATAGCATTGAAATATAAGTACATGTGCATAATGCAAAAAGAAATAACATAAGTAAAGGCTCAATACCAAAGAACTACGTAAGTGAACTGCTTAAGACATTTTTGATGCACCATTTAGAAAATTTTGATGAAGAGTGTTAATCTCCAAAAGAACAAGTTGTACTTGAATTTAGAACTCCTCTATATCAAGAACAACTTCTGACTCCACTTAATTTAGAAAACAATCACCAAATTATCAGAATTTTGGCTAACTGTTGAAAACTGAACTTCTTGAAAAGTCTGCTGCAGATTAATCACTCATTGACTAATCAATCCTGAAAAGTTTTTAATAAAACTTTGCACAATGCTTTGCCTTAAGGTTGCACAACTATTCCAAGTTAAATTTCTCAAAATGATTGAGTACACATTGAGAAATGTGTAAAACACTTTACCTATGTCTGAAGCAGCTTCTTTGCAATGGTGACTTTGACACCTGTAATTTCTTAACACTGGTTCTCCCAAAGTAAATCCCGTTTGATCAAGATCTTTTAGCCATAGATGGCTTACCTTCCAACTTAGATTTTGAGCCCTCACTTGTGTAAAACTTTACACTGTGGACTGAGCAATGTTCATTTCTCTGAACATGAAATCTGCGCCAATTTTTTTCGACTCTCAGAACATCTTCACATATGAATGTTCCTAAACTAAATTCTCTCAGCCTGATTGCAATTAGTCTCTCAAATTCTAGTCATAGATAGATTAGCTATTGACTTAGATACGTGCAAAAGGATTTCTCAAAAGATTCAACACAGAAGGAGAATGGGAGAGAAGATCGACGCGCCATATCTGAACTTTTCACTTATCTATTTTCTTCATACATCTGATGGATAATTTGAACAATGTACATCAACTAACTCATCTCAACTCTCTTCTCTATGTCTTTATTCTCTATATGCCCCGACTTTTTCAAAACATTTATAGGCAAATATGTACAAGCTTATGACTAATCAAAAGTGTAAGTTAGCTATATCTGAACTAATGTACATATGTGTACATAGCTTTGGATTTCTGAGTATGTCCTTCCTTCAAACTTCTGAATTTGTTCTCTTCTTGATTTCTTGACTTCATTTCTTCATAAACCTTCAATTGATGATTGACATGCACCAACAGCTCCCCCTCAATCATTAATTGAGGTTCTTCTCTATCTTCTTAATTCCTGCCATATCCTTGAATCTCTGTAGCTTTGGTCCATCTAGACTTTTTGTCATCATATCTACAAGTTGATCTTTTGTAGGAGTATGCATAACTTCAATTTCCTTATCAATGACCTTCTCTCTTAGAAAATGATATTGTATTTCAATATGCTTGGTTCTAGCATGAAACACAGGATTAGCTGCCAAGTATAGAGAACTCATATTGTCTCCACAAATGATAGGAGTACTTTGAATCACATCAAAACTCTTCATAAGTGTCTTTAGCCATATTACCTCCTTTGCAGCTTCCACCATACCTTTGTATTCTGCTTCTGTAGATGATAAAGCAACTGTATGTTGCTTCTTAGAACACCATGAAATCAATTTGTCTCCTACATAACACAAATATCCATGTGTTGATCTTCTATCATCCACATTACCTGCCCAATCTGCATCACTATATATCTTCACTCTTGTATCAGAAGTAAATCCATAGTACAACCCTTCTCTGAGTGTACCCTTGATGTACCTAAGTACTCTTTGTCCTGCAATCCAATGTTCCTTTCTAGGACAATGCATAAATTGTGAAAGCACACCAACTGCATATGACAAATCAGGCCTTGTTAATGTAGCATAAATCAAGCTACCAACCAAACTTTGATAGAGCTTCATGTCTCTCAATTCTTCTCCTCCAAATCTAGACAATTTATGGTTCACTTCCAAAGGTGTAGGTGCAACCCTGCAATCTTCCATTTTAAATTTGGTTAGAAAATTTTTAAGATACCTTTCTTGGGTCACATATACTCCATGTTGAGTATAAGAAATCTCCATTCCCAAGAAGAATGATAAGTTCCCCAAATCACTGATTTTGAACTCTTTCTCCATCTGCTTCTTGATCATTTGTATTCCTTTATCATCTGTTCCTGTAAGTATTATGTCATCAACATAAATACAAACATAAATGAATCCATCTTCACTTGCTTTGACTAGCAAGCTACTATCTGCCTTTGATGCTTGAAATCCAAGATCATTCAAGAATTTTACAAGCCTATAATTCCATGCCCTTGGGGCCTGCTTTAATCCATACAAAGCTCTCTTGAGCTTACACACATAATTTGGATTCACTTGATCTTTGAATCCATCTGGTTGCTCCATGTAAACTTCATCTGAAATGTAACCATTCAAAAAAGCATTTTTAACATCTAATTGAGATAGCTTCCAACCTTTGCAAGCAGCAATTGCTATGAGAGTTCTGATGGTTGTCATTTTTGCCACAGGACTATAAGTCTCATCATAGTCCACTCCATATGTCTGTGCATACCCTTTCACAACAAGTCTGGCTTTGTACCTGGACACACTTCCATCTGCAAATCTTTTTGTTTTGTAAACCCACTTACATCCAATAATTTTCTGGCTATTAGGTTTAGGAACCAGATCCCAAGTCTGATTCTCTATCAATGCATCATAATCCTCTTGCATGGCTTCTTCCCAATTTCTCTTGCCTTTGGCTTCATCATATGTAGATGGATCTTCATCTGCTTTTACCAAATAAGCATAATCTTTAGTAGTCAAGAATGAGGTGTCATAGCTATACCTTGTAGGTTGCCATTTGTGCCTAGATGACCTTCTAACTTCTGCACTTTTTGAAGTCTCTGGTTCATCACATTCTGGATCAAACCTTGGTCTCTCTTCAACTTCAACCTGTACTTCATTATTCTCATTTTCATCAAGTAATTGAATCTTTGCTTTACCTTTCCTTTGATCCACTACTTCTTCAACATCTGCATGTATATTATATTTACCTGCATACCAAGTACCTTGCTCATCAAATGTAACATCCTTGGATACAAGGAATTGCTTTGTGGATGGACTCCACAACCTATATCCCATTTGCTTATCATCATAACCAATGAATACATACTTTTCTGCCTTAGGCTCCATCGAACTTATGCCTCAATTGAGATGGCACAAATGCATATGCCAAGCATCCAAATATTCTGCAATGATCCAAGGTAGGTTTCTTACCCCACCAAGCTTCATATGGTGTCATACCTTGCAAAGCTTTACAAGGCAATCTATTTACCAAATAAGTAGCTGTATTTACAGCCTCTGCCCACAAATAATTTGGACAATTCTTCTCTTTCATCATGGACCTTGCAAACTCAACAAGAGTCCTATTTCTCCTTTCTGCTACCCCATTTTGTTGAGGAGAGTACCTGCAAGTAACTTCTCTCTTTATACCTGCATTCCACAAATAATCATTGAATTCATTTGAAAAATACTCTCCCCCTCCATTTGACCTTAATCTCTTCAATTTTTGACCTGTAATCCTTTTTGCATATGCATGATAGTGTTTAAATGTATTAAACACTTCTGATTTTTCTTTAATCACATAAATTGTGATCCATCTGGTAGCATCATCAACATATATGACATAATATCTTGAACCATTTATACTAAAGTCCTTTGAAGGACCCCACACATCTGTATGCACCAACTCAAGTCTTTCTGAATACATAAACCCATGCTTGGAATAGGATTGCTTATGAGCCTTACCTAAATGACATGCCTCACATCTGTATGTCATGTGTTGACCTGCAATGTTAGGCAACCCAAGCACTGAATCATTATTAATCATGTCTTTGATACCTCTTTCATTGAAGTGTCCAAGTCTTTTGTGCCAAAGATCCAATTCTGACACCTTCTGCTCTCCATATGTGAACATAGCATGTCCAACATTTCCTTGTACCTTCAATGTGAAGAGCCTTCCTTCTTTCTTTCCTGTAACAACCTGTTTATACCCTTGACTAGGGTCTTCAACATAGACTCCATCATTGGTGAACCTTACCTCATATCCTTTTTCCACAATTTGACCTACACTAATCAAATTCTTTGGAATTGTGGGAACATAAAGAACCTTACTCAAAAGAGTGCTCCCATCTTTAGCTTTGACTGAACCAATTGACTTTACCTTATGCTTTGTATTATCACCTGTCTGGACTGTATGATTAATTGCATTATGATCTAGGTCAGTCATCAAAGCAATATTTCCACTTAAATGATTACTACATCCTGAATCAATGTAGAACACTCTCATGTCCTCATGTGAGGTTTCATATGTTGCATTCATAATGAGAGTCGAATCCTCCTTCTGATCTAATGCATAGTTGTAGTAGGTATTATTATAGGATTGATTTTGGAAGCTTCTTCCTCCACCTCTTCCAAAAGAATTCCTACCACCTCTACCTCTGAAATTTCCTCTCTGAAATCTACCACCTCTTGCTCTTTGATTAAAGTTCTGATAATTACCATTGTTCTGATTATTGTGCCAACAATCATGAGATAGATGATTGGTCTTACCACATATCCAACAAGCTCTTGCATTATCTTTGTTGTTTCTGCCTCTTCCTCTACTTCTGCCATTTCCTTTCCCTCTTATGAAATTTGCTTGGTTTGAAGTACCTTCTTCTTCACCTGATTGTTGCTTTCCTTTGTTAGCTTTCTTCTTGTCTTTAGAGTACATTGCATGACCTGCACTCTTATCAACATCTCCTTTGATATCATTCTCAAAAGTTAGCATATGACCTAACAACTGATTCAAATCAGGAGTGAAGTGATCTAATGAAAGTTCTGTAGACAAAATAAAAGGTTTCCACTTCTCATCTCCTCTTAGCCCTGTGAGAATTTTTCTTACCAATTTATCTTCTTCAATATCTTCATCCACTGCACCTAGAGAATCTGCAATGTCCTTCATCTTTGTCACATAATCAGAGATTGATTGTGAGGCCTTCTTTTTGAAAGTAGTAAACTCTGCCCATAGTGAAGCCTTCCTTGATTTGGTTGTGTTTTGGAAATGCTCTTCCAAAGCATTCCAAATGTCACTTGCACTTTCGAGTCCTCTAATGTGAGGAAGCAAATAGTCATTGACTGCCATGTAGATTATGCTCCTTGCTTGAGCATCCTTCTTCATCCAATTCTTCAAGTCTGCAAGCTCCTCTCTAGTTGGAACACTAGAGTCTCTAAATTCTGGCTTTTCTTCATCTCCTGTGATGTATCCCATCAGATCTTTACTCATAAGATGAGCTTCCATCCTCATTGACCATGCAGGATAGTTCTCTCTATCCAGCTTCTCAATTTGGAGACTATCTCCCATTGTTTCTTTACCTGTATTGCCAATTCTTTAATCTTTATGAGAAATAAATGTACCTTGACTCTGAATCTACTCCTTCTGATCCTTTTGATAGCTTCAATGTGTCTACCTTCAAGTTTTCTTCAACCTTTATCCCTTTGCACCTTCAAGATGTAAAGATTTGTGTTTTTGCAGTAGTCGGAGTCTTCTTCACTTCAATTTTGACATATCCTGCTCTGATACCACTGATGAAGAGTGTTAATCTCCAAAAGAACAAGTTGTACTTGAATTTAGAACTCCTCTATATCAAGAACAACTTCTGACTCCACTTAATTTAGAAAACAATCACCAAATTATCAAAATTTTGGCTAACTGTTGAAAACTGAACTTCCTGAAAAGTCTGCTGTAGATTAATCACTCATTGACTAATCAATCCTGTAAAGTTTTTAATAAAACTTTGCACAATGCTTTGCTTAAGGTTGCACAACTATTCCAAGTTAAATTTCTCAAAATGATTGAGTACACATTGAGAAATGTGTAAAACACTTTACCTATGTCTGAAGCAGCTTCTTTGCAATGGCGACTTTGACACCTGTAATTTCTTAACACTGGTTCTCCCAAAGTAAATCCCGTTTGATCAAGATCTTTTAGCCATAGATGGCTTACCTTCCAACTTAGATTTTGAGCCCTCACTTGTGTAAAACTTTACACTGTGGACTGAGCAATGTTCATTTCTCTGAACATGAAATCTGCGCCAATTTTTTTCGACTCTCAGAACATCTTCACATATGAATGTTCCTAAACTAAATTCTCTCAGCCTGATTACAATTAGTCTCTCAAATTCTAGTCATAGATAGATTAGCTATTGACTTAGATACGTGCAAAAGGATTTCTCAAAAGATTCAACACAGAAGGAGAATGGGAGAGAAGATCGACGCGCCATATCTGAACTTTTCACTTATCTATTTTCTTCATACATCTGATGGATAATTTGTACAATGTACATCAACTAACTCATCTCAACTCTCTTCTCTATGTCTCTATTCTCTATATGCCCCGACTTTTTCAAAACATTTATAGGCAAATATGTACAAGCTTATGACTAATCAAAAGTGTAAGTTAGCTATATATGAACTAATGTACATATGTGTACATAGCTTTGGATTTCTGAGTATGTCCTTCCTTCAAACTTCTGAATTTGTTCTCTTCTTGATTTCTTGACTTCATTTCTTCATAAACCTTCAATTGATGATTGACATGCACCAACAAATTTCATTTCTAGAGTAAGCATAAATAGGGTTGTGCATATACTAGGTGCAATTTTCTTCAAACCCACACACTGAGAATAGCTCTTTCAATGATGGGACAAGAGCTAGAAGGGAGATAAATTTATATATTTATTTTAAAATAAAGGAAGAAATGAAAAAAAGAGAGAGAAAAAAAGGGAAAATAAATATGTGATATTTATCAAGAACAATATAGGATGGGTGTGTGAGTATGTTGAGATTTTTTCTTTAATGTATTCTTTATTTCTTTGAGAGGAATTCATTTATGTTTCCAATCACACATAAATGAATTCCTCTCAAAGTGATGATCACTTTCATAAATTTATGTGAGTGGTGTGGAGAAAACATGTGATGAGAATTATGATTTCTTGTTTTTTCTGATGAATTTCTTTCTTCATGAGGTTTTGTTCACATGAGTGGAGTGTTATTTTTCTATTACCTTCTTACAAGAAAATGGTTGATATGTTCTTGTATATCCATGAGCAAGTAAAGGAAGCATAAAAAATTGGAAGTCCAAGAAATTTATGAATGGAGCTCAATTATTGACAAATATCATTTATCATGTTTTGGGTATAGAGCATAAGCTACAATTAGCACCTCCTGCACAAGCATTCAAGGAGGCACTAGCACGAATAAAGATTCCATTAAGGAAGACAATGGACAAATAAGAGTCAGAGAAATGAAAAGTGGTGGAAACTAAAATTCAACCACCATTGAAGAAAAGGAAGTGAAATCCACTTAAAAATGTTCTTGAAGAATAAGAGGTAATAGAAGAGGAGCTCAAAGAGGAATAGAGAGAGGTTCAGGCACACTAGGAGCTTCATCCTCATCAAACTTAAAAGGAAAAGTTGTATAGCTATTTAATGTAGGATAATGACAAAAGAGCTTTGTATGAAGCTCAATATCAAAAAATATTAGAAGATTTTTTAGACAAAGACACTGATTGGACATAAGCAGAATGGAACATTTTGAAGACATACATGACCATACGATAGAAACCAAGGCAGAAGTTCTTTCAATACAAAAGGAATTTGTTTTATTGGAATACTTCAAGGAAGTACAAAACCCTCATGAAAAGAGAATTACAATAGTGGTTGTAGTTACAAGAAAGAAGAAAGAACCAAACTTGAAGTAGAAGATAAAGGAACCAAAAGCAAAGGAAAAGAAAGATCGATCCCACGAGGCAACCATTGTAGAATAAGACGTAGCAAGAGGATCAAAACTGATTTAAAACTTAGAAAGAGAAATCAAGGAATAGGAAGTATTGAAGACTCTAATCAGGGAAGATGCACAAAAGAGTGAAGATAGTGATAATGAATATTTTCTCTTAAAAATTTTGACTTTTTTAGAACCCAATACTCCTAGTAAACTTGGAGGTACAACCTTTTGAAGAGGAAAAAGTAGAAGTCTAGGAAGAGCATGAGCTGACTCATTTGGGTCATGGTGATTGCTACGTAATAGATGAACTCATCCATGATATTGAGAAGAAAACATGCAATGAAGATGAAGATATGATGGATGTGACAGAGGAAGAAGTGCTTATGATGACTTGAAAGATGATAATGAAGTTTAGAGGTACAAATAGATGAAGAAGAGGCACACATAACTAAACTACACTCAAATGATGAGAAAGACAATGTGGAACCATATTTTGAGTAATACAAAGGCACGAAAACCTCAAATTGTAGATGATCCCAAAAGACATGATTATACGTGAATATCTAGTAAATCATGTAGAGCACTTTAGGTCCGCAAGCAAAAAACATGATATTATCTAGAATAGTAGTAATTCTAGGTTTATGAAGATAAAAAAGGTAATAGATGAATACATAAAAGGTCAGGATAAGATGCAAGAAAGGATTAGAGAATAATGAAAGTCAATAGAGATGTGGCAAGATAAGGCCATGAAATTGGAAGCCACCATCATTCAAGCCATGAAATTGAAATACATCATCATTCAACACAAAAATAGAGTTGAATTTAAGGAAGAAAAGTTTTAAAGATAGATGGAAATGATAAAGAAGTTAGACGGAGAAGTAAAGAAGTTAGAAACAAAGAATAAGTTACTAAAAAATTCTTATCAAGTATTAATAAGAGAAAATGATGAGATAAATCAGATGTTATTAGATGAAGGTAATTATAGAATACATGGTAACAAAGCAGAAGCAACAAGTGAAGGATCAAAGGAATAAAATATGAGTTATAAAAATTTGAAGAAGAAATTAAATATGCAAAGGAATTTGAGCAACAAGCCAACAAGCACATTGCCACAACTATGAAGGGTTTCAATAACCTTAGTGAACAAATCAACAAGGAAAGAAGGGAATGGAAAGAAGAAAGAGCGAATCCAATGAAATAAATAGAATAATGGAAATATAAGGCTAGCTAGAGCCTAGAAAAAGGAGTAGAACCAATAACAAAAGATCCTTTAAAAGAAGAAGGAAAAGTACATTGATCCATTCATGATACCAAGACTCATGAACATGAACAAGAAGGAAGTGATGAAGAGTGAGAGGCATTCATAAAAAGACTGTTCACTGATAGGGAGGCAAGAATGTCATATATTAGAAAGATTTATAATCAATATGAGGATAGGATAGTGCAATTAGCACTAGAAAATGGGGTGAATCCAATACACCATCATTGTGTGGTAGATGGATTAGGAATTCCATTTTGCATGGTATTTGAGAGCATAAAAAATTATCAAACTTCAGGAGTAGGATTTTGCACTAATATTATTGGAATATGATGAAATCATAGAAGTCACAAAGGAATTATTTGAAAAAATGTAATCCTTCTTGGAGCAAACTAACCTCAACTAACATGGATGTCCAATCACGTCATGACATTGAATAACAATAAGCATGCCCCATCTGATAGATCAAATATATGCATGTAATTTTCAAGAAATTAAATGTGTTCTTGGAATGATATGCAACAATCAAGTGATCATAATGCAATATTAGTGATGTTTATTTCTATCCATTGAGATTCTTCCATAGCGTGATTTCTAGAATTGTCTAGATATCTAGGATATTGAGCTCCTATTTGTGACAAACTTGCATCATAATATAAAATTTTAGGTACTAAAGTTTAGCGTGATTTCTAGAATTGTCTAGATATCTAGGATATTGAGCTCCTATTTGTGACAAAGTTGCATCATAATATAAAATTTTAGGTACTAAAGTTTAGTGCTTTCATCAAGTAATGGTGGATTATCAACAATGCTTTTTAAGGAATTAAATTTTAGGTACTAAAGTTTAGTGCTTTAATCAAGTAATGGTGGATTATCAACAATAGTTCTTTTGAATAGTTTTAAGATAATAATATGAAATGAAATATGAATATTCTATTTGAATGGAATCTCTAATAAAAAACAATTTTCATTCATCTTTTGTATAATTTAAAGGATATCAATAGAATTACAACATAAAAAATAATAAAATTATGCTTCACTTTGACTGTTTCTTTAAGGATGAATTATAGAACTTAAATCCATTTGTGATTTTTGAACAATGCAACCCAAAAAGATTATAAAATCGAATATCACAATATAACAAAATAAATTTAGCAAAACCATGTGGAAATATAGATATGATAAAAAATTTAGCAACTTGAGGTGTAAAGATTGTCTTCTTACATGGAAGAAAATATGTGTATTCACTAAATCTATATACTATAATCCCAAATAATATCATGATGTGAAGATGCCATAGCAAGACCATTACTAAAGTCCATATAGAAATTTGTTGCCATGGTTCTCGGGAATAAGTAATTTAATTAATAAACCAAATAACCTACCATGAAAGTGTTTGATTATTTGACATACAATACATACTAAAGCAAATTTTGTGGAACCTTTCTCCATGTAAGGCCAAAAGAAAAATTGGATTCATGCAAATATGGTGATTTTTGTGCCATTGTTTCCCATACATGCAAATTCATGCATTTCTTTCATTAAAAACGTTTAAAAATTATGTAATAAATAAATTATTTTAGAAATATAAAAATCCATATTGAAAGCTATAAACTATAACATTATGTCATTTTTTATTTTGAAATTTATTTCATGCACGTGAAAAATATAAATCAAATTCAGAAAAGAAAATCGTGTCATTGAATGAATGAATTTGAATGCAAAAAATATTATTCACACTAGCAATACCATATATTTCAACAGGAAAATGACTAAGAACATTAACAAATATGTTAGCATTTGAGGGTTCGTATTGCATTTTATATGTCTATCAAAAAATAGTGAGTGACATAGAAAATGTTTTACTGATTATTGATCTATTTTCAATAGGACCTCAATGCCCATAACATAATTCTTCAAAATTTTCAATATATGTACATGCCACACCTAAAATAGATTCAGGTAACCTTGTTTGAAATGAAGAATGGGTGTTTATTACTCATTGTAGTTATCACCCATCTTCTCATGAGCAATATGTGTCTGTAGTAGAATTGGATGTTTGGTACTTTGATAGTGGTGCAACCAAACATATTACCTCATAGTGCAGTCTCTTCACCTCACTTGAGCCTACTCTTGTAAAAAATATTGTCACATGTGCTAATAACTCCTCTTATCTTTTTATGAGAGTTGGAAAGATCATTCTGATTACTATTAATGGTAGCTCTTTCACATTAACAAATGCCTTACATGTGCTAGGGACCAAGAAATATCTATTATTGCATTATTCAAGATTGGCTTGGTGGTTAAATTTGTTGATGGTAGATATAAATTTTATGATCTTTTGAATGGTGATGTGATAATTGCTTTTGGCATTTAACATCGTGGGCTTTATAAACTCATAAATTATGAAAAATTTGAGAATGATTCAGCACATGCAATTCATGATGCTCAATCTATTTCAAATGCAAAACTTTGGCATGCATGCTTTGGTCATTCAAATTTTTCTTGTTTGCTTTGCCTACAAAAATCTTAAATGGTGTGCTTTCTATCCAGGCTCAGGAGCCTTCTAAGCATGTCTATTAGGGCTATATTTTGGGTAATATGCAACATTCTTCCTTCCCCAAAGATGTTTAAGTTAGAGATACACATAAATTGCAACTTTTTCACAATGATTTTTGTGGTCCAATGCAGACACTTTCACTTGGGTATTACCTACACTTTATGACTTTCATTGATGAACTTACTAGGCATGCATGGTTTTATACATTGAAAGTGAAGTCCAACATGTGTTATGTGCTTTAAAGAATTCCTAGTACTAGATGAAAATCTATCATTATGTAAAATGGGCACCCTCCATTCTAATTAAGGGGGAATGTCTTTTGATTTTGATGCATTCTTGCCTGAGCATGGAATACAACATAAATGTATATTGTTGTATACACCTCAAAAAAGTGTATTTGCTAAGAGAAAGAACACATATCTCATGGAAATGGAAAGGTCTATGGTCCAAAGTTAGGCTTTACCTCATAGCTTCTAGCTTGACGCTATAATATGTGTATGTAGTTAACATGTGTCCCACTAAAGCAGTGCAATAGATCACGCCATATCAGGTTGGCATGTTCCAAAGCCACTTGTTGCTCATATACATGTTTTTGGTGGGCTAGAGTAAGCACTAGTACCTAAACAACAACATAGAAAATTGTATGATAATGTAGTGAAATGTATTTTTGTTGGGTTAGTGTTTTGAAAGCAAAGGATATTGTCTATACCATCCATAAAATAAATGTATTTTGGTTAGTTGTGATGTTGTTTTTGTGGAAGATGGAGTTCAACCCTTACTTTCAATGTATGAAGGAGGTATAAATCAACACAAAGGACGTGTATGAAACTTTATTGCCCCTTTTAAAACAGGAGGACATTCAAATGTAGCTCCTAATGAGGCAATTTCTTAGCCTATACAGGTTTCAAATGATAATGCAATTCTATTTCTAATGAAAAATTATATGATGCATTTATTGATGAAAGAGATGACATAGAAGAGGCAAAAAATATTCCTAAATGGTTGGTGCAAACTATGAGAGACAACTATTTAGATGAACCTTTATCATATTGTACTTGGTCATGCTCTCATGATGCTTCTTATCTAGCAAATCGTTATGCAATGGCTATCTCTATTCTTTGGATGGGTGCTATGCAATCAGATTAAGATACTATTAAGAAGAATGGTACTTGGGCTTTATGTGATGTGCCCCCAAGAAAAAAGTTCATTGGCACTATATGGGTATACAAGCTAAAATATAAATTATCATGATGGAGAAATTGATAGGTATAAGGTTAGGCTTGTTGCCAAAGGTTGTGCTCAATAGAAGGGATTGATTTTGATGAGTAATTTGCTCCCAAGTGTTGAATGATCAACATTCATAGCATTTTTGCACTTGCAACTCATCATGCTAGAAGTTTTTGCATGATATGGTGTATGTGCTGACATACTAATATTGGGAACCAATCTAAGAGCTCCCAAAACATAAAACTTAGAAGGATCCTATATTTGGAGACTTATTTGTGAATCCCCAAGAGGTTTGTAAGTGAGTCAATATCAGAAAGGGATGACTTTGGGATGTTCATAATGGGATTTTGAGGACGGAGGAGTATATGGTTACATTCATATATAAAACCCATAAGGCTAAGTATGGTGGCTATGACCATGTTGGAAAGAAACCTGATATACTTTGGTATGTAAATTGGATTTGGAAATTATGGATGCACAAGTTTCATTATATATGGAACATTTCAATAAACATCAAGCCCAGTGTGCCATATGTGGGAGATTCTTGATAATGTTATTTGGATTGCCCAAAAAGCATTTTAGGCTTAGATTGGTAATGGTCTTTGTGCATATTTTAAGTTGCAAAAGATGTTAACCATATATTCATGCAATGTAAAGCTAGCACAATTTGATGATCATCTTTTCTTAGGTTTTTAAATGTGTTCATCCTCAACTTTTTACATACAAAGAAATCATTCTTGCTTGGTGCATTAGAATGAAGACAACCACTTGAATGATTTGGAGATCTCGATACATTTGGAACCATTGAAATAAGAGAATTTAAAAATGCTATTTGTCACAAGCCTATCAAATACTCTTAGGCTTTATCTCCTAGAGTAAAGAGGTCTGCTCTATATGCTCTATAGGAGATGAAGGAGGTGCCAAATTTGAGCATATATGTGTATCATAAATGTACAAGGCTAGTAGTTGGAGAGTCGGTCTACTCTCCATGTATTCACATCTAAGAATGACAATTGTTTATGACTGTATATGATACACATGATATACATCTCCCTCTCTCAATAATGCTTTGTAACTTATGACCCTTCTTTAATTTTGTTTTGATCATCTTCAAAATTCTAATAGCAATCAATGTAGCCTTGTTGGAAGATTTTCAAAAGTTTAGCCCTTTTCTTCAATGAGGAAAACTATTTTCTTTTTTGTTCCACTCTTTTATGTGAATAGATGTGCACCAAAATATAACATTCA
Source organism: Ceratopteris richardii (assembly GCA_020310875.1). Lineage (NCBI taxonomy): Eukaryota > Viridiplantae > Streptophyta > Polypodiopsida > Polypodiales > Pteridaceae > Ceratopteris > Ceratopteris richardii. The sequence continues at coordinate 126,740,518 of CM035431.1, forward strand.
ATAGCTTTCCACCTAGAACTTTGCGTGCTCCACTTCCCTTGTGAACTCAACCTAATATGTCATAAAAACTAGATATTTGAGTTCATAAGGATCACATATCTTGGTTCAAACAAGAGAGAACATGAATCAGTTGTAAATGCAGGCTCTAAAATTTTAGGCTTGTCTACAAAAGGGAAAATATCAAGAGGATCATTAGTCCAAATGAAGGGCAAGGAATTTAGGGCTGAAAAGCATTGAAGAGTGAACCCAAATGTACTTTTCTATAACACACCACCCATGAAATTGTGGGTGAGTTAGGGAAAACTTTTAAAGCTCTCCAAACCTTCTCTAGTGCTCCAAATGTCTCCCAAAATCTTCTCTGTCTACTGCCAAAGATTTAAAAATAGAAAATTTTATTCAAAAAAAGGAATCTTAATGGAAACTTTGTTAAATACTCACATGTAATGGGTTTTACTTGAACTCAAAGCTTGATTTCCACTTGCAATACATCAATCACCTCCCCTCAAGATTTGAATAGGCCTCTTTTCATCTACAAATTCATCAATTTTGGTAGTACAACATGTCCGTATCTACAGCTACAAAGCCCTGAAAGGAGTTTAATTCTTGGCTTCAAATCTGATGGAAACATAAATACTTATTGTCAATATGAGTACGTAATTGGTCATGGACGTAGAGGCCAAGAAAGAAGACCTATGTGTTGTTGGAAGAGATGGATGGATTCCTCAAGGAAGTGAGGTGGTATTGCTAAAACCTGCTTTGTACCTGCCCTATTTCACATCAGATTTTGATAGTAGGTCCTTTTAGGTTGAAAACGACACCAAAAAAGTACCTATGTACTTTGGAGTGAATGCTTGAAACAACTGAATCAAAATAGACTACTTTCTAAATAGCTATTGTCACAGAACTTGCTATTTTTGGCCTCACACTTGCTAGTTCTTTTGCTCAGTGCTCACAGTGTAGTAGCAATTGATTAAATTACTTTTGAGGGAATTTAATTAGGTTAGATAGTTAGTCATTACAAGTGGAATCATTTAAAATAACAAACTATGCACTGAGAAATCAATTTAACAATCCAAGGCTTACCCCCCACTTTTTAGGGATCGAGTAGTAAATGACTAGTGAGCAGTTTGATGGTGATTTCTCCAAATCGGCTAAACCAAATGCCTTAAACATTTGACAACATATAATAGACTTCAAGTTGGTTCCAACAAGCTATAGATCATGCAAAAGGATTCAATTTGAGAAATCATTGAGATATGGTCATCCAAAGTTCACTGTTTTGAGTAGTCATAGCAAAACTGAATTGAAATGATCAATGAAGTATATCTATTATGGCAAATGATTTTTACATGATCATTGGCATTATGATGATGCCAAATGATTCTGAGATGACAATAGCTTTTATAATGAGTTCTTCATCCAACTTTGAATTTCAAATTCAAACTTCGCTCCATCTAAAAGTGTTACCTATGATTGAGGATTTGTTCCTTCATTGAAACTCATAACTTATCCTTCTCCTAACTCCGCGAGATGTATGGATTTACAAGATTCTTTCAAGGTCAAAACCTTTTAGAATGGTGAATGATCAAACAATTACAAACTATGGTTCACATGCTTCATCAAGTGGTTGCACACATTTTCTTCCATGTCTAGCCGAATGTGAAGGCTTGGACATTTGTGCCAACAACTCCCCCTCAAGCCAAACATGTTTGCTTGTAGTTCTTCATGAATCTTCTTTAATGTCCTGCAATCCAATCATGGTTTTAAACCTGCAAAGTTTAGTACCCTCAAGTGCTTTGGTTAATAAATCTGCACATCGCATATTTGTGAATACATATGCAAGTTGATTCTCCTTGCTCAATAGCTTCTCTCTAACATAGTGATAGTGGCACTAGTCCCATTCACTTGTATCATTTTCCTTTTTAATTGAATTCTGGGAGAGTAGGCCAAGGATGAACTTTCTTTTTATTAAAAAAAACTCTCTTAAGTATTCTATGATTATTTTTGGATAAATGTTAAAATTAGTGGTAGTGGTTCATACCTCTCTTTGTGTGTAGGCTTTGTTGGAGCTAGTTTTCTCTTAGTTGTAAGGATTGGTTATCATTCTCTATTTATCCATTTTCTATATTTTTGGCATCCTTCGCTAGCCCTTATTGTTGGAGTAAGACGTCTGCAGAAGTACGCAAACAGCACAAGGAAGAAGAAGAAGCTTGAAGCACAATACACACAATATTGAATGTATTACTAGAGAATGTACAAAGATAAGTAGCCCATTAGGGCAATAGGCGTATATACAAGCGGGGGAAAAAAAACCTCCTAAAGAGGGAAAAAAGTGCCCAGGCGGTCCTAGTGTGTTCACACACATCACTACCTAAATATATCAACAAATACCCCCTGGGAGTGATGCGGTGAACAAGGAGCTGGCACTCAGTGCCAAGCTATGTGGAAATCACTCCACAAAAGGAAGTAAGCCCAAAGCTTTGCGGAAAGCTTCAAACTTCTCCCTAGGTAGAGCCTTCGTGAAAAGGTCTGCAAGGTTCTCCTACGTGGGCACAAGCTGATCTCCCCAGCAGAGAACCTCTCCCTGACATAATGATAATGCACCTCAATGTGCTTAGTGCGAGCATGGAACATAGGGTTCCTTGCAACTGTCAATGCACTCTGACTGTCAGCGAAGATGGTGGTGGCAGAAGACTGACCAACACCCAAATCAGCCATAAGGCGTCTGAGCCACACACACTCAACAGTAGCTGTGAAAGCTGCCCTATACTCAGCCTCACAACTGGAAGTGGCCACAGTAGGCTGCTTCTTGCTCAACCAAGATATACATGAGCTACCAAGCATGAAGCAAAAACCACTAGTGGACACATGAGTGTCATAGCAACCAACCCAATCTGAGTCAGAAAAAGCATGCAAATCTGGCGGTAGTGATCCCCCCTTGGGATAAAACAACCCAAGTAGCTGAGTACCACTCAAGTAGCAAAAGATGCGCTTAACCGCCTTCCAATGTGTGACTCTTGGGCAATGCATAAACCTGCTCATCTGTGAGACATCAAACTGAATATCTAGCCGAGTAATGCATAAGTAAATCAAGCATCCAACAGCCTGCTGATAGAGAACAACATCAAATGCATCTCTAGCATCATGAAGACTCAATTGTAAACATGTCTCCATAGGAGTGGCAATAGGCTTACAGTCTTCAAGGCCAAAACACTGCAATAATGTGTCAATATATTTTGTTTGACACAAAGCCATTCCACCATCAACTTGCATAAACTGAATGCCCAAATAGTGATGCAAATGCCACAAATCAGACATCTCAAATGAGGCATGCAAATCAGCCTTGAAATCAGCAATATGCTTCTCAATAGGACCAGTGAGCAGCATGTCCGCAACATAGACAACAATGATCAGAAGCACATCATTAGCACGCTTAACATATAAGGTGCTTTCAGTTGGACTGTTCTCAAGACCATGTGCAACCAGATAGGGATGTATCTTTTCATACCAAGCACGTGGTGCTTGCTTTAAACCATATAATGCCTTCTTTAACCTGCACACCTCATTTTCATGCCCTTTCTGCACAAAGCCACGATGCTGAAAAACATACACTTCTTCATGCAAGTCACCATTCAGAAATGCTATTTTAATGTCCAACTGATGTACATTCCAACCATGATGGGCTGCAAGTGCACAAATGCTCCGAACAGTAGTCATACGGCATGTAGGTGCAAAGGTCTCATCAAAATCAATGCCTCTTTCCTGCGCATAACCCTTTGCAACAAGCCTAGCCTTATACCTCTCAACTGTACCATCAGGTTTACGCTTTAGCTTGTATACCCACTTACTGCCAATGGCCTTCTTGCCAAGAGGCAAGTCACATAAACACCATGTACCATTCTTCATTATAGCATCATATTCTGATTGCATAGCAGCCATCCAATTTTCTGAATTCTGTGCTTCATCAAAGGAAATAGGCTCATTCTCATCACAGAGACTAGACACGCCCATAGCATAGCAATCTGATGCAAAGGAGGCACTATGAGAGCCTGAACGAGTACGATATGACAAAGGTGCATCTAATTTGCTGTCACGCAAAGTCTGCACCAGCCATTTTGGCATAGTTTTTGCCTGCTCAATATCAGCTCTCTCATCAGCAAGTGCATCATGTAAATCTGCATCAGAAACAGAATGATCTACATCATCATATGAAACCTGCAAAGGCTGAGAAGTTACTTCATTAGGACCAGCACTAGACTGTCCACCTGTAAAAAGAGGCATCAAAGTATCATACATGTCTTTGGAGCAAACAAATGTCTCCTTAGTACATGAAAGCAATGGTTGAATAGCATCTTCCACAAAGACAACATCACGGCTAACCAGAATGCGTTTAGTCTATGGATGATATAGACGATAGCCTTTACTTTCAGAACTGTACCCAACAAAAATACATTTTACTGCCTTATCATACAATTTTCCACGATGTTGTTCAGGCACTAGTGCATATGCCAAACAACCAAAAACACGCAGATGAGCAACAGATGGCTTGCAATCATGCCAAGCCTCATATGGAGTGATAGACTGCAGCGCTTTAGTGGGACACCTGTTCAGTACATATGCTGCACACATGACAGCCTCAAGCCAGAAACTATGAGGTAAAGCCTGACTCTTAACCATACACCTTGCCATCTCCATGAGAGACCTGTTCTTCCGTTCAGCAACTCCATTCTGTTGAGGTGTATACAGCACTGTACACTGGTGTTTTATCCCACGTTTAGCTAGAAATGCATTAAAATCAGAAGACATATATTCCCCCCCTCGATCACGAAGGGTGCCCATTTTACATGGTGATAGATTTTCAGCCAGAACCAAAAACTATTTGAAGCACATGAACACTTCAGACTTTGCCTTCAATGGATATACCCATGCATGCCTGGAAAAATCATCAATGAAAGTCACGAAGTAAAGATAATTTCCAAAAGAAGGTGTCTGCATAGGACCACAGACATCACTATGTACAAGCTGCAACTTCTGAGTAGCCCGAACTTAACCATCTTTTGGAAAGGAAGAAAGCTGCATTTTGCCCAAAATACAGCCTTCACAACCATGTTTTCCAGGTGCCTCACGTTTGGGCAACGAGGACACCATTTAATATTTTTGCAGGCGTAGCAAACTAGCAAAACTCAGATGACCAAAGCGTGCATGCCAAAGCTTTGCATCTGACATAGCCTGAGAATCATTTACTGCACATGCCAAATCATTTACAGATCTTTCATAGTCTATGAGCTTATATAGCCCACGACATAAAATGCCAGAAGCAATAATCACATCGCCATTTGACAGATCATGAAGTGTACACCTTTCATCAACAAATTTCACAATCAAGCCAATCTTGGCTAATGCAGAAACTGATAACAGGTTCTTTTTGATCCATGGCAAAAATAAAGCATCTGACAAAGTGAAAGAACTACCATCAGCAGTAGTCAAAATGATCTTACCAACTCCCATAATAGGATAAGAGGAGTTGTTGGCGCATGTAACAGTATTCCCTGTAGGGGCAGGCTCAAGTGAAGAGAAGAAATTGCACTGCGAGGTAATATGTTTGGTCGCCCCACTGTCAAAATAAACATCTGAGTCTACTGCAGACATGCACTACTCATGAGAAGATGGGTCAAAACTATAGACAGTAGTAAACACCCATTCTTCTTCCTGCACAGATTTGCAGACTCTATTTTTGGTGTAGAGGCCTTAGCAACAACCATTCCAGCCTCTTTCTTCTTTGCCTCTTTAGCAGCCAGTTTTGGACAGTTCTTTATGATATGATCATTCCCTTTATAGTACTTACAAAACAATTTCTGCTTTTCTGATTTCTTCTCATCTTTATCTTCCTTCTTCGAATAGGCAAAATTAGCAGATTTTTGCTTACTGGTTGAAGAGCTCCATTTTCCTTTGCCCTTCTGACTAGCCAGGAAAGCTTGATATGCAACTCGCATAATGGACCTTTTCTGCCTGGATTGGTCTTCCTGCAAGAGAATAGAGACTAACTCCTCAAATGATAAGGCATTCGGATTGCCTTTCATCATCAAATGAAGAGTAGAAGCAAAACTCTTATATGAATCAAGAAGACCATTCAGAACGGTCTGCACAAGTGAGCTATCTGGTATAACCTCATCAGCAGAAATCAATTGTTCCTTCAAGTCTTTGATCTTCGTTAGGAAACTGTCCATAGAATCACCTTCATTCATGTGCTCACTCTCCAATTGTTTTTGGAGATAAGCAACACGAGCCTCATTCCTAGCTTGGTACAATGTGGTAAGTGTATCCCAAGCATCCTTAGCTGTTCTGCAAGAGCGAATGTGAGGAATAATGGCACGTTTGATAGACAAAGCTAGCATGTGCCTGGGCATCTCTACCATCCCAGCAAATCTGCTCTGCAGTAGGTGCAACAAAAACAGCAGCACGAACAGGAATCTGCAGAATATCATCTTCGACACCAGCTTCATCAGCTCGAGCACCTGTATTTGTAGTACCTGTAGTCAGAGGTGTAACAGGACGTCTTTCAACACCCTCCACAATGTTCCACAATCCTTTTGCAACCAATACATGTTGCATCATATAAGCCCATAATGGGTCGTTGGTACCATCCAAATTATCCTCAACAGCCAACATACGAAATACATCACTACTTTTAGCCATGGCCGGTGACTAAAATACCTTGATGCAGAAAACTGACTATATCTCAAAAAGTTGAACATAAATGCCCAGATGAGTTCTGCTAGACCTATAGCAGACTTTGAGATGCTTAAACTCGCGAACAGAAACTGGTATATATCTTTGGCACAAAAAGACAAAATAGCCTGCACAAGCACTACGATAGTGCGTTTGGTGGTCGAAACAAGCTCAGATCGCGATTTCGGCACCACATAGCAAAGCTGTTTTGATCTTGGAAACATGCTGAGTATGCTCACCAAAGTTCATGTGATTTTGAGACTGCAAACGGAGGAGTGTCAATGGCACCCTAGATGAAGCGACGACCTGCTCTGATACCAATTGTTGGAGTAAGACGTCTGCAGAAGCACGCGAATAACACAAGGAAGAAGAAGAAGCTTGGAGCACAAGCATACAATACTGAATGTATTACTAGAGAATGTACAAAGATAAGTAGCCCATTAGGGCAATAGGCATATATACAAGCCGGGGGAAAAAAACTCCTAAAGAGGGCAAAAAGTGCCCCGGCGGTCCTAGTGCGTTCACACACATCACTACCTAAATATAGCAACACTTATAGTGTTGTATTGTTTGTTGGGAAAGATGGATGGGAACTCCAAGAAATGAGTAGGTACTGCAAGTTCCTGCTTTCTACCAGCCCTCTTCTACTTCAAAGTTGAGTTGTAGGACCTCTTAGCTTTCCAATGACACTAAAAAAGTACCTATGTACTTTGGAAATGATGCAAGTAATGATTAAATCGAAACAAACTACTTCTTACTTCACAATCCAATGAAAACCTTTTATTTTGGTTCACACACCTGCTTCTTGTTAAGCTCAATGCTTCTAGTACAGTAGGAATTAGAAAAATCCTTCTGGAGATATTAAATTACTATAAAGAGCTAATGATTCCAAGCAGAATCACTTAAAATGATTGACTATACACAAAGCAATCAATTTAGCAAGTGTAGCTTTACCTCTGATTTTTTAGGACCTCTTTAGAGAATGACCAGTGACCACTTTGACGAGCTTTTCTTCCATTCCACTCAATGGAATGTCTTAAAAATTTTTCATCATGTAGTAGACTTAGAGATGATTCCAACAAGCCATAGAACATTGGAAATGGTGGAGAAATGGCTGAGATATGAGCAATACAAGATGACTGTTCTGCGTGACTATGATAGAGAGATCAACAGATGTAAGCAATGATATATTGTATTATATGACAATGTTATACATGATCATTGGCCTGATAATCAATGCCCAATGATGGTGAGAGGTGTAGGCTATGAAGTGAGCCTCACTCTCTTACAATATGATCAAATAAAGGATCGGAATTGGAGTGATCTAAGCGTGAGATTTTACATTCATCTTTTATAGATGCTTCATTCAAAATTTGAATTTGAATTCAACTTTGGCTCTCACTAAAAAAGTGATCCACTAATCTAGGAGATATTCTCTCTAAGAAACTTGTATCTTTCCATCTAACTCCATGAGTTTAGTGGCTTTTATAAATATTTCTTCAAGTCAAATAGACTTTTACAAATGGTAAAACGTAAAGAATCCATAGCAATGGTTCTCATGGGTCTTCAATCAATTTCATATGAAGTCTGCTCATGCCTAGCCAAGGGTGTAGGCTTGGCACTTGCACTAATAGCTCCCCCTCAAGACAAACATCTTGCTTTGATCTTCTTCATGAATCTTCTTGTATGTCCTGCAATCCAATCATATATTTAAACCTGCAAAGTTTAGTATCATCAAGTGCTTTGGTCAATAAGTCCACACATTGCATATTAGTTGATACATATGCCAAATAAATTCCTTTGCTCAATAGCTTCTCTCTCACATAATGATAGTGGACCTCTATATGCTTGGTCCTAGCATGATAAAGAGGATTTGCTGCAAGATGTAAGGAACTTGTATTATCTCCAAAAGTCATTGGAGATATAGTATGCAATCCCAAATCTGCATATAGCAATCTGATCCATATGGCCTCTTGAGCAACAATTTGCCAATCCTCTATATTCTACCTCTATTGAAGATAAAGCAATAGTAGGTTGCTTCTTGGAAGACCATGATATAGGCTTGTCACCTGCAACCTGAGGTACTCCTTCTATCATCTTTGCAACCTGCCCAATCTGCATCTGAGTATATCTTGATGCCCAAATCTGAGGTAAAAAGAAAGTATAATCCTTGATTTGAGTGCCATTAAGGTGCTTCAAAATCCTCTTGCTAGCTTCTAAGTGAGGTGCTCTAGGTTTGTGCATAAATTGGCTTAATACACTTACTCCATAAGCAATATCAATCCTTGTTAATGTAGCATAATTTAAGCTTCCCACTATGCTTTGATATCCTGTAATATTTTCAAGCACATCACCTTCATGAGCACTTAATTTTTGGTTCACTTCCATAGGAGTGCTTGCTACCTTGGCATCCTGTAATTGAAATTTCTTCAACATATCCTGTACATACTTTCTTTGAGTAATGTAGATGCCAGAGTTAGTATAGAATAACTCAAGTCCAAGAAAATACTTTAGTGACCCTAGATCACTGATTCTGAACTCCTGCATCATTTGATTCTTGATCTACTTGATGCCATAGGCATCATTACCTGTAATTATGATATCATCAACATACACACATAGGTATATTACCTGTAAATTACTTCTCTTGACAAACAGAGAAGTATCTGCTTTACTCATGATGAATGCTTGATCCTAAAGATATGTAGTCAACCTATGGTTCCATGCCCTAGGTGCCTGCTTTAATCCATAAAGAGCTTTGTTCAGTTTACACACATATGTTACCTTTCTTGGGTCCTCATAGCTAGCAGGTTGAGACATGTACACCTCCTCTAAAATCCAGCCATTTAGAAATGCATTTTTTACATCCAATTGGTACATGTTCCAATTCTTTGATGCAGCCACACTTATCAATGCCCTGATGGTTGGCATTTTGGCCACAGGTGAGAAGGTTTCTTCATAATCAACTCCTTGGGTTTGTGCAAAACCCTCAAGTCTATCCTTCTACCTACTTATTGATCCATCAGAATTTCTCTTGATCAGTTGTTATTGTAGTTGTTGTTGTAGTTGTTATTGTAGCCTTGATGATGGTTGAATCTTCCTCTTGATTGTGTATATCCACCTCTTTGGAAAGCTCTACCTCTTTGATTCTTGAAGTTCTTGTAACACTCATCTATAGTATGATTTGACAAACCACAAATATTACACGGGGAAGAGATGCAAGGTCTCCCCCTACCTTGGTTACCTCCTCTACCCCTACCTCTTGAGTTTCTACCTCTCCCTGCATAGTTGGCTTGAGAGGTTGTACTTCATCCTCAATCTTCTTGCTTTTCCCTTTCTCTTTAGATTTTCCTTTATCTGTGTATAGGGCAGAAGAGCTATTACCTCTTGATGAATCTCCATTCTTGTTGAGCTTGGCTTCATGGGTAAAGAGTTGCCCCATGAGTGTGGTAAGATCTAGAATCTGCATGCCCATGTACAAGTCCATGGCAGTTGTGAAGCTCTCCCATTTTTCATCTGCCTTAATACCATTGATTACTTGTCTCACAATTTGCTCCTCTTCAATCTCCTCTCCTATGCTTGCTAATTGGTCAGCCACATCCTTGACTTTGGTCACATACTCTGAGATGCCTTGCTTGGGTTGCTTCCTTTGAGTGGTAAACTCAATCCACAATTGGTTGTTTCTAGCCCTTGTGTTGGAGGAAAAGTATGAAGACAATGTTTCCCAAGTCTCTTGGCATGTCTTACAGTTCCTAATGTGTGGAAGAAGAAAATCATAGATTTAGTTAAGTAAGTATGACCTTGCTAATGCATCTTTGGCACACCATGAATTGATTCTTTCATGCTCCTCTCTTGTAGGTTGTCCGTTGCTTCTGAAAATAGGCATCTCCTCATCTCTTGAGATGTATCCATAGAGACTCATTCCTTGCAAGTATGTCTTCATCCTCAAGGACCATGCTTGATAGTTGTGCTTGTCCAATTTATCAATGAAAGAAGGAAAACCATCTCCCATTTTACCTTAGCTTTCCTCTCATACCACTGTTGGGAAAGATGGATGGACACTCCAAGAAATGAGTAGGTACTGCAAGTTCCTGCTTTCTACCAGCCCTCTTCTACTTCAGAGTTGAGTTGTAGGCCCCCTTAACTTTCCAATGACACTAAAAAAGTGCCTATGTACTTTGGAAATGATTCAAGTAATGATCAAGTCAAAACAAACTACTTCCTACTTCACAATCCAATGAAAACCTTCTATTTTGGTTCACACACCTGTTGCTTGTTAAGCTCAGTGCTTCCATTATAGTAGAAATTAGAAAACTTCCTTTTGGATATATTAAATTAACTTAAAGAGATAATGATTCCAAGTGGAATCACTTAAATGATTGACTATACACAGAGCAATCAATTGAGCAAGTGTAGCTTTACCCCCGATTTTTTAGGAGCTCTGTAGAGAATGACTAGTGACCACTTTGACGATCTTTTCTTCCAATCCACTAAATGGAATATCTTAAAAATTTTTCAGCATGTATTAGACTTAGAGATGATTCCAATAAGCCATAGAACATTGAAAATGGTGGAGAAGTTACTCTGATATGAGCAATACAAAATGAGTGTTCTCAGTGACTATGATAGAGAGATCAACAGATGTAAGCAATGATATTGTATTATATGACAATGTTGTACATGATCATTGGCATGATAATCAATCCCCAATGATGGTGAGAAGTGGAGGCTATGAAGTGAGCCTCACTCTCTTACAATGTGATCAACTAAAGGCTCGGAATTGGAGTGATCTAACCGTGAGATTTTACATTCATGTTTCATAGATGATTCATTCAAAATTTGAATTTGAATAACTTTGGCTCTCACTAAAAAAGTGATCCACTTAACTAGGAGATATTCTCTCTAAGAAACTCGTATCTTTCCTATCCATCTAACTCCATGAGTTAAGTGGCTTTTACAAATATTTCTTCAAGTCAAATAGACTTTTACAAATGGTAAAAGGTAAAGAATCCATAGCAATGGTTCCCATGGGTCTTCAGTCAATTTCATATGAAGTCTTCTCATGCCTAGCCAAGTGTGTAGGCTTGGCACTTGCACCAAAATTGTTGAGCCAAGTTTGCAATTCATTCTCTAGTTACTCTTTAAGAAAAGCTTACTAGAATGAAGTGTGGTCTCTGTTTGACTAGCTATTGTGTACATTCAACTATCTCTTATAGACATTGTTTCTCTAAGTGTAGGCATTCGTTTGGAGAGAAATTTGGTTTGTTGAAAATCTCTTGGTTTTTGGTTTAGGTGTACAAAATCTCACTTGAGTTCAAAGGGAAAGAGAAAGAGAAATTTTGGTGTGAAGAGTTCAAAGAAGGCTACTTGTGGAGGTCATTTGTGCTTCATCATTGCATAAGGATTGAGATACTTCCCCCAACAATCATACGATTGGGCCTTGCTTCAAGAAACCAAGGAACTAGAGAGGAAGAGGATACAATAGCGAAGGATATGGAACAACCTAGAGGTAGATACAACAACAACTATGGTTGCAATGGCAATAAAAACTTCAACAACAACTATCAAGGAGGTTACAAAGGAAGGAAAGATGAAATAACTACACTGATCATGAATCACAAAAATAATCTTTTCAATTCATGAACATGACTATGAAAGGAGGTAAATAAGATGAACATGTATTCTATGTTGATTGTAGATGTTCAAATCATGTAGCAGAGAATGTAGTTCCACTCTCTGATTTGGAAGACTCCAAGAATAAGCATGAAGTGCAAATAGGAGATAGTATAAGCCACCCTGTGATGAAGATTGGAACTATGAAGAATTCAAATGGTAACACAAATTTGTTGAGAAAAGCTCTCTATGTACCTAGCATCACCATGAATCTGATAATTGTAGGTCATATTGTGGAGAAAGAATTGCAAGTGAAGTTTACAAGGTATGGAGCCTATGTAGAATTTCCATACCAAGGATTCACGAAGATTACCAAAGGTGAAAAGACAAGTAGACTATTCACCTTTGAGCTCCATGAGACAAGGGACATAGCATTGTTCAATTATGGCACACAAACTCTATTAGATTTAGAGATTTAGCACAAAGGTTGGCTTGCATTGGAGAGAGGACCTTGGCAAATTAACAGAGATCAAAGTGTACTTGGACTTCCAAATATCGAAAAGCAAATTATGATTTACAAATTTAATGCATGGCGATTAAATTTGGCAAGTATCACATGCAACATTTCACAAAAAAGGGATACATACATAAAGATATCTTGGAGCTTGTGCACACTGATGTTTGGAGGCCAAGAAAGGAGCCATCTATCTCAAGGCATATTATGTGTCTTTCATTGATTAGTGTACTAGATGGACTACACTTTACTTTCTGTAGCATAAGGATGAAGTATTTTCATGATTCAAAAAGTGTCTTGCAATTGTAGAGAATCAAGTAGATATGGCATTGAAGAGACTAAGGTGTAATGGAGGGGGAGAGTATTTCTCCCACAAGTTTGATTCCTTCTTGCAAGAGAGGGGAATCAAAAGAGAGATAACAAGCAAATATACACCTGTGTAGTAGAAAGAAGAAATAGGACCATAATCCTAGCACTAAAGGACTCATAGTAAGTCAAGGTGTAGTATTTGATGAAAATAAATCTTGGTTTGAAGATGATTGAAGGAAGCTTAAATTGTCTTGTGACTTGGAAGATGATTTTGCAACTATATCAAACAAATTTTCAAGCATACTTGAACAATCCAGTGAATGAGAGGATGACTAGAAGACACCTAGAAAGGATACCAAGTCTTCGAACTTTAAAGATAAAGACAAAGTGTAGAAATTAAGAGATGCAACATAATCATCTCAAAAAACAATCAGAAGGTCTACAAGGGAAAAGAAGCTAGAAAGGTGTGGATATGATACCTCATTACTCACTAAGCATTTTATATACATGGATTAGGACATGAACAATCAAGAGCCCTTATCATACGAAGAAGCCAAGAAAAATTTAGAGTGGAAGCATGCCATGGAGGAAGAGATTGACGCATTTCAAGAGAACAACACTTGGGACTTAGTGCCTAAGACATCAACCATGAAGGTCCTTGGATCCAGATGGATCTACAAGGTAAAAAAGAACTCTAATGGAACATAAACAAATCCAAGTCTAGGTCAATATCCAAGGGATATGCTCAGAATCAAGGCATTGGTTATGAGGAAACCTTTTGTCTTGTAGCAAAAATACCTACAATCATATGACTCATGAGTATTGGAGCTGCCTACAATTGGAAGATATACTAGATGGATGTCAAGAGTTCCTTCTTGAATGGATGGATCTCAAAGGAGGTATATATGTCTCAAACCCTTGGTTTTCAAGACTCACAATTTCCTCAGTATGTTTGAAAATTAAGGAGATCTCTATATTGGCTAAACCAAGCTCTAAGAGTTTAGAATCATAGATGTTACTTACCTACAAGACAAAGGATTTATGATGAGGAAGGAAGATCCTTCCCTATTCATTAAAAGTTTACATGGAGAAGTCATATACCTTTGTGTGCATGTGGATGACATTAGTGTGACACGTAATGGTGTTGAAGGCATAAGGAAAATCAAACATCAACTAAAGAAAGAGTTGAAGGTATGTGATCTACGAAAGGTCACATACTTCCTTGGATTCAAATTCATATACATAGAGCATAGTATGTACCTCTAATCCAAGAAATTAGATTAGGGATATACTTACAAAGTTAAGAATGGAAGACAAACGTTTGCAGGCACACCTATGGAAGTAAATTCCAAATTTAGTGCTCATGAAGGAAATCTCATTGAAAATGTGACAATATATCAAAGCCTAGTGGTGAGTCTCAATTATGCTACTCTCACAAGAGTAGCATTAGTTATAGTGGGAGTGTTCTAAGTAAGTTTATGCACTCACCTAGAAAGCCACACATGGAGGTAGCCAAGAGGATGTTTAAGTATCTCAAAGGAACAATGAATGAAGATCTTTTTTTTATTTAGATTGGGTAGGATCAAGAGATGATAGGAGAAGTAATTCTAGTTATCTTTCATTTGTAGGTTCAAAAATCATTTCTTGGTCATCAAACAAGCAACCCAATGTTGCTCTCTCATCTACAAAAAAATAAAATAATGGATTAGCAAATGAAACCCAAAAAACTATGTGGATTAAGACACTATATGTTTATCTATGGATGAAGTCATCTAATCCTCACATATTTGGTGGTCGCATGAGTTGTTTGCATCTTGCAACAAACCATATTTATCATGCAAGGAAAAAACACATTGAGGTCGATTGTCACTATGTTAGAGAAAGAATTACAAGCAAGGAGATTGAGATTTCATATATTTAAACTCAACAACAATGTTTAGACATGAGGACTAAAGCATCAGATGGAGGAAAACTAAGTATATTCAAATCAATGATTAGACTTCAAGAGATTGCAAAGGGATGAAAACTCAAGCATACTTAGCTTGAGGAGGATCAGTTGGAACATATGGCAAGCCTAAGTGCTTGATCATGTTACCATCAATTTCCATGTGAAAGGCCAAATGGCCATTGGACACTTTTATGTATGTTCTTTAATAAAACATATAGAGGCCTAGTTAGCCACACACTAGATGCTCCATCACATTTGTAAAACCTAAGAAATATGAGCTCATACTGTCTATGTACTATGTAGTTCTATGTACTCTATAGGTCTATGTGGAGCATTGTGCTCATTCGCATCGTTGTGGAGCTCTTGCAATGGAGAACCTAGCATGGTACATTGTCATTGCAACTATTCAATTGTATCATTGTTCTTTGAAGTGAAATATTTTTCTTGTTGTGTGTGGAGCAAGCACCCATCCAACCACCCACCAATTTTTGTGGCTTCCTCAAAAGGCTTATGGCCAAGGTGGCAATGAAGGCATAGACCTTGGCATACCTTTTCATTCAACTCATCAAAGTAATCATTGGCACCATTGGGTGCATGCGAGGAAGGACTTCAACAATCAAGGAAGAAAAAGTACAAGCACTTCTTGAGAGGTCACCCTTTCGAGTAGTATTACCCCCTAAACTTCGCTTAGTAATATGTTTTCCTACCACTAAGCCCTGGTTGCTTGGTGACTATGGGACTAAAGAAACTTAAGGTTAACATTATTTTGGAGCCTTCATAGTTCCTTCTTGGGCTCTCTACATCAATTTTTTGAGCCTTTATTTGGGTATCAAGTTAGGGAAAATTAGAACCTTACAACTTCAAGGCCAGACATGGAAAGATTGGTCCAAGGATCAGTTTTGGAGCTAGAGGCACTTGATTTTGTGTCTCCCTGATAATGTACATTCAGCTTTATCGTTGCATTTTGAACTCTTGAATCTTCTTAAAGCTTTCTTGAAAGGCTTTCAGTTGTGATGGGAACAACCACTGCAAGTTTATGCATGTTCTTTGGGCTAAACAAGAAACTTGCAAGTGTTGTTGTCTAGTGTTTCAACTGTAAATTCAGCCTTTAAGTGCCATTTTGATGCATATATTGAGCACATACACACTATGTATGATTCTATGGATATTGCTTATGTACATCTATGTGGTTAGTGATATAGAAGTTATGTTTTTTCATAAAGCCCTTTGATGTTGATAAAGAGGATTGTGGTGAGGTTTTCTTAACTAGGACACACCCAGATGTTGGGTATCTTCAATGATCACTATGAAAGTTAACATGTCAATAATCACTTTCTTATGAGTTTTTTGACATTGATCATATGCTCCTTTTGAAGAGAAAAATCTGATAAAATTTTCCAAATTTTAGTTTTTCAACTATATAGTGGTTGACATTTCCCCTTGATGCACTTATTAATAAGAGGACATACATTCTCACATAAGAGGTTACTAGTCCTCATGCTCAACATAGGGATGTTCAAAAGAATATCCAATCAGATGGGTCTGCAAACGTTCCCATTCAGTAATCATTGAGGCATTTCGCATGTGTCTCACATCCACCTAAAAGATAATTTCCAAGTGTTTATTTTATTATGCTAATAGATGTTGGTGAGCCTTATTGCTATGCAGAGGCTATCCAGACAAAGGATCATGTCAAGTGGGAGTGTACCATGAAGAATGAACTGGTTTCTATTCATAATAATGCTACTTGGGATTTGGTACCTTTGCTAAAGGGTAGGAAATCCTTACCATGTAAATGGGTATATAAGTTGAAATTCACATTTGATTGTGCTTCTCGAAAGTATGAAGCAAAACTCATTGCAAAGGTTTTTAAGCAGAAACATAGTGTTGATTTTGAGGAAATCTTCTCACCAATAGTCAAGATGACTACACTATGCATATTGCCTGGATTTGTTGCAATGGAGGACTTAGAGCTAGTCCAAATGGATGTGAAAATTTATTTCTTGCATGAAGATTTTACAAATGAGATCTATCTAGAACAACCAAAGGGTTATGTAGTTCTTGGCAAAGGGACCCCAGTTTATAAGTTGAAGAAGAGCTTGTATGAACTTAAAAAGTCCCCTAGATAATTGTACAAAAATTTTGATGCTTTTATGAAGTCTCAAAGCTATTCTTGAAATAATGATACTCATTGTCTCTACACTAAGAGATGCTCAAATGGCAGCTTAATATGCTTGATACTTTATGTTCATGATATTTTGATTGTTGGGAAGTCCTCTACTGACTTGCCATTTCTCAAAAAGAAGTTCAATGATGCATTTGATATGAACGATTTGGGGGATGGCAAGCATATTCTTGGCATGCACATAACTCGTGATACACGTAAAAGATGCATATACTTATCTTGAAGTGAGTACATATTCAAAGTGAGTACATATTCATAGGTTCAATATGTACAGTGGAAACTCATTAAGTACACCTTTATCTACACATGTGAAATTGAGCAAGGATGATTGCTCCATATCAGATGAGGGAAAGGAATTCATGAGAAATACTCTTTATCAGTCTCTTGTTGTTAATCTCATGTATGCTAGGGTAGCTACAAGACTAGACATTATATTTTCATTTGGAGTTGTGAGTAGATATATTTCTAATCTTAGCAAGAAGCATTGGGAAGCGATCAAAATGATTTTGAGATATCTGAGTGGCACTAAGGACAAGTTTCTATGTTTGGGTAGAAGAGGGATATCCATTATTGGTTACACAGATTCAAATTATTCTAGTTCTATGGAATATTGAAAGTCTACATTAGGGTACATTTTTCAATTTGATGGTGGTGCTATCTCTTGGAGATCTCACCTTCAAGAATGTATAATTTTTTTCATTGTAGAGCAGAGTATGTTGGAGCGGGTGAGGCATGTAAAGAAGCATTGTGGATTTCTCATCTTTCATGTGATATGGGTATACCTCAACATGTACATTTTTTGCTTAGTGACAGTTAGAGTGACATCGCTTTGGCTAAGAATCTGGTCTAGCATGCAAAGACCAAGCACATTGAGGTAAGGTATCACTTCATTAGAAGCTGATTAGCCACTAAGTGCATTATTCTTGAGAAGGTTCATACTCAAGTTAATGTTGTAGATTCTTTGACTTAAGCTCTCCCACACGATAGATTTTGACACTATTGTCACATCATGGGGGTTAATTGATTCATGAAGTTTCAAGTTTCTTGTACACTTTCTATCATGCCCATCAGATGGGAGGAATAGTTTTTTACTTACACTCAAGTATTCTTTATCATTGTTTTTTTCTCCCATAGTTCACTTTGTCCATATTGTCCTTTTTTTGTCGGGCATTTTTGTATATGTTCTTTAATAAACCATACATTAGCCTTATTGGCCATAGACTAGAGGTTTTGATTGCATCTGTAAATCCTAGGAAATTGGAGTTCGTGATCCCTATCTATTGTGTAGTTTTACATACTCTCCAGGTCAATGCAGAGCATTGTTCTCATCCTCTGGTGCTTGTTTTTCTATTGTGAGGGCATCATCATAGACCTCTTAAAAAAAAGAATCCATTGTGTTGCATCATCCTCACAACACTTCATACCATATTTATGCATTACATTTGACTATGAGAAATAACATGTGTGTATACACATATACTTTTTTTCAAGATCTCACAATAATCTATATTGACTCAAGCATTTGATATCAATTCTCCAAATTACTATGGTCATATTTGTCATTTGCAAGCTTAGAGAGTCTATTATATTTTCCAAGAAAAAAATAGGTTCGTTTAGCGTAAGATTTTACAAAGACCCTCTCATCTTCATACTTTGACATCACCTCCTCGAAGAGAATGACTAATGTATCATAGCCTAAGTAGGTTGTTCCTACTATATTGATGTTGTTTATCTGAGTGATCTTCCCTTCCTTGGATGGTTTCTTATGGCAATCACTAAAGAGATGATCTTTTCTACAATCAAGACAAAATCCACACTGAATTCTATTACTAGGTCGATATTTTGAAGGATGAGGACAACCATGGATGAGGTGTTTCCCATTACATTGATAACAAGGCTTTCACATAGATGGCACTCTATTCTACAACATATGAGGTCTTATAGTGGTGTACCACATATTAAAGAAATTTCCATCCTATCCTTGATTCCAATCAAGATCTAGACCATAGTATTAGGCATCTAAGATGAGTAGTGGTTAGTTTGTGGCTCTTTGTTATGTTATTGCTCTCCCATTGGATATTAATAAGCACGTTCTTGCAGTTCTAGATATGGTTCTCATGATATAGGCACTATTGTTCTCTTTTTGTTGACTTATGAGCTTTTGTATTACAACATTCTAAAGTGAAGAAATTTGTTGGCCTAGGAGATGTTGCGATGAATTAAGGTCTTGTTGCTCCATTTTGTTACCTCTGTTTCAGAGAAGAATCAAGAGTTCTCAAATGTTTTACATAGACAAATGCACACAATTCACTACTAGGAAAACCATCCAAAAAGAGTGAAATTCACTTTTCTTGCAAAGGAAGTTCACTGATAGGACACCTATCTACATACTATTGATGAGTCCAAAATCATTGTATTAAGTGAAAAAATCATTCTCTCTTCTTGGAGCACTTTATTAAATTCTACCATATGATCGCATGGATCTATAATGCCACAATAGTGATCTTTCATGCACTTTTCAACTTGGGAAGGTGGAACACTCCTCAAGTCTTGTGATCTACAATTGCAAAGACATTCTATTTTCCCATATGAGGATTAGGATGTCTTTGCCCATTTGAAAATCTAAATTGATGATTAGGGCTTCCTCCTCCTAGTCCTCCATTGGAGTTATGTGACATAAATGGGAAGTTGGGATTACTCCCCATCGAGTTTCTTTTTTTATTAGACCTTCCACTAGAATCGGCTCTATCCTAGGTCTTTTGCTCATGCTTATTTGTTGGGGAAATCTCAAGATCTATAGATTCTTTTGAAGAACTTTAACTTGGAGAAGGTGCACAAACTCTAGAAGAAACCTTCTATAAAGTTTCATTGAAAACTTTACAGATTTGATGAGTCAATGAATGAAATAAGTGCAACAGACTTTTTTGTGTAATGAGTTTCTTCATAGTTGACTCAAGTCTTGATAGTTGGCAATAGATTTCCAAATTTGGTTGTGGTTATGAGTTATTCTTGATATAGAGGTGCTCTAACATCAAGGATAACTTGTTCTTTTGGAGATTAATCATCTCCATCATTTGTGAGGCCATTCTAAGCCTCTAGAGAGTGTGTCTCTCAATAAAATATTGGACTACTCCAAGCCCCCTCCCCCAAGGTGTCAACAAGTGTAGGGCTACTCTAAGTCCCCCCCCCCCCCCACCTCATCTCGAATCTTTGTGCCAATCTAGAATTCACTTTGCAAGTGTGGTGATTTCAATGATGACAATGTCTATGATCTCAAATGCAACATCTTCAATTCAATGATATTTTCCTTCATTTATGCCCATTTTTTTGCACAAACTATAATCTATGGAATGATACAATGAGGTCATATTTATATACCAACCTATTATATGAAGTAGTTGAGGACACAGAGCCTAAGCTAGAAAAGGACAATGATTTAGTAGCATAGAAGATTTGGAATGTCGAAGAAAAAAGAGCTTTAGGATAGTTACTTCTTGCCTATGATAATTTGATCAAAGGCCACATTACCTCGTGCAAAACATCCAATGAGTCTTGGAAAATATTGCAAGATTTTACAAGGACAAAATGCCTTCTAAAATCTACACCTTAGAGGTCAAGTTTAACAACCTCTCAATTAGGCCTGAAGATCCCATTACTAAATTTATCACCACCTTTGAAGATTACCACCATCTGACAGGCTTCACATTTGTGAATCATATGTTGGTTCTTCATATTTGGTAATCCTTTCACGGATTGTTTCTCCACCATAACTTTGATTCCTTTTTCATTAAAGTGTCCTAACCTCTTATGCCAGAGGTCCAACTCTATAAATGCTTTATCACCATGTGTGATTAAAGCTTGACCAACATTCCCTTGCACTTTAAGAGTAAAAAGTCTACCTTCCTTTTTACCATGGACAATTTGTTTGTATCCTTTTTCTGGATCTTCAACAAATACTCCTTCATTTGTAAACCTGACTTGAAAACCTTTTTCTACTATCTGACCCACACTGATCAAATTCTTTTGGATTGTTGGAACATACAAAACATTTGTTAGTAGGTTAGCTCCATTCTTACATTTTACCTTTCAAATTGACCTTACATTATGTTTTGTGTTATCACCTGTCTGTACTGTATGATTTGAAATACCTCCTTCAAATTCTGATAATAATTCTATATTTCCTGACAAATGATTCGAACAACCAGAGTCGATATAGAATACCTTTAGGTCTTCATTTTTTGACACACTTATCGAGTTCATCATCAATGTTGTATGATCATCATTCTGCGTATCATTTGCATAATTGTAGTAGGTAGTGTTGTGAGACTGATTCTGTCCCCAACTTCTTGCTCCACCTCTACCATATCCGCCTCTTTGGCTTTGTCTTCCTCTTTGATATCTTCTGTTTCTGCCTCTACTGTTATTATTCTGATTCTGACTTGATCCTTGAGAATTATGCCAACAATCATGAGCCAAGTGATTGCTTAATCCACAGATCCAGCAAGCTTTCTTATTACTTCTTCCTTTTGTATTACTTCTACTTTTATTTCTGACATTACCTCGTCCTCTTGCATAATTTGCTTGAGCAGTCACTTCTTCTTCATCTTTTTCTTTACCTTTATCACCTTTCTTCTTATTCTTTATGTACATCGCAGAACTATGTCCTTTATCTCCGTCTGTCTTCAAATCTTGCTCAAACGTTAGCATTAGTCCAAGCAACAGATTTAAATCTGGTACAAAATGATTTAAAGAAAGTTCAGTTGAGAGTAGGAAAAGTTTCCACCTTTCATATCCTCTCAAACCTGCAAGCACTTGCGCTATTAACCTGTGGTCTTCGATATCTTCATTAATTGATCCAAGACTATCTGCCAAGTCCTTCATCTTAGTGACATAATCACTAATGCTTTGACTTTGCTTTTTCTTGAACGTTGTAAACTCTGACCATAAGCTAGCCTTTCTAGCTTTCGTTGTATTTTGGAAATGATCTTCCAATGCATTCCATATATCTTTTGCTTTCTCCAAACCTCTAATATGTGGTAGTAGATGATCTGTAATAGTATTATAGATATATGCTCTTGCCGTTGCATCTTTCTTCTGCCACAACTTCAAGGCTTCTAATTCTTCTTTCTTCGGTTGACTATCATCTTCGAAAGTTGGCTTCTTTTCTTCTCCTGTCATATATATCATTAAGTCCTTACAATTAAGTAATGCTTCCATGCGCATTAACCATGCCGGATAATTATCTATGTCCAATTTGTCAATAGAAATGTGATCTGCCATGATCTTCTTGTTTCTGTTACTTCCGGTGAGTGTAACGTTAAAGGATTTTACCTTTTGTAAACCTTTACCTTGAGAATGACTTCAGAATACTTCTTGATGACGTTTGTTGTTGATCTCTTCAGTATTCACCTTTCTTTATGAGAATTCTTCAAATTCTCTTTCCGTTTCTTCTTCTGAGAAACCTTTTCTGCTCTTCAGAATCTTTTCTTGTTCTGGTACCACCTGTTGATCTTACTGCTATGATACCACTTCTTGTGGATCTTTCATGCTCTAATACCACTTGTTGATCTTACTGCTCTAATACCACTTGTTGGTGTAGCGCTTATATTGCGGAATTCGCTTACACCACAAGAACTAAGCTAAAGTGATATTAGAACACCTCTATAATCATTAGTAGCTTAGCAACCTTCTGAAACTGAAAACTTTATAACTGTATTAGTAAAAAACTGAAATTCACTTTACAGAAAGCTTCGCATTTCTTCCAAGCTTCAATTCTAAACTAATTTACTTCAGTCTTTACACTATTGTATTTGCTTATAGTTAAATAATCTTTCCGTCACTTAACTGTGCCAAAACTGTGTTTTTAACTCACCAAAATTCCACCGGAACTTCACTAGACTGTCATTGGACTATCACCGGAATCTCACTGTAATTGTACCGGAATGCTACCGGAATCAACTGCAATTTTGTTTGAAATTACTTCAAATGTGTATACATGAAGTAAGAAAGTAATATGTGAACGTCCTTCACTGAATGAACTCTATCTGAAGTTTAAGGAAAAACTTCATCAGTTCTTTACGGTCAGACTTTGTACTATATGTACATGTTCCTTTTCACCGGATTCTTTGATCAGTTTATAGTTCAGACTCCTAGCTTCAAGATGAGCTATCACTCATGAAAATCTTTACACTGTGCTGTGAGATCTAACTCTTAGAAGTACCGGAAAATGTCTACTGAGAAAAACTCTAACTGTTAACTAACTTTCACAGTAACATGAAATCACTTAGACTTCTTCACATGAAAATAATGCGCTCAGATATTTCCACATGAACATGTGTTTTCTATTAGAGAAGATGTGTACAAAAATAGCTTGGCCTCACTTTGCTCGTAGCTATGGAAAACTCTCCTACTCTGAGTAGTTATTCCTTACCATCTCTCTCAGATGAATACCTGACATTTCAGGTTCTATTCATCTCTACATACGCAATCTCTGGCGTCTTCTATATCTCTATCCACAGTTTCTATATGCGCTATATTCTTTTGGTTCTATGTGCTCTCACTTATATACATTTTGATTCGGGTTTCAACAAACTCAAATTCAAGAAGTTTCTATGCTGTATATTACAGACATGAATTTGTCCCTTCACTAAGGTTTTGGTTTTTCTGAATGTTTTGTTTCTGCTTTTCTTCGTCTTTATGTCATTATGCATAATTAGTGAGTGAATCTTCAACAACTACTCCAAGTTAAAGTTCTCCAAAAGAACTTACAAAATTTTAGATTTACTTCAATAAGAAAACCTGTGTCTAAAACAAGCACTTTCTACAAGTGAGTTTTACATATGCAACTTTAAACAATTGGTTCTCACAAAATATAACCCATTTAATAAAATGCTTTTAGACATAGATGGCTTACCTTGGAAGTTAGATTTTGACTTATCATTTGTGTAAAACTTTACACTATACAATGATATCAAATCAATTCTTTGATCATCGAGATTGCACCTGTTTGAGAAGACACTTATCACTTCTTCACATACAAATATTCCTACTTACAATTCTCTCAGCCTGATTACAATTAGACCCTCAAATCTTAACCATAGATGTGTTAACTATGGACTTAGACATCTACAAAAGTATTCTTGAAATGATCAAACACAGAAGGAGAGATGGAGAAAAGATTGCAACAAAGATTTTAGAATTTTTCTTCTCTTCTCATGGAAAACATATGATTGATGAATCTCATACATTCATCATGTTGGAGTTAGACGTCTGCGGAAGCACGCGAAGAAAACAAGGAAGAAGAAGAAGCTTGGAGCACAACACAGAATACTGAATGTATTACTAGAGAATGTACAAAGATAAGTAGCACATTAGGGCAGTAGGCATATATACAAGCCGGGGGAAAAAACCTCGTAAAGAGAGAAAAAAGTGCCTTGATGGTCCTAGTGTGTTCACACACATCACTACCTAAATATATCAACAAATCCCCCCTGGGAGTGATGCGGTGAACAAGAAGTTGGCACTCATGTATAAGGAAGTGCCAAGCTATGTGGAAATCACTCCACAAAAGGAAGTAAGCCCAAAGCTTTGCGAAAAGCTTCAAACTTCTCCCTAGGCAGAGCCTTCCTGAAAAGGTCTACAATGTTCTCCTGAGTGGGCATATATGCCAAGCTGATACCCCCAGCAGAGAACCTCTCCCTGACATAGTGATAATGCACCTCAATGTGCTTAGTGCGAGCATGGAACATAGGGTTCCTCGCAACTGCCAATGCGCTCTGACTGTCAGTGAAGATGGTGGTGGTAGAAGTCTGACCACCACCCAAATCAGCCATAAGGCATCTCAGCCACACACACTCAATAGTAGCTGTGAAAGCTGCCCTATACTTAGCCTCACAACTCAAAGTGGCCACAGTAGTCTGCTTCTTGCACCAAGCATGAAACAAAAGCCACTAGTGGACACACGATTGTCATAGCAACTAGCCCAATCAGAGTCAGAAAAAGCATGCAAATCTGGCGGCGGTGTCGGGAAGAAGGAGGTCGGGCAGGAAGCCGACGCTGGGATTGGATCAGGCCCCTCACTGGTGCGCACCGTTTCCGCTGTCCTGCGAGCGGCGTCTGCGCGCTGGGCACCTCACCTATACTCTCTGGAGCGTGTGCGATCCTCGTAGGGCCCCCGCCTCTCGAAAGTGACGAGATGAGCATGTGTACGCGTGAGACCGTAGGCGTCGGGAAAGAGACAAATCCGATACAACACTGATACTCAGAATCGTTGTGCGTATAAATCTCAATGATACAACAAAAATGAAACTGGAGTCCTCCAATAAATCTGAATCATACGGTGAAGCCCGCTATAGTGCGGGTCGATAATATAGAAATCCGCTACAGTGCAGAACAAGTGAATACAAATAAATGCCGCCCCTACAGTGCGGATCGGCTGGATATGATATGCCTCTCGCTATAGTGCAAAAAGGCGCCCAGGATCTTCGGCTTCAGACTTCGCGGATGGGTCTTCTCTTCCAAACTTCGGTCTTCTCTTTTCTTCAAGTATCTTCAGCAAATGATTTTCTTCACTTCATAAATCGCAATAGCCTCCAATCACGCAATAACGTGGAGAAGCGTTCCACAGAAGAAACCCACGGGGGGTATAGCTTTTTATCTTTGGTCCTCAATCGCTTTCTTCACTTCTCTAAAATCATCAACCTGGTAGGAAGATCTGTAAAGAAGATCCACAGTCAAGATCCACGGGGAGAAACAAATGAGTTTAGGCACCTATTTATAGGCCCCTTCCCCCTAGGACTTTCCTCTAGAAACTTCTAACCTCCTCTCAAACTTTCTAATTTCAGACAACCTTGCATGCTGATTTATTATTTTTGGAAAATCACACCACTAATTTCTATTTTTAATTTTCCTCACTTTTTATTTTAGTTTTGGTTTCACACTGTATATACAAAATTAACTACTTTTAAGGGTTTGACCTAGGATAAACGCCAATTCCAGGGGTCCAACCTAGGATTTCTGATCGGAAAAATTAGGGATTTGCTCACAACTAACTCAAGCTCGTCAATTCAAGGTTTTATTTAGAATTAGGACCTAAACTCCAAGGGTTTCCAAGGGTTCAAGTTCATTTTTCATGGGGTAAACCCTCATTTTCAGTGAGTTCCAAGGGTCAAACCTAAGGGTTTATGGATCTAAAATCAATTATTTACACACACAGGTTCTACGTACATCTCTAACATGGTTTCACATCGCACAATCAATTCAATCAACCAAAACATATACAAGTTTTAGGACTTTCTCAGTGAAAACACCACACAAAACTCATAAAATCAATCAACTTAAAAAAAACAATGCACACTCCCTGCGGGATTTCATCCCGACAACGTGCACATACCATGTCACCATTTGTAGGATGGATTGTGCGGCCACAAAAATCTGCAAATCTTTCTTGATAGGAAATGGGAACACAACCTGTAGGATCGGTTGATATGTGCTCCATCCCTTATGCATGTAGACTTGTTATACCACTTTTTAACCTGTAACGATCATCCACAACCTCAGATGTTACATACAATGATTGACCA
>CM035431.1:126774896-126817396 GCA_020310875.1 Ceratopteris richardii
ATATCTACCACTTGCTTCTCAGTTGGAACAAATAAAACATCAATTTCTTTTGCCAAAAGCTTCTTCTTGATGAAGTGATAGTGAACTTCTATATGTTTAGTTCTTTTATGGTGTACATGCTTTGTGGGTAAATGCATGGAGCTTATGTGGTCTCCAAATATGTGAGGTTTGGAGCTCACAAGTTCAAGTCTGCATATAACTCCTTTATCTAGATGGCTTCTTGAGTTGCTATGGTCCATCCTCTATATTCAGCTTCAGCTGAGGATAGTGCAACTGTAGTTTGCTTCTTGGAGCATTAACTTCTTATTGGTTTGCATTGGAAGTAACACCCATGTGTCCATTTCCTTAAGAGCTTCTATTTCCTCCTTCATGGTCTTATCCCAATTGGGGTTATATTTGGCTTCTTCATAAGTTGATGGTTCCTCTAAACTTGATTCTTTTGCCTAATAGAAAGTATGCTTGGTTACAAAATTAGTCATAATCATACCTTTTAGGTTGCTTTCTCTCCCTTTTTGACCTTTTGGGAGTATGTTTGGAACATTCTCCACATTCTTGCATCTTGGCCTTTCCTTTTGATTTCTAGTACTTGTAGTCTATTTCCTTCTCATCTTGATCATCACCTAATTCATCTCTAGAGTCTTGGACTTGTATATCATGCTTGCTACATGATGGATGAAAATTTGAATCAAGAACATAGGATAAATTTACCTTCTGATTTTCCTCTTCATACCATGACCTATGTTCTTCAAATACAACATCTCGGCTTGTGCTCAATTTCCTTGTGGTTGGATTATAGAACTTGTATTTCATTTGATTTGAATCATATCCAATGAACATAGCCTTCTTTGCCCTTTCATCCAATTTTCCTCTAATTTGTGAAGGTACATGTAACTTTGCAATGACATAGAATTGGTTTTCTACCATTCCAAGCTTCATAAGAAGTCATACCTTGAAGAGATTTGGATGGAATTATATTCACAAGATATACTATAGTATATATGGCTTCTACCCAAAGGTTATGTGGTAACTTTTTCTCTTCAAGCATAGTCTGATTGCTGATCTAGCTAGGGTTCTATTCCTTCTCTTTGAAATTCCATTAAGTTGAGGAGAGTACTTGGTAATAAGTTATATCTTCTCTTCTGATCCTTTATCCTGCAAATACTCATCACATTCTTTGGAGAAGTATTCTCCCCCTCCAACATATATGAGTTTCTTTAATGATCTACCTGTATGATTTTCCACATGTGCTAGATACCTCTTGAAGCATTCAAACACTTCATTCTTATTCTTGATAAAGCAAAAAATTGTCCATCAACTACGATCATCAACAAAAGGTACATAATACCTTGGGCCTAATAATCAAGGTTCTTGACTTGGTCCCCACACATCATTGTGTACTAGATCCAAGAGATTGTTGTAGATGTATCCTTGTGGTTGAAAGGTTGTATTTCTGCCTTCACAAGTTGACAAGCATCACATCTATTGATCGTGTGTTGCTTTGAAACATTTGGCAGCCCTAGAATGTTGAGATATCAAGCTCAACATGTGATGATCCAAGATGCCACGTACCAATTTTTTGTTTCTCTGACATGTATAGTGGTCACGCCGGTATATGTCAGGGATACTTCACTGAGCTTTATTAGATTTATCTACCGAGAGTGATGGCACATTTGTTTCTTGCCAGCTCACTCATTCGTGGACATTAGGTTTTTCCTTATGTATTGATCTTTATATATTGCACTTGTTGTATTCTTGTTTTTAGGCCATTCTTGTACATTCCTTTTGTCTAATAGAAGAAGAAGAAAGAGATCATTCTTCCTTGCCTCAATCTGTGTGTGTGCTTCTCTTTGAGAGTGAGAGTGTTTTTGTGAGCTCTCTTCCTTATCTCCTTCCTCGTGACATGGTATCAAAGCCAGCCTGGCTGTAGAGAGCTCGTGGAGAAGGCGACGGTGAAGATACATGGCAAGGTGTGGAGAAAATGCGATTTCACCAACGGCCTCCAATGCTACGAAAATCGACGTGAAGGTAGAAGACCTCAAAATATTTTTGGGAGTTAGCCCTTTAGGGTCACTTGTTTTTGTCAGATCAAAGTTTTGGAGCCATCTCGACCTGCGTTTCGAGCCCCCAAGGTGGGGCCCATAGAAAAACTAGGTCAGTTTCACAAATTGTAACTCGCGTTCTGTTCGATGACACTCATATACTCGAGATCTAGAATTTCAAGCGATTCCATGTACTGTTGATACACGAAAACTGTGTTTTTCTAAGATCGAACTGTCACGTCATAGTGCGATAGTGTTCAAGCAGAAGTGCTGCTTGTAGTGTTTTGCAGTGTTGTGAATTGTTGCAGAAATGGCAAACGCAGATGGAATGAGTCAGCTTATGAGAAATAAGCTGGACAAGAACAACTTCCATGCTTGGAGATTCAGAATGACGAATTTCTTGATCGGAAAAGGCTATTGGAAGTACATCGAAGGAGAGAATGAAAATGCTCCGCAGTTACCAGAAAGGAATCGGACTGTAGACCAGTTAAGAGCATATGAGGAATGGAATCAAGGAGCACGAAAGGTAATGTATTGGCTATCTGTTAGCATACAGGATAGCATGATTGGACACATACAGGATGCCAAGACTCCAAAAGAGGCTTGGAACAGTTTGGTCACTTTGTATGAGACTAATAAAAGGCACGAAAATTGCAACTCAAGAACGAGCTGCATACATTGGAAAAGAAGAGCACGTTGGTAATGTTGGAGACCTCTTAATCTCCAAAGGTTTGATCAATATTGATCTAAGAACACCTCTATATCAGTTATGGACCAAAATTTACACAAATTATATCTTTATTTATCAAAACTTTCACTATCACTTCTCTGAGTGAAGAAATTCCTTCTTCAGAAAGTCTGCTTCAGAAATTGACTTCATAACCTGCACATATCTTCAGATTTTTGCAAACCAATGATACACATATCTTCACACTACCTTTGTGCAATCATATTAATCATTAGTCCTTCAAAAGAATCATTTGAAACTTTAATTTGATCCTTAAGATAAAAAATATGTCATAAACTATCTTCCTGAACAAGCGACTTTGACATAGGTAACTTCTAAGATTGATTTCTCACAGCATAGATCCCGTTTTGCTAAATGCTTTTAGCCATAGCTTCCTTACCTTCTAACTTAGATTTTGAATGCTCACTCATCAAAAACTTTACACTGTATACTGAGATCTAAGCAAAACATTGACACGAAAAAGTGCGCTACTCTGAGAAGTCTATCTGCAGACTTTACATACACATGTTCCTATTGATCAAACTCACAGCATGAGAGGAGTTGAACTATGAAACTTTGAACATAGCTTCATTAACTTCTAGATTAGATGTGTACAAAAGGATTTTGATCCACATGATCAGGTTGAGAGAAATCTACAAAATACTCGTCACTATTTCCTGAAGATAACTCTCTTCACATCTATCTTTATGACACTTGTCTTCTAATGACTCTCACACTTATTTCTTTACATCATTGACTTATATACATATGGTTCTGGACTTATCCCGCATCTATTACATTACTCCTTGTCATCCTGAGGATTATCTATACTCAAATTACAAGAATTTCCAACTATAATGTACATATGTATCTGAAATCTCTTCACTTTCTCCAATGACTTCTTGAACTTCAAACTGATCATAGACTTGCTTCAAGATCTTTGTAATCATCAATTTGTGATTGTTTTGTTCCAACAGCTCCCCCTCAATCACTAATTGTGATTATTCCATTCTTCTTCACTCCTGCCATCTCTTTGAATCTCTGTAGCTTAGGTCCATCCAAGCTTTCTGTCATCATATCTGCAACTTGCTCTTTTGTGGAGTATACAACACTTCAATCTCTTTGTCTAGTACCTTTTCTCTCAAGAAATGATACTGAATCTCTATATGCTTAGTCCTGGCATGAAAAACAGGATTAGCTGCCAAACACAATGAACTCATATTGTCTCCAAAAATAATTGGAGTACTCTGATTAGTACTCTGTATGTTGCTTCTTTGAGCACCAAGAAACTAATTTATCTCCAATATAACAGAGGTACCCATGAGTAGAACTTCTATCATCTGAATCACATGCCCAATCTGCATCACTAAACACTTTGATTCTTGTATCAGAAGTAAATCCATAATACAAACCCTCACTTAGGGTTCCTTTGATATATCTGAGTACCCTTTGAGTTGAAATCCAATGAGTCTTCTTTGGACAATGCATATATTGTGATAACACACCTACTGCATATGATAAATCTGGCCTTGTCAAGGTAGCATAGATTAAACTACCTACCAAACTCTGATATTTCTTCATATCATTAAACTCTTCACCTCCATACCTGCTCAATTTATGATTTACCTCCAATGGTGTAGTTGAAGGCTTGCAATCCTCCATGTTGAACTTGACCAGAAGATTCTTCAAGTACCTCTCTTGTGTAACATATACTCCATGTTGAGTATACACAATCTGCATTCCTAAGAAATAAGATAATTTTCCCAAATCACTTATCTTAAACTCCTTCTCTATTTGTTTCTTAATC
This sequence comes from Ceratopteris richardii, assembly GCA_020310875.1. Lineage (NCBI taxonomy): Eukaryota > Viridiplantae > Streptophyta > Polypodiopsida > Polypodiales > Pteridaceae > Ceratopteris > Ceratopteris richardii. The sequence goes on from CM035431.1 coordinate 126,779,470, forward strand.
TCATTGATTCCTTGAGCATCTGTACCTGTGACAATGATATCATCAACATAAATACACATATATATGTATCCATTTTCACTTTCCTTCACTAGCAAGCTACTATCTGCCTTTGATGCTTGAAATCCACATTCATTCAAGAACTTAACAAGCCTGTAATTCCATGCTCTTGGGGCCTGCTTCAACCCATACAAAGCTCTCTTGAGCTTGCACACATAATCTGATCCAATTAAATCCATGAAGCCTTCTGGTTGCTCCATGTACACTTCATCTGCAATGTATCCATTCATGAATGCATTCTTCACATCTAATTGTGATAACTTCCATCCTTTACAAGCAGCAATAGCAATCAATGATCTAATTGTAGACATCTTAGCAACAGGACTAAGGGTTTCATCATAATCTACCCCATAAGTTTGGGCATAACCATTGACCACAAGTCTAGCCTTGTATCTAGACACTTTACCATCTGCAAACCTTTTTGTTTTATACATCCACTTACATCCAATGACCTTCTGATTCTTTGGTCTTAGCACCAACTCCCATGTTTCATTTTCAAGTAGAGCATCATACTCTTCTTGCATTGCCTTCTCCCAATTCTGTTTACCTTTAGCTCCTTCATATGTGATTGGATCCTCTTCTGTCTTCACAATGTAAGCATAATCTTTTGTTGTTAAGAAAGATGTATCATAGCTATACATGATAGGCTCTTTTCTTTCTCTCAAAGATCTTCTGACCTCTGCACTTCTTGAAGTCTCAGCCACATTAGATTCTGGATCAAATCTTGGCCCATCTTCAACATTATCCTGCAATTTACTTTTATAATCAACATCATCAATATCTTCTTCATACACACTTACTTTTGTCTTCCCTTTCCTTTGTCTTTCTTCAACACCTGCATAATCATTTGTTGACCATGTATACCATGTGCTTTGCTCATCAAATGTAACATCTTTCGTAACAAGAAATTGTTTTGTAGATGGACTCCACAATCTGTAACCCATCTGTCTATCATCATACCCAATAAACACATACTTCTCTGCTTTGGGTTCTAGCTTATGTCTCAATTGTGAAGGGACATAAGCATATGATAAACATCCAAATACCTTACAGTGATCAAGAGTAGGTTTCTTACCCCACCATGCTTCATAAGGAGTTCTTCCATCCAAAGCTTTACAAGGTAACCTATTCACAAGGTATGTTGCAGTGTTGATAGCTTCTGCCCATAAGTAGTTTGGACAATTCTTTTCCTTCATCATTGATCTTGCAAAGTCTACAAGAGTTCTATTTCTTCTTTCTGCAACTCCATTTTGTTGAGGAGAGTACCTGCAAGTTACTTCTCCTTTTATACCTGCATTCCACAAATAATCATCAAACTCTTTAGAGAAATACTCTCCCCCTCCATTTGATCTCAACCTCTTGAGCTTTTGTCTTGTAATCCTTTCTGCATAAGCATGATAATGCTTGAATGTCTTGAACACTTCTGATTTGTCCTTGATTACATATAAAGTAATCCATCTGGTTGCATCATCAACAAACAACACATAATATCTGGATCCATTTATGCTATAGTCCCTTGAAGGACCCCACACATCTGTATGAACTAACTCAAGCATGTTTGAATACTTGTAACCTGATTTATTATAAGAACTTTTGTGTGCTTTACCTAATTGAAAAGCTTCACACTTGTACACCATGTGTTGCCCTTCAACTTTTGGCAAACCAAGCACCACATCATTCCTTGACATTTCCTTTATGGCTCTCTCATTGAAATGACCTAGCCTTTTATGCCATAGGTCTAAGTCAGACATCTTTTGACTTCCACAAGTAAACAAAGCATGTCCCACATTACCTTGGACTTTGAGAGTAAACAAACTTCCTTCCTTTTTACCTTCAATTATGTTTCTATATCCTTGATTTGGATCTTGCACATAAACACCATCATTTGTGAATCTGACTTCATATCCCTTCTCCACAATTTGCCCTACACTTATCAAGTTTTTAGGAATAGTAGGAACATAAAGTACCTTGCTCAAGTGTGTACTTCCATTCTTTGTTTTTACTGATCCAATGCTTTCCACCTTATGCTTGGTGTTGTCACCTGTTTGAACTGTATGTCCATTCACCTTTGCTTCCATATCAGTCATCAATGATATATTGCCACTCAGATGATTGCTACATCCTGAGTCAATATAAAACACCCTTTGATCTTCTCCTCTGCTTCATGAGTTGCATTCAGGATGAGAGTCATGTCATCCATCTAATCTGATGCATAATTATAATAATTGTTATTGTGGGACTGAGTTTGAAAACTTCTTCCACCTCCTCTAGCATATGATGTCCTACCACCTCTTCCTCTGAAGTTGCCTCTTTGGTTTCTTCCTCCTCTACCTCTTTGATTGAAGTTCTGGTTATTACTTCCACCATTTTGATTGTTATACCAACAATCATTTGCCAAATGATTGGTTCTGCCACAAATCCACAAGCTTTAGTATTGTCTTTGTACTTACCTCCTCTTCCTTTACCTCTGAAGTTCATCTTTCCTTTTGTAAAGTTAGCTTGACTTGAAGTTCCTTCATCATCTGTTGACTGCTTCCCTTTGCCATTCTTTTTCTTGTCCTTAGAGTACATAGCTTGGCTTACACTCCTATCATTGTCTCCCTTAATGTCCTGCTCAAAAGTTAGCATGTGTCCTAGCAATTGATTAAGATCAGGAGTAAAGTGGTCAAGTGACAATTCTATGGACAATATAAAAGGCTTCCACTTCTCATCTCCTCTTAGACCTGTAAGTATTTGCCTTACTAATTCATTCTCTTCAATGTCTTCATCTACTGCTCCCAAGCTATCTGCAATATCCTTCATCCTTGCCACATAATCAGAAATTGATTGTGAGCTCTTCTTCTTGAAAGTTGTGAACTCTGCCCATAATGAAGACTTCCTAGACTTGGTTGTGTTTTGGAAATGTTCTTCCAAAGCATTCCACACATCTGTTGCATTTTCTAATCCTCTGATGTGAGGTAGAAGCTAATCATTTACAGCCATGTAAATGATGCTCCTAGCTTGAGCATCCTTTCTCATCCAATTCTTCAAACCTGCAAGCTCCTCCCTAGTTGGACACTAGGATCTTCAAACTCACGCTTTTCTTCTTCTCCTGTAATAAATGCCATCAAATCTTTGCTCATGAGGTGTGCCTCCATCCTCATGGACCAAGCTGGATAGTTCTCCCTATCAAGCTTATCAATCTGCAAGCTTTCTCCCATCTTTGATCTTCTATGTCTGCAATTACTATGATTTATGATAATAAAGTGTACCTTTGATATGAAGCTTTAATCCTTCTTGATCCTTTGATCTCGTGCTTTGTACTTTTGCAGGTTATCTCCAAGAATTTGGCTTTGTCCACCTTCAATTAGAAGGAACTTCAATATCTGCAGTAGCCGGGGCTTCCAATGCCTTTACTTCACTTGTATTGCACCTTTAGCTCTGACACCACTTTTGGAGACCTCTTAATCTCCAAAGGTTTGATCTGTACTGATCTAAGAACACCTCTATATCAGTTATGGACCAAAATTTACACAAATGTTATCTTTATTTATCAAAACTTTCACTATCACTTCTCTGAGTGAAGAAATTCCTTCTTCAGAAAGTCTGCTTCAGAAATCAACTTCATAACCTGCACATATCTTCAGATTTCTACAATCCAATGATACACATATCTTCACACTACCTTTGTGCAATCATATTAATCATTAGTCCTTCAAAAGAATCATTAAAACTTTAATTTGATCCTTAAGTTCAAAAATATGTCATAAACTATCTTCCTGAACAAGCGACTTTGACATAGGTAACTTCTAAGATTGATTTATCACAACATAGATCCCGTTTTGCTAAATGCTTTTAGCCATAGCTTCCTTACCTTCTAACTTATATTTTGAATGCTCACTCATCAAAAACTTTACACTGTGTACTGAGATCTAAGCAAAACATTGACACGAAAAAGTGCGCTACTCTGAGAAGTCTATTTGCAGACTTTACATACACATGTTCCTATTGATCAAACTCACAGCATGAGAGGAATTGAACTATGATACTTTGAATATAGCTTCATTAACTTCCACATTAGATGTGTACAAAAGGATTTCTGATCCACATGATCAGGCTGAGAGAAATCTACAAAATACTCGTCACTATTTCCTGAAGATAACTCTCTTCACATCTATCTCTATGACACTTGTCTTCTAATGACTCTCACACTTATTTCTTTACATCATTGACTTATATACATATGGTTCTGGACTTATCCCGCATCTATTACATTACTCCTTGTCATCCTAAGGATTATCTATACTCAAATTACAAGAATTTCCAACTATAATGTACATATGTATACAAGCTTCACTTCTGAAATCTCTTCACTTTCTCCAATGACTTCTTGAACTTCAAACTGATCATAGACTTGCTTCAAGATCTTTGTAATCATAGATTTGTGATTGTTTTGTTCCAACAGGTAAGTGACTACACTCTAAAAATCAAAAGCATATGTGAGTCACTTGCATCTATTGGCGTGAATGTAGATGATGATGATAAGGTGGAAGTGTGCCTTCGTGGTTTAGGAGCTTCATATAAGCAATTTAGAACTTCCATATAGACCAGGGAAAATATTCTAAATTTTGCTGATCTGGTATCTATGCTGATTATTGAAGAAAAGAATCTTGGTGAGCATTCAAACTCCCAAGGAAAGCCGAGTATTGAGTAGGTATTCTACTCTGGCAGAGGAAGAGGTGGAGGTAGAGGTTTTGGAAGTGGAAGAGGAAACAGTAACCAAGACCAAGGTCAACAACAGAATCATGCAGGAGGAAGAGGACAGTTTCGAGGCAGGGGGAGCCAAAGAGGTCGCAGAAATTTCAAAAGAAATGGTTCAGGTAATGATAGTAAAGGATGCTGGAATTATGGTAAACCTGGACACTTTGAACGTGATTGCAGGTTGAAGAATCAAAATAACAGAAGGAAGCAAAACAACTATGCATCCACAAGTGCTGATGATTCTGAGAAGCTGTTTATGGTTCAACATCACATGATGAATACGATGTCTGCTGGTGTTTCAAAATCGAATGATAATGTCTGGTATGTTGATTCAGGTGCTTCAAATCACATGACCAGTCATGCAGAATGGTTTAGTAGTTTGCAGAAATTTTCAATTCCTGGATATGTTGAAACAGGTGATGATACATTGCATCCTATTGAGCATACAGGAAACATAGCATTGTCTATGGAGGACGGGAAGGTAAAACATCTTGCTGATGTGTTGCATGTTCCAAATATAACAAAGAATCTGGTTTCTGTTGGACAAATGGTTGACCAGGGATTACAAGTCAGGTTCAATGTTGATGGATTATATGTAGAAGAGTACAAGCAGGATGGACGATTGGTTGCCAAAGGAAACAAAGTGGGTAGGATGTCCACCTTAAATGTGAAGATTCCTAAAATGAATGCAGCCATGTTTGCAAAAGGTGCAGGAGTTATTGCAGATATAGAAATATGGCACAAACGGATTGGACATGCAAACTTGCAAAGGCTGAAACTGATACAGTCAAAGGAGATTTTCCATGGACTACCAAATTTCAAAGTTACAGAGATGCAAAAGGTATGTGCAGCATGTCAATTTGGTAAAGAGTCAAGAGCATCATTTCCACATGACAAGCATGTTAGTGAGAATGTACTAGAAGTAGTACATACAGATGTTTGGAGTCCAGCAAAGACCACATCTATGGGTGGTTGCAGGTTTTATGTTACTTTCATTGATGACCATACACATAAAGTATGGGTATATTTCATGAAAGAGAAAAGCGAGGTGTTCACTCACTTCCAGAATTTTAAAGTTATGGTGGAAAAGCAGATAGGGAAGTACATTCAGACATTAAGATCTGATGGAGGAGGTGAATACATGTCAAATGAGTTCAGTAGTTTTCTAAAAAATTCATGGAATTCGACGTTAGTTTTCTTGCAGGTACACACCACAATAGAATGGTGTTGCTGAATGCAAAAATAGCCATATTGCAGAAATAGGAAGAGCCTTAATGGCTGAGAAGAATATGCCTCATTGTTATTGGGCAGAAGCTGTGCATACTGCTGTATACATCATGAACATAACTCCAACTGTTGTTGTACATCAAGTTACACCTGAAGAGAAGTTTACAGATAAAAAAGCCAAACTTATCACATTTGAAAGTTTTTGGCTGGATTACATATGTACATGTTCCAGATGAATTGAGGATGAAGCTTGATCCAAAAGCAGAAAAGTGTGTCTTCATTGGGTACTCCCTTGAGCAAAAGGGATAGAAATGTTATAACCCACTCACACGACAGCTAAAGGTGAGTAGAGATGTGGTATTTGATGAAATGTCAAGTTTCTATGCAGATGCCAAAGAAGGACTGAGTCTTGAACCAAATGACAAAGAAAATGCTGAAAAATCAAGTGCATAATCTCACGTTTTGAGTGGACCGGATGCATCACCAAGCAATAGTGGAAGATTACGTGGAAATTTCAGTCCACCAAATTCATCAAATACATCCAAGAAAGTTAAAGAAAAGCTTTCTCCTGGTCACAAAACATGTGCAGGTTTTGAAGACGTTGATGGAGATTCAAGCGGTTCAGAAAAGACTCTTGATGAGGAACTTGGATTGCCCTCTGTGAAGACTCCAGGAGTAAGAAGGGCACATGCGGATGATACAAGGAGAAGTGACCCAGGACGAAGACGATCTGGGAGGATGAGGAATTTAGTGCAACGATTGACATATGATAGTTACATGGCTCGTCATTATGCCTACATGACAAAGGTAATACAAGATGCTGAACCTTCTTGCTTTGAAGATGCAATTGGAATTGGAGATTGGGAAAAAGCTATGGATGAGGAGATGGCTGCACTTTATGGAAATGATACATGGAAGCTGGTTCCATTGCCTCAAGGAAAGAAACCCATAGGCTGTAAATGGGTTTACAAGGTAAAGCATAATGTTGATGGTCGCATAAGCAGGTATAAAGCACGATTGGTAGCTAAAGGATATGCACAGACATATGGCATTGATTATGAGGAAACATTTACCCTGTAGCTAAAATGTCTATTGTTAGGACACTTGTTGCATTAGCTACAGCAAAAGGATGGACTTTGCATCAGATGGATGTGAAGAATGCTTTCCTACATGGTGAGTTACAGGAAGAAGTATATATGGACCAACCACAAGGATATGAAGATTCAAAGCATCCAGAATATGTTTGCAGGTTGCAAAAGGCTTTGTATGGGCTCAAGCAGGCTCCGCCTGCATGGCATGCAAGGATTGTTGATTACTTAACCAGCATTGGGTTTTCTATGTGTGATGCAGATCATTCACTATAAGCAAGGAAGGCTGATGATGGCATCACGATTGTGGCCATTTATGTTGATGACTTGATTATAGGTGGCGATAATGAAGAAAGCATCAAAGAGGTAAAGCAACTTCTTATGCAAGAATTTGACATGAAAGATCTTGGTGGGCTACGCTATTTCTTGGGCATTGAGTTTATACATATAGAAACAGGTATATGAATGTCGCAAAGGCAATATGCCTTGAATATGCTGCAAAAGTATGGTATGGCTGGTTATAAGCCAATTTCTATGCCATTAGATCAGAATTTGAAGTTGGATACTACATCAGGTGAAGCATTGGAAAATGCTACTACGTACAGGAAAATTGTGGGAAGTCTTATATATCTTACAATTACAAGGCCTGATTTAAGCTATACTGTTGGACTTGAAAGTTATGCAGGTTCCTAGGAAGCCACATTTGGATGCTCTAAGGCGCACTCTACCTTATGTGAGTGCTACTTTGGATTATGCATTGTTTTATGAGGCTGGTGTAGATTTGCAAGTTTATGGATACACCGATGCAGATTGGGTTGGTAGCATTCTAGATAGAAGATCTACTAGTGGTTTTCTATTCTCACTTGGGAGTGCAGCTGTTACATGGAGCAGCAAGAAGAAACCCACTATTGCTTTGTCGTGTACAGAGGCTGAGTATAGAGCTGCTACAATGGCAGCATGTGAGGCATCATGGCTGGAGATGTTACTTGCAGATTTAGGTGTGGAAGTGCAAAAACCTATCACTATCTATTGTGATAATCTTAGCAGCATACAGTTAGCACGAAATCCTATTTTCCATGCTAGAACAAAGCATATCGAGGTACATTATCACTTCATCAGAGAGAAGGTATTAGCAGGTGATATTGATCTTTTTTATGTGATAACAGATGAGTAGGTTTCTCATATTTTCACCAAAGCACTTGGAGCTGAGAAGCTGAAGAAATTTCGAGAGATGCTTGGATTACAGGATATGGCGTTGAGCTTGAGGGCGAGTGTTGAGATATCAAGCTCAACATGTGATGATCCAGGATGACACGTACCAGTCTTTCATTTCTCTGACATGTATAGTGGTCACGTCGGTATATGTCAAGGATACTTCATTGAGCTTTATTAGATTTATCTACCGAGAGAGATGGCACATTTGTTTCTTGCCAGCTCACTCATTCGCGGACACTAGGTTTTTCCTTATGTACTGATCTTTATATATTGCACTTGTTGTATTCTTTTTTTTAGGTCATTCTTGTACATTCCTTTTATCTAATAGAAGAAGAAGAAGAAGATCATTCTTCCTTCCCTCAATCTGTGTGTGTGCTTCTCTTTGAGAGTGAGAGTGTGTGTGTGAGCTCTCTTCCTTATCTCCTTCCTCGTGACATAGAACACTTTGATCCTTGCATATATCCTTCAACGTTCTTTCATTAACATGAGTAACTATCTTATGCCACACTTCTAGATCACTTTGGGTTTGAGACCCAAAGTTGAATAGAGCTATATTCATGGTTTCTGCTAGTTCAAAAGTAAAGAGTCTAACATGCTTCTAACCTTTGGCTATCTTATTGAAGCCTTGACATGGATCTTCCACATAAGCTCCATGTTGGGTGAACCTCACTTGTAAGCCTTTTTAAACTATTTGGCCTACATTTATTAGGTTTTTGTAATAGTGGATACATAGAGAACCTTACTCAAGATATTTTTTATGTCATTGGGATCTTTGACATTGCTAGTTTTTTCCACCTTGTGTTTGATATCATCACCTATTTTTACTTCATGCTTGTGCTTGGGTTTCCCCAAGTCTAATAGAAGAGAAACATTGCCTCCAACATGGTTTGAACAACCAGAATCTATGTAGAACACATGCTCATCTTCTTTACCTTCTTTATGACTAAATTTCATTTGGATTAATGAATCTTCATGTGATTGATCCTGTGAGTAGTTGTTGTAATCCCTTCTATTATGGTTTCTATTATTGTTGTTGTAGTTTTGTACACATGTACCTCTTGTGTTGCCAAATCCACCTCTACCTCCTTTTTGTGCTCTTCCATTGAACTAGCCATTTTGAGTGGTGTGGTTGGTGTTTTTATAGATGACACAAGGCTGAATGTCGTGTCCATTGTTTCTTTTCCTATTTTTCTACTTTCTTCTTCCCTTTTCACTTGCTCTTGCCTCCATAGTTGGCTTGAGAGAGTACTTCATCCTCCGCCTCATTCTTCTTACCTTTATTCTTCTTGTCCTTCTTATCTACATAAAGGGCACTTGTAGAGTTACCTTGATAAGAATTACCTTCCTTTCAGTTTTTGTTGACCTCTTGATTGAAAAGTTGTGCGTGTTTGCACATCCATGGTAAGATCATAAGAAGTTGTAAATGATTGCCAATGCTTTTCAATCCTAATAGCATTTAAGATCTATCTCATGAAAGTTTTTTCTTCAATAAATTCTCTAATTGAAGCTATTTGGTTCGCAACCTCCTTCACTTTAATGACAAAATCTGTGATTATTTTCTTTGGTGTATTCTTCATTTGGTTGAACTCATTCCATAAGTGGTTCTTCCTAGCTTTAGTGCTAGCAAAGAAGAATGTCTCAAGTGCATCCCAGGATGCTTGAGATGTTTTGCATCCTCTAATGTGTGGTAACAAGAAATTAGAGATAGATTTTAAGATATAAGACTTGGCTTGAGAATCTCTTGCACACCACAATGTGAGCTTCTCAGCATCCTCTTGTGTAGGTCCTTCTTTAGATCTTGGAGTAGGCATAACTTCGTCACCTCCTATAGTTCAATAGAGATTTCTACCCTATAAGTAAGCTTCCATTCTGATTTACCAAGAAGCATAGTTGTTCCTATAAAGCTTCTTAATCATTGGACTATATAATCATCTAACACATTGTACAAGTCTTTGAGAGTCCTTATATAGAATCTTTGTGGATTCCACAACTTCCTTAAAATCAATATGAATTCAAAATACCTTGCGAGATAAGTTTTTGTAATCAAGTTCCTTTTTCCTATAATCTAGGAAAGTATAGAATCAAGTTTCAAACTTGATTTTTGTAGTTGATTTAGCACCAACCTCAAATCTCATTGAGCTTGAGTCTCCCATATTTACTATTTAAAAAGGATAAAGTTATAATAGCCATAAAGACTCATGGGTTTTTACATGGATGAAAAAAATCTCATGGGATACCATAACACTATGGTTTACTTCAAGTGGTGAACTTGATCTAGAAGAAATCTTCATTCAAGCATGATGTGAGCTTGTTGTTCTAGCATATCTATCTATCTATCTATCTATCTATCTATCTATCTATCTATCTATCTATCTATCTATCTATCTATCTATCTATCTATCTATCTATCTATCTATCTATCTATCTATCTATCTATCTATCTATCTATCCATCCATCTATCTATCTATCTATCTATCTATCTATCTATCTATCTATCTATCTATCTATCTATCTATCTATCTATCTATCTATCTATCTATCTATCTATCCATCCATCTATCTATCTATCTATCTATCTATCTATCTATCTATCTATCTATCTATCGATCTATCTATCAATCTATCTATCTATCTATCTATCTATCTATCTATCTATCTATCTATCTATCTATCTATCTATCTATCTATCTATCTATCTATCTATCTATCCATCCATCTATCTATCTATCTATCTATCTATCGATCTATCTATCTATCTATCTATCTATCTATCTATCTATCTATCTATCCATCTATCTATATATCTATCTATCTATATGTCTATCTGTCTGTCTATTGATCTATCTATCTATCTATCTATCTATTCTTGGTGTATGTAACACCACAAGAACTAAGCTAAAGTGATATTAGAATCCCTCCATAATCATCATTAGCTTAGCAACACTCCAAATTTGAAAACTTTATCATTGAACTTAGTGAAAATAAAAAATACTCTTTCTAGAAATTTGCGGCTTTTCTTCTAGCTTCAAATCTGATCTGTATTAGCTTGATTCTTGTAAATTCTTTTGATCATTTGCTTCATTGTTAGACTCAGTTATCTGAGTACATGTCCCGTTTTGCAAATATATTTTGGTCAATTGTAGTTGAAGGTAGTAGCTTCAAAATGAGCTATCACTCATGAAAAACTTTACACTATACTATGAGATTTGATCTTTAGAAGATCAGTGAAAAGTGCACCAGAAAACTCATAACTATCAACTAACTTTCACACTGATATGAAAACACTTAGAATTCTTTACACAAGAAGAATTAGATCAAATCCTTCTACACAAACATGTGTTATCTATTAGAGAAGATGTTTACAAAATGGCTTGGCTTCATTCTACCCATAGGCATGGAAAACTCTCCTACTCTAAGTAGCTTTTCCTCAACATCTCTCTCAAAAAAACCCGACTACTTCTCTACTCACAAATGAGTTACAAATCAAGTTCTCATATATATTTTTGAACTCAAATCGACTTATATACATATGATCTACTTACTCCTAGACTCAAAGTCGTAATTCTAGAAGTTCTATGCCAAGATTAAGCTCTAATTTTGCACTATATTACAAGTGTGAATTTATCCCTTCACTTAGGCTTGATTTTCTGAGTGTTTCGCTTCCAATTCTTGTTGTCTTTCTTCTTCCTTCATATTCCTTCACATTTTTATGTCTAATTAGTGAGTGAAGCCCCAACATCTCCCCCTCAATCACTAATTAGCATTCTCTGTCTTCTTCATAGATCCTTCTTCTCTTTTATTCATTCCATTTCTTTGAATCTACTTGTCTTCACTCCATCCAAGCTCTTTGTCATAATATCTGGAATGTGATCTTTTGTAGGAGTGTATACCAGTGCAAGCTCCTTCTCCATTACCTTTTCTCCCAGAAAATGATATTGAATCTCTATGTGTTTTGTTCTTGCATGAAATACAAGATTTGCTTCAAGATACAATGAACTCATATTATCTCCATGTATGATATGTATAACTTGATCAATGTCCAAGCTTTTAAACAAGGTCTACATCCATATCACTTCTTTAGTTGCTTCCATAAGTTCTTTGTACTCAGCTTTAGTTGATGATAAAGCCATTGTATGTTGCTTCTTTGAACACCAACTAACAAGTTTATCTCCTATGTATATCATATACCCATGTGTTGACCTTCAATCATCTTGACTTCCTGCCCAATCTGAGTCACCATATGCTCTCAACTTTATATCTTATGTAAAAGGATAATATAATCCTTCTTTTAAAGTTCCTTTGATGTATCTAAGAACTCTTTGACCTGCAACCCAATGTTGATCCTTTGGACAATGCATGAATTGTGAAAGAACTCCCACTCCATAATTAAGATCGTGTCTTGATAGTGTAGCATAAATCAAGCTTCCCACTAAAGATTGATACTTCCTCATATCCTTGAATTGTGCACCATCATATTTACTAAGTTTATGATTGACCTCAAGTGGTGTTGATGCTTCTCTGCAATTCTCCATGCTAAACTTCTTCAATAAATTTAGAGGATACCTCTCTTGTGATACATATATGCCATGATCTGCATAAGTGATTTCCATTCCAAGAAAATATGATAATTTTCCTAGATCACTTATCTTGAACTCCTTCTCAAGTAATCTCTTCACCTCCTTGATTCCTTCATTTGAAGTACCTGTGATTATAATATCATCTACATAAATACAAATGTAGATCATACCTTCATTTGTTCTCTTGATAAGTAAACTTGCATCTGCCTTTGAACTTTGATATCCAAGATCATTGAGATACTTCATGTCTATAATTTCAAGCTCTTAGAGCTTGCTTTAATCCATAAAGTGCTCTTCTCAATGTGCAAACATAATTTGGATACTTGTAGTCTCCAAACCCTTGAGGTTGCTCCATGTATACTTCATCTGATATATATCCATTTAAAAATGCATTCTTTATATCCAATCGACTCAATGTCCATCCTTTTGATTGTTGCAATAGCAATGATTCTCCTTATGGTTGACATCTTTGCTGCAGGACTGAATGTCTCATCATAATCTATGCCATATGTTTGAGCATAACCTTTAACCACCAACCTAGCTTTATATCTGGCTATTCTTCCATTTGCAAGCTTCTTAACTTTGTAAACCCATTTATTTCCAATCACTTTCTTACCATTTGGTTTTGGAACAAGTTCCCAAGTCTTGTTCTCTTCAAGTGCATTGAACTCTTCCTTCATTGCTTCTTCCCATTGTTTCTTACCCTTTGCTTCATCATAAATTTGAGGTTCTTCATCTTCCTTAACCATGTAAGCATAATCTTTTTGAGTGAAATAAGAAGTATCATAGGAATACCTTGTTGGTTGTCTCATCAATCTGGTTGACCTTCTTGGTTCACACTCTTCATGTGTATCTAAATACACTTCTTCATCAAATCTAGGTACATCTTCATTTCTCCTAGATGATCCAATCCTTGATGTGCTTACTTGCATATGATCTTCATCTCCATTTACCTGCATATGTGATTTACCTCTTTCACTTCTTCTTACCTCTTCTTCAAATGTTTCAAGGTTATACTCTTTGTCTGCATACCAACTCTTCTGTTCATCAAATGTCACGTGTCTAGAAACAATAAATTGTTTGGTTAGAGGACTCCATAACCTATAACCCATCTGCTTTTCATCATATCCAATAAACACATATTTTTCAGCCTTTGGTTCAAGCTTATGTCTGAGTTGTGATGGTACATAAGCATAGACAATTGATCCAAACATCGTACAATAATCAAGTGTTAGTTTCTTACCCCACCAAGCTTCATAAGGGGTCATTCCATTTAGAGCTGCACATGGTAATCTATTCACAAGATATGTATCTATATTTACAGCCTCAACCCCAATATAATTAGGACAATTCTTTTCCTTTAACATTGCTCTAGCAAACTCAACCAAGGTTCTATTCCTCCTTTTCGCCACCCCATTTTGTTGAGGTGTATACCTACAAGTTATTTCTCTCTTGATACCTGCATTCCAAAGATAATTATTGAATTCTTGGGAGAAGTATTCTCCCCCTCCATCAGACCTTAGCCTCTTGAGCTTTTGACCTATAACTCTCTATCCATATACATGAAAATTTTTGAAAACTCCAAACGCTTCTGATCTTTTCTTCAAAACATAAAGGGTTATCCATCTTGTAGCATCATCAATAAAAAGAACATAATACCTAGAACCATTAATTGATCCTTCTTTTTTTGGTCCCCATACATTTGTATGAATGAGCTCTAGCAAACCATCATGTTTGAAACCTTTTCTTTGAAATGATAGCTTGTGTGCTTTCCCCATCTAACAAGCTTCACATTTGTAGATCATATGTTGGCTCTTCACATTTGGTAGCCCTATTAGAGATCATATGTTGGATCCACCATGATTTTAATTCCTTTTTCATTGAAATGTCCTAACGTCTTATGCCAGAGGTCTAACTCTATAAGGGCTTGAGCAACGTTCCCTTGCACTTTGAGAGTAAAAAGTCTACCTTCCTTCTTACCATAGACAATTTGATTGTATCCATAGACAATTTGATTGTATCCAATCTAACTTGAAAATCTTTCTCCACTATTTGTCCCACACTAATCAAATTCTTTGGTATTGTTGGAACATACAAGACATTTGTTAGAAAATCAGCTCCACTCTTGCACTTCACTTTTCCAACTGAATGCACATTATGTTTTGTATTATCGCCCGTTTTTACTGTATGACTTGAAATACCTTCTTCTAGTTTTGATAGCAATTCTATATTACTTGACAAGTGATTTGAACAACCAGAGTCAATATAGAATACCTTGAGATCCTCCTTCCTTGATGCACTTATTTAATTCATCATCAATGTTGTATGGTTGTCATTCTGTGTATCATTTACATAGTTGTAATACATAGTGTTATAAGATTGATTCTGATTCCAATTCCTTCCTCCACCTCTACCAAAACTACCTCTTGAATTTTGTCTTCCTCTTTGGAATTGATTCTGAAACCTTCCACCTCTTCCTGTGCCATTATTGCTTTGATTTTGATTTGATCCTTGTTGGTTATGCCAACAATCATAAGCTAGATGATTGCTTAATCCACAAATCTAGCATGTCTTCTTGTTATTGTTCTGATTACCTCTTCCTCTTCCGTTTCCTCTACCTTTGCCTCTGGTATTACCTCTTCCTTTTGCATCATTTTCTTGAGTAGTCAGCACTTCTTCATCCTTTGCTTTACCTTTATCACCTTTATTCTTATTCTTTTCATACATAGCAGAACTATGTCCTTTATCTCCATCTGACTTCAAATCTTGCTCAAATGTAAGCATGAGTCCAAGCAATTGATTCAATTCTAGTACAAAATGATTTAATGAAAGTTCAATTGAAAGTACAAAAGTTTTCCACCTTTCATCTCCTCTCAATCATGCAAGCAATTGTGCTATCAATCTACGATCTTCAATATCCTCATCAATAGATCCAAGTCTATCTGCCAAGTCCTTCATCTTAGTGACATAATCACTAATGCTTTGACTTTGATTCTTCTTAAATGTGGTAAACTCTGACCATAAGCTAGCCTTCCTAGCTTTAATAGTGTTTTGGAAGTGATCTTCCAAAGCATTCCATATGTCTTCAGCTGTTTCTAAACCTCTGATATGTGGTAAGAAATGATCTATGATAGTGTTGTTTATATAAGCCCTTGCACTTGCATCTTTCTTCTGACATACCTTCAAAGCTTCTAATTCCTCTTTCCTTGGTTGACGATCATCTTCAAATCTAGGCTTCTCTTCTTCACGTGTCACATATATCGTTAGATCCTTACTCATAAGTAAGGCTTCCATTCTCATTACCCAAGCATGATAATTATCTTTGTCCAATTTGTCAATAGATACATGATCTACCATAGTCTTCTTGCTTCTGTTGCAACGTGTGAGTATAAGGTTAAAATATGTTACCTTGTGTAGATCTTTACCCTTGAGAATAACTTTGAAGTGCTCCTCTGATGCCTTTTGTTGGTGAACATCTTAGCTTTCACCTTTTCAATGAAGAACTCTTCAATTCCTCTTGTATCTACACCTCCTCTCACTGCAAATATCTTTTGGTCGATTGTAGTTGAAGGTAGTAGATTCAAAATGAGCTATCACTCATGAAAAACTTTACACTATACTATGAGATCTGATCTTTAGAAGATCAATGAAAAGTGCACCAGAAAACTCCTAGTTGTCAACTAACTTTCACACTGATATGAAAACACTTAGAATTCTTTACACAAGAAGAATTAGATCAAATCCTTCGACACAAACATGGGTTATCTATTAGAGAAGATGGATATAAAATGGCTTGGCTTCATTCTGCTCATAGCCATTGAAAACTCTCCTACTCTGAGTAGCTTTTCCTCAACATCTCTCTCAAAAAAAACCCAACTACTTCTCTTCTCACACAAGACTTACAAATCAAGTTCTCATATATGTTTTTCAACTCAAATTGACTTATATACATATGGTCTATATACTGCTAGACTCAAACTCGTAATTCTAGAAGTTCTATGCCAAGATTAAACTCTAATTTTGCACTATATTACAAGTGTGAATTTATCCCTTCACTTAGGCTTGATTTTCTGAGTGTTTTGCTTTCACTTCTCTTTCCCTTTCTTCTTCCTTCATATTCCTTCACATTTTTATGTCTAATTAGTGAGTGAATCCCCAACATCTATATATATATATATATATATATATATATATATATATATATATATATATATATATATATATATATCTATCTATCTATATATCTATCTATCTATCTATCTATCTATCTATCTATCTATCTATCTATCTATCTATCTATCTATCTATCTATCTATCTATCTTATCTATCTATCTATCTATCTATCTATCTATCTATCTATCTATCTATCTATCTATCTATCTATCTATCTATCTATCTATCTATCTATCTATCTATCTATCTATCTATCTATCTATCTATCTATCTATCTATCTATCTATCTATCTATCTATCTATCTATCTATCTATCTATCTATCGACCTATCTATCTACCTATCTACCTATCTATCTATCTATCTATCTATCTATCTATCTATCTATCTATCTATCTATCTATCGATCTACCTATCTATCTATATATCTATCTATATATCTATCTATCTATCTTCATGTAGGGGTCGTTTGAGAGCCACATCATGAAAAATGTGGTATCGTGGCTCACACATTCTAATCTTGGGAATCGTCTCCATTGTCTTCCCTGTGTGCATGGCACAATAGCTATGGCTTTATGATGTAGAGAGAGATGATGATGGAGCAATTCTCTCTCCCCTTCCCATGCATGAATGTGAAGTGCGAGGAGAGAAAAAGTTTTGTTCTCTTTATTCCTTTTGAATTAGATTGAATTAAAATACTTTATATACAGAACTTTGCCTGTTTTGGAGATGCACATATGGGATAAACATTTGACTACACCTTTCCCTCCCGTGAGTCCATGTTTTTTCCTCTAGGTTTCATGCATATTACTCTTGTTGATGGCATAATTTCTACTTTTGCGTGCACCCATGTCATACTCATGCAAGGTAATTCAATTTGTGCCTTCTCTCCTTGGCTATTACCTTGTGAATCTCACAAATTTCTCACTATGAGATGTTTTAGCAGATGATCCATACATTGTGGCTTTCTCCATGAAACGAGAGAGAAAGTAGCAAAGAAGAGGAAATGAAAAAGAAGAAGGGATGAAAATTGGATATCTCTCCATCCCTCTTGAGTGGATGACACACACATATTTTCTTTTACTCATTCAATTTCTCTGTGTGCTTCTTCCTTTTGGCGCTTACATTCTCTTCTATATGTCTTCCATTAAGAGATAAGGGAGGAAAAGGGAAGAATTTCAACTCTATATGTCTCTATGAGATACAGAATCTGAGTGATGAAATGAGAAAGGATGGAGATGAGAAAGGTAGAAAAAAAGAAAGAAAAGAGAGGCTTACATATGTTCATTTGTTCCTCTATGGATAAGAAGAAGAAGTAGATAAACAATATTCAAGGAAATGGAGAAGATGGAAGCCAAGTAGAAAACACAAAAAGAATCTTTGAACATTGTTCATCTAAAAAAATGTTCAAATTATGCAATGCGGAATTTTCTTAGCCTCACATAAGGTACAAATACTTGTTAGATCTTTTTTTTGTTCTCAGATTTTCTTTGGAGCTTGTAGTATAGGTTTTCTTCAAAGTTGAGAATCTATTTCCAACTTATCTTTGGGAAGTATCCAAAGTAGGTGTTGCAAACATAGTTTCCAATTGGTGAATACTTGATAGCCAATCAACTTCAAATGTGTGTTGCGCTCTCCTCCAGTGTTGGATTTTAGCAATTTTTAGTTTTTTGGATTTATCTTCCAAGCTTCCCAATGACATAAATCTTATTGCAATTGGATGATTTTTTATAATTCTGCATCAAGAAACAACTGTTAGAAATCTCTTTCTCATAGCGCTTGATGTGCCTTTGGCGACTTCATTGACAATCGTTTGGTGGGAAAATACTTTCAAATGCAACAAGGAAGTGTGTTTCCACTTGTTAGCTTCGGTGATGCTCTAGAATTTACTAGAAAGAATGAAGAAAAGCCTCGACTCATAGTTTATATTAGTTTTTTGCCCAAACTTTGCAATTGTGCAACTTATAAGTGCACATACTTTTGTATAGAGGTTTTTTATAGGGAATCATACTCATTGTTGCATTCTAGATGAGGAGGCAATTACAACCTATTTCAAACTCGATATTTGGGTGAGGGATTGAGTGTATCTTAGAGGAAATGGATATGGATGGGTACACATGAAGATGCATCACTTTCACTATTTCTTTTGTTGATCTTTTTCACATAGATGCACCATGATGGACATACGACCACTTATGTGTGTGTCATTAAGTATGAAAGTTGCACTATGCATACAAGCATATGCTAGTATGTCATCGAGTATAAAAATTAAACTATGTACACATCACATGTTTTATGCATACTTGCATGTGGTATTGCAAATATGGAATGAATGTCTATACATCTTAAGACATTTGGGCCTAATATCCAGAAAGAAAATTACTAAGATTAGATAATGAAATCAAGAAATAAACAAGCAATCATAAGTTTCATGAAACTTAAGTGTTTGCAAGTGGAATAATCAAGAGCAAGTAACTTATAGTATGCGTGTTAAATCCAGTAAGAGTTATAACTCAAGAGTTTAAAGCTCTAAAGAAAAAAGGTAGTAAGACTTTGTCGGCATGAAGAGCACATGCTAGTGAAGTATATAAGAGACTCTGGGATATCAAGAAATAGTAAAGCTTAGTCTAAACTTACCTCTTGAATAAAATGATAAAGCATATGCTTCTTAATCATTTAGGAAACCAACTAGAAGGTATCCATGAGACAGTTTTCATGAAGAATCATCGATGTGTGTTAATAATTTCAAGTGATTATTCAGGCATAGATTAAAGATCTCATAGATGAGTGTTAGAGTACTCAAAGATGGTTTATGCGGATCAAGCAAATTTTGAGTCACACACAGACACACACACACACACACACACACACACACACACATATATATATATATATATATATATATATATATATATATATATATATATATATATATATATATATATATATATATATATATATATATATATATATATATGTATATATATGGATCTCAGGAAGCACAATAATGTGAGCAAAGGCATGGAAGAGAAGTAGAGTGTGACCAAGGATCAAGAGCAAGGATGATGATAAGTGCTTAGATTTTATCTTGGTACTTAGCATTAAGCAATTTAATTTTATAAGGATGTACAATAATCAAGTGATCAATTAAACCAAGTTGATTGGTTTCAAGAGTAAAGGGCATTCTCAAGAGTCCATAGTTATAAAAATCCAATTTAAAATTTGGAGGAATCCATATTTTATAAGAGTCCATTTTGTTGGATTATATTGGACTTCCAGCATAGATGAACACATGGATTAGAAGAAGGATCCATTTGTATGGGATGGTGGTCACAACAACGCTCTTCTTCTATGTACACGAAGAAAAGGAATCATCATCGTGGATAGCATTTGTCACTAAACTAGAAGGAGAATGTATATTTAGGACATTGATTTTTCATAAAAGTGTTTCATTATTCTAATAGAGTATCCTTTATATATATATATATATATATATATATATATATATGTGTGTGTGTGTGTGTGTGTGTGTGTGTGTGTTACCTCTCGTATATGATTTTCTTAGAGTGTGGTTCTAGGGTTATTCATTTATAGTTTCTTTAAAGGCAAAAGAAAAGGATAGAAAAAGATCAACTTAGATTATTACTTTAGTGGAAAACTTAAGTCTTATTTACTCATCCAGATAAGTCTAAAGAGCAATTCTCTCTATAGGAAGTACCTTTAGCCTTACTCATTGAGGAATAACCAAGGTTGTGGTTTTATTTTTTATATTGCCTAGATAGGAATGACACTATCCTATTTTAGGGAATGCAGGAGATTAATTTGTCACATTACTTAGATTGAGTCTCACTTTATGACTCGAAGATGAGAAACTATTATCTTTATTTTAGTAATGGCTTTTGAATAGGTGAGGAAGATCTAATTCTTGGAATTAGAGAGACTAGAAGATGAGTGATGATTTTACATTTTTAGAGTTAGAAGAGATGGGGATAAATTTCACTAGTAGGAGTACTAATCTCTTATTTGATTTTGATTCATGAGGACGATGACTTTCATCATTTAAGAAGATTGGTATTTATGGATTATCTAAATCTCAAAAAGGAATGCCTTTGCATTTATATGGAAAACTTAAGAGGAAGAGAAAGACTAGGGTTTGCAATGTAGTTCCATTTAGAAGCTCTCTCAATAGATTCTAGTCCACGCCACTTGGATGAGAAACAAAGGATATGTGACCTAGGATGATGAATTTGAATAGATGCAATGATAGTTTAGGACAAAATTTTCCTCATTGATTAATGTTCAAGTTAATTAACCTTGGCATTTCACATATATCTTTCGTACTATTCTCCACAGGGATAGTTCGTATGAACTTATGTCATTCAGATGGTGTTAGTTTTATGGGAGTGATACTTTGGAAGTAAGTTGTTTATGATTGGGGATAGTAGACACATTAGACAATTTTTTTTTGATTCCCCAAGTGTTTTCTTAAGGTGAAGGACATAGGAAAACAACACACATAGATGACTATGTACATTGTATTGTGCATAGAGGACTAGCGGGTGCAACCATCAAACCATCTTTTCCATCTGCCTTCCAATACCATTTTGAGAACAAAATGGAACTAAGGGAAACGAAATGCTATGAGATAACGTCTTTGAGGCTTAATGTGTAAATGAAAGGTTAAGGAGCCTTGAGATATGAGCCACCCTTTAGTTGGGTGTGATGGATGAGAGGGGATGGGTAGAGAGAGTTCTCCACCAAACAAGAAGTAGCTTAAATGGCTATGGTGGCATGGTTGGGAAAAAAGCCTATTCATTATTATGTGTATCCTTTTTTATCTCTCTCATGTAAAAATTTAATAAAAAGGCTTCTTCTTCATGAGAGCATCATCCGAGAGTTGTGCCATGCAAAATTTTAATTCCAAAAGAAATGTGGAACTATTTCCTCTAAATTCATAACTAACATATGCAATGTGACATTTCGGGATCTAGAGGGAGCAAATGAGAAGAACTTATTCCATTCGCATGGATGCATTTTCAATCAAGATCTAGAAAATATCAACGCATGGTGGATCAGGACCACAAATGTGTAGAGCACTCAAGAGACTATCTAAGTTGGGAAAAGGAGGACAAAAAGGTAAGGTTGGAAGATGAGACATAAACACAAGAATACATGTGTCTTTGAAAGATTACTATACTTGATATCTAGAGACAAGGTTTATGTGAAAGAATTACTAGTTTTTGGGATTTACTTACATCATAGTAGAGTTATGGTCATCATTCTCTTCTTGCTTATTGAAGGCTACAAAGATTTAATAGAACATCGTAAGAAAGAGGTAATCATTGGGAGCCCCCACGAGGCCCAATAGGCCCCCTAAGGAGCTCCATGCGTGTATGAAGCACTTTCAAACCAGAGAGAGAGAGAGAAAGAGAGAGAGAGAGAGAGAGAGAGAGAGAGAGAGAGAGAGAGAGAGAGAGATCATGCAAACAAACATACATCCACATATTTCCAAAGAACGCTTGTCCATGGGCAAGCACACATTAGGCTTTCTCATCTTTCTTGTAGGAGATATGAAATAAGAGATCCATTTTATACCCCAAAAAAGGTGCTTCAGCTTGATATATGGGATCAAGATCATGCATGATTACCATATCATTTCACCCTATTCCTCTGTGTGTTTCCCTAAGAGTGTACATAATTCTTTTTTGACAATTTTTTGCAAGGTTTTGAAGGTAGCAGTACATTGTTGCACACCACCTAAAAGTCGTTCAAGGAGGTTTTTGAGTATTGATCAGCATGTCTTCTAAAAGTGAAAAATTCAAAATTTCTTTTTACATTTTCATGCGTATTTGAATCAAAAAATTACGTTTCTCATGTATTGTGCATATAAGAGCATTTAAAATTCTGTCTAGAAGCAAATACACATGCTTAAACTATCACCGACTTTTGCACTCTTTATAGTTAGAGCATGATTGCATGCTTAGCATGTATAAAATGCATTTAGGTATTTCTTCATATAAACATGATTTACATAGGAAGTGGGAAAAGTTGCTCCAAACATTTCTACTAATGGTATATCTATGGTAGAGGCTTGTGGGAAGCTTGATGACATTAAGTCACCATGATATCATGGGACCCATAGTGCTTGCTCTATTGATGCTATTGAGAAATGGCCCAACAAGTGAGACCAATGTTTTAGGTAGCGTCATGCAGTTGATGACTTCCTACAGATCAAGAATCCACCTACAGTTTCATCAATGTAGCCCAAGGGTGTTAGTGCAAGATAAAACATGATAAAGTAAAACAAAAAACTTGGGTGGAGTTCAAAGTGTTGTTTTATAACAACTTTGTGCCTATAGACAAGAAAGATAGAGCATTGGATATCTGAATCTTTATTATTTAGAAAGAATAAGGGTATTAAGGAGATTGCAAGAAGTAATGAAGAGGTTATGCTCAAGGTACTTGAATCCATTCAGGAGTTTGTTCAGGTCCATAGGTTCTTCTTTGAATTGAGAGAAACTATTCAGCCTCTAGCTAGAAGGAGAGGTACTAGACATCAACATAGACGATTGACATGAATCTCAACTATGAAGATGGACTTATGAGTAGTTACGAATAGAGATCTTCCATGGAGCAAGGCTAACCGATATCTTTTGACCATTCTTAGCACCTATATCATCACACAATCTTCCAAACACATGAGAAATGATGTAGAAATGGAGGATGAGGATATTTTACATTCTACTCCCAAGATGGCAATGATGGTGGCCAATAAGATATACACGGTTTCAAATGTTGTGCTTTTGCTAGTGAAATTGAAGGGTTACTTGTTCCTTAATATGAAGATCATAGTGATGAGAAAATGACTGGAAGTATAACCTATCAAGGTCCTCTATATATGCAATCTAAACATAGCTTCATTAGCTTTTGGCTCATCAAAAGGTTTCACTGAAACACTATGAAGCTAGATTATACCTACATAGTGGAGGAAAGGGCTCACAAATGTATTGGACCAATGAGTGGTTGAGCTTCCCATAAATATTCATTTCTATAAGGATATACTATATTTCAAGTTAGCATGGTTAGATCATTCTGACATAATGTTGAGCAATCAATGGAAACAACTAGTAATTGATTTTTTTTTTAAATGTCTACAAGTTTGAGCATGATGATATACATGTATTGATTGACAAAGAGCAAGATGTCGAGGAGTCAAAATTGGTGTCCACAAGAATGCAATTATATGTTTTATTTTCATATTTTATGTGTTTCTTTACGGTTTAGATCCCTAGAGAACAAAATGTCCAAGAGACATGATTGGTGTCAACGACTAGAATGCTCAAGTTTGAATGTACGTATATGTTTTTATGTATGCATTTTAGGTGCTTCCTATTGAAATGAAAAAGGAATACTCCTACTCTACTCACATGCACACATCTAACAAGATAAGGAGGAAGAAACAAAAGATAACAAAACATGATGAATGAATTAAAATGGAAATCACTTACATAAGATGTTGTATGAGCATGGTGACTCCATGAGAGAGTGAGGGCACTCTTGCCAAGGGTGAGTGAATGAGCTTGCGTGGAGTGAAGGGAGGCCTTGCTTATATGGAATTTGGGAGAATTCCCTTGCATGTGGGATAGATGTGCTTGCATGAGAATGAATGAAGACTTGGATAAAAGGTTGGAGCATGGAACTCTCAACACCCCCCCTCCATGTGATGACCCTTTTGTTTTTAATGTTGGGAACTAGTGACATATGGGTTTACTTAGTTCATTGGGTTTTTAGACCTAAGGAAATATGGGATCCTTGGACGTATGGCATCCAAGTGTGGGACATATGGCATCCCTTAGTTTTCATGGACATATGGCATCCATGTGTGGGACATATGGCATCCCTTGGTTTTTAGTTACATGGACATATGGGATCCATGGTGTGTGGGACATATGGCATCCTAGGGATCCTAGGACATATGGGATCCCAAGACATGTACTTGGGCATTTGGAATCCAAGTGGTTTTTGGGATCTAGGGACATATGGGATCCCTAGACAGATAAGATGGTTGACATCATGAGGTAGGTAGTGCTTATGGAACCATTTGACTAGTCCTTTGTTTTGATGAAGTCCATATTTGTGCAAGCGATAGGGAAAGTCTTACCACTTTTTTATGTGGCAGTGTCTAGTCTGATGGAGAGTGTTAATCTCCAAAAGAACAAGCTATCCTTGGTATTAGACCACCTCTAGACCAAGAATAACTTTAGACTCCACCAAATTTAGAGAACATTCATCAATCTTATCAGGAAATTGATTATTCTGTAAAATTCAACTTCTCAGAAAAGTCTGCTGCAGATTAATCACTCATTGACTAATCAATCCTCTAAAGTTTTTAATAAAACTTTGCACAATGCTTCGCCTTAAGGTTGCGCAACTTCTCCAAGTTAAATTTCTCAAAATGATTGAGTATACTGTGAGAAATGTGTGAAACACTTTACCTATGTCTGAACCACCTTCTCTGCAGTCACGACTTTGACACCTACAACTTCTTAGCTATAGTTCTCCCAATGTCGAACCCATTTGATCAAGATCTTTTAGCCATAGATGGATTATCTTTCAACTTAGATTTTGAGCTATCACATGTGTAAAACTTTACACTATGCACTGAGCAATGTTCATTTCTCTGAACATGAAATCTGCGCTAGTTTTGTCGACTCTCAAAACATCTTCACATATGAATGTTCCTATGCAAAATTCTCTTAACCTGATTACAATTGGACTCTCAAATTCTAGCCATAGATTGATTAACTATGGACTTAGATATGTTCAGAAGGATTTCTCAAAAGATTAACTACAGAAGTAGCAGACACTGAAACATCGGGCGCAAGTTTTTTCGATTACTTAGGAAAATTACAACTACATTGAAGAGATAACTTCAACTAACTTTCTTGTATCCAATGACACTTTCTACATCTGATTTCTCTCTTCCTATTCTCTCTTCTACATGCCCCGACTTTTTCCAAAACATTTATAGGCAAATATGTACAAACTTATGACTAATCAAAAGTGTGAGTCACCTATATCTGAACTAATGTACATATGTGTACATAGCTTTGAATTTCTAAGTATGTCCTTCCTTCAAACTTCTGAATTTGTTCTCTTATTGATTTCTTGACTTCATTTCTTCATAAACCTTCAATTGATGATTGGCATGCACCAACAGCTCCCCCTCAATCATTAATTGAGGTTTTCCTCTATCTTCTTAATACCTGCCATATCCTTGAATCTCTGTAGCTTTGGTCCATCTAGACTTTTTGCCATCATATCTGCAAGTTGATCTTTTGTAGGTGTATGCATAACTTCAATTTCCTTATCAATGACCTTTTCTCTCAGAAAATGATACTGTATTTCAATATGTTTAGTTCTAGCATGAAACACAGGATTAGCTGCCAAGTATAGAGAACTCATATTGTCTTCACAAATGATAGGAGTACTTTGAATCACATCAAAACCCTTCATAAGTGTCTTTAGCCATATTACCTCCTTTGCAGCTTCCACCATACCTTTGTATTCTGCTTCTGTAGATGACAAAGCAACTGTATGTTGCTTCTTAGAACACCATGAAATCAATTTGTCTCCTACATAGCACAAATATCCATGTGTTGATCTTCTATCATCCACATTACCTGCCCAATCTGCATCACTATATATCTTCACTCTTGTATCAGAAGTAAATCCATAGTACAACCCTTCTCTGAGTGTACCCTTAATGTACCTAAGTACTCTTTGTCCTGCAATCCAATGTTCCTTTCTAGGACAATGCATAAATTGTGAAAGCACACCAATTGCATATGACAAATCAGGCCTTGTTAATGTAGCATAAATCAAGCTACCAACCAAACTTTGATAGAGCTTCATGTCTCTGAATTCTTCTCCTCCAAATCTAGACAATTTATGGTTCACTTCCAATGGTGTGGGTGCAACCCTGCAATCTTCCATTTTAAATTTGGTTAGCAAATTTTTAAGATACCTTTCTTGGGTCACATATACTCCATGTTGAGTATATAAAATCTCCATTCCTAAGAAGAATGACAAGTTCCCCAAATCACTGATTTTGAACTCTTTCTCCATCTGCTTCTTGATCATTTGTATTCCTTTATCATCTGTTCCTATAAGTATTATGTCATCAACATAAATACAAACATAAATGAATCCATCTTCACTTGCTTTGACTAGCAAACTACTATCTGCCTTTGATGCTTGAAATCCAAGATCCTTCAAGAACTTTACAAGCCTATAATTCCATGCCCTTGGGGCCTGCTTTAATCCATACAAAGCTCTCTTGAGCTTACACACATAATTTAGACTTACTTGATCTTTGAACCCATCTGGTTGCTCCATGTAAACTTCATCTGAAATGTAACCATTCAAAAAAGCATTTTTAACATCTAATTGAGATAACTTCCAACCTTTGCAAGCAGCAATTGCTATAAGAGTTCTAATGGTTTTCATCTTTGCCACAGGACTATAAGTCTCATCATAGTCCACTCCATATGTCTGTGCATACCCTTTCACAACAAGTCTCGCTTTGTACCTAGACACACTTCCATCTGCAAATATTTTTGTTTTGTAAACCCACTTACATCCAATAATTTTCTGGCTATTAGGTTTAGGAACCAGATCCCAAGTCTGATTCTCTATCAATGCATCATACTCCTCTTGCATGGCTTCTTACCAATTTCTCTTGCCTTTGGCTTCATCATATGTGGATGGATCTTCATCTGCTTTTACCAAATAAGCATAATCTTTAGTAGTCAAGAATGAGGTGTCATAGCTATACCTTGTAGGTTGCCATTTGTGCCTGGATGACCTCCTAACTTCTGCACTTTTTGAAGTCTCTGGTTCATCACATTCTGGATCAAACCTTGGCATCTCTTCAACTTCAACCTGTACTTCATTATTCTCATTTTCATCAAGTAATTGAATCTTTGCTTTACCTTTCCTTTGATCCACTACTTCTTCAACATCTGCATGTACATTATATTTACCTACATACCAAGTACCTTGCTCATCAAATGTAACATCCTTGGATACTAGAAATTGCTTTGTGGATGGACTCCACAACCTGTATCCCATTTGCTTATCATCATAACCAATGAATACATACTTTTCTGCCTTAGGCTCCAACTTATGCCTCAATTGAGATGGCACATATGCATATGCCAAGCATCCAAATATTCTGCAATGATCCAAGGTAGGTCTCTTACCCCACCAAGCTTCATATGGTGTCATGCCTTGCAAAGCTTTACAAGGCAATCTATTAACCAAATAAGTAGCTGTATTTACAGCCTCTGCCCACAAATAATTTGGGCAATTCTTCTCTTTCATCATGGACCTTGCAAACTCAACAAGAGTCCTATTTCTCCTTTCTGCTACACCATTTTGTTGAGGAGAGTACCTGCAAGTAACTTCTCTCTTTATACCTGCATTCCACAAGTAATCATTGAATTCATTTGAAAAATACTCTCCCCCTCCATCTGACCTTAGTCTCTTCAATTTTTGACCTGTAATTCTTTCTGCATATGCATGATAGTGTTTAAATGTATTAAACACTTCTGACTTTTCTTTAATCACATAAATTGTGATCCATCTGGTAGCATCATCAACATATATGACATAATATCTTGAACCATTTATACTAAAGTCCTTTGAAGGACCCCACACATCTGTATGCACCAATTCAAGTCTTTCTGAATACATAAACCCATGCTTGGAATAGGATTGCTTATGAGCCTTACCTAATTGACATGCCTCACATTTGTATGTCATGTGTTGACCTGCAATGTTAGGCAACCCAAACACTGAACCATTGTTAATCATTTCTTTAATACCTCTTTCATTGAAGTGTCCAAGTCTTTTATGCCAAAGATCCAATTCAGATACCTTCTGATCTCCATATGTGAACATAGCATGTCCAACATTTCCTTGTACCTTCAATGTGAAGAGCCTCCCTTCTTTCTTTCCTGTAACAACCTGTTTATACCCTTGACTAGGGTCTTCAACATAGACTCCATCATTGGTAAACCTTACCTCATATCCTTTTTCCACAATTTGACCTACACTGATCAAATTCTTTGGAATTGTGGGAACATAAAGAACCTTACTCAGAAGAGTACTCCCATCTTTAGCTTTGACTGAACCAATTGACTTTACCTTATGCTTTGTATCATCACCTGTCTGAACTGTATGGTTAATTGCATTATGATCTAGATCAGTCATCAAAGCAATATTTCCACTTAAATGATTACTACATCCTGAATCAATATAGAACACTCTCATGTCCTCATGTGAGGTTTCACATGTTGCATTCATAATGAGAGTCGAGTCCTCCTTCTCATCTGATGCATAGTTGTAGTAGGTGTTATTGTAGGATTGATTTTGGAAGCTTCTTCCTCCACCTCTTCCAAAAGAATTCCTACCACCTCTACCTCTGAAGTTTCCTCTTTGAAATCTACCACCTCTTGCTCTTTGATTAAAGTTCTGATAATTACCATTGTTCTGATTATTGTGCCAACAATCATGAGATAGATGATTGGTCTTACCACATATCCAACAAGCTCTTGCATTATCTTTGTTGTTTCTGGCTCTTCCTCTACTTCTTCCATTTCCTTTTCCTCTTATGAAATTTGCTTGGTTTGAAGTACCTTCTTCTTCACCTGATTGTTGCTTTCCTTTGTTAGCTTTCTTTTTGTCTTTAGAGTACATTGCATGACCTGCACTCTTATCAACATCTCCTTTTTACATCATTCTCAAAAGTTAGCATATGACCTAACAATTGATTCAAATCAGGAGTGAAGTGATCTAGTGAAAGTTCTGTAGACAAAATAAAAGGCTTCCACTTCTCATCTCCTCTTAGCCCTGTGAGAATTTGTCTTACCAATTTATCTTCTTCAATATCTTCATCCACTGCACCTAAAGAATCTGCAATGTCCTTCATCTTTGTCACATAATCAGAAATTGATTGTGAAGCCTTCTTCTTGAAAGTAGTAAATTCTGCCCATAGTGAAGCCTTCCTTGATTTGGTTGTGTTTTGGAAATGCTCTTCCAAAGCATTCCAAATGTCACATGCACTTTCAAGTCCTCTAATGTGAGGAAGCAAATAGTCATTGACTGCCATGTAGATTATGCTCCTTGCTTGAGCATCCTTCTTTATCCAATTCTTTAGATCTGACAATTCTTCCCTAGTTGGAACACTAGGATCTCTGAACTGAGGCTTCTCTTCTTCACCTGTAATGTATGCTATCAAATCTTTGCTCATCAGATGAGCTTCCATTCTCATAGACCAAGCTGGATAGTTCTCTCTATCCAACTTTTCAATCTGGAGACTATCTCCCATCCTTGCTTCACCTGTAGTCTCAAAACTTTAGCCTTTACAAGAAATAAATGTACCTTAACTTCGAATTTTGCTTCTCTTGATCCTTTTGAATATCTTTGCGTGTCTCCCTTCAATCTTTCTTCAACACTTTATCCTTCTGAACCTTCGAGATGTAGAATTTGTATATCTGCAGCAGTCGGAGTCTTCCTTTTCTTAATTTTGACACAACCTGCTCTCATACCACTGATGGAGAGTGTTAATCTCCAAAAGAACAAGCTATCCTTGGTATTAGACCACCTCTAGACCAAGAATAACTTTAGACTCCACCAAATTTAGAGTACATTCATCAATCTTATCAGGAAATTGATTATTCTGAAAAATTCAACTTCTCAGAAAAGTCTGCTGCAGATTAATCACTCATTGACTAATCAATCCTGTAAAGTTTTTAATAAAACTTTGCACAATGCTTCGCCTTAAGGTTGCGCAACTTCTCCAAGCTAAATTTCTCAAAATGATTGAGTATACTGTGAGAAATGTGTGAAACACTTTACCTATGTCTGAACCACCTTCTCTGCAGTCACGACTTTGACACCTGCAACTTCTTAGCTATAGTTCTCCCAATGTCGAACCCGTTTGATCAAGATCTTTTAGCCATAGATGGCTTATCTTTCAACTTAGATTTTGAGCTATCACATGTGTAAAACTTTACACTATGCACTGAGCAATGTTCATTTCTCTGAACATGAAATCTGCGCCAGTTTTGTCGACTCTCAGAACATCTTCACATATGAATGTTCCTATGCAAAATTCTCTTAACCTGATTACAATTAGACTCTCAAATTCTAGCCATAGATTGATTAACTATGGACTTAGATATGTTCAGAAGGATTTCTCAAAAGATTAACTACAGAAGTAGCAGACACTGAAACATCGGGCGCAAGTTTTTTCGATTACTCAGGAAAATTAC
This sequence comes from Ceratopteris richardii, assembly GCA_020310875.1. Taxonomy (NCBI): domain Eukaryota; kingdom Viridiplantae; phylum Streptophyta; class Polypodiopsida; order Polypodiales; family Pteridaceae; genus Ceratopteris; species Ceratopteris richardii. The sequence continues at coordinate 126,810,887 of CM035431.1, forward strand.
AACTACATTGAAGAGATAACTTCAACTAACTTTCTTGTATCCAATGACACTTTCTACATCTGATTTCTCTCTTCCTATTCTCTCTTCTACATGCCCCGACGTTTTCCAAAACATTTATAGGCAAATATGTACAAACTTATGACTAATCAAAAGTGTGAGTCACCTATATCTGAACTAATGTACATATGTGTACATAGCTTTGAATTTCTAAGTATGTCCTTCCTTCAAACTTCTAAATTTGTTCTCTTCTTGATTTCTTGACTTCATTTCTTCATAAACCTTCAATTGATGATTGGCATGCACCAACATAGTCCCTCACGTTGAAATCTATGTGTACCATCACAAAAAGATGTGTATACAATGGGGCATTAATGATGTGTGCAAGCCAGCTAGTTCGTTTGCATGGTTGAGTTCCCAAGGCTTGCTCACTACAATTAAATGCATGTGACCCATATATTCAATTTGATCTATAAAAGAAACGACAATTTGATATGCATAAAACCTCACATAATTGCAAGTGGCATCCAAAATTAGAACAACAATAAGGTTTGCCACTAATATGATTTGCCACTAATATGATTTGCCACTAATGTGATTTCCATGTGGACTGTCTCAACTAGACGTGGATCCTCTCTCTGAACTAGACGTGGACCCTCCTTCTCTCTCTTTCTGGAAGCTTTCTCATAGCATTGATCGTAACTCCCGAGGTGACATATTCCTACTATTGGTGTTGCCTTCCACAATCTAGCTCTTCCACAATCGGAATCGCAATATTGTGTTTTATTTCAGAGAATCGCGATTTTGTATTTGACTACAGAATCGCAATTCTATGCAGTTTTGAAAATTTTTTGAAGTTCTTAATTTTTAAGTTTTTATTTTTCCAAAAGAATCGCCTTGTTACGGTTTTAACATGCAATAAAAGAGGTTTACAAAATTATTATTTTTTCCTCAGTGAAACTCAAAATTCTGAAAGTCGTGATTCCGTGATTTTACTATTTTGTGTGTTTTTGTGCTTTAATCATCATATGAAACTTTGAAATGCAAAAATTTTATTGAGAATTCCTTACCTTGCTTGCCTGATCAAAAAATCTCCAAAAGCTTGTGGATGCAGGAAATCGTGATTCTGTCCAACTCTCTCTCTCTCTCTCTCTCACTCAAATGAGATTTTTTTCTAAGATTCCAGGGTTTTATAGACTTCACACAATCGCGATTTTGTGCAATTTTCTCATAATTTTCACTTTTTACTTGTTCAACTTTTATTCTTCACCAATTTTTATGATTTAAATTCATATTCCTTGACCTTTCATTCCAAGTCACTTCCTTTATAACCCTGATGAAAATCGCGATTCTGTACCTAATTTTCAATTTTGCTCACTTGATGCTCAATTCTCACTAATATTTTGAAATTTGATTTTCTTACTTACCCACTTTATGAAAATATCTTAAAAACTCTTACCTCAATACCCAAATGTGCAAAAAATATTCAGATTCTTTTCCTTACAGAAAATCGTGATCCTGTGCAGAGAATCGTGTTTTTTATGAACTTCCTATTTTTGCAATTTTTTTGGTTTTCCTTTCCACTTGGTTCCCTTCAATGCTTTTTACCAACTCCAAATCACCTGTCACCTGCAATTATACACCATCAACAAAAATTAGCGATCCTGTGCAGAGAATCGTGTTTTTTTTAACTTCTAATTTTTTTCAGTTTTTAGCTTTCCTTTCCACTTGATCCCCTTCACTCTTAACAACAACACTCCAGTCCAGCTTTCTAAGGAAATAAAGAATTTTTTTTGAATTTTTTTAATGGATTTTTTTGAATTTTTTTAGTATTTTGCCCTAAATCAAGGTAAACACTTCACTTAGGGTTTCTTGTTTAGAGATCCATTGATCTTGTGTTTCTTGATTGGTTATAATATTTTATGTTTTGCTATCTTAATCAGTTTATGAGTAAGACTTCCCAAAGAAAAATGTGCTAAGAAGTGAAATTATCAATTCATGCAAAGATAAACTCAAACATTTTTTCTTTTCAAGATGCAAATAAACCTTTTCTCAAGATTGTTGCTTTGCCTTGGCTAAGCAAATGGATCTTATCTACTTGCCTATAGCTACTTTTACTTGACTTTTCCTCAATGCAATCATGTCATCTATCCCAACATCAACAATTTTGCTTGGTACTTGGTCAAAAAGCATTCTACAAGTGCAAAGATAGACCCATTTTACCTTATCTTCAGCTATCTTGATTCAGTTTTTTACACACCTGCACTTTAGTCTCAAAAATGATATGAGCAATTATCAATTTGCAAGAATTTCATCACTTCTTTATCTCAAAAGGTTAACTCTTGCTTCTTTTTCCCAAAAGACAAACAAAGAAACCTACCTTTTCATGTTTCCTTTTCTTGATTAAAGAGTATTACCTTTTCAATGTGTTCAATACCATCAACAATGGAAGATCCAGCAAGGTCCAACTTCAATGAAGCTTTTGCTTTACTTCCCCGGCAACGGTGCCAAAAAATGTTTGTTGTTACCCTTTGGAGTTGTCCTCTCCAATCATTTTAGCATAAAGAATCAACAATACATCTTACATTTGTCAATCTGGGAAGTATACAAGAGACCACAACCCCTTCTCGATGATGGAATCCAAAAAATAAGAGGAAAATGACTGGATTTCTGAGAAATGATGAAGATGAAGAGCAATTTCTAGGGTTTTGATTATCTTGAGCAATATTTCATCATTTCCAATGATCTTGGTGCCTAAAGTGTGTTATTTTCTCAGCAGAGCACAATTATGAAGTCAAATTTCAAAAATGATACATGTAACCTTCAGACGAGACAATCGCGATTCTGTGAAAAACTGACGATTTCCATCTCCAACACTATTCTTCAGCAATTTCTCACTCAACACATCAAGAATCATCTCTCTTCATACTCATTGATCAGAAATACACAATAGAAGCTTGCAAATTCCATCGATACACATAGAATAGACTCACAAATCAAAGAAAATCACATAAAAGGAAGAATCACGATTTTCTGCAAGAAACTCTTCTCATTACTTGGATAGCACAAAATACAATCAACCAACCCTCTCAAAATAGAGGAAATTATCTTTTATACATTTTCAAGTGTCCCTTTTCACACTTGAATTTTGGTCCTTTTCCTTTCTAATATAAACATATGCTATCTAAGAGTTTCCAAAAATTTTAGAAAAATTACATATGATTCTAATTTACATGAGGAAGACTCTTTCTCATTTTTTACATCATTTACATAAATATTTCTACAATTTTTTATCATTTTACAAATATTCCTCTTCAAAGAATGCTTCTTCTAACAAGGATCCCTACCACCAGCAAATGTAATGGCGGCTGCACCTAATCAAGGTAACAATTATAACCCTAGACAGAGGGATAACTTTGGAAATGGGCCAAGGAGGCCAATTATTTGTTTCAGATGTGGAGAATGTGGGCACTATCAAAGTAGGTGCACTCTCCCAGAAAATGCCCCTCCTTGTAGGAACTGCCTAGAAGCTAGGGACCACTATACTAATTGTTGTCCTAAGAATCAAGCATCTTCATCTGGGCCCCACATTCAAATGATTTCTGTGCACAAAGAAGAAATGTTAGATCAAGGCAATAAGCCATCACCATCTACCAAGGTAGTGCAGTTAGAAGAAATTGAATCTTTTATAGTGCAGTCAAGAAGCAAAGGGAAGGCTCAAGTAGATATAGCTCAAGAATCAAGAATTAATGGATTGAACAAAGACAAAGAGACATCTAAAGACAAGGCCACCACAGGTGTTGATACAAGGTAAAAAGGAGATCCCATATGTACCAGTGATGCCATTGGGCACGCATTCAACAGGGCTCATGAGGAGTTTGATAAGTCAAATGGAGCCCATGCTCTTAAGGAATCAGAAGCTTCCAGACTACTCAAGTCCATGAAAAAGGAGGTTAGTATTTTGAATTAAAAAAGATGGATGGGAAATTCAGGTCAAAACTATTGCAGATAATTGATGAAATGTCCACAACAATTTTAGTGGCAAAGGCTGTTGTTATGCCTAAAGATAAAAGTGTAGGGGAAGCACCCCTCACAGATTATAAGAGCCCTCGGTTAACAGTCTCTATCAAAGGTCATGAGTTTGAAGGAGTTATTGTGGATGGTGGTTCTGGCATCAACTTGATGCCTAAATATACCATGAAAAAGATTGGACTATACCCTTCAAGACCTGCCAATTTCACTATAACACTAGCAGACCAAAGCATAGTTAAGCCTCTGGGAGTGGTCCCTGGAGTCCCGGTCAAGATACAAGGTACCATCTTTAACTTGGACTTTGTTGTTTTAAGGCTACCACAGGTAGAAGGAAGTTTTCCCCTGTTAATTGGGAGACCTTGGTTAAGGCAGGCCAATGTGATGCATGACTGGGGCAAGGATACAATGTGGGTAAAGCAAGAGGGAAAAGAGTTGCAGTAGATAATTTAGAAGAAGGACTAAACAATCAGAGAAATACCAGCATGATGCAGTCAATTGGTATTTGTATGGAAGAAGAATTGTTGGACAACCCAGAAGCACATCTATTTGAAGAAGCAAATTTATATGAAGATGACAACATGTTGGCTTGGCTCTATGCAGAAGACCCATCTTCCTGCTATGGAATTTTTCCAAAATCAAGTGGAGAGGAAGCAGATGAAGAAATAGAGGACACAGTCTTAGTCAAACGCCATAATAACGAGAAGAAAAGCGCTGTCCTTAAGTGCAGTAGTGATGAAGCTACTGCAAATCATATGTCAATGGCCACATTTTTATGGATACTAGTATGGATATCATCTGTTATGTCAATTTTTATGATAGTAAGTGCAGGGTTTTACAATGATGTGGAAGGAGTACCTACAAGTCTTTGGAAACAGAAGATGCAAAATGGAGGAGATAATATTTTACTGAAGGATTTAAGGTGGCCTTATCAAATCATTAGTACGCCCAAAACGAAGACAAAACAAATGAAGTGCAGTAGAACTGGAGATTATGGAGGAATTTCTATGAGTCAACATATCAAGATCAAGGCTCAAGGCCTATCATCAAGCCAACTGAAGAATTATGGATCACATGGAACCTGCAAAAGTTGTCGAGGTTGTACATAGCCTTCTCATGTTATTTTTGTTTAAGTTTTTAGTTTTTTCTTTGTGTTTTAGCATAGTTAGCAACCCTTTCATAGCCCTTGGCATAAGTACAATGTTTGGAATTTTTCTCAGAATTTTTCTACCAATTTTTGGATTTTTCTGGTATTTTTTATCATTTTCAAGTGTCTTTTTCTTGCCAAATGTGGAGGAATAAACGAAGCTCTCTGTGGTTTTGAGTGAGGGAACTGACCTAGAACCGTAGGAAAAGTTTTGAGAATTTTTGGATTTTTTTGCAATTTTCTTAGATTTTTTATGTATTTTTCTTTAATTTTTTTTATAATTAAAAAAAAGGGCCCCCAGGGCGTTTTATTTTTTTCAAAAATGAATAAATAAATAAATAAATAAATAAATATTAAAAACAAAACCCCTCTTGTGCCCCCCCTCCCACCCCCCCCCCGCGGCCCCCCACCCACCCACCCGCCAACCTCCGCCTGCCCCCCCCCCCCCTCTTTCCCCCCCCTTCCCCCCCCCCCCCCCCCTGCAGCCCCCCGCCCACCCACCCGCCAACCTCCACCCGCCCATGCGTAGCCCCCTCCTCCCCCCCCTCTCGTGCGACCCCCCCCTTCCCCCGCCCCTTTTCTTTTTTTTTTTTGTTTTTTTCTTTTTTCTTTTGTTTCCCCCCGCGTGCGCCTCCGTCGCTGTTTCTTTTTGTTTTTTCTAATCTATTTACTTGTTTTTATCAAACCCCCCCCCCCCCCCCCCCCCCGTGTCACGTTTTTGTTTTTTATTTTATTATTTTATTTATTTATTTTATTTTTTAAGTTTATTTATTTTTTATTTTTTATTTTATATATATTTTTATACTCTATTTATTTTACTTTTATTTTATTTTATTTTTACATTCTTTTTTTAATTTTTTGCATTCAGATTATGCGTTCATATTATATATATATATATATATATATAAAGGAAAAATAAATCAATATATATCCTTTATTTATTATTATTATTATTATTAATTACATATATATATATATATATATATATATATATATATATATATATATATATATATATATATATATTTATATATATTTATATATATATATTTTAATTCCATGGGTCAAACCTTTGGCTTTAGATCGCGTCTCGGATGGCCATTTTTTTCACATGTGGGGTCATTTTCATGTATTTTGACACCTCTGGATTCATTTTTTGCGTTAATGTTTCCAAAATCCAACCTTTTCTCTGACTATTGGTCAAAACCCACATGTTTTGAGCCCATTTATCACATGTTTTTATTCTAGCACATCGCCCTTATGGTCTATTCTCACTTGATCTTACCTTATGTTTCATAATTTCCCATATGCACCCTCTGTAGCTCTATTGTTGATCA
>CM035431.1:126827396-126849896 GCA_020310875.1 Ceratopteris richardii
AAGTAGCACTCACATAACAAAGAGTGCACCTCAGAGCATCCAAATGTGTCTTCTTGGGAACTTGCATAAATTGACTTTCAAGTCCAACAGTGTAGCTAAGATGAGGCTTCGTAATTGTGAGATATATCAAACTTCCCACAATTTTCCTGTACATAGTAGCATTTTCCAATGCTGCACGTGATGTAGTATCTAACTTCAAATTTCAATCTAATGGCATAGAAATTGGCTTACAATCAACCATACCATACTTTTGCAACATATTCAAGGCATATTGTCATTGTGACATCCATATACCTGTTTCTCTATGTATAAACTCAATGTCCAAGAAATAGCGCACCACACCAAGGTCTTTCATGTCAAACTTGCATAAGAAGTTGCTTTACCTCTTTGATGCTTTCTTCATTATCAACACCTAGAATCAAGCCATCAACATAAATAGCCACAATCGTGATGCCATCATCACCCTTCCTTGCATATAGTGAATGATCAGCATCACACATAGAGAACCCAATGGTGGTTAAGTAATCCACAATCCTTGCATGCCATGCATGAGGAGCTTGCTTCAGCCCATACAAAGCCTTTTGCAACCATTTCAAATAATGTTTTGCTCCACCGTACAACTGACTCTGGTTTATCTATCACGTCTTTCCTGAGATATTCTGTACATGCTGCTTCATAGGCTGTAAGTCGAGATTTGGTTACTACTGATAAGTTCCCAAAGAATTCTGATTCTCGTTCAAAAATCCATAATCAAATGCAACTTCAAAAATCTGAAGATAATGACTTCCCAAAAATATTATTCTGCTATAATAAGCCATTAAACAGATCCTGTCTGGGGTTTCACTGAGATCAAATAATAAAGCATTAGATGGTGAGTTAAAACCAATGTAATTTAGAGTTCTGACATCTGTATCTGTAAAAGTCTCTATACATGCCAATATGAGTCTCATTACTCTGATTAATAGAATACAAGCTGGGTCATTGACATCTTTATATGTTGATATAAGAGACTCTGCTGTGTCAACCATATATTTCTTTGTTGGCCATGTTCCTGCCTTCGATCCTGCTATCTTTGGAAAGTTCTACCATTTTGATGGAATCTGTCCTACATTCCCTCTTTTCCAAAAAACTATCCACTCCCTTCTCCTTGCTACTGGACAATAAGCTGGATTTATTTTTAACTGAATGGGTGCCTCTTTCCAAATCTTTCTACATTCTTTATTAGCATCCAACCACCTGTTTCTCCATTTAGGATTGGCTTTTTCAAATAATTCCTTTGTCACATTGATGTCTTCTTCATATTCCAAATACTTGTTTGGTGATAATCCCACCCTTGCTAGCTGATAATTTTTAATGCTTTCAATAATCATACAAAAGGGTATACCTAAGCCATTTGCTGCCCAATGGTGTTGATCAGGATGTATCCCTTTGTTTAAAGCAAAATTAACAATCTGTTCCTCATATTCATTATGCATTTTTCTGATAAATTCCATTCTAGATTCTCTATCTGTTAAAAGCCTATGAACAAACTCCTCTGAGTACTCTTCAACTGCTATTTTATTTTCTTGTTCATCACCATGTTGGGTTCTGTTATCATCTCCCACTTCATATTCTTCTGCTCGTGTAGTCTCTACCTGCTTTTCAACCTGGGTTTGTGGATTTTCCAATTTTTTCTGTAGCTCCTCTATCATCAACATTAAGCTTCTATTTTGAGATGTCCACAGTTCTTTTTCTGATTTCCACTCATTTCTTTTTTTCTCTATACTTGACTCCCAATCACTTCTTTCTCTTTCTATATCCAGATGTAACTTATTATATCCTCTCATTGAAGTAGTAGCATGTATAGTGGCTTGTTTTTCCAACTCCTTAGCTTCCTTTAATTCTTCTTGTAGCCTTAGAATTTCTCTATTCAACTCCTCCTTCTCATCTTGTGTTACATGTACAGTCTTGCTCTCTTCTTTTATCTGGCCTTCTTCCATTAATATCCTGTTTATTTCTTCATTTGCTTTGACCATAATTTGATATGAACTCTAAAGTGTTCTATATATTCCTTCAATTTTCTTCAGCTCTAATTCCATTTTGCTGCTATGCTCTACCTGCTTTGCACACTTATCTTCAAGATATTGGATCTTGTTTTGTTGTTGAACCTCCAATTCTTCCAAAGAAATTATTCTGTTGGTCAATTCCTCATTTCTCTCTTGTACAATCCTCAACTATTCTACTAATTGTTCCTTCTCTCTCTTTTGCTCATTAATGATTCTACTACCTTTTACAAATTCTGATTCTGCCACCATCCCTGATATAATCATATTTCTACTTGATGGTCTAAACTGCTCTATATTGCTCATAATAGCTTTGCAGGCAGATCTTATATTCTTGGGTATCCTTTCCAACCGAGCTTCTAATTCCATTTGTCTTACTTCTATCTACTTTTCTTCTTTACAGCCATTCTCTTCTTCATCTTCTTCCTCATATTCTATGACCTGATTCTTTTGTTCTTCATAGCCCTTATCTATTCCCATTTCTTCTTTATCTGCCACATCTTCCTCCTGCACTAATGTCTGCTCCTCCTTTTTCTCATATCCTGATGTTTCTTTAATTATCTCAATTTCTTTTGCCTTCTTTTTCTCCATTCCTTGTTGTTCCTCTTCAAGGATAAGTCCTTCCTTTCCCTGCACTTCCTTATCCTGAGTTAGGATTGAATCAATCTCCCAGAGGGTTTTATTTGATCATTGACTATCTGCTCCTTTTGTCCTTCCTTCTCTTGCTCATCTATATCCATGAGATCCAGGTCTTCTTCTTTTCCCTGATCTTCTGTAGTTATGAACTCCTCATGATGATTCAAATCATAAAGTATGTCTTCTATACTTTGGTTTATTTCTTCTGCTGTATTTCCTTCTTTGACCTTTTGAAAATTCTTCTTTTCCACTACTTCCTCTGTTTTCTTGATTTGATCTTTGTCTTCTTTCTTATGCAGTTCATCTTCTTTCTTGTGTACTGAACTGCATAATTGAGCTTCCTTTTCTGTTTCTTGCTTTTCCTCATCATATTTGAAGTAGGTCTGATGTGAAGGTTTTGTCCATACTGTCTTCAACCCTGAATCTACTAATCCACAGCTGAACTCCTTCCTTACTTCAATCTCCTCTTCCATCATTACTGCTTTACCTTTTAGTAACCTTTGCTCTTCTCCACGACTAACCTGTTTTGCTACTTCCTCTTGGACCTATTTTCCTTGTGGCTTCTCACTCAAGTCTTCTGGTGTTTTATTTTTTTCAGATGCTTGTACTATCATAGTTGGTGTACTAGGCACTGATAAGTTCATACTTTTCAACAAGAATTTTTCAATGTCACTTTCAAAATCTGAAGAGAATTGTGAAAAGCCTGCTATTCCTGATTTGTCCATTCTTGGTTCTTCCATAGCAATGGATTCCTCCTGCTTTTTTTCTTCTACTGTCACTTCTTCTGTCTCCATCCTTGGTACATGTTCTGCTACTGATTTTCCTTTACTTTTCTTGGTTAACTTCCTCTTCTGTACAGGTTTCTTCTGAACCTTCTTCTTCACTACAAATGTAGTTCTAGTTTTAGGAGGACCTTGTAACTCCTTGAAATAAGCCAATAGTTCTACTTCTTTTTTAACAAAAATCTCCTCAGTCTCTGCTGCCATCATCTGATCATGCAACTCTTCATAGTGTTCCACTTCTTCTTGTATTCAGTCAGTTGCTTTACATGAATAGTCTTCCAACATTTTTTGATATTGGGCTTCATATACTGTCCTTTTATTGTTCCCTTGGGTCAAATAAGTATACAATTGCTCTTTGCTTGTCTGAGGTGGATGGGGTTCATTTGAAGACTGTACTTGCTTCTGAGCAGCTTCATGCTCTTCCTTAGTTGCCTCTTCTTGTTCCAATTCCACTTTTCTTCGATCCAATCTTCTTTTCTTTATTGGAATGACTTCTTTCGAGACTCCCTTTCTTTTCCTTTCTGCTCCCCTCATGCTTGGTTGGGCTTCTTCTTCTCTTACAGACATAATCTTAGAGGGACTTTTGATTCCTGTCATCAAACTTCTGAAGTATTGGGCTTCTGGAGCGAATTGTAATTGATCCTCCATCCCTAGAACATGATATATAATTCTTGTTAAGAATTGAGCTCCATTCATGTACTTCTTTTGCTCCCAATGTTTGGCTGCTTCCTTCAATTGCTCATGTATGTATGGAGTTACATCCATCACACCAAAAGGCTTGGTTCTTTCCTTATTATTGAACATGATCAATGTTACTGGTTTGTGTGGCATGGTGTATCTAGGTAGTTTTGGAAAACAGAAGTATTGCAAGAACATTCTAATAGCATACTCCTCATTCTCCTTCGCTTAAAAATCAGGAAATTTGGAATATCATGCATATGTAGCTTTATTTTTCTTTACAAAACTATTATCCAACTTTGTTCCCATGGTATAAAACTGTAAGGCTGCCCTGATATGTTCTGCTTTTATGGTAATGTTAACTTCTTTGTTTTCTCTATCTTTGACCGTGCATCTGAAATAAGCATCATTACCTTTCCCAACCTCCATCAGACTATTCATCACCTGTACCACTCTTTCAAAGTCTATGAAGAATAAGGGTTCATCCAACAACCTGTGTATTCCTACTGCTTCCCATCTTTTGTAATTGACTGCAATTCTTTGGAATTTGTAAAATTCCTGGCACAGCATGGTGTACTTGTAACCTCTGACTCCCACAGTAAAAATATGCTGACCAATGATACCCAAAGTTTCCTTGAGCTCCTTGACTACCTTCTCTGTTTCTGGAATTTCCTGCTCTTCATCAGACTCCAGATCCACCTCCTCTACTGCAGCTTCACTGTCCAAGAACCAATGTCCTCTAGACAGAGTGACTGAGTTTGCTTTGAAATCATGGATTGGTAGTTCCTTGGGATTCACCATTCTGAAGAAAATATAGCATCACACAAAAGAAAAACTCCACCCACATGAGTCTCAAGAAACATAAATATTAATCTTGAGATGTAATGAAAAATGAATGAAAACAAGACTTAGAGAATTCCTGACTTTCCTTTTTGTATCACAGATAAAAACTTAATTGAAGTGATCATTACATGTGTAGCAAGATGTCTAATGCTCTCTTTTCTTCTGACAACTTTTATAAAAAAAGGAAATATTTGAAAAAAAATAAGAAATTGATAAAATATTGACACCTGCTACAATACCATCTATATCTTGCTTGTGCTGTATAACTTATATAATTAAAAGAATTATAAAAGAAAAATGGATAATTTTCCTCTCTCTTTTTTTTAATAATAATAATATTTTTTCTTATTTTTCTTCTTTTCTCTTTCTCTTTTTTTTAATAATAAGTAAAAAAAAAGTAGACACCTGCTACAATACCATCTATATCTTGCTTGTGCTGTATAACTTATATAATTAAAAGAATTATAAAAGAAAAATGGATAATTTTCCTCTCTCTTTTTTTAATAATAATAATATTTTTTCTTATTTTTTCTTCTTTTCTCTTTTTCTTTTTTTTTAATTATATATATATATATATATATATATATATATATATATATATATATATATATATATATATATTAATAATTTCCTCCACTTCCTTTCTTCCCCTCCTATTTCTCTTCTTAGAAAAAGGATAAGGTAGAACAAATTGAAATAATTTCCAAGATGTCATAACTTCTTCTCTGTAATACTCTGATTTTCTTATCAAAAATCCTAAGTGTATATCAGATAATCATGTTCTTTTTCCATTGAATCAAATCTTATTTTTTTACCCAATAATATTTGATCCTTGTTGACCCTGTTCTAGGGATAAACCCCTCTTCTTTTGATAGGCTGTTCTTGGAATTTTTTGGCTTCCATATCCATTTAGTTCTGAGAACTTGTTTTGATGAGCAGTGCTTGTGTGTACTTTGTTTCCACATTCTTCTTGTTCTGACGCCTTGATGCTTCTGACTATTCCATGGTTGCCACCTTTATTCTATCTCTTCACCATCTTTTGTTCCTTCAATTTTCTCTTGTTTTTGATTGAATGAAGCTTGTGTTGGAGTTTATTGATCTCCAAAGTACAGCTAGAAGTAGGTGAAACCCAACAGGACCTAGTTGACTTTTTCACAAACTTGTATGCACAGACCAATTTTCTTGCAGAGCAAATTGCTCTTTACTCACTTGGAATTTTCCAAAACTGTTTCACACACATAAACTAGACTCTAAGAGCTTTCCAACAAGATATAGAACACCTCAAATGGATAAATACACAATGAGCTATGACCTCTGCAATATGCAGCTTTAATGGAGACCTTGAAACAGAGATGAACCTGAGGACACACATCACTTGCAGAGACTACTGCTCTTAACTCAAAACTCCAATGACTTTGAAACTTTCCAGAATACAAGTAGACTTAAAGAGCTTTCTAACAAGCCAAAGAACACATGATTTGGATACATACACAAGGAAATATGACCTCTGCAAGTTTGAGGTTTAATGGAGACCTTCAGCAGGGATAAAAAACAGAGAACACACACTACTTGCAGAGAGTATTGCTCTCAGCTCACAAATCCAATGATTATGAAAATTTACAGGAAGAAAGTAGACAGTAAGAGCTTTCCAACGAGCTATCAAACATGTAATTTGGATATATAATGAGGGAGATACAAGCTCTGCAATCTCTGCATACAAAACTACAGCAGTGTAGAGATACACATATGACTCTCTTGGACATCCCACAAGATCACGACTTTTCTCCTCTTTTTATAGCATGGGAAACTAATCTAAAACCTTCCTAATACATCTAAATTCGTGGTAGACACTTGGATGGAGGTATTACATGACTCAAGTGCTCAAATAAGCAAAGTATTGATGTACTTTGAGAACTAGCCACATCGACCTTCCACTAGGACACCACTGAAGCTCCCTTGTGACTCACTAATTTGACTCACCATGTTCTAGAACTCACGTGGTATTTTTGCTACATTTTATGAATAATATGAGCCTTCTTGAAGTATTTGAAGACTTCCCAAAGGTATTTACATAATTTGAAACTTGTACCCTACATAAAACAAATGTTCGCAACATTCTCCCCCTCAAGTTTCAAAGGGTATTTCCTTCATGCCAGGAATATAGTTGAATCTTTGAATCTTTGGTCCATCCAAGGATTTGGTGAAGATATCTGCAACTTGATCCTTTGTTCCAACAAAAGAAACCTGCACTTCATTGTTCATGGCCTTCTCTCGAACATAATGATAGTGAACCTCTATATGCTTTGTTCTAGCATGAAAAATAGGATTTGAGGTCATATGAATGCTGCTCAAGTTATCCCCATATATCAGTGGTACATCAACCTGCACATTCAAGTCATGAAACAACTTTTTAAACCACATAACCTCAGTAGTAGCCAATGCTAAACCTCTATACTCAGCCTCTGTAGAAGATAAAGCAACTGTAGGCTGTTTCTTTGAGCTCCATGTTAATGTCTTGTTTCCTGCTATTACCACATATCCACTTGTGGATCTTCTGTCATCTTTGCTTCCAGCCCAATCTGCATCACTAAAGACTTTAAGAGTTAGATCAGCATCATGACTATAAAATAATCCTTCGTTCATGGTACCTTTCAAATACCTAAGCACTCTTTTCGCTGCATGCATATGAGGTACTCTAGGTTCATGCATAAACTGTGACAATACTCCCACTGCATAACATATATCAGGTCTAGTTTTTGTTGCATAAATCAAAGATCCTACCATGGATCTATATACATTCATATCATGCAACTCATCACCTTCCTTTGCGCTTAGCTTTACATTACATTCCATTGGAGTAGAAACAAATTTACATTCCTGCATACCAAACCTTTTCAGCATATCACATATATACTTTCTTTGTATCAACCACATACCTTCATCGCTATACACAATTTCAATCCCAAGAAAGTATCTGAGCAAACCAAGATCTGAAATTTTAAATTCCTTTCCCAAATTACCTTTTATCTCATCAATTGCTTTTGCATCATTCCCTGTAATCAACAAGTCATCCACATAAATGCATACATAGACACACATGCCATCTACATGTTTTACATAAAGTGAAGGATCAGCATGACTCGCTGTGTATCCTTGCAGCATAAGATACTTTACCAACCTTGCATTCCATGCCCTTGGTGCCTGCTTAAGACCATACAATGCCTTCTTTAACCTGCATACATGATTAGGACATTTTGCATCCACATAACCATCTGGTTGTGACATATACACTTCTTCATTTAACTCACCATTAAGAAAGGCATTCTTTATATCGAGTTGATATATATTCCACCGTTTACTTGCAGCCAAAGCCAACAAAGTTCTCACCGTTGCCATATTTGCTACTGGACTAAATGTTTCCTCATAGTCCACACCTTGAGTTTGATTATATCCTTTTGCTACAAGTCTAGCCTTATATCTAGACACACTACCATCACTATTTCTTTTAATCTTAAAAACCCACTTGCAACCAATTACCTTTTGCTTTGGTGTACTTGGAACTAAATTCCAAGTCTTGTTATCCTGTAGTGCTTCCATTTCTTCTCTCATTGCTTTCTCCCACTTTTCATCTCCTTTGGCCTCATCATAACATGTGGGTTCATTTTCCTGCTCAACTTTTGTCATAAAAGCATAATGAGTATTCATGAAATATTCATAAGTATACCTTTGAGGTTGCTTACTTACTCTTGAAGTTCTTCTTACCTCCAATGTAGATGCTCTTCCTTTCTTATTAGGAACCTTTGATGATTCTCCATACTCACATACATCACTAATTTCCTCTCCTTCATCATTAACTTCAACAAGTTTGAGTTTACCTTTACTTTTAACACTTGGAGGTGACTCTTGCCTTAATCTTCCATTGAAAGGTGATCCTCTTTCTTCATCTAAACCACTCCTTTCATCATTTAAACTTCCTGATGGCTGAACTATGCATTCATCTCCTTCAACCACACCTTCTTCATTTTCATCCATGACCTGCAAACAATTCTTATCTGCATACCATGAAAGTGATTCATCAAAGTTTACATCTCTTGACACAAAAACCTTATTGGTATGAGGATTATAGCATCTATATCCTCTTTGAGTATCTGCATAACCAATAAATATACATTTTTCTGATTTCGCATCAAGTTTAGATCTCACCTCACTAGGTACATGTACATAACATACACAGCCAAATACTTTCAAATGACTTACACTTGGTTTCCTTCCATGCCATACCTCATATGGTGTCAAATGATGAACTCCAGCAGTCGGAACTCTATTCATAATGTAAACACTTGTGCTAACAGCTTCAGCCCAAAAATAATTAGGCAAACACATATCATTAAGCATGCTTCTAGATGCTTCTGCTATGATTCTGTTTCTTCTTTCTGCGACTCCATTTTGTTGTGGAGTATACCTGCATGTAACTTCTCTTTTGATACCTTCATCATACAAAAAATCAGTAAAAGCTTGAGAGAAATACTCTCCTCCTCCATCGGATCTTAGCTTCTTAATATACCTTCCTGTTTGCTTTTCGACATATGATTTGAACTTCTTGAAACAATCAAAGACCTCACTCTTATGTTTAATAAAATACACAAATGTCATTCTACTATGATCATCAATGAATGATACATAGTACTTATTACCAACCAAGGATGCCTCTTTAGTAGGTCCCCACACATCTGTGTGTATAAGATCTAGTAAACCATCACTTACATAGCTTGAATGCTTGAAAGGTTGTCTACTCTGCTTACCCATTTGACATGCTTCACAAAGATGCACCATATGTTGCTTAGTAAGATCAGGTAATCCTTCAACAATCCTCTTCTTTGATAGCTCCTTTAACCTGTGTACATTCATATGTCCAATCCTTTTGTGCCATAGATCAAGCTCTGCTATTCGATGCATACCATAAGAGAAATAGTTTGTATGATTTGGGTTTACCTTGAATGTAAACAATCTACCTTGTTTTTGACCTCTAGCAATTAACCTCCTTTGCTTTGGATCCTCAATGAAGCAACCTGCATGATTAAATCTCACTTGTAGACCTTTTTCTACCATTTGACCAACCGACATCAAATTCTTAGTGATCGTTGGCACATAAAGTACATCCTTCAAGCAATTTGTCTTGCTCTTATCCTGCATAACAACATCTCCAACCTGCATAATCTTATGTGTTGTATAATCGCCTGTTTCAACATGACCTTTACATGACGGATTATGCATATTAGAAAACCATGAAGCATCATGAGACATGTGATTAGAACAACCACTATCTACATACCATACATCGCTATTGCAATTCATCTTAGTTTCTACATTCATCATAAGAAGAGAATCATAATCATCACTTTTACCTTCAACTGCATAATTTCCTTGTTGTTTACCTCTTCTTGAATAGCCTCCTCTTCGATTACCACCTTGATTATTTTCATTTTGATAACAATCTTTGGCATAGTGTCCATACCTTCCACATATATAGCAATTGTTCTTATTATCTTCACTCCTTTGTCTTTGGTTGTAGTTGTAGTAGCCTCTCGTACCTCTAGCGCTTGATCTTCCTCTTCCTCTTGTGTTGAAGAAGCCACTTGAAGTCCTTTGATCATCGCTCCTTCTTCCTCGACCTCTATTTGAACCTCTTCCACCTCTGTTTCCACCTCTTGATGATCCTACATAAAGAGCTTGTCCTTGAGATCCTTTTTGATTTGAAGTAGAACCATTTAGATTCATCTCCTCCGTGACCATGAGGGCAATAAGTTGATCAAAATCTGGTAATTCTCCTCTGACATAAACTGAAGTAATGAAGGGTTTCCATCTCTCATCATCTTTGAGTCCGTTGAGAGTATGTGCAACCAAGTCGTCGTCCTCCACATGAGCTTGAATTGATCCTAGTTGATCTGCAATCTCTTTAACTTTCAATATGTAATCATTGACCGATGTCCTTGTATCTTTCTTTATGTTATTCAACTCATTTTTGAGTTGAATCTTCCTTGCTCTTGTACCTGTAGCATACAACCTTTCCAATGCAAGCCAAACATCTCTACTTGTGTCTAGATCTTGTATGTGTCCTACCATTGAATCTTGAATATTTTGTGATAAAATGAATATAACCCTTTTGTCTCTCTCATTCCAAAGTCTAAACTCCCTCAATTGTTGCTGATTTGGGTCCTCTGGTAATGTGGGTTTGATATCTGTGCCGTCAATCAAACCATACAAGCCTCTACCTTGCAAGTATGCTGTGATTCTAAACTTCCATGCTTGATAATTGGTCTTATCAAGCTTCTCTATTTGTGCATGTTGGTCTCCCATAATACAAATGCTAAGCTTCCTCCTTTAAGCCTCCTTTCCAATGTGTGTGATGAGAAGAAATATAATATTTACCTTGTAAATGAGGTATGTGCACCTTTCTTTGCTTGGATGTTGCTTCAGATGCCTCCTTGCAATCTTCTTCTACCTTTGTGTAGTGTTGATGATGAACTGCTTCCTTGATAGCTTCAAATTCTTCGTCAAGGTATGATAACCTTCTCCAAGCCTCCAAGTACTTGCTCTGATACCAATGTTGGAGTTTATTGATCTCCAAAGTACAGCTAGAAGTAGGTGAAACCCAACAGGACCTAGTTGACTTTTTCACAAACTTGTATGCACAGACCAATTTTCTTGCAGAGCAAATTGCTCTTTACTCACTTGGAATTTTCCAAAACTGTTTCACACACATAAACTAGACTCTAAGAGCTTTCCAACAAGATATAGAACACCTCAAATGGATAAATACACAATGAGCTATGACCTCTGCAATATGCAGCTTTAATGGAGACCTTGAAACAGAGATGAACCTGAGGACACACATCACTTGCAGAGACTACTGCTCTTAACTCAAAACTCCAATGACTTTGAAACTTTCCAGAATACAAGTAGACTTAAAGAGCTTTCTAAGAAGCCAAAGAACACATGATTTGGATACATACACAAGGAAATATGACCTCTGCAAGTTTGAAGTTTAATGGAGACCTTCAGCAGGGATAAAAAACAGAGAACACACACTACTTGCAGAGAGTATTGCTCTCAGCTCACAAATCCAATGATTATGAAAATTTACAAGAAGAAAGTAGACAGTAAGAGCTTTCCAACGAGCTATCAAACATGTAATTTGGATATATAATGAGGGAGATACAAGCTCTGCAATCTCTGCATACAAAACTACAGCAGTGTAGAGATACACATATGACTCTCTTGGACATCCCACAAGATCACGACTTTTCTCCTCTTTTTATAGCATGGGAAACTAATCTAAAACCTTCCTAATACATCTAAATTCGTGGTAGACACTTGGATGGAGGTATTACATGACTCAAGTGCTCAAATAAGCAAAGTATTGATGTACTTTGAGAACTAGCCACATCGACCTTCCACTAGGACACCACTGAAGCTCCCTTGTGACTCACTAATTTGACTCACCATGTTCTAGAACTCACGTGGTATTTTTGCTACATTTTATGAATAATATGAGCCTTCTTGAAGTATTAAGACTTCCCAAAGGTATTTACATAATTTGAAACTTGTACCCTACATAAAACAAATGTTCGCAACAGCTTGATCATAAAGTGGTTGTATTGGTGATGCCTTTGTGTCTTCTAATGAAAAAGTAAATCCTTCCAAGTCTGAGTCATGAATATCCTGTTGATCTTCCTGTTCTTCATTACTCCATAAAAGCATTAAAAACCTTTTGTCATTTATTGTCAACTTAAGCTTCATTTTTTCAAAATCCAAAATTACTTTACCTTGCTTTAGCCATGGTTGTCCCAAAATCAATTTCTCAGTCATCATGTGATCTGGCCATTCTTCACAATCTATTCTCATATATTCTTTATTGAACTTAATTTCAACAGAAGGTGAAGACATGCTTTGTATTATCCATCCTTCTAAGGTTTTGATAAATGTTTTTCTTTCAGTCCTTTTTAGGTTAAACTTATCCAACAAAGCTGAACTGATCAGATTTACTTGTGCACCTGAATCTATCAGAACTTTGATTATTTCATCCTGAAAATTCATTGTTATAACAGGCAAATGTTCTCTTGCTCTTAGAGGTGTTTCACACAAAAGGACTTCTCTAAAATCTTTGGTTTTTCTTATCCTTTCCTTTGCCTCCTGTTGAGCCTCCTTTCTAATGTTTTCCTCTTCTGTTTTCCTATTTTGAGCTTGATGTATTCTTCTCCATTCAGAAACAGTTAATGGAAGATCATACCTTTTTACTCTGCATCCACTTCTGAAATTTGGCATGATTTATCCATCTATATTAGCTAGTTGGATAGCTCCACTGTTACTTATTTGATGGATAATATAAGTTCCATGTCCTTTTTTCTGAAATTTTCTGATGTTCTTTTACTGTGTATGCCAAAACTAGATCTCCTTCTTGTAAGTCCTTCTCTTTAATATGAACATCATAATAAGCTTTTTTCCTTTTCTTGTCTGCATATATGCTCATAACTGCTTGAAGTCTAGAGGATCCTAGCTTTTCCAGTTCCACCACTCTCTCAGATAACTCATGTCTAGTCCACTTGTATTGACTACCTACCCTTAGTGTGGAAATAAGGTTTTCTATAGGTAGAACTGCATTTTGTCCATATACCACGTTGAATGGTGTGGTTCCTAGTGCGGTTTTATATGCCATTCTATAGGCCCATAAGACATGATTAAGTTGTAAATCCCAATCATTCCTATTTGTGTTTACGAATTTTGACAATACAGTGCAAAGTACTTTATTAGTATTTTCTGCTAATGCATTAGCTTGTGGGTGATATGGGGCTGACTTTCTATGACTGATCATAAAATACTCAATTATGTTTTCTATGATTTGGTTCAAAAAATGAGTTCCCCTATCACTTACTAATTCAACTGGTAATCCAAATCAGGTAATGATATTTTCATAGAGAAATCTGGCAGTGGTCTGAGCATCATTCCTTTTTGTAGCCTTGGCCTCTGCCCATTTAGTCAGGTAATCTGTGGCTACTAGTATGTATTCAGCATGGGACTGTTTTGCTGGAGGATGTATGGGTCCAATGAAATCCAATCCCCATTTACTAAATGCTCTAGTTGAAATCAATGGCACTAGTGGCATATTGTCTCTTTTATTTGATTGACTCACCCTCTGACAAATGTCACATCTGTTCACATATGTTCTTGCATCAGGAAATAGAGTTGGCCACCAATAACCAGAGTATAATATGAGTTTAGCAGTCCTATCACTTGAAAAATTTCCTCCTGCCACTCCAGAATGTGCCATTTCTAATATTTCTAGATATTTATCTTCAGGAACATAGATTCTTAAATACCCACCCATTCCTTTCTTGTACAATTGTTCTTCTATTAGTTGATATTCTTCAGAAATCATTTGTAGATTCTTTGAGTCTGCACTATCTCTTTCTGGCTTTCCTTTCTTATTTCTCTTCAACTCCTCAATTATGTTTGCACTCCAATCTGGATTTTTCTGAAACCAGTATAAAGTTATAACTTCTGAATTTCTCAGAGATTGGCATTTCCAGCAGTTTGAAATATACCTTTTTACATCTTGAATCTTATTAGGCCAATGTACTCCCATCCTATTGAGATTACTTAGGGTGACTATCATGGAAGCATGAGTACAAGGATTCCAATAGTGAGCTCTCCTCAGATATTCCTAATGCTCCTCTTCTGGAATACAATATTCCAATATGCCTATATGATTGAGATGATACAATTGACCAGCCATCAGCATAAAATTTCTACTTTGTAATACTATATGTGTGTTGTTTCCAAATGTTCTACAGGGTCCCATGGTTAGCAAAGGTACTAAAGTCATGGCCCATTCAGGAATACTTTCTACTTCGAACAAATATGTATCTGGAAAGTCATCATCTAAAGGTGAGCTTGACTCTCTGGCCTGGATTTTGGACAAATGGTCTACTCTCAAATGAGTCTTTCCCTGTCTGACCACTACCTCAAACTCAAAGTCCATCAGTAGAAGAAACCATCTGACTATTCTACCAGTATGACAAGGTTTGTTTACTAGGTAGAGTAGAGCTTGGTGATCCACAAAGAATTAAACTTGTTGGCCAAAAGGTAATGTCTTTATTTTTTTACAGCAAATATCATTCCCAACCCTTCCCTCTCAGTGGTTGTGTAATTTTTCTCTGCTGAATTCAGTTGCCTACTAGCATAAGCAACTAGAAAATCTAATTTGCTCCCTTCTATTGGTTGTGCTAACACGCATCCGAAAGCATAATTTGAAGCATCCACATGGACATGAAAAATTTTATCCCACTGTGGGGTTTTTAGAATTGGTGCTGTCACCAAACAAGTTTTTAGAGTCTCAAAAGCTTGGTCACACTCTTTGGTCCACTCAAATTTTGTGATTAAGGCATACAAAGGTTTTGCAATGTCAGCAAACTTGTGTACAAATTTTCTATAATACCCGCAATGTCCCATGAAAGTTTGAAGTTCCTTTACATTTGTTGGCTTTGGAAGTTCCACTATGGCCTTAATTATCCTTTCATCAGTTGAAATTCCATTTTTGGAGACTATATGTCCTAACATTCTCCCTTTTCTTACAAAGAACACACACTTCTCTGGATTTAAACATACCCTGCATGTTCTACATTTCCTGAATATATTTTCTAAATCTTCCAAATGATCCTGTCTTTTTAATGAAAAAGTACAAAGATCATCCACATAAATTTCCATTATATTCCTTAGGAATTCTTTGAAGATATGACACATCAATCTTTGAAAAGTTCTTGGGGCATTAGTTAACCCAAAGGGCATAACCATAAAAGCATAAATTCCCCATTTTGTGGAAAAGGCAGTTTTATGTTGGTCTTCCAAAGCTATGAGTTCTTGATTGTATCCTGAAAAACTATCCAAAAAACTATAGACCTCCTTCCCTGCAACTCTTTCTAAAAGATGGTCTGTTATGGGCAATGGGTAGCTATCTCTTATAGTTGCAGCATTCACTTTTTTCAGGTTAATGCATACCCTGAGTTTCCCATTCTTTTTTGGTACTACAACTATAGGAGATATCCATTCTGTATACTCAATCTCATAGATGAAATTGGCAGCCAGCAGCTTGTCAATTTCTTCCTTTATTTTGGCAGAGTATTTATCATTGAATGTGTAATGTCTTTGTTTGCTAGGCTTTGCATCAGGTGTAATAGGAATCTTATGCTCACAGATTTTAGGGTCAATTCCTTTCAAATCCTTGTAGCTGTAAGCAAACACATCCCTATAGTTTCTGGCCAAATTTCTTAATGCTTCCTCCTCTTGATTTGTCATGTCATTAGCTATTACAATATGTCTTTCTTCCCCCTCTTCCTGGGTGATCATTACCTTCTTAGTTTGTTCCTCATTGTCATATGCCTCCCCTTTTTTCTTTTCTCTCTTTGGTTTCATTTTTAGGAGTATTCTATCTTCTACTTCATAAGTCTTGAAATTTGCAGGTACATCAAACTATTGATCCTTGTTTGTCATTTTCTCATTTTTTTCATCCTCTTGGTCTTTTTCTATTTCCTTGTGTTTGTTTTTTCTATATTTGCCTGAGATTTTATCTTTTATTGCATCTGTAGCTTTTACCTCTTCCAAATATTGTGTTTTACCATTTTTCAATATCATTTCTTCTTCCTAGTTCTCTTCTGTTTTTTATACCTTTATCATTTGTATTCCTATGTGAAAGACATCATATCCTTCTTCATTTTGGAATTTCACTCCCACATACTCATCATTGGCTAGATCCATGGTAGCCAAAATCTGGTTCCAACCATAAGGCTCAAATTCTTCATCTTTAAATTTTTGTTGTATATAGCTCTCATCCTGTAATTTTCTCCCTTCTACACAATCTTCTTTTCTTAATCTTCTTTTTCTATTTGTAAGGTTTCTTATCACATTGCACTTCCATATTGATTATTTTGTTTCATTCTGATCTTCAATCTCTAATTCTTCACTTAATTCTTGATTTTGATGTATTTTGAACCATTCTTGAGGGGACATGTCACAATATTGACCATTTCTTAGATTCACTCTGGTTATCCTTCCTTTGCTCTAAAGTTATAGGCAATCATTACCCCAATCTTGCACAGTTTGCATTTGTCTCATAAATGGTCTTCCTAGGATTATTTCATATGAAGTGGATTGTGGAAATTCAACTATGGCAAAAGTATGCTCTATTTTTGTTCCACATATTTCCACAATCACCTTTTCCCATATTCCTAGGGGTTTTTCTATGTGTCCATCTTCAAGTTGTAATCTCATTTTAGTGGGTATTAATTCATTTTCTCCCCATCTCTCCCAAGTTTGTTTAGTCATGATGGCCACACCTGATCCACTATCCAATATAGCTTTGGCATGATTTTTACCAAATTGTATTCTTAGAGTTGAGTTTCCTTCTTCTCCTTCACAATATCCTCCTATTTCATCAATAGGAATGTACAACAACTCCTCCAATTCTTGTTGCTATGGATCAAAATTCTCTGGTATTGCTTCCCCCTTTTTCATATTGTGTTGCAGGTGAGGATTTTGTTTTACCAATTCTTCCATTGTGGTGTGGTATAAAATTGTACATTGCTTGTCTATATTGATTTGGAAGGTTATTTGTGCATTATCTTCCAGATCAAGAGTTTTCCTTGTTTCTATTGCATTTGCTTCCCCAACTGTTGTTGGACAATTGTCAGGTTCCCTCATTTTAAGTTGTGTTTCTTGTATGATTTGTTTGCATCTTTGCATTCTCTCATGCTCTAAATCTGGCATAGGGTAAGCCATTACATGGTCTGTAGGATTTGGTCCCTCTTGAATTCTTCCCTTATATGCTCTTATCAAAGTTTCCAAACTTTGTGAATTTTTTGCCTCTTGCTGAGTTGGTTTATTCTAAGGTTGACTATTGTTTGCCTATTCTATAATCTCTTCTTCCAAATTTTTTCCATTTCTCATTTTTTTCTCCCATCTCGCTTTTTGTCTATTTTTCTTTTCCTTTGGAAATGAATTCTTCTTTTGTTCCTTAGTTGTTTCTTGTTTTTTAGTTTGTGCTCTTGTTATAGCATTTACATTTACTTGATCTTGGTCACTCAATTCTTCTTACTCCATTATGTTGACTGTTTTTAATGGTATGTTATTAGATGTATTCTGTTGTTTTTGAGGATTTCTTGGACAATCCTTTATTAGGTGTTCCCTGGCACAATCCTTGCAATAAGCACCTTCTATCCTTAGTGTAGGATGTTGTGGAGAGTCTCTAATGAAATGTTCCCCTCCACATCTATAACAAGTTATTTTTTGACTCCCTTTAAATTGAGGTTTCTGATTGGACATGTAATTATTGGTTATGTACATGAATGTAGTTGTATCCATTTCAATTCTCCCATTTCCCAAGTCTAGGGCTTGCAGTTCTGGTTCTCTTAGCTCATATCCTTCCCACTCTTCTTGATATCCTTCAGTCCAATGATGATTTTCTCTATAAGATGATCTTAGACTTGAGCTTTCTTCTTCTATTGGTGTGTATTTGACTGGTACTACATTTGTTGGTAGTGGAGGTTGTTGCCCAAGTACAGGTCTTGGTTGCTCAAAAAATCCAAATTCTCTTTGTGAATTATGTTGATTTGCATATTCTCTTTCCTTAATAGGTTGTTTATTTTAGAAACATCCTTCTCTGGTATGATTTGTCCATTTTCTTTCCAATGTACAGTATTTGAGTGTTTTCCTATCTTGCAAATGTTGTGGTTTTTTATATGGACATTGTTGTACCAAATGATTTTCTCCACATTTATAGCATTTCTTATTTGTAGCTATCTTGGTGTTTATCAGGTTTGTCTTGGTGCTAACTTCTAGGGCTTTGGCGATTGCCTATGCTAATTCTTCTGCTGGTGGGATTTTATCTTCATTTGTTCTTGGTTGATCAAATGCTAATAGATCTTGTCCCCCGTTATCCTCTAAGTCTATTGCTTCCTTAACACATGCTCCTAGGTCTGGGCACCTTCTATAATACACCAAGGTTCTTAATTGGGCACTTCTCAATCCTTCTATGAATAGAGATACTTGTCTTGCCATGGAGGGTACTTCTTCTCTGGGACATCTGTCAATGTATTGCTTGAATCTCCTAGTTGCCTCTCTAACATTTTCATCTTTTTGCTGTTTAAACCTATGTATCAAGGTAGTTGTGCTATGTTTTATTCCAGTTTTTGAGAATTCCCCTATGAAGGCTTCTAGGAAAGATTCAATATCCGGATACATTTCCTTTCTCAAGGGAATGAACCAAGATAGTGCAGGTCCAGTTAGGGTTAGACCAAATGCTTCAAATTGCACTTTGTAATCCTCAACTTCTTCTACTCTAATTAATTGTAAAAATTCTGCAGCATGAGCATGAGGATCAGAATATCCTTCATATTGAGTCTTCATGCATTTGGCTACCTGATAGGGCCTAAGCATTCTTCCCTGATTCTGCCACTGATGTCTCCTTCTAAATGGAAAATCATTAAGTCCTTCTGCTTCTCTTTCAAAAGGGTTTGGGGAAGTATGTATTCTCCTACCTTGTTGTTGTTCACTATTATTGTGAGTTTCATGTTGTCTTGGCAAGTCTGGTTGCCCTAGGTTTTGTTCCCAAGGTCTCTTGTCTGCACATTGCCCTAAGTCATTAGAATTTTTTGGGTCCTGTGAGAAGATGTATACACATCCCTGTCTATCCTCATATCTGCCATCCTTGAATTGTGCCACTGGTGTTATATTCAGGGGAACTTCTAAGTTTCTCAATCTAATGACAAACTTATGCATCCCATCTTGATATACATAGGTTCCAAACCTATTTGTGTACATATATTTAAGAATATTTCTGTAATCACTAGTTTCAGAAGATTCATTGGTTTCATTTAAATTTTCCATATTATTTTCTTGCCCAAAATCTTTTTCTTGTAGTTCTCCTATCACTGGTTCTATCTCCTTCCTTCCTAGATTTTGTTTAGGAGGTGTGTACAATTTATTACCAGATCTAAGAATCATTTAACTTACTCACAATCTTTTGAAAAAAATTGTGTTTTCCATGATTTTGTGAAGAGAATCGTGTTTTTCCACGATTCTGTGGAGAGAATCGTGCTTTTTTCACGATTCTGTGGAGAGAATCATGTTTTTCACGATTGTGTGGAGAAAATCGTGTTTTTCAGGATTCTGTAGAGAGAATCGTGTTTTTTCACGATTCTGTGGAGAGAATCGTGTTTTTCACGATTCTGTGGAGAGAATCGTGTTTTTCACGATTCTGTGGTGAGAATCGTGTTTTTCACGATTCTGTTCCCAGACAATCATGATTGCTCACAATCATTTGAAACACGATTTTCTTATGAAAATCATGCTCTGGGAATCACGATTTTGTGTTTTATTTCAGAGAATCGTGATTCTGTGCAGTTTGAAATTTTTTTTGAAGTTTTTAATTTTTAAGTTTTTATTTCTCCAAGAGAATTGCCTTGTTAAAATTTTAACATGCAATAAAAGAGTTTACAAAATTATTATTTTTTTCTCAGTAAAACTCAAAATTCTAAAAGTTGTGATTCCGTGATTTTACTAATTTCTGAGTTTTTTTATGTTCTAATCATCATATGAGAACTTGAAATAATGCAAAAATTTATTGGAAAGTCCTTACCTTGCTTGCTTGATCAAAAAGTATCCAAAAGCTTTGTGGTTGCAAGAAATCGTGATTCTGTTCACTCTCTCTCTCTCTCCCTCACTCAAATGAGCTTTTTTCTGAGATTCCAGGGTTTTACAGACCACACAATCGCAATTTTGTGCAATTTTCTCAGAATTTTCACTTTTTAATTGTTCAATTTTTTTCCTCAACAATTTTATGGTTTTAATTCACAATTCCTAAC
This sequence comes from Ceratopteris richardii, assembly GCA_020310875.1. NCBI lineage: Eukaryota > Viridiplantae > Streptophyta > Polypodiopsida > Polypodiales > Pteridaceae > Ceratopteris > Ceratopteris richardii. The sequence goes on from CM035431.1 coordinate 126,848,292, forward strand.
TTTTCATCACAAGTCACTCCCTTTATCCCACTGATGAAAATCGCGATTCTGTACCTAATTTTCAATTTACTCACTTGATGCTCAATTCTCAGTAATATTTTGAAATTTGATTTTCTTACTCACCCACTTTATGAAAATCTTCTTACAACCTCTTACCTTAATACCCAAATGTGCAAAAAATATTCAAATTCTTTTCCTTACAGAAAATCATGATCCTGTGCAGAGAATCGTGTTTTTTCTGAACTTCCTATTTTTACAGTTTTTTATTTTTCTTTCCACTTAGTCTTCTTCAAGATTCTTCACCAACTCCAAATCACTTGTCACTTGCAATTATACATCATCAAACAACAACAACTTTCACTCTATATTTTATTTTTTCTCAATTTTCAGAATTCTTTTCCATTTTTTTCTTCTCCACTTACAACAACAATACTCCAGTCCAACTCTTTTTAGAAAAAATAAATTTGTTTGAATTTTTTGATGGATTTTATGAATTTTTTTTAGTATTTTACCCTAAATCAAGGTAAACACTTATTTTAGGGTTTTCTTGTTTAAAGGTCCATTAACCTTTTGTTTCATGATTGGTTATACTCTTTTATGCTTGCAATCAAATCAGTTTATGAGCAGAGCTTCCAAAAGAAAAATGTGCTAAGAAGTGCAATTATCCATTCATGCAAAGATAAACTCAACCATTCTTCTTTTCAAAATGCAAATAAATCTTTTCTCAAGATTGTTGCTTTGCCTTTAGCTAAACAAATGGATCTTATCTATTTGCATATAGCTACTTTACTTGACTTTCCTCAATGCAATCATGTCATCTTTCCCAAAATCAACAATTTTTCTTGGTACTTGGTCAAAAAGCACTCTACAAATGCAAAGATAATCACATTTTACCTTGTCCTCAACTATCTTGATTCAATTTTTTTTTCACACCTGCACTTTACTTAAAAAATAATATGAGCAACTATCAATTTGCAAGAATTTCACCACTTCTTTATCTCAAAAGGCTATCTCTTGCTTTCTTTTCCCAAAAGACAAACAAAGAAACCTACCTTTTCATATTTCCTTTTCAATGTGTTCAATACCATCATCAATGGAAGATCCAACAAGGTCCAACTTCAATGAAGCTTTTGCTTCTATTTTGAGATGTCCACAGTTCTTTTTCTGATTTCCACTCATTTCTTTCTTTCTCTATACTTGACTGCCAATCACTTCTTTCTCTTTTTATATCCATATGTAACTTATTATATCCTCTCATTGAAGTAGCAACATGTATACTGGCTTGTTTTTCCAACTCATTAGCTTCCTTTAATTCTGCTTGTAGCCTTAGAATTTCTCTATTCAACTCCTCCTTCTCATCTTGTGTTACCTGTACAGTCTTGCTCTCTTCTTTTATCAGGCCTTCTTCCATTAATATCCTGTTTATTTCTTCATTTGCTTTGACCATAATTTGATATGCACTCTGAAGTGTTCTATATCTTCCTTCAATTTTCTTCAGCTCCAATTCCATTTTGTTGCTATGCTCTACCTGCTTTGCACACTTCTCTTCAAGATATTGGATCTTGTTTTGTTGTTGAACCTCCAATTCTTCCAAGGAAATTATTC
>CM035431.1:126864896-126869896 GCA_020310875.1 Ceratopteris richardii
TTATGCTCACAAATTTTCTGGAGCATTCTCTGAGTAATCTGGGAGCAACATTCATTGTATTGAAGTTGTGTGATTGATATCTCTCTCTGTGTGTAGGCTCTGTTGGAAATATTTTGCTCTCTGTTGTAAGGGCTAGTTCTCCTTCTCTATTTATCCATTTGCTATGCTTTTGGTGTCATTGGGTAGCTATTAAAGTGCTCTAAAGTTGACTCAAGTTTGAGATTCATTCTCTGTATAATCTCTGAGAAAAGCTTGCTGGAGTGAAGTGAGGTCTCTGCTTGACTAGCAGTTGTGAGCATTCAACTAGCTCATGTTGTAGACATTGTTTCTCTTTGTGTAAGCATCCATTTGAAGTAAAATTTGTCGTGTTGGAAAGCTCGTGGTGTCTAGTATAGGTCTACAAAAGCTCACTGGAGTTCTCTGCATAAGCTCTGAGTAAGAGCACTTTTGGTGTGCAGAGGTCAAACAAGGATACCTGTGGAGGTCATTCACGCTTCGTCGTTGCTTAGGGGTTGAGATACTTCCCCCATCAGTGGTATCAGAGCATTTGGGCATCTTGGAGGCATCACATACAAGCAAGAAGACCTCTTGGAGTTGGTGGTTGAAGATTTGCATCAACAAAAGCTTCTTGGAGGTAGCTCACATCAAGGGGGAGCTATTCTACTCAAAGTTTCAAGAGCACAAGGTGTCCATCTAAGGAAAGCTTTGGATTGAGGTAACCTCAGAGCCTCATTTTCATTTTACACACATTGGAGCATTAGCCAAGGGCTAGGTCAAGTATCAAAGACTAGATATGGGAGACTTCAACACTCAAATTGAAAATCTAGACAAAGGGAACTATCAACCATGGAGATTTAGGGTCTCCAACTACCTTATGGGCAAGGGCCTTTGGGGGTTGATTAGTGGAAGTGAACCAAGACCTAGGTTGGATGAGAATCCAACCAATGACCAGAGAAGGGCCTTTAGGGAATGGAATGAAAGAGACAAGAGGGTTATCTTTATCCTTTCCCAACACATTAGCAATAGCATGATCGGCCATATCCAAGACTTGGATTCAAGCATGAAGGTATGGGAGACACTTGAAAGGCTTTATTCAACAAGCACCAAAGCAAGGAAGATCCAACTCAAGAATGAGCTCAACAACCTTAGGAAGAGCTCAGGGAGTAGCATAAATGACTACATACTTAAGGTCAAGGAGTTATCAGATGCATTGGGATCCATTGGAAGCCACGTAGACGATGACGATCTTGTGGCTTATACTCTCAATGGTTTGAGAGATGATGAGAAGTGGAAACCCTTTACCACTTCAGTATATGTAAGGGATAATCTTCCCGATTTTGAGCAATTGGTTGCTCTCATGGTCACCGAAGAAATGAACATAGGTGGAAGTTCAACTAAAAGCAAGGATGCACAAGTTTTCTATGTAGGTAATCAAAGGGGCAAAGGAAGACGAGGACAAGGAAGGGGCAAAGGAAGGTTTGGAGGAAGGCAAGGCCACTCAAGCAATCAAGGACATGACCAAGGCACCTCATCACAAAGAGGGAGAGGAAGAACAAGAGGAAGAGGAGGACGACATCAACAAAATAGGAATCAAGATGGCGAAGGATGTTACATATGTGGCAAGTTTGGCCACTATGCTAGAGATTGCTACCAAGGAGGAAACCAAAGGAGCTATAATCAAGGTTCTTCATACAAAGGCCAAGGTAATTATGCTTCTAGAATTTCAAAAACTGACAATCTCTTGATGATGCACATGAATGGGAATTCAAGCAAAGTAGATAACACTTGGTATATTGATAGTGGATGTAGCAACCATATGAGTTGCAATGCTTCTTGGTTTACTAATCTACATGTTCCCAAAGGTAAAGGACATGTAGAAACAGATGATGATACAGCCCATGAGATCTCCCATGTTGGAGATGTAGCTTTGGATGACAAGGAGGAAAAAAGATGTCTCAAGGATGTCTTGCATGTACCTACTATCACAAAGAACTTGGTCTCCGTTGGGCAAATGGTTGAAAGAGGCTATCAAGTAAGGTTCAACAAAGGTGGATGCTTTGTGGAGAACCCTAAGCAAGGTTACAAGGTCATAGCAAGAGGAAAGAAGCAAGGGAGACTCTTCACTTTGGAGGTAAATTCTCATTCCACTCAACATGTCTACTTCACATATGGAAACAAGAGGATTTCGGAGTTGGACTTGTGGCACAAGAGGATAGGTCACATCAACATACAAAGAATGAAGGAAATGCAATTCAAGAGGCTGGTTGAAGGTCTTTCCAACTTCCAAGGACAAGGTATGAAGCATTTATGTGAATCTTGTCAACTAAGGAAGCAAGCGAGACTTCCATTCAAGAAGAGTGGCTACATAAGCCAACATCCATTGGAGTTGATACATACAGATGTGTGGGGGCCAACCAAAGAGCAATCCATTGGAGGTAACAAGTACTTTGTCACTTTTATAGATGATTGCACAAGGATGGTTTGGGTTTATTTCATCAAAAACAAATCAGACGTGTTTACATGTTTCAAAGCATTCAAGGCAATGGTAGAGAAGGAAACAGGTACATATATCAAGAAGCTAAGGTCCGATGGAGGGGGAGAATATTTCTCAAATGAGTTTTCTGATTTTTTAATGGATCAAGGCATCAAGAGGCAAGTAACATGCAGGTACACACCCCAACAAAGTCGAGTAGCAGAGAGAAAGAATAGATACATTGCCGAGATCGCTAGAGCAATGCTTAATGAGATGAATGTACCTAACATGTTTTGGAGTGATGCAGCAAATACCGCCGTGTATCTTATGAATAGGGCTCCTACCTCAGGGATCCATGGCTTGACACCATTTCAAGCCTATTATGGTAAGAAACGTGATCTTTCCCACTTGAAGATATTTGGATGTACTTGTTATGTACGTGTGCCAAGTGAATTGAGGCACAAGCTACAACCAAAGACAGAAAAGTGTGTGTTTCTAGGATATTCAAATGATCATAAAGGTTACAAGTGCTTCAACCCAAACACAAAGGACTTGAGGATATCAAGGGATGTAGCATTTGATGAGCTACTCCCTTGGTATAAGAAGTATGATTGTATGCAGGACTATGAAGAAGAAAAGCATGGACATGATGAAGAACAAATCGACCTAGAGCTAAGCGGGCCAAGGTGTTCCATCAATGAAGATAGTTCAAGCATGAACTCACCATGGAGGGGGAGATCTTCATCAAGCTATGAAGCACAATCAATCAACAAAGGCAAAGCAACATTGGTGGAGTTGGATGAAGAAGGTAATGAAGTTGAAGATGATGAAGGACACATGATGGAGAAAGAAGCTACGTCAAAGAAAGAGATCAAGTTCCCAAGGCAAAGGAGGTTTATTCCTCCAAAAGGTGAAGAAAGGAAGTCTTCTAGAGTAAGTATCCAACTCAAAGGTTTACTTATGATTCATACATGGCAACACATTATGCATATATGAACAAAGTAGTAGAAGATCATGAGCCCGATTGCTATGAAGATGCAAGCAGATACACCGAATGGAAAGAGGCAATGCAAGAACAGATCAACACACTTGAGGAAAATCAAACATGGACTCTAGTGCCCAAGAAGGAGAACATGAAGGTAATAGGTAATAAGTGGGTGTATAAAGTAAAGAGGAATTCAGATGGATCTATTTCTAGGTTCAAAGCAAGATTGGTGGCCAAGGGTTTTGCACAAACCTATGGAGTGGACTTTGAAGAGACATTCAGCCCCGTGGCAAAGATGAGCACCATTAGGACACTCATTGCAATGGCTGCTAGCAAAGGATGGAAGCTTTTGCAATTGGATATCAAGAATGCCTTTCTCAATGGAGACTTGGAAGAAGAGGTATACATGGAGCAACCACTAGGTTTTGTTCATAAAGAGTTTCCACATCATGTTTGTAGGTTGAAGAAGGCACTTTATGGCCTAAAGCAAGCTCCAATGGCTTGGAACCAAAGATTGGTGGACTATTTGATCAAATGTGGTTACAATCAATGCAAGGCGGATCCATCTCTCTTCATCAAACAAAGAGGAGAACTTGTAGTCTACATGTGTGTGTATGTAGATGATCTTATCATTACAGGTAATGATACAAAGGGCATTGAGGAGATCAAGGCAAAGCTTGGAAAGGAGTTTAGGATCTCTGATCTTGGAGATCTTAGGTATTTTCTTGGCATTGAAGTTGTATACAAAGAAGAAGGTATTATGCTCATACAAAGGAAGTATGTTCTAGACCTACTTGAGAGGTTTGGGATGCTACATTGCAAGCCTATTTCAAATCCCATGGAAGTTGATGTAAAGCTAAGCTCCATTGATGGAGAGCCATTAGAGGATGTAACCTTGTATCGATCTATTGTAGGATCTTTCAATTATACCACAATAACTAGGCCCGACATAGCATATGGAGTTGGAGTGTTATCACAATTTATGCATAGTCCAAGGACTATGCACTTGCAAGCTGCAAGAAGAATGTTACGATATCTCAATGCCACTATGAAGGATTGTTCTATTCATTTGATGATGATATGCACGTCAAAGCTTATTCTGATGCCGATTGGGCCGGTTCAAAGGAGGATAGAAGAAGTACAAGTGGTTACCTAGTCATGCTAGGTAGCAAGATCATCTCATGGATTTCAAAGAAGCAACCCACGGTGGCATTATCTTCCACGGAGGCTGAGTATAGAGCTTTGGCTCAAGTCACATGTGAGCTAATGTGGATTAAGAAGTTATTTATGGAGCTCAATTTGCAGGTTGACACATATCCAATTTTTTGTGACAATATGAGTAGCATTCATCTAGCATCGAATCCTGTCTATCATGCTAGAACCAAGCATATTGAAGTGTACTATCACTTCATAAGGGAAAAGGTGATATCGAAGGAAGTTTCAGTACATCATATTGGTACCAAGGACCAAGTTGCCGACATGTTTACAAAGGCTTTGGATGGAATGAAGATTTCAAAATTCAAGCAAAGCATCAACATGAAG
>CM035431.1:126874896-126902396 GCA_020310875.1 Ceratopteris richardii
AGAGCGAGAGAGAGCTTGCATGCTATCTGTTTTTGGTGTGTTTTTGAGCTTTTGTTGCAAGAACTGGCCGTACCACCTTCTCCAGCAGTGTGCGCAGGTACGACAGACTCTGCACAGGTCCCGGGACGACGATCTCTGTCTGTCGCGACAGACAGAAAAACTTAATATTTTGTGAATGCGTGTTTGGCACGGTAACCTACACCATTAGAGCACTCTAAATCACTAGAAGTTTCTCACAAATTTGTGTTTTTTCAGTCTATCGCGACAGACACTGTCTATCGCGACAGACACCGCCTATCGCGACAGACACCATCTATCGCGACAGACACCGTCTATCGCGATAGACCAAATCACGACAGACGACAGACACCGTCTATCGCGACAGACATCGTCTATCGCGACAGACCCATCTATCGCGACAGACACCGTCTATCGCGACAGACCAAATCACGACAGACGACAGACACCGTCTATCGCGACAGACCCCTATTGCGACAGATACCATCTATCGCGACAGACACCGTCTATCGCGACAGACACCGTCTATCGCGACAGACCAAATCACGACAGACGACAGACACCGTCTATTGCGACAGACACCGTCTATCGCGACAGACCCATCTATCGCGACAGACACCGTCTATCGCGACAGACCAAATCACGACAGACGACAGACACCGTCTATCGCGACAGACACCGTCTATCGCGACAGACCCATCTATCGCGGCAGACACCGTCTATCGCGACAGACACCGTCTATCGCGATAGACACCGTCTATCGCGATAGACAGACATTTTCGGCAAAAATTAAGGGGTAAAATTTTTGGAAATTTAGGCTAATTTTGGGCTTATTTGCACTCTCAAATACTCACACACTCGCAAAGGCCTTAGAAAAATGCATTAAAAACTCCTGAAAGGTTCTGTTTGTCTGTTTAACCCCCTAAACCCTGAACGGTCATAACTTTTTCATACGAAATCCATTTTTTGAGCTCTAGGGCTTGTCGAAAAGCTCGTGGCATATACTACACGCCCTCAACTGTTTTTTATAAGAATAATGCATTGAATTTCATATAGGATATTTGGAAGGTGACACACTGAGGGGTAGGAACACCAAGGGAACTCTAGAGGAAGTTTTTAGCAATACAACAGGGGGAATAAGGATCATTAAAAAAGTGTCTAAAATAAATTGTCTGTCAATTGAAGGATCAAATTGAAGCTAAACGTGGGATTCTTACAGGATCATCGAGAGCTCTTGAAGGAAGCAAAGTAAGTGCCAAGGCGAACAAGCTTGGGAACGTGCTTCCTGGGTAGACCAGCATTGCCAGGAGGAGCAACTTGAGGTTGGAACATCACTTAACCCCCTCAGTCTATTCTTAGCATAGGCTAAGTGCGAGTAGATGTTCTGATCGACTAAGGGTACGATAGGAACACTCAAGTTTGAAGAGCCCTTAAATTCTCAAGTGCAAGGGAAGGCTAAGTTGTAGTCAAGGGATAACTTAAAGGAAAAGAAATTAAACTAAGCTGACGCAGAACATCAAGTACGACCCACGAAAGTGCTCCTGATGACGCTTACTTAAAAACAAGAAAACACATCCAAAGGAACTTAAAAGAAACAAGTGACGGGTACCAAAGAATCCGCAACGTACAAAGGGCATATGAACCTTAGGTCAGGTAGACACCTAGGGAGAGACAGACAAAGTCTTAGATCTTCGGAGGCTAGTGTCAATCATACTGCGAGGTCTTGGGCCCAGCAGTTGAGCCATCATTCGTATTACCCTAGTTCTGAGACTAGCGAGTCTGAGACATCCCACGGTATGGAGAGACCTACGGGAAGTTCTGGAGTGCCTTACTTGCACAGGGTAGAAGGCCCTTACAAAACACAGTTGGAATACCTTAGGACCAACCGATTAGGTGCCAGCATCTATGAGGACGGCCTAGGAAGATCTGTGGTACAGATTAAGAATCCTGATCAATCCATTGGACTAGAGCACCCAGCTGTCAAATTTGAAAACGGAACATACTTGGACAAAGAAGGAACCATATATGTAGTCACCAGTCACCCAGATAGGACGGATGAGTTTGGAAATGTGATCTCAGAAGCGGACTTAGGGGACTTAGAGCAAGGAAACATGGGTATAGAACCTAGGACCCCTCGAGGGAAATCTGTTCTTACGAGGATTATCACACCAGAGTGGATTCCCCAAGATAATAAGAGCATAGATCTTCTTCTGAACCGAGAAACTGAAGAAGCCTTTTGGAGATATAAATCTGATCGGCCATTTGATGTAGGAACAATCATGATCTATGAGCTTAAGGATCTTGATAGCCCAGGCAGAGTGACCTACTTAGATCACGCCTCAGAAAGGATCTTCGTGGTGACAGAAAATGATAGGCATGCTTACACTTGGAAAGGTGAAATCATTTTCCCCCAACCAAGATCACATGTGTCCTACGGTCACCCTGGAGCGGGAACATCCCAAGCTCATGGAACTCAAAGAGACAGAAGTAGAGATAGGCCAGAAGTAAGTTTTGCCAACTCAGGGGGCAGAGAAAGAACGAGGACGGAAACGAATAGAGTAGAACCTGGGACACTTAGAGCTCACACGAATCAAAGAAATGCGGATGAGTTCCCTCTACCACGACCTAGAGAGCACACAAGGACTTTGAGACCAACTCAGCTAGTTAAGTCCATGAAAAATTACTTTGATGGCACAGGAGACCCATACGATCATGTGGCAGAGTTTAGGCAAGTCTTGAGAGCAGAACAAGTGGAGGATCTATTCACACAATATAATGCCTTTGGTCTAACCCTTAGGAACACAGCCCTTACGTGGTTCCAACCATTGAATGAGAGACAATTTAGGAGCATAGACCAACTCCTGGAGGCTTTCGTTATTGAATTCTCTAAGAGTGGCATAAGACATAATACCTCCTCATTGATTCACAGCTTCAAGCAAACCCCTCAAGAGACCGTGAGACTTGCAGGACGAAGATTTAGGCAATATCTTGAAAGATGCCCTATTACGGAGCTCCCCACACCAGCTAAGCAAGTGGCTTTATTCTTAGATGGATTGCTGAGTACAAAGTTAAGATCCTATGTGTACTTGAAGGACCCTAGGACCATAGAAGAGTGTGTACGCATGTGCATTGACATCGAGGATAACCTAGGGGAGGAATTAGAGCTTTCCAAGATATACAAAGATTCAGATAGTGCCTCTAGCCTCTCTTCCACGCAATCCACATCCATTGAGGAACTTGCAGAGAAGGTAGCTCAAAAACTAGGTGTCTCTAGCAAACAAATTCCGAGATTTGCCCCAGTTAAGCGGTGTTACACTTGTGGCGGTGACCATATGGCAAATGTATGTCCCATTATGGCCCAACCCCAGGCGAATCCTAATAGCCAGTACTGCACCATAGAGCGCAGGTACACAAACCACACTGCACAAGACTGCCCATATAACAAACAAACTGTTAGGCAAAATTACCCGCAACCATATCCACAGCAGGGTAGATACCAGAATCAGTACCCACCACAACAATACAACAGACCACAGCAAACTTATCAGCCACCTTATCAAGGGCAGCAGAGACCTCAACCAGTCCTAGTACAACAACCCCCTGCTCCAACCAATGTGATCCCGGTAAAGTATACAGCTGCAGAAGAAAACCTGAATAGAGCTATAGTCCCCGTAACACCATTGCTTTCAGAAAGTGACCCCAGTGACCATAGCTTCGATTCTACACATGTTGATAGTCCCCAGGCATACTACATGCAGTCTCCTGAACATGGTGAGTCTTACTATAGTGAAGAGCCAAATGAACCTAGTTGGGAATCAGATTACACAAATGTCATGTATGCAAACCCCAACCCCAGACCCCAACCTAGGCAGGTAAGACCCCCATTCCCTAGAGGACCATGCTACCGATGTCAGGGTGATCATCTCATTCGTGACTGTCCCTTGGCTCCACCTACACAACCCCAGTCAGTAACGATCCAAGGTTATTGCCAAGAGTGTGGGAAAGAGCATCTCTTACGAGATTGCCCTAAAAATCCTAATAATATGCCAAAAATCACTCCTATAAATGTTATTGGGTTGGTTGTAGACTCCACAGGGAGTGTGACTTCCACTGCGCCAGTGCAAGTGGTCACAAGAGCTCAAGCTTTGCAGCAAAACCAAATTGTAGGCCAGGAAAAGAGCCCAGAAGTTAGTGAAACCGAGAGCATGACCAAGAAAAGAACTAGAGCTTGGAGAGATAGTCGTGAAAGAATGAAAAGGCAATGGGCAAAGAAGATGAGTGAACTAGAGGAAAGTCTATGAGAAACCAAGGCCAAAATCATAGAGATCACATCTCAACCGCACTCTCACACATTCCCACCGCTACCATCCCCATCACCCTCCATCCCTCCACCCTCTAATACACCCCACGTAACCCACCCACCACCCCGAGCAGGATCAGTATTAGCTGATCCCACTCCTGAAGACATAGACATGATGCTTAAAGCATATCAGGCCAGAATCCAAGAAGGGCCAAATGTAACGGATCATGACAAGTGCTACCTGAGAGCTGACCTAGAGATAGAAAGAACCAAGCTCTGTGCAAAAATGGTCGCATTGGCTCAGACTATGTTTGAAGCTAGTCGCCTTTTCAATTACTCGAGCTCAGCCAAGACACAATTACACTTGGATGGACTTCTAGAGAAGTTAGAGGGCATAATTGCAAGATCTACCAAGGAAGAAAAAAATCAACAAAGAGATAAAGCAAGCAAAAACATGACCCATCCCCCATCGGAAGTTTATGTGCCCAATTCCTCTGAACCAGACAACCCCCCTTCACTAGAAAGAATGGAGAATCTAATGGCACAATCACAAAAGGAACTCGCCCCTCAACACCATGACAAGGCTAGTGAAAGAGCAGGTCTTCCTACCCAGAGAGCCTATGTGCCTAACTCTACGGAGCCAGACACATCATCTTCTATGAATCGGTTCACACCAGAATTCCTACGCGAGATTCAAGAAGACAAATGGGCTAAGGAAAGTGAAGTCCCTCCTCCCATTGAACTTGTGGATGATGCACATGACCAATTCCCACAAGACATCCCATCCATTTATGGGGAGCAGGAGAGCACCCAATCTCAAGAAAGATTAGAGTTCGAGTCTAATTCTTTACAAGAGTTACCCCACTTCACGGGCCCATGGGAAGCCAAGTCTACTTGTATGAGAACCCCCACGGTCATGGTAAGAAATGAAGATTCAGTCATACCTAGGAACACAGAGGTAGTGAAAAACACTAAAGTGCAGTGCAATCTCGAGTTAGAAGAGCTACTCAAGGTTAGACCTGAATTATGGAAACATGTAGCCAAACAAGTACCAGAGATAGCAAAACCTCGTTCCCAGGTAGGATCACATAGGACAGTGCCCGAAATACCCTTGGATAAGATAGGAGATATGTGTGAAGGTGAGGAAGGGAACACCTATCTTCCCATTACCTACCAGGAGTACACCACCAAGGCAATTTTGGACTCAGGCGCAGGAGTCGCAATTGCCACCACTTCCCTATGGAAGCGTTGGGGCAAGCCAGCACTCAGGCCAACGAGAATGAAATTGCAGATGGCTGACGGTCACATAGAGAGACCCCTAGGATTGTTAGAAGGAATAACTCTCACCACCTGTGGTGTCGAATTTGAGCACACATTTGCCATATGTGACTTCAGCAAAAATCATGCCTATGAGATGATTTTGGGACGACCTTTTATGCGACAGTTGCAAGTGGTACAGGATTGGGGGACCAATTCTTTGTACTTGCAACACTTGGGCGTTACGACCAAGGTCAATCTTAAAGATTACTCTCATAGAGATGTTCCCCCTATCCAATGGAATCCCATCCATAGAGCCAAGGATGATACGGAATCTGTGCATTCCATAGGATCAAGATCCTCATGGATGCATGAAGACACCCACTTATGGATGTGCAAAGTAGCAGTAGAAGAAGAGAAGAGAGAGAAGGCCAGAGCTATAGGTGCAAACGAAACGCATAGACCCATTCAAGACCCAGCCTATGCACCTGTAGTATTTCCTGACGAAGAATTCGAACCTCACGGCTGGGCAGAAATCCTAGCAACAATGGATGTAGCCATAAATGAGGAACAATGGACGCCTCACTGTGATGAGGATGGCTATGACATTTCAGTCTTCTCCATAGAGCCAATCATGGGAGAGGCAGTTCTAGAAGAGTGTGAACCTAGCCCTGATGCATTTGAGGATGCAAGTGACTCCGATCTAGAGTCAATCATTATGGACCCACCATTTGCATCAGATGAAGAATGTTTCTATGGAGTAGAATTTCAACCCTAGAGGCATGGAGAGCTTACAAATGATGTAAGATTAGCAACACATATGACCCCGAAGGAAGAAGGAAAGAAACGAAAGAAGAGAGAAGTCTCACCAGAAGAGGAAGAATCTTTGTTTGAGGTCCCAGAAAATTTTAAGAAGTATGAGATAGATGACAGGAGAGTCATGATAAGAATGCCTAAACGAGAGGCACAAGTAGGAGAGGCCTATGATAACAAAGAAACCACCAAGAAAATAGTAGTAGCCCTAGAAGAAGGAGAGGAGAGATGCACATACATAGGCCATGACCTAACAGAGGAAGAAGAGCATGCGTTAATTGCCTTGTTAAGAGAATACAGAGATGTGTTCGCTTGGAGTTACAAGGATTTGAAAGGTGTTGACCCTGACATATGCTCACACACCATCCCCATGACCTCAGATGCTAAACCCTCTAAGCAAAAGCCCTACACATATAACGATAATTACGCTGCTAAGATCAAAGAAGAGATAGATAGACTGGTTGAAGTTGGATTTATCTATGAAATTGAGCACACTGATTGGGTATCCCCCATCGTAGTGGTGCCCAAGAAGAATGGCAAGCTGCGTGTGTGCATTAACTTGAAAAAGGTTAATGCAGCCACGATTCGAGATAACTATCCACTTCCCATCACAGAACATCTCTTAGAAAGAGTGGCAGGCAAGGAAGTGTACAGCTTCCTTGATGGATTTTCGGGCTACAATCAAGTAGCCATAGCTCCAGAGGATCAGCATAAGACAGCCTTTGCCACAGAGTGGGGCATATTTGCCTTTAGAGTAATGCCATTTGGGCTTACCAATGCACCAGCAACCTTCCAGAGGCTGATGTGCCATGTATTTAAGGAGTTCCTGAGGAAGAACTTAGAAGTCTACGTTGATGATCTTTGTGCTCGTTTGAACATTAGGCAAACCCATATCCCTGAACTCAGGCAAATCTTCGACAAATGTAGAGAATATCAAGTCTGCCTGAACCCAGAAAAATGTGTTTTCATGGTCAGGCAAGGCAAGATTCTAGGCCACATAGTGTCAAAGAATGGCATATCCACTGATGAAGAGAAAGTGAGAGCTATAGCAGAGCTACCTAGGCCAAAAAATGTCAAGGAAGTACAAGCTTTCATGGGGCATTGTGGTTATTACTGACGATTTATACACATGTATGCCGTCATTGCAAAGCCCATGTACGGACTTCTGACTAACTTTGAGTGGACGGATGAATGTGAGAATTCCTTCCAGGAGCTTAAACGACGATTATGTTCAGCACCAATCTTGACCACACCAGATTGGAATTAGCCATTCCATGTTCATGTGGATGCATCCAATTATGCCATTGGATGCGTGCTTGCACAACCTACTGGTGAAGGTAATATGGATCTTCCAATTGCCTATGCCAGTAGACAGTTGAATGCAGCTGAACGAAATTACACCACTACGGAGAGAGAAGGTTTAGGCATGGTATATGCAGTTAAGAAATTTAGACACTATTTGCTTGCAAATAAGTTTAAATTTTTTACTGATCATCAGGCTTTGCTATACCTCGTAAACAAACCATGCAATACAGGAAGATTAGTGAGGTGGTTTCTCTTGCTCATGGAATATGACTTTGAGGTTGTGGTAAGAAAAGGAAGAACTCATTTAAGAGCAGATCATCTCTCTAGGCTCACGTCGGGAGAAGCCCCACAAGGAGTAGCAGATGATCTCCCTGATGCTTACTTGTTTAACTTGGAAATCGTACCGCAGTGGGCTAAGTCGTTGGTACCAGTATTGACGTACGGGCCTAATCATCCAGTGGTGAACACACGGAATAGGGAGGTGGTGAGAGCCCAAAAGTACCACATCATGGCAGGAAGCATGTACAAGCACACAGATCAAGGGATCTTGGCTTGTTGCGTAGAAGAGGATGAGTACGCAAAATGGTTGCAATTAGCACATGTAGGTGCGTTAGAGCAACACTACTCAAAGCAACGAACTTTACAGACTCTAAAGAGACTCGGAGTGCATTGGCCAACTATGGAAGCTGATGTCCAAAAGTTGTGCAAGGAATGCCCAATCTGTTGCACTAAACCCCTTGTGGAACATGCTACTCTTTATCAAGTATCCATTGTGCCCGATTGGAGCGAACCTCTAGTATCCTTCCTGAGGACAAACACATTCCCTCCAGACATGACGCTGGCTAGGAAAAAGAGTTTAGAACAAGAAGCCCAGGATTATTCACTCATTGGTGATAATCTATACAAGCGTGGTAAAGACGGTTACCTGAGACTATGTGTCCATGAGAGTGAGTATCTCAAGATCTTGGACACTGCTCACCAAGGTGTAGCAGGAGGACACTTTGGACCAGATCGGGTGATCAAGGCAATACTATTTGCGGGCTTCTGGTGGCCGACCCTTCACATGGACGCCCATGCCTATGTGAAACGATGTGATGTCTGTCAGAGAACTCAGTATCCTATACGTAAAGATGAGATGCCACTAAAACCTATGATGGGTGGACGTGCATTCTCTAAGTGGGGAATAGACTTCGTAGGTCCTATTACTCCCCCAGCTAAGGGTTCCCATGCAGAATATATCATTGTTGCGACAGACTATCTAACAAAGTGGGTAGAGGTAAAAGCTACGACAAAGAACGATGCTCAGACAACTGCTAAATTCTTGTTTGAAAATGTATTCACAAGATACGGGCTACCTATAGAGCTAGTTAGTGATAGAGGCACTCACTTCTTGAATGAAGTGATTGAAAATCTGCTCCAAGAATTCTTGGTAATACATAAGAAGTCTGCCCCCTATCACCCTCAAGCAAATGGCCAGGCTGAGAGCACCAACAAGATCTTATGCAATGTATTGACGAAATTAGTGAACAATAAACGCTCTGATTGGGACAAACAGCTACACCATGCTGTTTGGGCATACCGAGTTGCCTACAAAACGGTACTCCAAGCCACGCCCTTTCAAATGGTGTTTGGTCAAAATGCTGTGCTACCGCTAGACTTTTTGATACCTACATTGAAAATGGCACAAGAGCATGAATGGACGGGTCATGAACTCTCCTCTAGACTTCTTGACCTTGAACGATTAGGGGAAACAAGACTGAGAGCAGCTGCAGAGATATATGCAGCTAAGAAGAGACAAAAAGCATACTTTGATGCCCATGTGAAGGATAAGGGCTTGAAAGCAGGAGATCTAGTTTTAGTCTACACATTGAAACAACACGCAAGGAAGCTAGAAAAAAGAGGCTACGGACCTATGATCATCAATAGGATCTCCACGAGTGGAGCAGTACAACTAGCCACTTTAGAGGGTGATGTTCTCCCTAACTATATTAGCGGATGCAGAGTCAAGTTGTATCAGGAACCCCTCACAGAGGAAATGCTAAGCCGACTCAATACTGCTAAGAAACGCAAAGAGGAAGAAAAGCGAATTCGAGAAGAAGCTCAAGCAGAAGCCCTAGAGCGCATCCGGAGAATGAAATTAAGAAGACAAGGTAGAGAGCACCCTAGGCAAGATGCATATGCAGATCAAGGATATGACGTGGCTATGTGTGAAGTTTTAGGTGTTAGCTCACAGAGAATAACTGACCGACGCCCTTTCATAACCTTAGATATAGGACAAGGAGAGAGTGCAAGGACTGTAAGAGCCTTGATTGACTCAGGTGCAGCCACTAGTGCTATTAAATTGTCTTACTGTCAAGAGTTGCAATTAACTGTCAATCCTGTGGAAGCATATCTCATAGGATTGGGAGGCGTGGAAACCCCTTGCATAGGCGAGGTGGAACTTCCCCTCTATATTCATGATGAGGCAATGACAGTTAAAGTACTAGTGTGTCAAGATGAGGATCTCACTGAACCTCTTGTCTTGGGTCAAGACTGGATCTATGACCAAGCAGTCAACTTAAACCTAAGAAGTGGACTTCTTCAGGTATGGGTGAATCAAACTAGAATTACAATTGAGTTAAATAATGGAGCACTCAAGGAACTAGAAAAGACACGGACTCCTGGTCCCTCCAGGGGTGCACATGAAGTTGATCATGCTGTTCTTGTCCAAGGCTATGTGATGCAGAAGAATGAAGATCTCAAAAAAGGAGTCAGAACCACAAGGGAACTCCCTTCTTTTCCAAAGGCCAGAAGGAGGCAGCCACTAAGGGCAGATCAATCACTGAAGACTCTCCGGGCGAGAGACCAAAAGAACGCGCGAAGCAGAACAACTCAGCCGAAGAAACAAATGTGGGTGCGGAAAGACGAGCTGCCGGCCGTAACTAAGCTGCAACACCGGTCTCAAATTCCTATTAGTAATCAACGACTTGATGCTAATAAGAGGACTCTTAGAACCTCTGTTGCGAAAGTGAAATCCATTTGGATACCCAAGAAGTCGATGAAGGCTGACCCACAATCAAGACAAATTTGGGTGCCTAAGGCTTGCTTGCGGGCTCAACTATTCCCACACAATTCTCATCATATACGACAGGGTTTACTCGCTCAAGCAGCCGCCACCCACTCTTGTCTGATACACTCGAACACACTACCACCTAGAAGCACGCATAGACTCACTCGTAAATGGGTCCCAATGGCACAACAACTCCCAGCAGAATTACTCATGCAACCCGCCCGAATCTCCACAAAACCAAGACCCAAAGCCATCCACTGTATTTGGAAACCTAAAACTTGTAAAAAACCCCCGGACCCCAGTTGTAAATCCATGCCCACCTACTAACTACGTCACTCTTACACTACATCATTCCACTTAGTTCTTAGGTCCAACCAATTCCTAGCTACACACACAAGCACCGAGCACTTATTAACCTACTAATCTCTCCCGAACCTCATGATAATGTTGTAATGGGGACAAAAACGATTCTAACTCGTCCTTTACAATATTAACACATGTTTCTATATTCTCACAGAATCAAAAGGCAAGAAGTAACATGGCAGAAGCGACAGGTCCGAGCTCACAAGTAGGAATACTTACTGCAGGAATCGATGTGGATAGTCTACCTGTGGATGTGCCACCAACTGAACGACCTGTGGAACTGCAACACCTTCAGCAAATTTCGGTACCGGATCCACCCACAGGGATCACAGAAAGAGTCCATGCCAATTCTCATTGGTTCAATGGCATGCCAGGTCCATTAGGAGAGGCCAAGTATATATGGGAGTCTAAGTGCGAGTATGACAGATCATGGGTTCGATTCCAATTTTTCTCTAAGGAGTTCGAGACTCTACAGAACACTAAGGATCTCCAGACCATATGGCAACGTGCAGGGCTAGCAGAATACTTTGAAGCACCACTACCTAAACCAGATCTCCTCCGATGCTACTATTTGGTCTCCACATTACAAGCAAATGAAGAAAAGGACAAACCTGGATCATTTGTTCTTCCTTCCTTGCTGGGCAACAACGAGTTGAAGAGGTTTGAACTCACTGTGGAGTTGGTGAGCGATGCTTTGAATATGCACGGCACACATGTACCCTCTGAAAAGGATGCTCTCGTTCCTACTAACATGAAGGATAGGAAACTATTGAAGCTTAAAGACATGGCAGCACTCACACCAAACGTGTCCATCCCTCTCCGTATGTGCATGCAACATTTTGCTTTCCCCGGCCAAGACCGCTTCACACAACCACACAAAAGAATCTGGTTCGCTCTCTACTTAGCGGAGGCAGGTGCGTTACCAATTAAGCTGCCGGTATGGATTATATATCAGTTGTATGAAGCAAATAAAAGGTCTTCTAGGAAATTAGTGGTGAACGGTTGCTGCGCAATCACACGCATTATTTATCGGTGCCTAGCATACGATGTTCCCATTGAACGTGCCTTAACTTGGGCACAATTACAAATGTTTAAGAAGCTCAAGGCATCCACACATCAATCCAAGCGCATGAGGGGTGCGATCCCTTGTGTCCAGACAAGGGAAGTTCTGACTACTCCGGAGGTATCGCCACGAAGAGAGACCACAGTACCTCCCTTTACCATTAGGATACCCAGGTCGGAATCTGAAACTACGACACAAGCTACCCCTTCAGCTCCTCCTGCTCCACCTTAATTTGAATTTGCTGCAACTGGAGATGCCGAAGGAATGGACCCCCAGGACTTCGAAGCATTCTTACAAAGTACACAATTCTCTGATGTGGAGTTTTATTCAGACACAGAGGAACAAGGCATATCTTCACGAAGAAGAAGAAAATCTACAGACGGCCGACATGTACATTGGAGCGACGCTCAGCAAGGTCAACAACAAGGACACCTAGAAGAAGAAGGAGCCTATGAAGAGGAGACCACTGAAGCCCCAGCCTATACAGCAGAACTCCGAAGGCTGTATCAAATTATGGAAAGAGTGCGATCGCAACAACTGCTCACCGAACAGAGCAGTAGAGTACTCATGACTCAGCTGTTGGAAGAAGCAGGAGTTGACTCAGAATACAAGGAAGGTCTCTTATTGATGGCAGAAACATATGGGGTAGTGGAAGCAGTGCGCACTGCCATTAGGAGGTCTCCAGTTCAATATGATCCACGAAGGTTCCAGACACGACCACACTCAGGTAAGAATATCCAGGTTCCCATTACAACTGCAGAAGAGCCAACTATTACATCTGAACCCATCAGGACAACCGCCCAAGCAACCGAAACGGCTAGCCAAGAGCACCCAGTCACCCATGAGGAATCCACCGAGCCACTACCACCCACACCCCCACCATCGCCTCCTAGAGCAGAAACAGTGGAAATCACCTCGACCACTCAACCCACCGAACCAACCTTCATCTTCCGTACTCCCATCTCTATTTCAACCCTCTTCTCTACCTCTGATAACCCAATCTATGAAGCAACCCCCATCACTACACAATCCACCGAACCGCTCATAGAGCCTGCCCTAGGACAACCATCCCCCATGCCCTCAGCCATAGGTCATCCTGACCCTAGATCCATATTCATGGGTTTTCCTGCTACCACGCAACCCTTCATGCCCTCCTCAAATCTACGACCTCAACCCCCGACCCCCATCTCTCCATTTCTACAATCCCTCCATAACCTCCTTGCTAGAACTTTTCCACCCAGGTCTCAACCATTTCCTTTCTTTTCAGCTCCCCACCCCACTTCTCATCTATTCACCACTTTCACACACACTCCACCTACCATTCCAATGTATATGGCAGACCCCACACTCGCACCCACTCCTGAAAGTATGGACATTTCACCACCCACGGCACCTCCCCCTACGATTCCACCTCCTCCCATTCCCCCTCCACCAATTTCACCCACACACACGACTTCAATAGACACATCATTCACTCTTCCCCTTCCCCAATTCCCTTCCCATGCATCTCCCACTGTAAACACCACCCACTCATCTATAGGAAATGCATTGGACACCATGCTAGCTTGTATATCAAACTTAAGGACAGATTACAATCAGCTCCAGCAACAGAATGAACGCCTACACGAGCACTCAGAGACACTACAGCACCGCCTTGCTGCACTAGAGGAGGAAAATGCTCGCCTCCACACACAGTTCCAAACTCTCCAAGAGGCTCATGGCATATTGGAGGTACAGTTACAGAACACGGATCAAGAAGCGATACAGGTGGTCGAAGGTCACCTACGGACACAGCTGGAACGCAATTCAAAGCTTCAGCGAAATATGGCCCTACTCAAGCGACATCTTGCGGCCGCTCAGGAAGAGAATCGATGCCTGCAAGTACAAAATCAAGAGAACCTGGAAGCAGCTATTGAGAGCACACCTGGGGCACCCATCAGCCCATCAAAGTTTCAAGCAGTGACCCCCGATAATATCAAGATCATATTGGAAGACTATGCCATGCTGCTTGAAGCACATGACCAACTATCAGAGGAACTGGGTCAACTGAAGCAGAAACACCAAAAAGAAACAACAGTAGCCTCTCCAACCACCCCCTCCGCGGCTTCACTTCTCACAGACTCAGAAGCCTTAAAAGATCTCCAGAAACAGGTCACCGAACTGCAAGCACGTCTACTACAATATGAGAGACCACCTTCCCCTCCAGAGGCTCCCACTGACGAAGAAGTAGTACAAATTCCTGTGGAACAGACATTTGAAGAAGAATACGACCCACAACCCTTCCCAGGAGGCCAACAAACGGAAGAAGCTCAAGACACATTCGAGGCACCACGGCCTCCATGGCTACGTCAAGTGGAGGAAATCGGGAGTTCTCACGAAGAGCGCACAGTAGTGCAAAATCAGGCCATGAGGGTCATAGAGGAAACTGTGCTACAATCTGCTTACTTCAAGAACCTCTCATCGAGACGCCTTATCCTCTCATCCAAACTCCAATACAGGCCTTATTATATTATCTTGGCTGATTATAATGCAGAAATACAGAGAGTCACGGGTCAGATTCCTACCTTTGCTACCCAATTTCAACCCGAAGACCTTCCTCCAGAGGCGCAAAAAGGCAAAATTCGTCAACCCACCTGGCGGCAGAAACTTCTAGAGACATATCCAGAAATGCTACGCACATGGAACAATGCGCCTTTACATCTCCTATATAATCCATGCTACGGTCCAGTTCCACGCCGCAGGTCTTGGAAGGCATTCAATATCAAAGTGCAGAACAACGCGCAATGCAAGGAATGGCTGAACTACCCATACATTGCGCCACCACAGGGACCACCATCAGGAGCATACATGATGGGAACAATTCGCCATTGGATGCCGCGATTGAAGCCCATGCCAGATGTCGCAGCTCAAATGATGCTTAAAATTTTAGATATGATGCAGGTAGTCCTGAAAACTTTTAGAAATGCAGCGGCACCACAGATACGTCTCCCGGGGTTTAGCAATGGAAATTATGATTTGGTGTATGACATGAGCACCACCCCCAGTATTCGTGTGGCTTACGCCTGGCATGCACGCATCAAATACCTCCCTGCATGTTACAAACAGACCTTCGAAGAAATGTTCAGATCAGGTTTCTGGGAGTATCACTCGGAGATCTTCGCACCGAAGCCAACACACCTGCTCCATCTCTTTGCTTGTGAACAAGCAATGTACTCTGAGTACTACACCACCCCGCAACCAGAGGCCCCTGGCGCAATACATTGGGATGCATTGGAAGCTGATCTAGCAAGAGGCTTAAGGATAGGAGAACACGAACTTGCCACCAATGTCATCCAATACTATATCGACCACCCGATAGAACAGAGGTCTGTCAGGGGCGACAGACGCTAGGAAGGGGGGAGTGTTGGCATACAAGTCAGATGAAGAGCATACTAGCGCAACGGAGGAGTCATGCACAATACGACAACAAGGCCCAATCAATTTTTCCATGGACCATTCACAACTCAAGTGATTTTAATCACTACACAAACATTGTAAATTCCGTTTTTGGTAGAATAGACTCCATTTTGTGCAAGCCGAGGAGTCCTCGAGCTTGAGGAGTACTAGAACTAGCTACATATCAATTTTCATAATTTTTAGACTCTGTTTGAGCCCTCAAATAGGCTCTAGGACCTAATTTTTAACTAGGCCGGACACTAGGTCTGGACAAGACCAAAGCTAGCTAGAAAACTATAAAAAGAGCTAGAGAGCTCATTTTTGGGTTGGATTGTTTGTGACTTGAGCTTATGTAAGAGACTTCTTGACTAATGCAAAGAACTCCATTGTTCCTCTCCTTGTTCTTGCCTTGTGTGCGCGCGTGTGTGTATGTGTGTGCATGCTTGTGTGCTTCTCACTCACACACTTGTGCCTTCACTTGCTCATAGTCTTCATACTAGTCCTCACGTCTCCACGGATTGACAATTATGAGGTGAATCTTCTCACGTTGGTACTCACCATTGTGCTAGAGTGACAAATGGTAAAAGATCCATGAAAAAACTTTTAAAAAATACAATAAGTGAGTATAAGAAAAAGAACTCTCCAATGGATATTCCTCGACATAATCCAAGCCATAGTTTTTGATGTAGATCAAATCCATCTCAACCGTAGTGTAAGCTTGATGTTCCAATAGCTCCCCCTCAAGCTAAAGTATGCTTAAGTCTTCATTCTCTAATAGGTTGAATACTTGCCATAACTTTGAATCTACAAAGCTTTATTCCATCAAGTGCCTTCGTCATCATACCTGCTACTTTCTTTTGAGTACGAACAAAAGAAATTTCAATCTCCTTTGCTATGGGCTTCTCTTTGATGAAGTGTTAATGAACCTCTATGTGTTTGGTTCTTGCATGGAAAATAGGATTTGCTGCTAGATGCATGGAGCTTACATTATGTCCAAATATGTGAGGTTTGGAACTCACAAGTCCCAAATCTGTATGCAATGCTTTTAACCATATTGCCTCTTGAGTTGCTATGGTCAAACCTCTATACTCTGCTTCAGTTGAGGATAAAGAAAATGTAGGTTGCTTCTTTGAACTCCATGACACTAGCTTTGAACCTACAAAAGCTAAGTAACCAGAAGTACTTCTTTTGTCATCCTTAGCTCCTGCCCAATCTGCATCTGAATAGATTTTGATATCCAAATCTAAAGAGTAAGGATAGAATATACCTTCATTGATTGTACCTTTGAGATAATTAAGTACTCTCTTAGCTACATCCATGTGTGGTCTTCTTGGTGAGTGCATGAATTGTAAGCACTCGGACACTATATGAGATGTCTACACTTGTATGAGTAGCATATAGAAAGCTACCTACCAAGCTTTGATACTCTTTAATGTCTTCAATTTTCTCACCTTCATAAACACTAAGTTTATTATTCATCTCCAAAGGTGTACCTGTAGGTTTTGTGTTCTCCATTTTGAACTTGAGAATAAGATCCTAAATGTATCTCCTCTGAATCAAATACATTCCTTCATCTCTGTATATGACCTGCATACCTAGGAAATATGTGAGCTCACCTAAGTCACTGATTTTGAACTCCTCTTGCATGTGTCTCTTGATCCTTTGAATGCTATTCAAATCATCACCTGTCGCAATAATATCATCTACATATGCACATAGATGGATAACCTCATTGTGATCCCTTTTGATGAATAGAGAAGGATCTGAGTTGCTAGCTTTGAACCCTTGATCTTGAAGATATGTAACCAACTTGTAATTCCAAGCTCTAGGAGCTTGTTTCAATCCATACAATGCTTTCTTAAGTCTGCAAACATAAGATGCTTGATTAGGGTCTTCAAAATCTGAAGGTTGTGACATGTATACCTCTTCACTTATCCAACCATCTAGGAATGCATTTTTCACATCAAGATGGATGAATCTCCAATTCCTTGCAGTAGCTACAATTATCCCTTGCAGTAGCTACAATTATCAATGTTCTAATTCTAGTCATCTTTGCAACTGGTGAGAATGTTTCCTCATAGTCTATACCATGAGTTTGTGAGCATCGTTTGGCAACTAATCTTTCCTTGTACCTATAAACAGATCCACTTGAGTTTCTTTTTACTTTATATACCCATCTGCAATGAATTACCTTTTGATCAGATGGCATTGGAACCAAATCCCAAGTGTCCATCCCCTTCAAGGCATCTATTTCTTCTTTCATGGCCTTTTCCCAATTATGGTTTCCCTTTGCCTCTTCATAGGTTGAGGGTTCCTCTGAAATTGAATCTTTTTCCAAGTAGATTGAATGCTTTGCAACAAATGTGGAATCATATCCATACCTTTCTGGCTGTTTCTTCTCTTTTTGCTGATCTTCTAGATGCTTTTTTGAGCCATTCTCCAACCTCTTGCATCTTTGCTTTGCCTCTTGACTTCCATAGTTTGTAATCCTTTTCTCTTTCATCTTGGTCATTGTCTGTATCACTTCTTGGATCTTGGACCTCTATATCATGCTTGCTTCCTAATTGATGAGAATCATAATCAAGATCATATGGTAGAGTTACCTTTTGTTTGTCCTCATCATACCAAGACCTGTGTTCTTCAAAGACAACATCTCTACTTGTAGTGAGTTTCTTGGTTGAAGGATTATAGAACTTGTAACCCATCTGAGTTGAGTCATAGTCAATAAACACTACCTTTCTTGCGCTTTTATCTAGCTTACCTCTTATTTCTGATGGTACATGAACATAAGCTAAAAACCAAACATGTTGCCATGTCCAAGGCTAGGTTTTCTTCCATGCCACGATTCATAAGGAGTCATACCTTGAAGTGATTTGATGGTATCCATTGACAAGGTACACAGTAGTTGAAATAGCTTCAGCCCATAGATAATGTGGCAACTTCTTCTCTTCAATCATTGTTCGGGCTGATCCAACCAATGTCTTCTTTCTCCCCTCTACAATTCCATTTAGTTGAGGAGAGTACCTAGTAGTCACTTCCCTTTTGATACCTTTTTCTTGCAAGAACTCATCAAAGTCTTTGGAGACGTATTCTCCCCCTCCATCAGATATGAGCTTCTTGAGTGATCTACCTGTATGATTCTCCACATGTGCTAGATACTTTTTGAAGCAATCAAACACCTCATTCTTACTTTTGATGAAGTATAGAATAGTCCATCTACTATGGTCATCAATAAATGAGACATAATACCTTGATCCTGCCAATGAAGGTTCTTGAATTGGTCCCCATACATCCATCAATATGTACTAAGTCCAATAAGTTGTTGTGGATGTAGCCTTTGTGGTTGAACGGTTGTCTTTGTGCCTTCCCAATCTGACATGCATCACACTTGTTGATCATGAGTTGCTTTGATATGATCCCTACATATATCCTTCAAGGTTCTTTCATTCACATGAGCAAGTCTCGTATGCCACATTTCAAGTTCACTTAAGATTTGAGACCCAAAAGTGAATAGAGATATGTTCTTAGTTTCTCCTACTTCAAAAGTAAAGAGCCTACCATGCTTCTCACCTCTGTCTATCTTCTTGAAGCCTTGACATGGATCTTCCACAAAACTCCATGCTAGGTGAACCTAACTTGCAAGCCTTTTTTGACCATTTGGCCTACACTTATTAGGCTTTTAGTGATAGTGGGTACATAGAGAACCTTACTCATAATATTTATCCTGCCATTGGAAGCTTTGACATTACCAATCTTCTCCACATTGTGCTTTGTGTCATCCCTTGTTTGTACTTCATGTCTATGCTTTGGACTTTCCAAATCAGATAGAAGAGCAATGTTGCATGTAACATGATTTGAACATCATGAATCTATGTAGAACAAAAATGATCATCTTCTTTACCTTCTTTGTGACTTAGA
This sequence comes from Ceratopteris richardii, assembly GCA_020310875.1. NCBI lineage: Eukaryota > Viridiplantae > Streptophyta > Polypodiopsida > Polypodiales > Pteridaceae > Ceratopteris > Ceratopteris richardii. The sequence goes on from CM035431.1 coordinate 126,894,418, forward strand.
TTCATAAGCAAAAATGAGTCTTCGTGTGGTTGATCTTCTGAATAATTGTTGAAGTCCCTTCCATTAAAGTCTCTATTGTTATTGTTGAATTTGTGTCCACCTCTGCCTCTATTACTGCCATATCCACCTCTTCCACTTCCTTTCTAGGTCTTCCCGTTGAACCAAAAATTATGAGTTTTGTGCTTGGTCTTATTGTAGATGGCACAAGGTTGAACATTCTGACCTTCGGCTTTGTCATGCTCTGGTCCTTTCTTCTTCCCTTTCCATTTTCTCTTGCATGTGAAGTTGGCTTGGGAAGTCTCGTTTTCATCTTCTTCCTTCTTCTTGCTTTTCTGCTTCTTATCCTTCTTATCTGCATATAGAGCACTAGTTGAATTACCATGATAGGATTTACCTTCCTTTATGCTATTGTCGGCCTCTTGATTGAAGAGTTGTCCAAGAAAGATTTTGAATTCTGGAGTTTACACATTGATGATCATAAGCCGTCATGAAGGATTGCCATTGCTTATCACTTTGAATCCCATTAAGAATTTTCCTCGTGATAGCCTCTTCTTCAATCAGCTCTCCAATGGATGCTAACTGATCCACAACCTCCTTGACCTTGGTGACAAACTCTGTGATGGTTTGTTTAGGTGTCTTCTTCATTTGGTTGAACTCATTCCGAAGATGATTCTTTCTTGCTTTGGTTCTAGCAGAAAAGAAAGTCGTGAGTGATCCCAAGTCTCTTGAGATGCCTTGCATCCTCTAATATGTGGTAATAGAAAGTCAAAGATAGATTTTAGTATGTACAACCTTGCTTGAGCATCCCGTGCGCACCAAATTGTGAGCTTATCAGTCTCCTCTTGTGTAGGTCCTCCTTTGGATCTTGGAATAGGCATAGCTTCATCACCTGCTACAATTCCATAAAGATGTCTACCTTTCAAATAGGCCTCCATTATAATTTTCCAAGTTGTGTAGTTGTGTCAATCAAGCTTCTAGATCATTGAGGGAAATCCATCACCCATCTTGATCTAGCTCTGATACCACTGAAAGAACTCGGAGAAGCTTGTAGGAGGTAGAAAAGTGAGTTGCAAGGCGACGAAGTTTGGTCCAGCCAATTGAAACAAGACCAGCCCTTGAGCTTATGGAGACTCAAATAGATCTTATAGGCATGCAAAAAGTGCAATAAAATGCACTATGTACTTTGGATCATCAATGATAAAGAGTCAATACAAAATAGATAGGTTCACACATCGACTAGCTCAAAAAACTTACTATCTATAGAAGAGACAATGAACTTCAAATGCTCATAGTGACCAGCGTGATTACAATTAGAAAAATTCCTTTTATGGGAGTGATACACATAGGTCTCAGTGTATATAACGCACAAGAGTATAAGGAATGACGAAAATATGCTATAGGAATGAATCAGGCACTCAATGGTGGTACCTCTATTTTTCAAGAATATATAGAGATTGACCCCGAGATAGAACAACTAAGATTTCTCCCAATTTACTAGACCAAATGCTATGAAAATATACATGCATAGACTAGACACTAATACCTTTCACATGATCCATCTTTCATCCAATTTGAAGCTCTGTAGATAGAGCAGCATCCTCTGCAAGATTATTGTTATCAAAGAAGATGATGTGGAGAAATGAAGGAGCAAGACAATGATGGTGACAAGCGTATGTATATTGCTTCAATGTATTGTACAAGTGATTTGAAGTCTTTATATAGACTCTAGAAGTGATCCAAGACTTCTACAAGTTGATTTTGAATTCAAATGAAGGCAGTAGGAGTTGTTGGAGGGAGTCAATTCAATTTCCTACAATCTAGGAAAAGTGAAGATCTAGTTTGATCTACTTTTAGGTGATTGATTGATTGATTAAATGCAACTAAACCACCAAAAATTCGTGGAATTTGGGCTCTCTTTATATCCTTGTACATATGTAAAGCTTTAAGCTTTTACAATGGTAAAAGATCCATGAAAATTGTTTTTTAAAAATACAATAAGTGAGCAAAAGAAAAAGAACTCTCCAATGGATATTCCTTCGACATAATCCAAGCCATAGTTTTTTATGTAGATCAAATCCACCTCAAGAATAGTGTAAGTTTGATGTTACAACAACATACACAAATATATATATGTGTGTGTGTGTGTTGAGATATCAAGCTCAACATTTGATGATCCTGGATGACACATATCACTTTTTCATTTGTCTAACATGCATAGTGGTCATGCTAATATATGTTAGGGATACTTCATTGAGATTTACTAGATTTATCTACCAAAAGTGATGGCACATTTGTTTTCTTGCTAGCTCACTCATTCACGGACATTAGGATTTTTCTTTATGTACTATTCTTTATATATTGCACTTGTATTGTTGTTTTTAGGTCATTCTTGTACATTCGTTTTATGTAATAGAAGAAGAAGAAGAAGAAGATCATCTTTTCCTTGCCTCAATCTATGTGTGTCCTCCTCTTTGAGTGTGAGAGTGTGTGTGTGAGCTCTCTTCCTTATCTCCTTCTTTGTGACAATGTATTATAGCGAGTGTGGCTGTAGAGAGCTCATGGAGAAGGCTGAGAATGAGGAGTATGCAAGAAGGCATAGAGAAAGCGGGATTTACAAATGACCTCCGATTGCTACGAAAATTGGTGTGAAGCTAGAAGGCATCTCAACCTCCATTTCGAGCCCGCAAGGTGGGACCCATAGAAAAACCAAGTCAATTTGCAAAACTATAACTTGCATCCTATTTGTCAACACTCATATAGTCTAGATCCAGAATTTCAAGTGGCTCTGTGTACTATTGATACACGAAAACTATTTTTTCTTTTGAGATCAAACTCTCACATCATAATGCAACAATGTTCAAGCAGCAGTGCTACTTGTAGTGTTTTGGAGTGTTGTGGATTGCTACAGAAATGGCAAACACAAATGGAATGAGCGAGCTTAGTAGCAATAAGCTGGACAAGAACAACTTTTATGCTTGGAGATTCTGGATGACAAATTTCGTGATGGGAAAAGGCTATTGGAAGTACATCAAAGGAGAGAACAAAAACACGTTGCAGTTACTAGAGATGAATCAGACTGCAGACCAGTTAAGAGCGTATGAAGAATGGAATCAAGGAGCACAAAATGTAATGTATTGGTTGTCTATTAGCATATAGGATAGCAAGATTGGTCACATACAAGATGCCAAGACTTCGAAAGAGGCTTGGAACAGTTTGGTCTCATTGTATGAGACCAATACAAAAGCACAAAAATTGCAACTCGAGAGTGAGTTGCAGAACATTGGAGAAAAAGGGCATGTTGGTAAGTGACTACACCCTGAAAATCAAAAGCATATGTGATTCATTTGCATCTATTGGCATGAATGTGGATGATGATGATAAGGTGGAAGTGTGCCTTCATGGTTTAGGAGCTGCATATAAGCAGTTCAGAACTTCAATACAAACCAGGGAAAATATTCTAAATTTTGCAAATCTGGTGTCCATGTTGATTATTGAAGAAAAGAATCTTGGTAAGGACTCAAACTCCCAAGGAAAATCTAGTTCTGAGTAGGTATTCTACTCTGGCATAGGAAGAGGCAGAGGTAGAGGTTTCGGAAGTGGAAGAGGAAATAGTAACCAAGACCAAGGTCAACATCAAAATCATGCAAGAAGTAGAGGACTGTTTGGAGGTAGGGTAAGACAAAGAGGCCGCAAAAATTTCCAAAGAAATGATTCAGGTAATGACAATAAACAACGTTGGAATTGTGGTAAACCAGGACATTTTGAACATGATTGCAAGTTGAAGAATCAAAATAATAAAAGGTAGCAAAACAACTATGCATCCACAAGTGTGGATGATTCTGAGAAGTTGTTCATGGTTCAACATCATATGATGAATATGGTGTCTGTTGATGTTTCAAAATCGAATGGAAATGTATGGTATGTTGATTTAGGTGCTTTAAATCACATGACCAGTCATGCAGAATCATTTAGTAGTTTGCAAAAACTGCTAATTCTTGGATATGTTGAAATGGGTGATGATACATCACACCCTATCAAGCTATAGGAAACATAGCACTATCTATGGAGGATGGAAAGGTAAAACATTCTTGTTGATGTGCTTCATGTTCCAAATTTAACAAAGAATCTAGTTTTTGTTGGACAAATTGTTGATCAAGGATTACAAGTTAGGTTCAATGTTGATGGGCTATATGTAGAAGAGTACAAACAGGATGGAAGATTGATTGCCAAAGGAAACAAAGTGGGTAGGATGTTCACCTTAAATGTGAAAATTTCTAAAATGAATGCAACCATGTTTGCAAAAGGTGTAGGAGTTATTGCTGGTATAGAGATCTAGCATAAACAAATTGGATATGCAAATTTGTAGAGGCTGAAATTGATGCAGTCCAAGGAGATTGTCAATGGACTACCAAATTTCAAAGTTGCCGAAATGCAAAAGGTATGTGCAGCATGTCAATTTGGTAAACAGTCAAGAGCATCATTTTTGTATGACAAGCATGTTAGTGAGAGTGTACTAGAAATAGTACATACAGATGTTTAGGGTGCTACAAAGACCACATCTATGGGTGGTTGCAGGTTTCATGTTACTTTCATTGATGACCATACATGAAAAGTATGGGTATATTTCATGAAGAGAAGAGTGAGCTATTCACTCACTTCCAGAATTTTAAGGCTATGGTGGAAAAGCAAAAGGAAATTATATTTAGATATTAAGTTCTAGTGAAAGAGGTGAATACATGTCAAATGAGTTCAACAACTTTCTGAAAACTCATGGGATTGACGTCAGTTCTCATGCAAGTACACACTACAACATAATGGCATTGTTGAATGCAAAAATAGATATATTGCAAAAATAGAAAGAGATTTGATGTTTGAGAAGAATATGCCTCATTATTATTAGGCAGAAGTTATGCAAACTGTTGCATACATCATGAACAAGACTCCGACTGTTGTTGTACATCAAGTTACACATGAAGAGAAGTTTACATGCAAAAAACCAAACTTATCACATATGAAAGTATTTGGTTGTATTGCATATGTACATGTTCAAGATGAGTTGAGGATGAAGCTTGATCCAAAAGCAGAAAAATGTATCTTCATTGGATACTCCCTTGAGCAAAAGGGGTATAGATGTTATAACCCACTCACATGATAGGTGAAGGTAAGCAAAGATGTGGTGTTTGATGAAATGCCAAGCTTCTATGCAGATGCCAAAGATGGACTTGATATTGAACCAAATGACAAAGAAAATGCTAAAAAATCAAGTGAAAAATCTCAAGTTTTGAGTGGACCAGATGCATCACCAAGCAATAGTCCCAACTCAAATCCATGGAGTGGAAGATTGCGTGGAAATTCCGTCTAGCAAATTCATCAACTACATCAAAGAAAGGTAAAGAAAAGCTTTCTACTCGTAGTAAAACATCTATAGGTTTTGAAGACATTGATGGAGATTCAAGTGGCTCAGAGAAGAGTCGTGATGAGGAACTTAGATTGTCCTCTCTGAAGACTCCAAGAGTTAGAAAGGAACATGTACATGATACAAGGAGAAGTGACCTGGGACCAAGAAGATCTCAAAGGATGCGGAATTCAGTGCAACAGTTGATATATGATAGTTGCATGGCTCGTCGTTGTGCCTACATGACAAAGGTAATAAAAGCTACTAAACCCTCTTGTTTTCAAGGTGCAATTGGAAATGTAGATTGGAAAAAGGCTATGGATGAGGAGATGGTTTTCCTTTAGGGAAACAATACATGGAAGTTGGTTCCATTGCTGCAAGGAAAAAACTCCATAGGCTTCAAGTGGGTTTACAAGGTAAAGCACAATGTTGATGGTAGCATAAGCGAGTACAAAGCATGGTTGGTAGCAAAAGGATATGCATATACTTATGGCATTGATTATGAGGAAACATTCAGCCCTGTAGCTAAAATGTTTGTTGTGCGGACACTTGTTGCAGTAGCTATAAGAAAAGGATGGACTTTGCATCAAATGGATATGAAGAATGCTTTCCTACATGGTGAGTTATAGAAAGAAGTATACATGGACCAACCACAAGGATATGAAGATTCAAAGCACCGAGAATATGTTTGCAACTTGCAAAAGGCTTTTATGGGCTTAAACAAGGCCCTCATGCTTGTCATGCAAGGATTATTGACTACTTAACCACCATTAGATTTTCTATGTGTGATGCAGATCATTCACTATATGCAAGGAAGGCTGATGATGGCATCACAAGTGTGGCTATTTATGTTGATGACTTGATTATAGGAGGTGACAATGAAGCAAGCATTAAAGACGTAAAGCAACTCCTTATGCAAGAGTTTGACATGAAAGATCTTGGTGTGCTGTGTTATTTCTTGGGCATTGATTTTATACATACAAAAACTGGTATATGGATGTCGCAAAGGCAATATGCCTTGAGTATGCTACAAAAGTATGGTATGATTGATTGTAAGCCATTTTCTATGCCATTAGATCAAAATTTGAAGTTGGATACTACATCAGGTGAAACATTGGAAAAGGCTACTATGTATAGGAAAATTGTGGGAGCTTGATACATCTCACAATTATAAGGCCTGATCTAAGCTACATTGTTGGACTTTTAAGTCAACTTATGCAGGTTCCCAAAAGCCATATTTAGATGATCTGTGGTGCACTCTACATTATGTGAGTGCTACTTTAGATTATGCATTGTTTTATGAAGCTGGTGTAGATTTGCAGGTTCATGGATACACGGATGCATATTGGGCTCGTAGCATTCCATATAGAAGATCTACTAGTGGCTTTCTACTCTCACTTGGGAATGAAGAAGCTATTACATGGAGCGGTAAGAAGCAACCCATTGTTGCTTTATCAACTACACATGCTGAGTATAGAGGTGTTGCAATGGTAGCATGTGAGGCATCATGGCTAGAGATGCTACTTGTAGATTTAGGTGTGGAAGTGCAAAATCCTATCACCATCTATTGTGATAATCTTAGTATCATAAAGTTACCATGAAACCCTATTTTTCATGCTAGAACAAAGCATATTGAGGTGCATGATCATTTCATCATGAAAAAGGTATTAGCACGTTGTCGTCGGGTTCGCCAAAGGAGGGTCGAGAATAGTGATATTACTTCCAAATTCAATTCAATTTAGTTCTGCTTCTCCATAAGCATTTATTCGTAATGTAATTCTCGGTCTTTCGATAAGTCGGCATAGAAGTTCTTAATTAATTTTCTCACTAGATCCTTAAAGCTATGGACATTGAATTTATACACCTTCACCATAGGCAACATTGACACTCAGGCACTCAAACTTTCATCCTCAGGTCTCTTTTTCTCTCTCTAATGGTCAACTGAATTCTAATGGTTCACCAGGTATCGCGGTCTTCGTGGAAAGGAGAAAGAACGCACTAACTTCTCTTTGCAGCAGGATAACATAACTCTTCTTATTTCCCTTCACTTTCACATGGTAAGAGGACAACCAAGTCGAATTGCATCCAAAGAATTCAACAACTCAGTTGAACTGACATTTCGATAAGCTTGTGGATGCAATGATCTTTATATACATAGAGTTTTGTAGCCACCATTAACGCCCATTATTTGTATGCGCAAATAAGTATAAATATTAAGCATGCATTTTATATATCAATTGTGAAGCTCTCGAATGCATGTCATATTTGTCAGATTTGCAACATTAGACAAATGAACATATGCTGCGAATGGATATTGTATGAAGCGATGACATCGGATTGAGAAACCCGTAAACCCATCATTCCGTAATCAATGAGTTTTTTGTTTACTAAAGTAATGCCATTGTCTGTTACATGCGCAACTCACATCACAAGTCATCTAAAGAAAATGTAAACACATAGAACAACTCGCCTCTTGCTATCCACACAAAAGTTCTACACGAAATTTCTCTTATTCATTTATTATTGTTGAGTTGAACTCAAGGATAAATCCATTTTTCGTGTTATTCTCAAAGTCTCTATGTCC
>CM035431.1:126917396-126932396 GCA_020310875.1 Ceratopteris richardii
GAGTCATCGAAGGAGTTAGAGCTATTGAAGCTCACTCAAGCTACATCAAGGAGTCAAGAGAACAAAGGAGTTCGAGCTTGTGTGGAAGCTCACTTAAAAGAATTGAAGAAAGGAGTCAAATCTATCATTCCAAGATAGTCTCAAAGGTATAAAATCTTGGAATATTTGTTGTGTTCTATTTCAGGTTATGAAGATAGAAGAGATGGCAAGACAAAGCCCTACCTTTGAAGAAGAGAAAATCATTTTCTATCATGGTTGGAGGACCAGCCATATGAAGAACTTGCAGATACTAGAGATCAAGGGGGAGACATGTCAATGAGTCAAGAGAGTGCACCTTATGAAGATCAACCAATAGATGGAGTAGAAGAAAAGGTTCAAAGAGTCAAAGATGACAAAGCAGAAGTGCCACCAGCCAAAGGAACATTGATAAATCGAAGAAGTTATGAAGAAGACAGGACCATCCTTGCACATGAAGATGAAGGAAACCAAGGTAAGAAGATTTTGGAAGAAGAAGCAAAAGAAGACAAGATCAAGGCAGTCACCTACAAAGGAAAGCAAATGGAAGAAGCAAGCAGAGATCAACATGAGGAAAAGAAGAATGGAAAAGAGAGGGAAGCCACCAAAAATGAAAAGAGAAGAGCAAGAGAAGAGAACGAGAGAGAGAAAGCAAAGAAAGAGAGTATTTATGAAGACTTGAAGAGTCAATGCAATGGAAGAACATTCATGGAGTTAAAAGCCTAGGAGGACAAATTATCGGAAGGGAACATCATCAACCTTGGAGTGAAGGTAAACAGGAAAAGCTTGTTTCCCTTTCTTATTTTAAAATCAAAACAATGGACAGTTCAGTTGTTCATCACCCTACTCATGTTGAGGATCATCTACCAAGATATCTTCAAAGAAGTCATGAAGTGGTGTCTTGGATTATCATATGATTCAATTCATTTCTTTATGAGAAGAAGCATGGAGCGTCAACGACAAATCTTGAAGACATGGATACTACATCAAGGATCTTGAGCATTCATTGCCTTGCTCAAAGAAAATTTTGTATGGCACATCCCTTGGATCTTCCATTGAATCTTGAGGGGGAGTGTTGAAAATATAGAAACCTTCAGTGGAATCTTTTCATATGTGATTCTTAGCATCATTCCATTCTGTTTATGATATTGCTTTTTTGTCATCATGTAATCTCCTTATATCATGCATTGAAAACAAAGAACGTAGATATCAAGTCTCCCCAAATTATGCATAAAAGAAAGTGTTGCCAAGATTCACTCCTTGAATCATGCATGCAAGTTGAGAGCCACCGAAGATGTATATGTTCTATATAAGGACTTAAATGAAGACGAAATTGTGGGCTTCTCTCTGATAGATGGCATCTCATGTTATATGAGCCGTAGGTTCTACAACACCATCACCTCTGTGGATGTTTCTCGTAGGATCAAGTCAACGTCATCTTATTCATTAGAATCTATAGAAGCTCTTTGTATTAGTGACTTGATTCAATAAGAAAACTTCATTACTTTCTCACTCAGTGTACTGTGTGCTGCTCATGGTATTGATGACTTGATCTCTTGCTGATATAACCAAAGCTAAGGAGAAACAACAACGTTGCAATAACTCAGATTATGAGTTTTTTATAAGTGGGCATATCTTTGGTAACTCATGTTGTATTGTTATCTTTTATATGTGATTTCAAGAAGATGCGTAGGATGAATGAATGTAAAGAAATGACTACATGCTAATGAACGCATACTCTTGAATAACTCTTTTATATATATATGAAGGATGAGAGTGATATGACAATGATGTGTTTTGACAGAGAATATCTTTTATCAGATCAAGAGTTGTTATATGATTTTATATTCCTTTATGCATACAATTTGCAAGATGTGGATCACTTGGTCAAAGTGAATCAATTGATGTGATGTGTTAGTGTGATGTGTGTGTGTGTATATATATATATATATATATATATATATATGTGTGTGTGTGTGTGTGTGTGTGTGTGCAGGGACTACATGCTATAGAGATCATCATGTGATGATTCTTATATGCAGAAGCATCCTACAAACATGTTATACTGTGCCGAGAGGTTCATATGGAATGAAGTGGAGTTTTATAAGATACACATATGATGATATGTAGATGTAAAGGTTATGGAAGGTTCATATACAGGTCTAGGATGATTGTTTGATGAGATATGCGATATTGCAGAAACACATACTGTTCATGTGACGGTGATACTATGTAGGATATCTAGATCGTTGTTCTATTAATTTGATGCTCATACTATGCATGCAGATTGATGCTCTATTGATGTGATGGTGATACTATGCAGGAAGTATGTTGAAGACACATTAGGACCTCATGCATGACTCTGCGTTGAAGGGTTCACATGGAACCAATCCATAAATATTGATACAAGAAGATACTTTAGACTGATGTCTTAAGTGTTCATATGAACTCATCAATACATACATATATTCGAGATGTTATATGGAGGGATACATCTATATAAGTTTATGTTGTTGGTTGTGCAGGTACAACAAGAAGTGTTGAAAGAAGAACAGTGAAATGAGTTATTGATACATGACATAAGAAGGCTACTTATGCATATGATCCTTTTGCTAAACTGTTTGATGACCACTTAGAATATTGAATGACATATTGAATGACATATGCTATAGTATATGATTCTATGCAGGGATAAAAGTATGAGGATCATATGATTCTATGCAGGGATAAAGGTATGAGAATATGAATGTAGTAATAAGCATTGAGGTTTGTAAATGCAAGTATTTGAAAGTCGTTATATATACTGCACAATACTCATAGAATTCCAAAGAGAAAAGATCTTATATCATTTTGATCCATTTGTGACAGTCTATGTATGAAGTTGTGTGGTATTGTCAAGATGCATTGAGGTTGAGGTTTATCACTAAGAATAAAATCGATTAAAATTCTAATTGCAATCCTATTGGGTAATCGGCCACTACATTCCGCATGTGCTTTGGTATTGCATATACCTAGAGTATATGTATATGTATATGTATATGTATATGTATATGTATATGTATATGTATATGTATATGTATATGTATATGTATATGTATATGTATATGTATATGTATATGTATATGTATATGTATATGTATATGTATATGTATATGTATATGTATATGTATATGTATATGTATATGTATATGTATATGTATATGTATATGTATATGTATATGTATATGTATATGTATATGTATATGTATATGTATATGTATATTTATATGTATATGTATAGGTATATGTATAGGTATATATATAGGTATATGTATATGTATATGTATACGGATACGGATACGGATACGGATACAAATATGGATACGGAAAGAATTTGTTACTCTTAAAATATTACAAAAATTAAAAGATTAACTGATTCTTATAAGTTTGGTTAAATTATGAAATTTTTTACTCTTAAAAGATACGGTGTCGGAAAGAATTTGTTACTCTTAAAAGATACGGTGTCGGAAAGAATTTGTTACTCTTAAAATATTACAAAAATTAAAAGATTAACTGATTCTTATAAGTTTGATTAAATTATGAAATTTTTTACTAATGTTTGATTTTAATTTCTGCAGGAAAAGAAGTTTGGTGAATAATATCAAGATGGGAAGTATTTATCTAAGTGTTTTCTTAATTTAATTAAGGATATAGATGAAAAATGAAGGGTTAGTAAAGGGTATGTTTATGTTTTGAAAGTAAATGCAAGGGTATTTAAGGGTTAATTATAGGTCTTGATCATGTTCTATAGGGTTCTAGTTTAATTTCAAGGTCAATTAAGGGTTAATTATTCAATCTAGAGGGTTATGGAAGGGTAGAAGATATGTTTAAGGGTTAATTGGGATTAATTAACATGATTTGAAGTTAATTGAAGGGTAAACCTAAGGTTAAATAATTAATTAAGTAAGTTTTAGTCTATAAATGAATTATTAGATAGGGTAAATATAACAAATGGAACCTTAGCAAAATATTTCAAATAAAAAATAAGTTAATTATGAAGTTTCACTAGGGTTAAGGTAATAATTTAATTTATTGATAGGGTCAAATTTATTTTATTCTAAAGGTTTGGATTTATTCTAAAGTATTTAAATGAATAAAAAAGAAAGGTTGTATTTAAATCTAAAGTCTATGGTCCAATAAATATTTAATTGTATGGTTGTGAGTAATTTTTGAGAAAAAGAACTAGGAGAAAATCCCACGCCTATTTTTCTTGTTGAATTGATGTGGAGTTGAAGAGAAGTTAATTTAGGTAGCATGGATCAGTTATCTAAGGAAGAATGTGGGCTATGGTGGGCTACTCTCATCTATTTAAAGAGGGGAGTACATACTCACAAACTCATGTGATTTTCAGGCACTTACTTTTTGCTCTAGACTATAGTCAAATTTTGCATATAGTTCTATGAGAGTTCTCTGACAGGAGGAGAGAGAAGGCCATCTCTTGTCCTTCAATTAATTGAGAGCAAATTTTTTTCCTTCTTGAAAATTGATTGAATGTACAGATATAAGGGAGGCATTGATTTTTCATTTTTCTGGTTTTTTTTTTCCTTCTTTCTTTTTCTCTTCTATTTTCCTTTTCTCCTATCTTTTCCTCTTTTCCCTCTTCCTTAAATGATTCTGTCCTTTTTCTCCCTCTCCCTCTCTTTCTCTGCCGGCGGCGCAGCACAGACAGAGAGAGAGAGAGAGAGAGAGAGTGAGAGAGAGAGTTTTCTTTTTTCTTATATATATATATATATATATATATATATATATATATATATATATATATATATATATATATATATATATATATATATATATATATATATATATATATATATATATATATATATATATTGTTTTGTTTTTATTTTTCTCCTCCTTCCCTCCCTCTATAGGCTGCCGACGGTGCAGTAGCCGCAGAAGAGAGAGAAAGAGAGAGAGAGAGAGAGAGAGAGAGAGAGAGAGAGAGAGAGAGAGAGAGAGAAAGAAAGAGAGAGAGAAAGAGAGAGAGAGAGAGTGAGAGACATTTGTTTTTATTTTTCTTTTTTCTTTTGTTTTATATTTATTCATATTATGTATATATATTTTACTTTATATATTTTACTTATATTAAATGAGTAATTTATGATTATGTTTTATTTTATAATTATAAGTATATTTATTAAATACCTATTAAAAAAGAAAATATGTAGTAAAAATATTTAGATGTATGTTTATGTATTTGTATGAGGATGATTTTTATATATCTAAGTATTTATATATGTGTGTGTGTTTAATTAATTAGATTAATTGCTTAATGTATGTTTGTTATCCTAATGTTTTTTTGTGTGTTCACAGGGTAGCACAAAGAAGGAGCTTTTAGCCTTATTCTCTTCCAAAGAAATTATTTTTTCTACCACTTCTCTTTTTCCAAACACTTATCCTATCCATTCTTAGCTTATCCATTCCTTTTCTTACCCTTAACCCAAGCTTCTTCAACCCTTAGGTTGTTAGTCACTTAGTAGTAAATGCATTAGATTTAGTATTAGTTGAACCCATGTTAGTTGTTGTTAGAGATAAGTTCTTATACCCATGTATCATGATAGGCATGTTTAGTAATTGATTGTGCCAATGTTAGTGCATGTTAGTTGTTAGTGCATGAACCCATGTTAGTTGTTAATGCATGAACCATGTTAGTTATTGGTGCATGAACCTATGTATGATGTTAGTACATGTTGAACATGATAGTGTATATACGCATGTTATTAGATGTTAAGTAATGAATGTATATGTTAGGTAGTACATGTTAGAAGTTAGGAATGTTAATGCATGTTAGTTAAGATAGTGCATGTTAGATGATAGGATATGCATGTAAATGATAGGTATGTTTATGAATGTTGGATGTATATTAAGTGCATGCATATGTTATTGCATGTAAATGAATATTTAGCTAATGCATGTTAGAAATTTATCCATGTTAGTTCATGCATGTCAATTAATGTATATATTTTAGATGTTATGTGTATATCATGTGTGCATGCATGTTGATAGTGTTTGCATGTATGTATGCATGTCATGCATGTTTGCTTGTTGCATGTTAGTGCATGCATGTTTATGCATGGTTATAAGTGCCTGTATGCATGTTGTATGCATGTGCATTTATGCATGTGCATTCATGCATGTGCATTTATGCATGTGCATTTATGCATGTGCATGTATGTTTATGCATGGTTATTAATGCATGTATGCATGTTGTATGCATGTTCATTTAGTGCATGTGCATGTGTGTATGTTTGTAAGGGTGCAAGGTAGTGCATGCATTTTCATATATATGTATGTTATGTATACATGTTTTTGCATGTATGTGTGTATGTCATGTATGTATGCATGTATATGTATGATATGCATATGTGTGTTAGTATAAGTCACTTATGCATGTATGTGTTATGTATATATGCATGTTCATTTATGTCTTAGTATGCATGTATACATGATCATTTATGTTAAATGTATGTATATGTATGTTAGCTTATATAATCTGTTTACATATGTAGAAGTATATGAAACAATCTACTTATATGGATGATTGATGTACTCTAGAGTAATTGTATGAATGAATTATTTTATTGTTATGTGTATGATTAAATAAATGAATGTACTTATATATATATGTGTCTAAGAAAAGTTAATTATCTTATAAGTTTGTTTTAAGTTTTAAATGAGTGTTAATATTTTATAAATGCATACTAATATTTTTCATGTGATTTTCATATGTGATTTCCTGATGAATTGCAGCCCTATTGGTGAACTGAAGATTTGAAGTGAAAAGAATTACTTATCTTAAACTATTGATTAGCTTGTATAGGTTATCCTTTAAGCTTGAATAGGTTATCATTTTTTTGAACATTATCTTATAGCTTTGTATAGGAATTTGATCATTAATCTAGTGTCATTTCATCTTATGTTTAAAGAGGCTTCATCAAGTAGTTCCTTTCTACCTCCATCTACATTTGAGTTATTATTTCCTAAACGAGTTGAAGAAATTGAAGAGTTAGTTAAAAATAAGATAGTAAAAGAAACTTTGCATGATCCTAGTAGAACTTTACATTTACTTTCCATTGTTCCACCTAGTACTGAAGATCTTTTCCCACCATCCGTAGAAAGAAACGTTGATAATTTTCAAGAAGATTTAAACGAAACTGAAAGCATTAAAGACCAAGTAGTTAGTGAAAACCTAATCTTACCATCCTATTTTGATGCTGTAGAAAGATATAGAAACACTTTGCCCTACGGACCTTAGGAAAATTTATACTTGTTCTGCATAGTCACCCTGTGTGCACCGTTAGCGAGACGACTGAATTGATCCGCTAGTCGTCAGAAATTGCTCCCACATTTTGAACCCGACGTGAACAACGGCACAGTGGAACAGGTATAAACACTTTTCCTTTTCTTGCATATGCATTAACTTGGTTTAGGCGACGTGGTTGCAGCAGCTTGAGGTGATCGTCTTGCAAAGGCAGATATTACAAACCTTGTAATTCCCTGGTTGTTGAGGGCTGAGCTTATGCTCTGAGCGCCTCCACGGGAATAGGCAAGTAGTAAACCTCATCTCTACACTCTTACCATCAAGATTTTGAAGAAAAACATTTGCACTCACAGCACTTAGATTTTTTGTATTAGGCATTTATTGCTCAACAAATGTAACTTGAAAATTTCACATGCACTCTAGCTTCTGCTCCAACTGTCAGGTATATTTTCTTAACTTGCATCTGTTTGTGACTATTTAAGTAGGACTTTAGGAGAGTTTAAGATAGTAGGAATTGCTAGATTTAAAATTCATTGAAAGTTAGAATTTATTTTTCATTAAAATATTAGGAATTGCTAGATTTAAAATTCAAAAAGAATTCTTATTTAAAAGTTAGTATTTATTTAGGATTGTTTGATTAGTACAATATAATTAAAACAATCAAAAAGAAATTTATTTGAAAAGTTAGTATCTAGATTTCATTAAATTATTAAGGATTGTTAGAAAAGCATAACTTCAGTTTGAAAATTCATTAAGAATTTTTGTTTGGAAAGTTAGCATTTATTTTTCAAGAGTTGTTTAAAGGTTTTAAATTTAAGTAAAGTTGGAATCAAGCAACTTAGTTAGTTTGGTAAGGGAACAAAAATCTAAAGTTCAAGAAGAAATTAAGGATTATATTAAGAAACTTAGGTCTAGTTCTAACATACATAACAAAATGGATGAGTTATTTAAAAATATGATGTCAGAAACCCAAGGCCAAAAAGTAGTAGAAGCTATGTTAAAAGAAAAAGGTAAATTTACTGGAGTTAACACAACTAATTACTTAGACACTTTTGAAGACCTAGCAAAACTTCATGGTTTGCCAGTTGATAAATGGGTTACATTTTTAGTAAGACTTGCAATAGGTTCAGCCATTAGTGTTATAGAACCTCATAAAGCACTTGCATGGGAAGAATTTAAAAAACAAATGCATAAAGAATTTTACTTAGAAGATTATAGTCAACACAGTAGGGAGGGATTTATGAAGTGGCTTAGCACTCCCAAAACCCAAATATCTCTTACACAATTACATGGGGAATTTATGAAGAGATTTTCACAATTACCTGAGCAAGATAGGACTGCACTTACTCCAGATATATTTCCTAAAAGTTTTACCTATAGACATTAGAAGTGAAGTAGAAAGAAGACTAGAGGAACCTGGGAAAAGATATGGTTTAACAGAGGACTGGGGGTACTTAAACAAGTAGTTGAAGTAGTAGCACAAATGAAGCAGAGGCAATCATTATTATATGATATGAATTTAAGCTTTCCATCAGTAGGACCAACTACTCAAAATCCTAAAATTAATATAAACTCTAGTTTAACTGAACAAGCATCAACATCTAAAGTGCCTAGTGAGTTACAGTTTGAAATACTATTTAATAAACTAGATAATATGATGCAGATGCATACGAACATATCTAAGGAAGTGGCAATACTTCAAAACACAGTTCATTCTTTAGTTAGTCAAGATAAAACAATTCTAGGTCCCAAGTTTACTCATGCCCCACAAATGAATCATATACCTATAGCACCTGTAGTGAATCAACTAGTAGCTCAGAATAATGAACGAAGAGGTGCACCCACCCGATGATGTGTTTGGTGTGACTCCACTGAACATATGTCTTATGCTTGTGAATCATTAAAAGAGGCAAAAGAAAGAAAATTAGTTATTGATATTGATAAAAAAAACTATGTGACTATCGCACCCACCTCCCTCTAGCTGTAAATTGGGGAAAAGGTGGAATGCAAAAACTATATGAAAATATATCAGAAGCACAAAGAAGCTCATCTGGGGTTAGATTAAAATGCGATGAAAGTGATCTAGATGATGATACATCAAATGAAGCCAAAAATTATTCAATAGAAGCATTGATAAAAGCTAGAGATGATATAATGAACAAAACAGCATGGAACTCACCTATAGATAATTTCTCTATCTTCTCACATATTGCAAATGTGGAAGAAAAGAGAAAAAGGGATGAAACTCAAGATTTAGATGAGTCTAATCAAAGATTAACTAGAAAAAAATTAAGAAAAGAACTTAAAAATGTTTAATTTAATGAAAATACAAATTTAGATTCAGATGAGCAGAAAAGAAGAGATATAAGGGAGGGCAAACAACCAGAGACATAAAAAAAACCTAGTGAATTAGATTCAAAGACTAATGAAGAAATAGATAAAAATGAGGAAAAAACCAAGAAACCCAAAAGAATTCCAAAAGCTATTTTAACTTCAGAACTTGAACAAAAAAATGACACAAAGGAAATACTGTATGATATTCTTTTAAAAAGTCAAGTGACTATGTCACTTGAACGATTATTTACTATAGCTAAATTAGAATTTAAAGATAACTTTATTAAAATGATTAAAAGAAAAAGATTTCCATTAAATATTGATACTGAAATGCATGACAATGTAGATGTAACTCATATTTTTAAAGACTCCTTTTCTTCTGAATCTGATGATGAGGAAGAAAGTGAAGGATATGTTAATAAAGATTTTTTAGGACCTATAATTCCAGATAATATACAGGAAAAATCTAAAAGCAATTACAAAAAGAGTTTTTGGGCCAGGGGAACACCAGAGATCAAAGTAAATTTAGGAGATAGGAAAAATTATTGTACAGCTTTAGCTTTATTAGATTCAGGCTAAAAAATAAACGTAATATCAAAAGAATTATATGATAAATTTAGATGGCCTATAGATAAACAGCATGGGTGGATTATGAGAACAGCAGACAACGGATGTGGTGCACTTCTAGGAGCATGTGCCAACATTCCAATTTCAATAGGTGGAATAAGTGGAACATTTCACTTTTTCATACAAGATAATTGTTCTTATGAAATTATCTTAGGACAACCCTTTATATGTGAAACTCATATGGAAACAAAAATAATGGACGATGGATCCATGTATGCTAGATTTAGATCAAAAGATGACATACAATCCTTACAAGTAATGACTGTTAACCCAAACCATATTAGAAATAGAGAACAAATTAGGAAAACACCTATCAGATCACAAGAGAAGATGCACGAGAGTCATCTACCTCTTAGTGATTCTGGAACATACTTTGATCAAAATTTTTACTAGACACCATTGTTGAGCGAGACAGTAGTGGTAACTGGTTTGATATCTCGCATAAATGTGTAAATAAAATAGAAAATTTTTCTGTTTATTTTTCATCTTCAACATTACAAATTTTAAATAGTAAAGATATTCCTAGAAAAACAATGAAAAAACATGAAAAAGATTTTATGTCTAAAAATGAAAATATTGAAAATGTAATTGAAACTTCTTTTTCCTCTACTTTATTTGATGAAATTGACGAAACCTTACATGATGAAAAATTATTACATGTTATTCTTTTAAACTCATTAAATGAATATGATTTAATTTCAAAATTTGTTTCTGATTTTCATGAAGTTAAAATTAATACAAAGTATAAAACAGTAGATAAAAAAGTGAAACCTGTGGCTCAAGCCTTACCTGAAGGAAGTGACCTGAAAATTAAACAAGTAGCTAACGATCCTATCTTACGTGACATGTCTAAAATAGGTCATAAATTTACTGAAGAAACTATTAAATTAATAAAAATAGGAAATGAAGATTCTTATTTATTACCAACTGAACGTGAATTATTTCGTGAAATGATTAAAAAACATGGTAGAGCTTTTTCTCTTTATCCTCAGGAAATAGGATGTGTTGACCCTAGAATAGTTTCTCCTATGATCATATTTACTATAGCCCATATACCTTGGAATCTTCGCCCTATACCAGTTCCAAAGGCTCATTTACCTGAGCTAATGAAACTGCTTAAGGAGAAGATGCAAATGAAAATTTTAGAACCTTCCTCCACACCTTATTCTAATAGATGGTTTACTATTCCTAAAAAGAACGGTAAACTTAGATTTATTCAAGACCTACAACCCGTAAATAAAGTTACTATTAGGAACGTGGGAACCGGCTCTATTGTAGGAGAATTTATCGAAGCTTTTGCTGGGCATTCTATCTACTCTATGGGTGACTTATATTCAGGATATGACCAGTTTCAGATTGCTATTGAGAGTAGAGATATTACCACGATGAAGACTCCTTTAGGATTAGTTCGTATGTGTACTCTTCCCCAAGGAGCTACAAATTTGGTAGCACATATGATGAACGCGATGAATATGGTTCTTCATGAATTTATTCCTAATGTGACCATGCCGTTTATAGATGATATCCCAATTAAAGGATGTGAAGAAAAAGAAAAAAATGAAACATTAGATTCATTAGGATGTAGGAAGTTTGTAGCTAATCATATTTTAGATTGTGAGAAAATTCTTAAAAGATTTGAAGAAGTAGGATTAACTTTTTCTATAGAAAAATCAGTGTTTGGAGTTAATGAAGTTTTAATTGTAGGACGTTTATGTGGTTTCTATGGTCGTAGGCCTTATCCTCAAAAAGTAGATGCTATAAATAAATTATCTGAAACTTGTAAGAACATTAGTGAGGTTAGACGTTTCTTAGGAGCATGTGTATTTTATGCTATTTGGATTCCGCATTATGCCCATGTAGCTAATCCATTGTATGATTTACTTAGGAAAAATAGAAAATTTAAATGGACTGAAACTCATGTTAAAGCAATGAAGAAATTAAAAAGTTTGCTTTCTAATGCACCTGTTTTAAAAGTGTAGATTATTCAAATAATAAACCGATTATTTTAACTGTAGATACTAGTCCTATAGGAATAGGATGGGTAATAGGTCAAGATGATAGTGAGGGAAATAGATATGCTATTAGATTCGGGGCTAAAATTTTGCATGAAACTCAAAGAATTATCCACAAATAAAACGTGAATTATGGGGTTTGTTTACTGCGTTAAAAACTGATAAAGAGTATTTTATAGGAGCTAATGTCATAATAGAAACATATTGTTTACCTTTAATAGGAATGATTACTAATTGTTCTTCTCCTGATATAGCCATGTTAAGATGGATATCATATATTAAGTTTATTAATCCTATTTTAAATCATATTTCGGGAAAAACTAACTCTGTAGTAGATATGCTTTCTAGGGCTAAATTTGAAGATGATGAAATGACTGAAACTAATTTACATGTAATTAATTATATTTTTGATGTGCATGTATATGAAAAATTTAATGAAAATGAGTATGAAGGGATTTGGTATGATATAGGATATTATCTTAGTACTATGAAGCAATTACCTGTTTGGTCAGCTAATAGATTTAGAGATATTAGAAAACGTGCATTTAATTTCTTTCTAAAAGATGGTTTTATTTGGCGTCATGCAAAAGGGAAAATTAGATATCCGCAGCGAGTTTTAGGAAATAAAAAACTACAAAATAGAGTTATGATAGATATGCATGAGACTCTTTGGGCAGGACATAAAGGCTTTTATGCAACTTATGATAAAATTAGAGAAGCTTACTGGTGGTCGGGTGTGTACGTGAATATACGTGACTTTGTTAGTACTTGTACTACTTGTCAGGTACATTCGTCAGTTAGACATAGAGAACCTTTGCACCCTACCTATCCTCCTTGTATTCATTACAAGCGGGTAGTTGATTTAGTAACCATGCCTAAAGGATTAGATAAGATGAGATATATAGTTTTAGCTAGAGAAGACTTGACTAATCATGTAGAAGGTAGAGCTCTTCGTACGAAAACTACTTATAACGTATGTAACTTTTTGCTAGAAGAAGTTATTAGTAGATTTGGCTATGTAGAAAAGATAGTGGCAGATAGGGGAGAGTTAGATGCTAGAGAGGCTAGAGAATTCTTTGACCAGCATGGGATTCATCCGTCTCTCACTACTGCTTATAATCCGGAGTCTAATGGTAAGATTCAGCACGGTCATCCCTCTATTGTGAAGGCAATTTCTAAGACCTGCAATGGTGATACGACGCAGTGGCCTAGATTCCTTCCTTTCGCACTATGGGTAGACAGGATGACGTATACTAGGTCTACAGGATTTATGTCTGCAGAACTAATGTACTGTCAGAAGCCGATATTTCCTATCCAGTCCCAGATTATTTTATGGACGACACTTCCGTGGAATAATGAGATGACTCGTGAAGATCTGATTTCTGTTAGGATTATGCAGTTAAATATAAGAAATAAAATGATTGAAGAAGCTGTTCAGAAAATTAAAGAATCACGTCTTAAAAATAAAATCTATTTTGATAAAAAACATATACTTAGGCCTCGTACTATAGAAATAGATGATTGGGTTTTAGTTTATGATAGTACTTTTGATACTCAGTATGATGCTAGGAGAAAGTTAATTAAGAGATGGTTTGGTCCGTATCTAGTTGTGACTGTATTTGAAAATGGTACATTTAAACTTAGAGAATTTGATGGTTCTTTGTTGAAAAATTTGATTCTAGGAAAAAGAGTTAAACTATTTAAAAATAGAAAAAATGAAGATATGAAAGTGACGAAATTGATGATGAAGATGATGCTGATGGAAATGAAGATGATGATTAAAATATCAGGTGAAACAGTTTTGATTAAAGATTCTTTAATTTTTTGTGTATATGCATGGCATTATTGCATGGATTAAAAGGATATGTTCGAATTTATTTAAAAAACTCAAATAGAATTAAGATGTATTTATGATTGAAGCATAAAAACTCGTATTTATATGAACTGAATCAGAAAGTTAAATAGAAATTTTGGAATTGGAAGCTTGTAGAAGAAAAGGTAGCCTTATTTTGAATACATGTATATGCTTAAAATTTTATCCATTAGTATATGGGATTTTGTATTCTGCTATTTATTTCTTATGAGATCTGACCTCTAAATGAAATAAAAAATAAATAAAACTTCATACCCAATTAGCATATATGTATGTGTTTGTTGTTGGTGCGCTATGTTGGGCTAGTAGGCGGGTGGACCAACCTTGGTCGGGTAATCAAGGCCACGAGCTGACGCTAGTTTCATCATAGGCCCAACCTATATGTTGTCATGCGCCTGCATGGGGCAGTAGGTGGGTGGAGTTACTCTGGTCGGGCGATCAGAGCCACGAGCTGACGTCGATTTCATGTAGGGCTTACATAGTTTTGTCGTGCGCTATGCCGAATTGGTAGACAAGTGGAATAAACTTGGCCGGTGGACAAGTCCAGGCATCGCACCCAATTTCGGTATAGGCCGATTTGTGAAAATTAAAGAAAAAGCTAAGTTGGGATGAAGTATAAAAGGAAAAGAAAAATGATATGAAAAAAAAAAGCAATGAAAAGAGAGTCACACCATAGGAAATAAAAGTAGGAGGCATATAATTCTATTACTTGATGAACAAAGTTTTGGTATATGCTGTTATGCAGGATAAGTTACTTATTCTAAACAAGTGACATGAACAGAAGGACTATAAAACTTATGATTTATTCTTATAAATGCTTGTTTAAATGTGGATTC
>CM035431.1:126934896-126937396 GCA_020310875.1 Ceratopteris richardii
GTTAGTTATTGGTGCATGAACCTATGTATGATGTTAGTACATGTTAAACATGATAGTGTATATACGCATGTTATTAGATGTTAAGTAATGAATGTATATGTTAGGTAGTACATGTTAGAAGTTAGGAATGTTAATGCATGTTAGTTAAGATAGTGCATGTTAGATGATAGGATATGCATGTAAATGATAGGTATGTTTATGAATGTTGGATGTATATTAAGTGCATGCATATGTTATTGCATGTAAATGAATATTTAGCTAATGCATGTTAGAAATTTATCCATGTTAGTTCATGCATGTCAATTAATGTATATATTTTAGATGTTATGTGTATATCATGTGTGCATGCATGTTGATAGTGTTTGCATGTATGTATGCATGTCATGCATGTTTGCTTGTTGCATGTTAGTGCATGCATGTTTATGCATGGTTATTAGTGCATGTATGCATGTTGTATGCATGTGCATTTATGCATGTGCATGTATGTTTATGCATGGTTATTAATGCATGTATGCATGTTGTATGCATGTTCATTTAGTGCATGTGCATGTGTGTATGTGTGTAAGGGTGTAAGGTAGTGCATGCATGTTCATATATATGTATGTTATGTATACATGTTTTTGCATGTATGTGTGCATGTCATGTATGTGTGCATGTCATGTATGTATGCATGTATATGTATGATATGCATATGTGTGTAAGTATAAGTCACTTATGCATGTGTGTGTTATGTATCTATGCATGTTCATTTATGTCTTAGTATGCATGTATACATGATCATTTATGTTAAATGTATGTATATGTATGTTAGCTTATATAATCTATTTACATATGTAGAAGTATATGAAACAATGTACTTATATGGATGATTGATGTACGCTAAAGTAATTGTATGAATGAATTATTTTATTGTTATGTGTATGATTAAATAAATGAATGTACTTATATATATATGTGTCTAAGAAAAGTTAATTATCTTATAAGTTTGTTTTAAGTTTTAAATGAGTGTTAATATTTTATAAATGCATACTAATATTTTTCATGTGATTTTCAGATGTGATTTCCTGAAGAATTGCAGCCCTATTGGTGAACTGAAGATTTGAAGTGAAAAGAATTACTTAGCTTAAACTATTGATTAGCTTGTATAGGTTATCCTTTAAGCTTGAATAGGTTATCATTTTTTTGAACATTATCTTATAGCTTTGTATAGGAATTTGATCATTAATCTAGTGTCATTTCATCTTATGTCTAAAGAGGCTTCATAAAGTAGTTCCTCTCTACCTCCATCTACATTTGAGTTATTATTTCCTAAACGAGTTGAAGAAATTGAAGAGATAGTAAAAGAAACTTTGCATGATCCTAGTAGAACTTTACATTTACTTTCCATTGTTCCACCTAGTACTGAAGATCTTTTCCCACCATCCATAGAAAGAAACGTTGATAATTTTCAAGAAGACTTAAACGAAACTGAAAGCATTAAAGACCAAGTAGTTAGTGAAAACCTAATCTTACCATCCTATTTTGACGTTGTAGAAAGATATAGAAACACTTTGCCCTACGGACCTTAGGAAAATTTATACTTGTTCTGCATAGTCACCCTATGTGCACCGTTAGCGAGACGACTGAATTGATATGCCAGTCTACAGAAATCGCTCCCACAACGGATACGGATACGGATACGGATACGGATACAGATACGGATACGGATACAGATACGGATACGGATACGGATACGGATACGAATACGGATAAGGATACGGATACGGATACGGATACGGATACGGATACGGATATGGATACGGATACGGATACGGCTACGGCTATGGCTACGGCTACGGCTATGGCTATGGCTACGGATACAGATACGGATACGGATACGGATACAAATACGGATACGGATACGGATACGGATATGGATACGGATATGTAGATGTATATTTATATGTAGATGTAGATGTAGATGTAGATGTAGATGTAGATGTAGATGTAGATGTAGATGTAGATGTAGATGTAGATGTAGATGTAGATGTAGATGTAGATGTGGATGTGGATGTATATGTATATGTAAATGTAGATGTAGATGTAGATGTAGATGTAGATGTAGATGTAGATGTAGATGTAGATGTAGATGTAGATGTAGATATAGATGTAGATGTAGATGTAGATGTAGATGTATATGTATATGTATATGTATATGTATATGTATATGTATATGTATATGTATATGTATATGTATATGTATATGTATATGTATATGTATATGTATATGTATATGTATATGTATATGTATATGTATATGTATATGTATATGTATATGTATATGTATATGTATATGTATATGTATATGTATATGTATATGTATATGTATATGTACATGTACATGTACATGTACATGTAGATGTAGATGTAGACGTAGACGTAGACGTAGATGTAGATGTAGATGTAGATGTAGATGTAGATGTAGATGTAGATGTAGATGTAGATGTAGATGTAGATGTAG
>CM035431.1:126939896-126967396 GCA_020310875.1 Ceratopteris richardii
CGGGCCATCTTCTTTGCGTTTTAGCTCATGTAAAGTGAGCACTAAGTTTTGGAGTTGTGGTAAGCAAGCCCCTTGCTTAAACTAGCCCCTTGCTTGCTTGTTTGTTTTCTTTTAGTAGGCATATCTATTTGTGTGTGCAGGCAATGTTGCAACTCTCTACCCTGAGTTGTTAGCATTGGTTCTCCCTCATATTGTATCCATTTGAAGTAATTCGTGTCTCATTGGATATTTATTAGAATCTAGTTTATGCTCACCAATTCTCTGGAGGAGTCTCTGAGTAGTCTGGGAGTAACATTCATTTTAGTGAAGTTGGTTGATATATATCTCTCTTTGTGTGTAGTCTCTCTTGGAGATATTTTTGCTCTCTATTGTAAGGGCTTTTTTTCCTTATCTATTTATCCATTTGCTATGATTTTGGTGTCATTGGGTAGCTATTAAAGTGCATTAAAGCTGAAACAAATTTGAGATTCATTCTCAGTATACCCTCTGAGAAAAGCTTGTTGGAATGAAGTGAGGTCTCTGTTTGACTAGCAATTGTGAGCATTCAACTAGCTTATGGTGTAGAGATTGTTTCTCTTTGTGTAAGCACCCATTTGGAGTGAAATTTCTTTTATTGGAAAGCTCTTAGTGTCATCTACAAGTCCACAAAAGCTCAATGGAGTTCTATGCATATGTTCTAAGAAAGAGCATTTTTGGTGTGTAGAGGTCAAAGAAGGATACCTATGGAGGTCATTCGCACTTTGTCGTGGCATAGGGGTTGAGATACTTCCCCCTTCAGTGGTATCATAGCATTTTGGCATCTTGAAGGCATAAAATAAATCAAGAAGAACTCTTGGAGTTGGTGGTTGAAGATTTTCATCAACAAAATCTTCTTGGAGGTAGCTCACATCAAGGGGGAGCTATTCTACTCAAATTTTCAAGAGCACAAGGTGTCCATCTAAGGAAAGCTTTGGATTGAGGTAAATTCAGAGCCTCACTTGCATTTTACACACATTGGATCATTAGCCAAGGGCTAGTTCAAGTATCAAAGACTACATATGAGAGACTTCAACTCTCAAATTGAAAAGCTAGACAAGGGGAACTATCAACCATGGAGATTTAGGGTCTCCAACTACCTTATGGGCAACGACCTTTGGAGATTGATTAGTGGAAGTGAACCAAGACCTAGGTGATGAAAATCCAACCAATGACCAAAGAAGGGCCTTTAGGGAACGGAATGAAAGAGACAAGAGGGTTATCTTTATCCTTTCCCAACACATTAGCAATGGCATGATCGGCCATATCGAAGACTTGGATTCAAGCATAAAGGTATGGGAGACACTTGAGAGGCTTTACTCAACAAGCACCAAAGCAAGGAAGATTCAAATCAATAATGAGCTCAAAAACCTTAGGAACATCTTAGGGAGTAGCATAAATGACTACATACTTAAGGTCAAGGAATTGTCAGATGCATTGGGATCCATTGGAAGCCACATAGATGATGATGATCTTGTGGCGTATATTCTCAATGGTTTGAGGGATGATGAGAAGTGGAAACCCTTTACCACTTCAGTATATATAATGGATAATCTTCTCAATTTTGAGCAATTGGTTGCTCTCATGGTCACCGAAGAAATGAACATAGGTGGAAGTTCAACTAAAAGCAAAGATGCACAAGTTTTCTATTCAGGTAATCAAAGGGGAAAAGGAAGATGAGGACAAAGCAAGGGCAAAGGAAGGTTTGGAGGAAGGCAACGCCACTCAAGCAATCAAGGTTATGACCAAGGCACCTCATCACAAAGAGATAGAGTAAGAACAAGAGGAAGAGGAGGAGGACATCAACAAAATAGAAATCAAGATGGAGAAGGATGTTACATATGTGGCAAGAAAAACAGCAACAATGGTATGGGTATGGAAGCCAAAAGCACCAGCAGCATCCACAGAACCAAAGAACCAACCACGTGGGATACAGATCTTACGCCTTCACTCAAAGGTGAAGAAATCAAAAGTGACTCGTATGCAGCCACTCACAATTCTAAAATGGATCCCTATAAGGAGGAAAGATCACTTGCCACCAATGGATACCTCCAACACAGGCTATCTCAATGTCTACAAGAAACATTCACAACCTCGATGAGTGACTACCATGTGCGCCTTGCACAATCCAGTCTTTTGCACCATGCAGGTCATGCATTTCCAAAGTATGCATTAACATAGGGCCACATTACACGGTCGTGCATATACACATTTGACAGTCCCATGCACAAGAGCACATTGACACATGTCAACTATTTTTTACTGGTACTAACATCTATCTTCGTGTTTTGTGACATTGTTCCTCAAAAAAAAAAGGAGAAAAGAAAGGAAGCGAGAGAGAAAGAGACAGAGAGAGAGAAAGCTTGTTTCCAGGTGTGGCTCATGGAACATGAATGAGTCATGTGTAGTTGAAGGAGGAACCATTGATTCCTGGTCATTTATCAGTTTTGAGAGAAGTGTGTCTCGACTAGCAAATGATATTATCGCTGCACTATCTGGTTGATGTCTAGAACTTGTTGGCCAATAAATAGTGTCTAAACTTCTTCAGAGCATATACCATGCCTAAGCCCTCTTGCTCAGATGTGGTATAGTTTCATTCAGCTGTGGTTAGCTGTCTGCTGGCGTATGCTATGGGTAAGTCTAGATTTCCTTCACCTGTGGGTTGTGTTAGCACACATCCTATTGCATGATTGAATGCATCCACATGGACATGGAATGGCTTATTCCAATCAGGAGTGGTCATTATTGGTGCTGTGCACAAACGTCTCTTCAACTCATTGAAGCAGTTCTCGCATTCGTCGTTCCACTCAAAATTTGTCAACAATGCATAAAGAGGTCTAGTTATGATAGCATACATGTGGATAAATCTACGATGATATCCACAATGGGCCATAAAGGCTTGTACCTCTTTAAAATTCCTTGGCCTCGGCAATTCTGCTATGGCTCTTACTTTGTCCTCATCTGTCAATATTCCGTTCTTCAAAACAATATGACCTAAGATCTTATCTTGACGTACCATGAATACACACTTTTCTGGGTTCAGACACAGTCAATATTCTCTACACTTGTTGAAGATTTGTCTGAGCTTAGGGATGTGGTATCTTCTTTCTTGGGAATGAGCACATAAATCAACCACATATACTTCTAATCTCTTTCATAAGAACTCTTTGAAGACATGACACATGAGCCTTTGCAAGGTTGCAGGTGGTTGGTGAGCCCAAATGGCATCACACAAAATGCAAAGATTTCCCACTCTATGGCAAAAGCCGTCTTATGTTGATCTTCTTGAGCAATGGATATTTGGTTGTAACCTAAAAATCCATCAAGAAAGCTATAAACTTCCTTGCCTGCAACACGCTCCAATAAGTGTTCCATGATTGAAAGTAGATAACTATCTCATATCGTAGCAGGATTAAATTTTTTAAGGTTAATACATACTCGCAACTTCCCATTCTTCTTGGGCACCACTATAATGGGGGACACCCATTCAGTATGCTCAATCTCATAGATAAATCCAGCTTCAATCAACCTGTCAATTTCGTCTTTGATTTTGGCTGCATAAGTGTCCTTATAGGTGTAGGGCTTCTGTTTGGTGGGCTTGGCATCAGTAGTAATGGGGATCGTATGAGAGCATATTCTTGGATCTACCCCCTGCAAGTCTCTATAGTGCCACACAAACACATACCTATATTCCCTTCATAGAGCTACAAGCTCCATTTCTTCTTTGCCACTTATGTCATCTCCTATGTATGTACATCTCTCTTCGTTCTCCTCAATGGTTACAACAATTTTTTTGGTCTTTTCTTTATTATCATAGGCTTCTCCTATGGCGGCCTCTCTTGTTGGAACAAAGCAATCACAAATTGATGATTACAAAGAGCTTGAAGCATGTCAATGATCAGATTGAAATTCAAGAAGCCACTTGAGGAAGTGAAGAGATCTCAGAAGTGAAGCATGTATACATATGTATATTACAGTTGGAAATTCTTGTAATATGAGTATAGATAATCCTTAGGATGATAAGGAGTAATGTAATAGACGTGGAATAAGTCTAGAACCATATGTATATAAGTCAATGATGTAAAGAAATATGTGTGAGAGTCATTAGAAGACAAGTGTCATAGAGATAGATGTGAGGAGAGTCATCTTCAAAAAATAGCGATGAGTATTTCGTAGATTTCTCTCAGTCTGATCATGTGGATCAGAAATCCTTTTGTACACATCTAGTCTAGAAGCTAATGAAGCTATGTTCAAAGTTTTGTGGTCTAATTCTTCTTCTGTTGTGAGTATAATCAATAGGAACATGTGTATGTAAATTCTGTAGATGATCTCTCAGAGTCGCACACTTTTTCGTGTCAATGTTTTGCTTAGATCTCAGTGTACAGTGTAAAGTTTTTTATGAATGAGCATTCAAAATCTAAGTTAGAAGGTAACGAAGCTATGGCTAAAAGCATTTAGCAAAACGGGATCTGTGCTGTGAGAAATCAACCTTAGAAGTTACCTATGTCAAAGTCGCTTGTTCAGAAAGATGGTTTCTAACATACTTTTGATCTTAAGAATCAAATTAAAGTTTTAATGATTCTTTTGATGAACTAATGGTTGATATGATTGCGCAAAGGTAGTCTGAAGATATGTGCATCATTGGTTTGAAGAAATTTGAAGAAATGTGCAGGAAATGAAGTTGATTTCTAAAGCAAATTTTCTGAAGAAGGAATTTCTTTACTCAAAAAAGTGTTAGTGAAAGTTTTGATAAAAGAAGACAATATTTGTGTAAAGTTTGATCCACAACTGATATAGAAGTGTTCTTAAATCAGTATAGATCAGACTTTTGGAGATTAAGAAGTCTCCATCAGAGCAGAAGGTGCAATACAAGTGAAGTAAAGGCATTGGAAGTCTCGATTGTTGCAGGTATTGAAGTTCCTTCTAATTGAAGGTGGACAAGGACAAATTCTTGAAGATAACCTGCAGAAGTAAAAAGCACGAGTTTGAAGGATCAATAAAGATCAAAGCTTCATATCAAAGGTACACTTTATTATCATAAATCATAGTAATTGCAGACACAGAAGATCAAAGATGGGAGAAAGCTTGCAGATCGATAAGCTAGATAGGGAGAACTATCCAGCTTGGTCCATGAGGATAGAGGCACACCTCATGAGCAAAGATTTGATGGCATTCATTGTTGGAGAAACACTCACTAATTAGACATGTATTTGAAGGTTAAATCTTAGGAAGAAAAACCTCATGCCTATGTGAAGGGACAAATTCACAAGTGTATTATACTTGTAAAGTTAGTTCACTTTAGTTCTAGAAGGTTTTTAAAATCACGAGAATACAAAAATCTATATAAGTTAGTTTGTATATCAACTGACGCGGAGAGAGAGAGCGAGAAAGAAGAAGTAGAAGAAGGAGTTCATTTTATATGACTGAATATAGTCGGGCTTCTCTGAGTGAGAAAGCATCTGTAAAACTTCTGAGCTTTCATAGCTATGAGAAAGAACTGAGTAAAGTTCTGTGTATGAGTCTCTCTCCATCATCTCCATGCTTGCCTACTGTGTGTTGAATTCAAAAGTTCAAGTTTTATGAGCAATTCGATGCCTGGCATCGAATCTTGACTGATAAGTCATTGTTTTCATTCTTTGTGTGTTACCTGTTGTTGAATCTTCTAAAACATGAAGTTTGTGGAGCAACTCAATGCCTGGCATCGAGTTTCAGCATAAAGTGGATGCCCGACATCGACTTGTAGCATACAGGTGGTCTTCTTCATGTGTGTGTAAAACAAGCTATTTTTGGTGCAGAAAAAGGGCCTAAAAAGGCTCAAAGTCGATGCCTGGCATCGACCTTGACTGAAATTCGATGCTAGGCATCGAATTTTTATTTTTAGACACCCAAGAATACTAAAACAGGCAAAAATTTCCAGTTTTGGAAGGTCATATAGGGTCATCTTGTGAGGGCCATAACTTGAGTTCTAGAGATCCGTTTGATGCATATGATAGCTTGTTGGAAAGCTCTACTCTTCTAGCTTTAGCCTATAAAGTTTCATGGAGAAATAATACTTGAGCTAGGAGAAATTAGCAAATTACTGAAGGTATGTCATTTTGGTGACTAGGAATTTCTGTAGAAGCAAAGTTCTCACTTTAGGCTATCATTTCTCAAAGTTTGGAGTGGCAATGAGTTAATGGTGACCATAGAGGTGTTCTAGTGTCACATTAATTCATTTCTTGTGGTGTTTCATACATCAACAAGTGGTATCAGAGCAGAAAGGTCCTAAAGAGCAGAAGGCGGCAAAGGTACGAGAAGTTTTGTAAAGTTTTCCATTAAAGTTTGAAAGGTGAAGCATTTGAAGACTCAAGGCATCAAAAGATTACTCTCAAAGTATCCTCATACACAAAGAAATTCAAAAGGTATTATCTTTTATCCTTTAAGCTCATAGGTTGCAGCAGAAGGGAAGGAGTATGGCAGATCATATCTCCATTGACAAACTAGACAGAGATAATTACCCCGCATGGGTAATGAGAATGGAAGCCTTACTTATGAGTAAGGATCTCATGGTATATGTAACAGGTGAAGAAGAGAAGCCAGTATTTGAAGATGAAAGCCGACCAAAGAAAGAGGAACTTGATGCTTTAAAGCATTGGCAGAAGAAGGATGCAAGTGCAAAAGCATACATCTACAATACAATCTCTGATCATTTTCTACCACACATCAGAGGATTGGAATCATCTGAAGATATATGGAATGCATTGGAGTATCATTTCCAAAGCACTACTAAAGCACGGAAAGCAAGTCTATGGTCAGAGTTTACAACATTCAAAAAGAAGCCAAGTCAAAGTATTAGTGATTATGTCACTAAGATGAAGGATCTAGCAGATAGTCTTGGATCCATAGATGAAGATGTTGAAGATCACAGATTGATTGCTCAGCTACTTGCAGGTTTGAGAGGGGATGAAAGGTGGAAACCTTTTGTCTTATCAACAGAACTTTCATTAAATCATTATGTTCCAGATTTGAACCAGTTGCTTGGTTTGATGCTCACATATGAGCAAGACTTGAAGGGAGATGGAGATAAAGGACAAAGTTCTGCAATGTACATGAAGAATAAGAAGAAGGAGATAAAGGTAAAGCAAAGGACGAAGAGGAGTCTAGTTCTCAAGCTTATTATGCAAGAGGTAAAGGCACTGGCAGAGGAAGAGCAAGAGGCTTTGGAAGAGGAAGAGGTAATCAAAATAACAACAAGAAGGCTTGCTGGATCTGTGGATTGAGTAATCATTTGGCTCATGACTGTTGGCACAACCAACAAGGATCAAACCAGAATCAAAACAACAATAGCAGAGGCCGAGGTGGAAGATATCAAAGTAATTTTCAAAGAGGTAGACAAAGTCAAAGAGGAGGCTATGGTAGAGGTGGAGGAAGAAGTTGGGGACAGAATCAATCCTACAACACCACCTACTACAACTATGCAAATGACACACAGAATGAAAGTCATACATCATTGATGATGAATTCAATCAGCACATCAGACAAAGAAGATCTAAAGGTATTTTACATTGACTCTGGATGTTCTAATCATTTGTCAGGAAACATAGAATTGATGTCAGAATTGGAAAAAGGCATTTCTAGTCATACAGTTCAAAGAAGTGATAATACAAGACATAGTGTACATTCAATTGGAAAAGTGAAATGCAAGAATGGAGCAGATTTGCTAACCAATGTTTTGTATGTTCCTACAATACCTAAAAACTTGATTAGTGTGGGACAGATAGTTGAAAAAGGTTTTCAAGTCAGGTTTACAAATGAAGGAGTATTTGTGGAAGATCCAGAGAATGGATATAATCAGATTGTCTCTGGTAAGAAAGAAGGTAGACTCTTTACTTTAAGAGTGCAAGGGAACATTGGTCAAGCTTTGCTCACACATGGTGAAGCAGTGATTACAGAACTTGATCTCTGGCATAAGAGATTAGGTCATTTCAATGAAAGAGGAATTAAAACTAGGTTGCTAATCAGTCTGTACTAGGATTACCAAATGTGCAAAGTCAACATATGGTTTATAAATGTGAAGCATGTCAAATGGGTAAAGCACACAGGTTACCATTTCAAAAGAAAGGATTCAAACATGATGGAGTACTTGAGCTCATTCATACAGATGTATGGGGACCAACAAAAGAAGGATCTATCAGTGGCTCAAGGTACTATGTTCTTTTTATTGATGATGCTAGAAGATGGATAACATTATATGTTTTGAAGGAAAGATCAGAAGTGTTTGGAGCTTTCAAGCATTTTCATGCATATGCAGAGAGAGTCACAGGTCAAAAGCTTAAAAGACTAAGGTCTGATGGAGGGGGAGAATATTTCTCCCAAGAGTTCAATGATTATCTTTGGAATGCAGGTATTAAGAGAGAAATAACTTGCAGGTATACACCACAACAAAATGGTGTAGCAGAAAGAAGGAACAGGACTTTGGTTGAGTTTGCTAGAGCTATGCTAAAGGAGAAGAACTGTCCAAATTATCTTTGGGCTGAGGCTGTAAATACAGCCACATATCTTGTGAATAGATTACCATGTGCAGCTCTGAATGGAATGACTCCATATGAAGCTTGGTGGGGTAAGAAACCAACACTAGATCATTGTAGAGTGTTTGGATCAATTGCATATGCTTATGTGCCATCACAGCTTAGGCATAAACTTGAACCAAAGGCAGAAAAATATGTGTTCATTGGTTATGATGAAAAGCAGATGGGTTACAGGTTGTGGAATCCTCTAACCAAACAATTTCTTGTTTCTAGAGATGTTACATTTGATGAACAGAAAAGTTGGTATGCAGATCAAATTCATACAGCTGAGGAATTTGAAGAAGAGGTAAGAAGATGTGAGAAAGGAAAATCAATTGTGCAGGTGAATAGAGATGAAGACTATATGCAAGCAAGTACATCCAGAAGTGGATTAACAAGAAGAAATGAAGAAGCTCCTATATTTGATGAAGAGGTGTATCCAGACACATATGAAGAATGTGAACCAAGAAGGTCAAGCAGGACTAGAAGACAACCAGAAAGGTATTCTTATGATACTTCTTACATAACTCAGAAGAACTATGCATATATGGTGAAAGATGATGAAGAACCTCAGAACTATGATGAAGCTAAAGGTAAGAAGCAATGGGAAGAAGCAATGAAGGAAGAATTCAATGCACTGGAGGAGAACAAGACATGGGAACTTGTTCCTAAACCAAATGGTAAGAAAGTTATTGGAAATAAATGGGTTTATAAAATGAAGAAGCTCCTATATTTGATGAAGAGGTGTATCCAGACACATATGAAGAATGTGAACCAAGAAGGTCAAGCAGGACTAGAAGACAACCAGAAAGGTATTCTTATGATACTTCTTACATAACTCAGAAGAACTATGCATATATGGTGAAAGATGATGAAGAACCTCAGAACTATGATGAAGCTAAAGGTAAGAAGCAATGGGAAGAAGCAATGAAGGAAGAATTCAATGCACTGGAGGAGAACAAGACATGGGAACTTGTTCCTAAACCAAATGGTAAGAAAGTTATTGGAAATAAATGGGTTTATAAAGTGAAGAAGCTTGCAGATGGAAGTATAGCCAGATACAAAGCTAGATTGGTGGTGAAAGGCTATGCCCAGACCTATGGCATAGATTATGATGAGACATTCAGTCCTGTAGCTAAGATGTCAACTATAAGGACAATCATTGCTATTGCAGCTTCAAAAGGCTGGACCCTAAGTCAATTGGATATAAAGAATGCATTCTTGAATGGATACATATCAGATGAGGTATACATGGAACAACCTCAAGGATTTATAGATTCCAGGTATCCAAATTTTGTTTGCAGGTTGAGAAGAGCATTGTATGGATTGAACCAAGCTCCAAGAGCTTGGAACTATAGACTGGTGAAGTATCTCAATGATCTTGGATATCAAAGTTCAAAAGCAGATTCAAGTCTACTTATCAAAAGAACAGAGGAAGGTACAATCTACATTTGTATTTATGTAGATGACATTATAACCACAGGTACTTCAGATGAAGGAATCAAGGAGTTAAAGAGATTACTTGAGAAAGAGTTTAAGATCAGTGACCTAGGAAAGTTGTCATACTTTCTTGGAATGGAAGTTACTTATACAGATCATGGCATATATGTGTCACAAGAAAGGTATCTTCTGAACTTGTTGAAGAAGTTTGATATGGAAAATTGCAGAGAAGCTTCAACTTCACTAGAAGTTAATCACAAGCTCAGTAAATATGATGGTGCAGACTACAAAGATATGAGGAAGTATCAATCTCTTGTGGGTGGTTTGATTTATGCTACACTAACAAGACCTGATCTTAGTTATGAAG
The DNA here is from genome assembly GCA_020310875.1 of Ceratopteris richardii. Taxonomy (NCBI): domain Eukaryota; kingdom Viridiplantae; phylum Streptophyta; class Polypodiopsida; order Polypodiales; family Pteridaceae; genus Ceratopteris; species Ceratopteris richardii. The sequence goes on from CM035431.1 coordinate 126,950,265, forward strand.
TGGGAGTTTTGTCACAATTCATGCATTGTCCAAAGGACCCACATTGGATTGCAGGTCAAAGAGTTCTCAGATATATCAAAGGAACTATAAAGGACGGATTATATTATCCTTTTACATTAGATTTGAAGTCGAGAGCCTACAATGACTCAGACTGGGCAGGTAACCAAGATGACAGAAGATCAACTCATGGTTACATGATATACATTGGTGATAAGCTTGTAAGTTGGTGTTCAAAGAAACAACATACAGTAGCATTATCATCAACTAAAGCTGAGTACAAAGGACTTGTGGAAGCAGCTAAGGAGGTCATATGGATGCAGACATTGTTCAAAAGCTTGGGCATTGATCAAGGTATACCTACAATACATGGAGATAATATGAGTTCACTTTATCTTGCACCAAATCCAGTATTTCATGCAAGGACAAAGCACATAGAGATACAATATCATTTTCTCAGAGAAAAGGTAATGGAGAAGGAGATTGAAGTGGAGTATATTTCTACTAAAGATCAGTTAGCAGACATAATGACAAAGAGCTTGGATGGTGTGAAGACTAGCAGATTCAAAAGCATGGCAGGAGTAAAAGAAAAGAAGATGATATGAAGAAATAGGGAATGTCAATTAGTGATTGAGGGGGAGCTGTTGGAGAAACACTCACTAATTAGACATGTATTTGAAGGTCAAATCTTAGGAAGAAAAACCTCATGCCTATGTGAAGGGACAAATTCACAAGTGTATTATACTTGTAAAGTTAGTTCACTTTAGTTCTAGAAGTTTTTTAAAATCACGAGAATACGAAAATCTATATAAGTTAGTTTGTCTCAACTGACGCGGAGAGAGAGAGCGAGAAAGAAGAAGTAGAAGGAGTTCATTTTATATGACTGAATATAGTCGGGCTTCTTTGAGTGAGAAAGCATCTGTAAAACTTCTGAGCTTTCATAGCTATGAGAAAGAACTGAGTAAAGTTCTGTGTATGAGTCTCTCTCCATCATCTCCATGCTTGCCTACTGTGTGATGAATTCAAAAGTTCAAGTTTTCTGAGCAATTTGATGCCTGGCATCGAATCTTGACTGATAAGTCATTGTTTTCATTCTTTGTGTGTTACCTGTTGTTGAATCTTCTAAAACATGAAGTTTGTGGAGCAACTCGATGCCTGGCATCGAGTTTCAGCATAAAGCGGATGCCCGGCATCGACTTCTAGCATACAGGTGGTCTTCTTCATGTGTGTGTAAAAGAAGCTATTTTTGGTGCAGAAAAAGGGCCTAAAAAAGCTCAAAGTCGATGCCTGGCATCGACCTTGACTGAAATTCGATGCTAGGCATCGAGTTTTTATTTTTAGACACCCAAGAATACTAAAACAGGCAAAAATTTCCAGTTTTGGAAGGTCATATAGGGTCATCTTGTGAGGGCCATAACTTGAGTTCTAGAGATCCATTTGATGCATATGATAGCTTGTTGCAAATCTCTACTCTTCTAGTTTCAGCCTATAAAGTTTCATGGAGAAATAATACTTGAGCTAGGAGAAATTAGCAAAATACTGAAGGTATGTCATTTCGGTGACTAGGAATTTCTGTAGAAGCAAAGTTCTCACTTTAGGCTATCATTTCTCAAAGTTTGGAGTGGCAATGAGTTAATGGTGACCATAGAGGTGTTCTAGTGTCACATTAATTCATTTCTTGTGGTGTTTCATACATCAACATTCATTACAGAAGAAGAAGAAAATCCTAAGTTTGAAGATCGTAGTGTTCCAACTAGGGAGGAACTTGCAGGTTTGAAGAATTGGATGAAAAAGGATGCTCAAGCTAGGAGCATCATTTACATGGCTGTAAATGATTATCTTCTTCCTCATATCAGAGGATTAGAAACTACAACACAGTGTGGAATACTTTGGAAGAGCATTTTCAAAATACAACCAAGTCAAGGAAGTCTTCATTATGGGCAGAGTTTACAACCTTTAAGAAGAAGAGCTCACAATCGATTTCTGATTATGTGGCAAGCATGAAGGATATTGCAGATAGCTTGGGAGCAGTAGATGAAGACATTGAAGAGGATAAGTTGGTAAGGCAAATACTTATAGGTCTGAGAGGAGATGAGAAGTGGAAGCCTTTCATATTGTCCATAGAATTGTCACTTGATCGATTTACTCCTGATCTTAATCAATTTCTAGGACACGTGCTAAATTTTGAGCAGGACATTAAGGGAGACAATGATAGGAGTGCAAGCCAAGCTATGTACTCCAAGGACAAGAAAAAGAATGGCAAAGGGAAGCAGTTAACTGATGATGAAGGAACTTCAAGTCAAGCTAACTTTACAAAAGGAAAGATGAACTTCAGAGGTAAAGGAAGAGGAGGTAAGAACAAAGATAATACTAAAGCTTGTTGGATTTGTGGCAGAACCAATCTTTGGCAAATGATTGTTGGTATAACAATCAAAATGGAGGAAATAATAATCAGAGTTTTAATCAAAGAGGTAGAGGAGGCAAAAACCAAAGAGGCAACTTTAGAGGAAGAGGTGGTAGGACATCATATGCTAGAGGAGGTGGAAGAAGCTTTCAATCTCAGTCCTACAACAACAATTATTATAATTATGCATTAGATCAGAAGGATGATATGACTCTCATTTTGAATGCAACTCATGAATCACTAGGAGAAGATCAAAGGGTGTTTTATATTGACTCAGGATGTAGCAATCATCTAAGTGGCAATATATCACTGATGACTAATATGGAAGCAAAGGTGAATGGACATACAGTTCAAACAGGTGACAACACCAAGCATAAGGTGGAAAGCATTGGATCAGTGAAGACAAAAAATGGAAGTACACTCTTGAGCAAGGTACTTTATGTTCCTACTATTCCTAAAAATTTGATAAGTGTAGGGAAAATTGTGGAGAAGGGATATGAAGTCAGATTCACAAATGATGGTGTCTATGTGCAAGATCCAAATCAGGGATATAGAAACATTATTGCAGGTAAAAAGGAAGGAAGGTTGTTTACTCTCAAAGGCCAAGGTAATGTGGGACATGCTCTATTTACTTATGGAAGTCAAAAGATGTCTGAGTTAGACCTATGGCATAAAAGGCTAGGTCATTTCAATGAGAGAGCCATAAAGGAAATGTCAAGGAATGATGTGGTGCTTGGTTTGCCAAAAGTTGAAGGGCAACACATGGTGTACAAGTGTGAAGCTTGTCAATTAGGTAAAGCACACAAAAGTTCATACAATAAATCAGGGTACAAGTATTCAAATATGCTTGAATTGATTCATACAGATGTGTGGGGTCCTTCAAGGAACTATAGCATAAATGGATCCATATATTATGTGTTGTTTGTTGATGATGCAACGAGATGGATTACTTTATATGTAATCAAGGACAAATCAAAAGTCTTCAAGACATTCAAGCATTATCATGCTTATGCAGAAAGGATTATAGGACAAAAGGTCAAGAGGTTGAGATCAGATGGAGGGGGAGAGTATTTCTATGAAGAGTTTGATGATTATTTGTGGAATGCAAGTATAAAGAGAGAAGTAACTTGCAGGTACTCTCCTCAACAGAATGGAATTTTACAAAGAAGAAATAGAACTCTTGTAGAATTTGCAAGAGAAATGATGAAGGAAAAGAATTGCCCAAATTACTTATGGGCAGAAGCTATCAAGACTGCAACATACCTTATGAATAGATTACCTTGTAAATCTTTGGATGGAAGAACTCCTTATGAAGCATGGTGGGGTAAGAGACCTACTCTTGATCATTGTAAAGTATTTGGATGTTTAGCATATGCTTATGTTCCTTCACAATTGAGACATAAGCTAGAACCCAAAGCAGAGAAGTATGTGTTTATTGGGTATGATGATAGACAGATGGGTTACAGATTGTGGAGTCCATCCACAAAGTAATTTCTTGTTACCAAAGATGATACATTTGATGAGCAAAGCACATGGTATACAGGGTCAACAAATGATTATGCAGGTGTTGAAGAAATACAAAGGAAGGGGAAGGCAAAAGTAAATGTGTGTGATGTGTGTGTGAAGTATATATGTGATGTGTGTGTATGTGCGCGTATGTGACGTGTATGTGTATGTGCGTGTATGTGTTATGTGTGAATGTGTTATGTGTATGTGCGTGTATGTGTTATGTGATGTGATGTATGTGTGTGATGGTGTATGTGTTATGTGATGTGATGTATGTGTGTGATGATGTATGTGTGTATGTGATGTGTGTGTGTTATGTGTGTATGTCTATGTGTGATGTGTGTGTGTGTGAGTGAGTTTTCCCCCCCCCCTCTCTCCTCTGTCTGCAGCGCGCGACAGCGCGCAACAGAGAGAGAGAGAGAGAGAGAGAGAGAGAGAGAGAGAGAGAGAGAGAGAGAGAGAGAGAGAGAGAGAGAGAGAGAGAGAGAGAGAGAGAGAGCGAGCGAGAGAGAGAGAGTTCTCCCTCTCTGGCGCTGCACGCAGCAGCGCGCAGAGAGAGAGAGAGAGAGAGAGAGAGAGAGAGAGAGAGAGAGAGAGAGAGAGAGAGAGAGAGAGAGAGAGAGAGAGAGAGAGAGAGAGAGAGAGAGAGATAAAGAGAAAGAGAAAGAGAGAGAGTAAGAGTGAGAGAGAGAGAGAGAAGGAAAGAGAAAGAGAGAGAGAGAGAGAGAGAGAGAGAGAGAGAGAGAGAGAGAGAGAGAGAAGAGAGAGAGAGAGAGAGAGAGAAAGAGAAAGAGAGAGAGAGAGAGAGAAGAGAAAAAGAGAAAGAGAGAGAGTAACTGAGAAAGAGAGCGTGCAAAGAGAGAGAGAAAGAAAGGCACAGAAAGAAAGAGAGAGAAAGGAAGTTAGAAAGTGAATGTGTCTTTTTCCTATCGGCAGCACACATAACAGAGAAAGAGAAAAAGAGAAATTCAAGTTTTTTTTCTTCTTTTCTTTATGAAAGAATCGATTAAATTTATAGTTTTTGTATATAGTATTATAGTTATCTTTAATGCATATAGTATAGAATGCATGCGTTCATGTGTCTGCATATATGTGCACATATAAATGGATGTGTTAATGCATGTTTGCATGTGTGAACTTTGTGTTAGTATGGGCATATAAGTGATTATATGTAAGCATATGGGATAGAGAGAGTAGCTTAAGTTTATGCACAATAAATTAACGTATGTTAATGATAGTTAATGCGAGATATGTTAGCATAAGCTTTAACTTATGTTAAGCAAGCATATAAATTATATAAGCATGTGTATGAATATCCATGTAAATTAGAAAATATGAATGAAGTGTGTAATGCATGAACATGTTTTAATCATGATATATATATATATATATCTACTTATGATATAGGTGTGCATAATTAGATATGATAAATGTATTAAGTATGCATTGATGTGCTAATTATATATGTGTAATGCATGTGTATGCAAATGATAAGTGAATTATGTTTTTAACTTTATGATTTTTGTAACATTACTAATGACCTAATGTTTTTTGCAGAAACATTGCAGATTACAATCAGTTAAAGTGAAGTACGAGCAGTTGAAGTGAACCGGCAGATTGAAGATCCATTTAAACCTTATATCTCCATTTAGTCATTTACCCGATTGCTTAGACATTTATCCGATTATCTAGACTTTACATTTGTATTAGCTTATTAATTCATTTATTTAAATCAGTTTAGCATCATATTGTTTCTGTTAGTTCTTTCATGTCTTCCGATTTATATCATGTATCTGAACACAGTAGTAATAACATCATTGAGCATACAACCGAATCCGTAGAATTAGTGTTAGAAGAACTTATTAAGAACAATATTACTTCGGAATCATTAGTGTCTTTATCTTATGACCACTGTTTAACTACATTCCTAGCATTTTCTTCCATTGCATCTCCTGAATCACAAAGTAGTGAAGATTTATTTCCACCAACTTTAGTTAGACAAACTCAACCAAACCCATTAGAAGCAACAATAGAAGAGGTAGTTAAAGATCAGATAACCGAAGAGTCATTATTGTTAACACCCAAACAGATAGCTATTGCCAGATATAAAGCAGCTTGTCCCTATGGTCTGTAGTCTGAGTCCGCTACAGACACCCTGCGTGTGCCGAACGATTTAGGCGGATGACTTGATCCACCATCCGAGCATCCCACACGACCCGACAACGTACACACGTGCACGTGCACGTCCACGTACACGTGCACATCCATGTACACGTATACGTGCAGGTGCACGTCCACGTACAGGTGCAGGTGCACGTCCACGTACAGGTACACGTGCACGTCCACGTACAGGTACACGTGCACGTCCACGTACAGGTACATGTGCACGTCCACGTACAGGTACACGTGCACGTCCACGTACAGGTACACGTGCACGTCCACGTACAGGTACACGTGCACGTACAGGTACACATGCACGTCCATGTACAGGTACACGTGCACGTCCACGTACAGGTACACGTGCACGTCCACGTACAAGTACACGTACATGTCCACGTACAGGTACACGTACACGTCCACGTACACATACAGGTACACGTACACGTACAGGTACACGTACACGTACAGGTACAAGTACACGTATAGGTACACGTACACGTACACGTACACGTACACGTACAGGTACACGTACACGTACAGGTACAGGTACACGTACACATACAGGTACACGTACACGTACACGTATAGGTACACGTACACATACACGTATAGGTACACGTACACGTACACGTACAAGTACACGTACACGTACACGTACAGGTACACGTAGAGGTACACGTACATGTAGATGTACATGTACACATATAGGTACACGTACACGTACACGTACAGGTACACGTACACGTACACGTACAGGTACACGTACACGTACACGTACACGTACATGTACACGTACACGTACATGTACACGTACATGTACACGTACACGTACACGTACATGTACACGTACACGTACACGTACACGTACACGTACACGTACACGTACACGTACACGTACACGTACACGTACACGTACACGTACACGTACACGTACACATACAGGTAGACGTACAGGTACACGTACACGTACAGGAAGACGTACACGTACACGTACACATACAGGAAGACGTACACGTACACGTACACGTACACGTACACGTACACGTACACGTACACGTACACGTACACGTACACGTACACGTACACGTACACGTACACGTACACGTACACGTACACATACACGTACACGTACACGTACACGTACACATACATATACGCATATGCATACGCATACACATATGCATACGCATACACATACGCATACGCATACACATACGCATACACATATGCATACACATACATGTACGCATACGTATACGCATACACATACGCATATGCATATGCATACACATACACACATACACACATACACATATGCATAGACATACACATACACGTACACATATACATAGACATACACATATACATATACATATACATATACATATACATATACATATACATATACATATACATATACATATACATATACATATACATATACATATACATATACATATACATATACATATACATATACATATACATATACATATACATGTACATATACATATACATATACATATACATATACATATACATATACATATACATATACATATACATATACATATACATATACATATACATATACATATACATATACATATACATATACATATACATATACATATACATAATATACATATACGTATACATACACATATACGTACACATATACATAGGCATACACATATACGTACACATATACATAGACATGCACATATACATACACATATACATACACATATACATACACATATACATAGACATATACATATACATATACATATACATATACATATACATATACATATACATATACATATACATATACATATACATATACATATACATATACATATACATATACATATACATATACATATACATATACATATACATATACATATACATATACATATACATATACATATACATATACATATACATATACATATACATATACATATACATATACATATACATATACATATACATATACATAGACATATACATATACATATACTTATACATATACATAATATACATATACGTATACGTATACGTATATACGTATACGTATATACGTATACGTATATACGTATACGTATATGTATACATATACATATGCATATACGTATACATATACATATACATATACATATACATATACATATACATATACATATACATATACATATACATATCCATAAGCATAAGCATACACATACACATATGCATATGCATATGCATATGCATACGCATACCCATACACATAGGCATACCCATACACGTAGGCATACCCATACGTATACGCATACCCATACGCATATGCATATGGATACGCATATGCATACGCGTACTGTTGAAGCTTAAGGTCAAGGACAAGCATGAAAGAACATCCAAGAAGTTGAAACACAAGAAGAAGGAGCACGTAGGGAGCTCCAAGAATTACATGTCAAATTTTCACAAGGAATCTCTATAAAAATAGTGATTTTCATCACTAAAAGCCATTTTAAATACCATTTCATATTTTTGTACCTCCATTTTGTTCAAGCCAAGGAGTCCTTGAGCTTGAGGAGTATTAGAAGTATAATCGTACCAATTTTCATAATTTTTAGACTTTGTTTGAGCCCTCAAATAAGCCCTGGAACCTAATTTTTAACTAGGCCAGACACTAGGTCTAGACAAGGCTAAAACTAGTCAAAAAACTATAAAAAGAGCTAGAGAGCTCATTTTTGGGGTTAGCTTGTTAGAGAATAGAGCTTTTGTAAGAGATTTCCTTTGCAATAGAAAGCTTTCTATTGTTCCTCTCTTTTTGCCTTGTGCGCGTGTGTGTGTATGTGTGTGCATGCTTGTGTGCTTTCACTCATGCACGTGCCTTCACTCGCGCATGGTCTTCATACCGGTCCTCACGTCTCCGCAGATTGAGAAGTTAAGGAGGTGCTGTTTACGCTTGAGCTACACCAAATTTTGGCACCATTGCCGGGGAGAGAGCTTCGAGGACGAGCGTTGTGATGGTAAGATCATAGATTTGCGATGTTGGAAGGTAAAAAAACTGTCATTTCTATTCATTTCCTGATTTTTCTTCTTCATCTTCATCATCATCATGATCACCATCTTCATCCATCTTCTTCTTCATAGAAATTTGTTGTTTTCTAGTGCATTTTCACCATTTTCATACCATTTTTCATGCATTATTGTGCAAGAAGGAGTTAGGAAGTGCAAGGGAGAGCAAGCGCCTGTGTTTTTTCAGGATTTTCTGCACATACGGAGCTCACCATTGCTCGGCGCTGTCGGGTCGTGTGGGATGCTCGGATGGTGGATCAAGTCATCTGCCTAAATCGTTCGGCACACGCAGGGTGTCTGTAGCGGACTCAGACTACGGACCATAGGGACAAGCTGCTTTATATCTGGCAATAGCTATCTGTTTGGGTGTTAACAATAATGACTCTTCGGTTATCTGATCTTTAACTACCTCTTCTATTGTTGCTTCTAATGGGTTTGGTTGAGTTTGTCTAACTAAAGTTGGTGGAAATAAATCTTCACTACTTTGTGATTCAGGAGATGCAATGGAAGAAAATGCTAGGAATGTAGTTAAACAATGGTCATAAGATAAAGACACTAATGATTCCGAAGTAATATTGTTCTTAATAAGTTCTTCTAACACTAATTCTATGGATTCGGTTGTATGCTCAATGATGTTATTACTACTGTGTTCAGATACATGATATAAATCGGAAGACATGAAAGAAATAATAGAAACAATATGATGCTAAATTGATTTAAATAAATGAATTAATAAGCTAATACAAATGTAAAGTCTAGATAATCGGATAAATGTCTAAGCAATCGGGTAAATGACTAAATGGAGATATAAGGTTTAAATGGATCTTCAATCTGCCGGTTCACTTCAACTGCTCGTACTTCACTTTAACTGATTGTAATCTGCAATGTTTCTGCAAAAAACATTAGGTCATTAGTAATGTTACAAAAATCATAAAGTTAAAAACATAATTCACTTATCATTTGCATACACATGCATTACACATATATAATTAGCACATCAATGCATACTTAATACATTTATCATATCTAATTATGCACACCTATATCATAAGTAGATATATATATATATATCATGATTAAAACATGTTCATGCATTACACACTTCATTCATATTTTCTAATTTACATGGATATTCATACACATGCTTATATAATTTATATGCTTGCTTAACATAAGTTAAAGCTTATGCTAACATATCTCGCATTAACTATCATTAACATACGTTAATTTATTGTGCATAAACTTAAGCTACTCTCTCTATCCCATATGCTTACATATAATCACTTATATGCCCATACTAACACAAAGTTCACACATGCAAACATGCATTAACACATCCATTTATATGTGCACATATATGCAGACACATGAACGCATGCATTCTATACTATATGCATTAAAGATAACTATAATACTATATACAAAAACTATAAATTTAATCGATTCTTTCATAAAGAAAAGAAGAAAAAAAACTTGAATTTCTCTTTTTCTCTTTCTCTGTTATGTGTGCTGCCGATAGGAAAAAGACACATTCACTTTCTAACTTCCTTTCTCTCTCTTTCTTTCTGCGCCTTTCTTTCTCTCTCTCTTTGCACGCTCTCTTTCTCAGTTACTCTCTCTCTTTCTCTTTTTCTCTTCTCTCTCTCTCTCTCTCTTTCTTTCTCTTTCTCTCTCTCTCTCTCTCTCTCTCTCTCTCTCTCTCTCTCTCTCTCTCTCTCTCTCTCTTTCTCTTTCCTTCTCTCTCTCTCTCTCTCTCTCTCTCTCACACACACACACACACACTCTCACTCTCTCTCTTTCTCTTTCTCTTTCTCTCTCTCTCTCTCTCTCTCTCTCTCTCTCTCTCTCTCTCTCTCTCTCTCTCTCTCTCTCTCTCTCTCTCTCTCTCTCTCTCTCTCTCTCTCTCTCTCTCTCTCTCTCTCTCTCTCTCTCTCTCTCTCTGCGCGCTGCTGCGTGTAGCGCCAGAGAGGGAGAACTCTCTCTCTCTCTCTCTCTCTCTCTCTCTCTCTCTCTCTCTCTCTCTCTCTCTCTCTCTCTCTCTCTCTCTCTCTCTGCGCGCTGTGGCGTGCAGCGCCAGAGAGGGAGAACTCTCTCTCTCTCTCTCTCTCTCTCTCTCTCTCTCTCTCTCTCTCTGTTGCGCGCTGCAGACAGAGGAGAGAGGGGGGGGGGGAAACTCACTCACACACACACACATCACACATAGACATACACACATAACACACACACATCACATACACACATACATCATCACACACATACATCACATCACATAACACATACACCATCACACACATACATCACATCACATAACACATACACGCACATACACATAACACATTCACACATAACACATACACGCACATACACATACACGTCACATACGCGCACATACACACACATCACATATATACTTCACACACACATCACACATACACGCACATACACATACACATCACATACGCGCACATACACACACATCACACACACACTATTGCAGAGACGCAGACCAAGCCATGGAATAGGCATGGGCATGCTTCCAGCCGGACAATCAAAATCATAATACACAGCAGTGACCTGACGGCTCAATATCCCGAGCACGAGGAGGGTCTAATGAGAAAGAGGGAAAAACAGAAGAAAGTAAAGAGCAGGAGACAGTACCTGCAAAAAACATTAGGAAAAACTTGAGCTCAACACACATTTAAATACATACACAAGTCCTTCCTAATCCACTCTTTTGGTTTGGTACTTTTAATCTACAACCACACTTTTGCCCACTCATCTCAACCACACTTTTAATTAGCTTTATGCACACATCTTCCTTTCACCTCTCTTTTTATTTCATTAATTCTCACCATTCTTTTCTGTCAACCAACTTTTTCACTTTAAGTGCATCTTCCTTTCAGACCATTCCTTAATTCACTTTAATTCCACATTACTCACATACCATTCTTTAAATACCACTCTCATACACCACTCATTAATTATCCACTTCATTTTCATTTTTATTCTATTATCCTAAATTTTGATAATTAAATAATTCTTTTAATTTAAGCTTAGGATCTAGGGTTGGGATTTGTGTACATGATATTTGCATACTCTGGATCCCAACTAGGTTCACTCGGTTCTTCACTATAGTAGGACTCCCCATGTTAAGGAGACTGCATGTAATAAGCCTGGGGGCTATCAATATGTGTAGAATCAAAGCTATGGTCATTGTGGTCACTTTCCGAAAGTAATGGAGTTAGTCAGACTATAGCTCTATTCAAATTTTCTGCTGCAGCTGCATACTTTACGGGAATCACATTGGCTGGAGTAGGAGGTTGTTGGGCTAGCACTGGTTGAGGTCTCTGCTGGGCCTGATATTGTGGTTGGTAGGTTTGTTGAGGCCTAGTATATTGTTGTGGTGGGTACTGGTTCTGGTATCTTCCTTATTGAGGGTATGGTTGTGGGTACGTTTGCCTAACTGCTTGCTTATTATAGGGGCAATCTTGTGCTGTGTGATTGGTGTACCTCCATTCTATGGTGCAGTACTAGCTACTAGGATTCACTTGGGGTTGAGCCATAATGGGGCATACATTCGCCATATGGTCACCACCACAAGTGTAGCATCTCTTTACTGGGGCAAATCTTGGGATTTGTTTGCTAGAGACACCTAGTTTTTGAGCTACTTTCTCAGCGACTTCCTCAATAGAAGTGGATTGCGAGGAAGAGAGGCTAGTAGAACTATCTGAATCTTTGTAGATTTTTGAAAGTTCTAATTCCTCCCCTAGGTTATCCTCAATGTCGATGCACATGCGTACACACTCTTCTATGGTCCTAGGATCTTTCAAGTACACATATGATCTGAACTTTGTGCTGAGCAATCCATCTAGGAATAAAGCCACTTGTTTGGTTGGTGTGGGTAACTTAGGAACAGGACATCTCTCTAGATATTGCCTAAATCTTCATCCTGCAAGTCTAACCGTCTCTTGGGGGGTTTGCTTGAAGCTATGAATCAATGAGGAGGTATTATGCCTTATGCCACTCTTAGAGAATTTGGTAATGAATGCCTCTAGAAGTTGGTCTATGTTTCTGAACTATCTCTCATTCAGTGGTTGAAACCATGAAAGGGTGGTGTTCCTAAGGGTTAGACCAAAAGCATTGTACTGCGTGAATAGGTCCTCAACTTGTTCAACTCTCAAGACTTGCCTAAACTCGGCCACATGATCATATGGGTAACTTGTACCATCGAAGTAGTTCTTCATGGATTTAACTAGCTGTGTAGGTCTCAATGTCCTTGTGTGCTCTCTAGGTCTTGGTAGAGGGAATTCATCCATATTTCTTTGGTTTCTTGGGGCTCTAGGTCTCTCAATTTCCACTCTATCCGTTTCCATTCTCGTTCTTTCTCTTCCCATTGGGTTGGCGAAACTCACTTCTGGCTTATCTCTACTTCTATCCCTTTGAGCCCCATGAGCTTGGGATGTTCTAGCTCCTTGGTGGCCATATGAGACATAAGATCTTGGTTGGGGAAAAATAAATTCTCCCTTCCAAGTGTAGGCATGCCTACCATGCTCTGTGACCACAAAGATCCTCTCTGAAGTATTTTCTAAATAGGTCACTTTGCCTGGGCTATCACAATCTTTGAACTCATAGATTGTTATTGTTCCTACCTCATTCGGTTGATCATGCTTATACCTCCAAAACGCTTCATTGGTCTCTCGGTTTAAGAGCAGATCTATGCTCTTGTTGTCCTGGGGAATCGACTATGGCGTGATAATTCTAGTAAGCACTGATTTGCCTCGAGGTGTTTTAGGCTCTCCCCCTATGTTTCCTTGCTCTAGGTCACCTATGTCCGTTTCTGGGATCACATTACCAAATTTTTCTATCCTATTTGGGTGACTGGTGACTACGTATATGATTCCTTCTTTATCCAGGTATGATCAAACTTGACTGCTGGTTGTTCAATTCCAATGGGTTGGTTAGGGTTTTTAATCTGGACCACAGGTCTTCCTAGGCCATCCTCATAGATGCATGCACCTAATCGGTTGGTCCTAAGGTATCCGAGTTGCATCTTGTAAGGGCCTTCAACCCTTTATAAGTATGGCACGCCTGAACTTCCTATGGGTCTCTCCATACCGTGAGACATCTCAAACTCGCTAGTTTCAGAGCTAGGGTAGTACAAATGATGGCTCAACTGCTCGGCCCAAGACCTAGCAGTATGATTGACACTAGCCTCTAAAGACCTAAGACTCTGTCTATCTCTTCCTACGTGTCGTCTTGATCTCAGGTTCATATGCCTAATTGAGTAGCCCCAATTTTCCCAAATACAACCTCGTTGCTGAGTTCTTTTGTATTAATCACTTGTTCTTTTTAATTTTCTTAGGGTGTAGTCACTTCTTGTCCAATCAATCTTCATCGCAAGGAACACTTAGGTTTTATCGTACTTGAGTTCGGTTTCGTGATTTAAATTCTTTTCCCTTAGGTTGTTTCGCAAATGGAATTCTTTTTTTGTACTTGCACTTGAGTGATTAGAGTTCTTGGAGTTGATCCTGCTTAATCGTATCCCTAGTTGATCAATACCTCTATCTGTACTTAGCCTAAGCTAGGGATTGACAGAGGGTGTTGAGAATTTCCAACCTTTAGTTTTTCTCCTTGCTTGCCCTTGTGTGCCCAGGAAGTGTGTTCCCAAGCTTGCACTTACTCTGGCTCAGACGCCCTTCGATGCTCCCAATGGACCTGTAAAAGTCCCAAAGTTAGCTCAAGGTTTGAATTCAATTGACACAATAAACCCTCTTCATTCATGCAATTCAGAAATCAAATTTGTGCTTTGGCTTTATGGGAAACAATCCTAAAGATCACTTAGTTTTTCTCCCCCTGGATATGGTCACTTCAAAATACTATATCAAAATACTATACTAATAATCCCCACGAGCTTTCCAATGAGCCTAAGATTACCCCAAACAGATTTCGTATGAGGCAGTTATGGCTGTTCAGGGTTCTAGGGTTAAAACAGGGTTCAAACAGGCTGATCAGGCAAATAGGACTTCTCGAAATACTTTATGTGATGGCCTCACAATGCTCCACTTAACCTTAAATGCTTCTCACACATTAGCAAAAAATAGACCAATATATTTTTGCCCTAAAAAATTGGCCGAATTTGCCCGTCAATCACGATCGGGTGGTCTGTCAATCGCGACTGATATGTCAGTCGCGATCGATGTATCGGTCGCGATTGACAGGTCTATCATGGCTGTCAGTCGCGATTGATGGGTCAATCGTGATTGACACATGGCCCGAGATTTTAGTCATTCGTGTTCGAAGGATCGTTGACTCAGTCGATCACGATTGATGGGTCGATCGCGATTGACACGTGGCACGAGGGGTCTGTCGATCGTGGTCAAACAGTCGTTGACTGGGTTAGTCACGATTGACAGGTCCGTCAGGACTGTCGGTCGTGATTGATGGATTGATCGCGACTGATGGGTCGGTCACAATTGACATGTGGCACGCGTAGGCTCTGTCGGTCATGGTCAGTCAATCGTTGACTTTGTCGGTCACGATTGACAAGTCCGTCAGGGTTGTCAGTCGCGATTGATGGGTGGATCACGATTGACTGATCAGTCGGCAAGTGTCTATCGTTGGTTGTCGATCGCGATTGATAGAAAACTGAGGAATTTGAAAATTTTAAACAGACTTTTGGAATGCCCTAGGCCTAGAGATCATGTTTATGCACTTAGTTTTGCAAAAAGGTTCATTTTTCTGTCGATCGCAATTGATAGAGGTCAATGCCTTGGGACCTGCACAGTCAAAATTTTTACCTGTTGGAGCTGGTGCAGCTGCTGGGGATGCTGATTCCTGTAGAAAATCTCAAAAAACACAGAAAAGCACAACCATACAAACGCTCTCTCACTCTCTCTCACAAGTGAAATGAAGGAAATGGTATGAGACTGGGGATATGACCAAAAAATGGAAAATGTCGTGATGATGGAGATGGAGGTGGAAGATGGTGATGATGATGATGGTGATGAAGAAAACCAAAGAAAGTAGATAAAAGTGAAGAAAATACCTATGACTCCAATGTCTCAACTTTACGTCTTACCATCACACGCTCGTCCTCAAAGCTCGATCCCCGTCAATGGTGCCAAAATTTGGTGTAGCTCACTTATGAGTAGCACCTCGTTTAATGTCAATCCGGGAAGACATGAGGATGGTATGAAGACCTCGAGCAAGTGAAGGCACAAATGTGTGAATGAGAAGCACACCAACATGCACACACACGCGCACCCACGGCAAGAACAAAGGGAGAGACAATGGAATTCTTTTAGATTACTCAAAAGTGCTCATACGAGTTCAATCCTACAACAAGCTAACCTCAAAAATGAGCTCTCTAGCTCTATTTATAGTTTTTGACTAGTTTTTGGCCCTATCCAGACCTACTGTCTGGCCTAGTTAAAAATTAGGTTCTAGGGCCTATTTGAGGGCTCAAATGGAGTCTAAAAAATATGAAAATTGATAGGTAGGTACTTATAATGCTCCTCAAGCTCAAGGACTCCTTGGCTTGCACAAAATGGAGCCACAAAAAATATGAAATGGTATTTACAATGAGGTGAAGTGACAAAGATCACTATTTGGAAAGTATTGTTTCATGGAAAAATTGTAAGGCCTATTTGCTAGATCTGCGATGACTACTTTGCCTGCTTGATCCTTGCTCCGACTCCCTTCTTTGGCTTCCTTGTCTTGTGAGTCATTGGGTGCCTTGACTACTGCTAACAAAGCTTCTACCTGTTTGGGTTCTCAACTAATGCCAAATATTATTTGAAACATGTAAATACTTCATCCTTATGCTTCCTGAAGTAAATGATTGTCCATCTACTATAATCATCTATAAATGAAACATAGTACCTTGAACCTGAGATTGATGGATCTTTTCTAGGACCCCACACATCAGTGTGTACAAGCTCCAAATAGTCTTCATACATGTACCCCTTTCTGTTGAATGGTTGCATGTGAGCTT
>CM035431.1:126972396-126977396 GCA_020310875.1 Ceratopteris richardii
ACTTTGAAACTTTCCAGAATACAAGTAGACTCAAAGATCTTTCTAACAAGCCAAAGAACACATGATTTGGATACATACACAAGGAAATATGACCTCTGCAAGTTTGAGGTTTAATGGAGACCTTCAGCAGGGATAAAAAACAGAGAACACACACTACTTGCAGAGAGTATTGCTCTCAGCTCACAAATCCAATGAT
Organism: Ceratopteris richardii; assembly: GCA_020310875.1. Lineage (NCBI taxonomy): Eukaryota > Viridiplantae > Streptophyta > Polypodiopsida > Polypodiales > Pteridaceae > Ceratopteris > Ceratopteris richardii. Next base: position 126,972,593 of record CM035431.1, read on the forward strand.
TATGAAAATTTACAGGAAGAAAGTAGACAGTAAGAGCTTTCCAATGAGCTATTAAACATGTAATTTGGATATATAATGAGGGAGATACAAGCTCTGCAATCTCTGCATACAAAACTACAGCAGTGTAGAGATACACATATGACTCTCTTGGACATCCCACAAGATCACGACTTTTCTCCTCTTTTTATAGCATGGGAAACTAATCTAAAACCTTCCTAATACATCTAAATTCGTGGTAGACACTTGGATGGAGGTATTACATGACTCAAGTGCTCAATTAAGCAAAGTATTGATGGACTTTGAGAACTAGCCACATCGACCTTCCACTAGGACACCACTGAAGCTCCCTTGTGACTCACTAATTTGACTCACCATGTTCTAGAACTCACGTGGTATTTTTGCTACATTTTATGAATAATATGAGCCTTCTTGAAGTATTTGAAGACTTCCCAAAGGTATTTACATAATTTGAAACTTGTACCCTACATAAAACAAATGTTCGCAACATTCTCCCCCTCAAGTTTCAAAGGGTACTTCCTTCATGCCAAGAATATAGTTGAATCTTTGAAGCTTTGGTCCATCCAAGGATTTGGTGAAGATATCTGCAACTTGATCCTTTTTTCCAACAAAAGAAACCTGCACTTCATTGTTCATGGCCTTCTCTCGAACATAATGATAGTGAACCTCTATATGCTTTGTTCTAGCATGAAAAATAGGATTTGAGGTCATATGAATGCTGCTCAAGTTATCCCCATATATCAGTGGTACATCAACCTGCACATTCAAGTCATGAAACAACTTTTTAAACCACATAACCTCAGTAGTAGCCAATGCTAAACCTCTATACTCAGCCTCTGTAGAAGATAAAGCAACTGTAGGCTGTTTCTTTGAGCTCCATGTTAATGTCTTGTTTCCTGCTATTACCACATATCCACTTGTGGATCTTCTGTCATCTTTGCTTCCAGCCCAATCTGCATCACTAAAGACTTTAAGAGTTAGATCAGCATCATGACTATAAAATAATCCTTCGTTCATGGTACCTTTCAAATACCTAAGCACTCTTTTCGCTGCATGCATATGAGGTACTCTAGGTTCATGCATAAACTGTGACAATACTCCCACTGCATAACATATATCAGGTCTAGTTTTTGTTGCATAAATCAAAGATCCTACCATGGATCTATATACATTCATATCATGCAACTCATCACCTTCCTTTGCGCTTAGCTTTACATTACATTCCATTGGAGTAGAAACAAATTTACATTCCTGCATACCAAACCTTTTCAGCATATCACATATATACTTTCTTTGTATCAACCACATACCTTCATCGCTATACACAATTTCAATCCCAAGAAAGTATCTGAGCAAACCAAGATCTGAAATTTTAAATTCCTTTTCCAAATTACCTTTTATCTCATCAATTGCTTTTGCATCATTCCCTGTAATCAACAAGTCATCCACATAAATGCATACATAGACACACATGCCATCTACATGTTTTACATAAAGTGAAGGATCAGCATGACTCGCTGTGTATCCTTGCAGCATAAGATACTTTACCAACCTTGCATTCCATGCCCTTGGTGCCTGCTTAAGACCATACAATGCCTTCTTTAACCTGCATACATGATTAGGACATTTTGCATCCACATAACCATCTGGTTGTGACATATACACTTCTTCATTTAACTCACCATTAAGAAAGGCATTCTTTATATCGAGTTGATATATATTCCACCTTTTACTTGCAGCTAAAGCCAACAAAGTTCTCACCGTTGCCATATTTGCTACTGGACTAAATGTTTCCTCATAGTCCACACCTTGAGTTTGATTATATCCTTTTGCTACAAGTCTAGCCTTATATCTAGACACACTACCATCACTATTTCTTTTAATCTTAAAAACCCACTTGCAACCAATTACCTTTTGCTTTGGTGTACTTGGAACTAAATTCCAAGTCTTGTTATCCTGTAGTGCTTCCATTTCTTCTCTCATTGCTTTCTCCCACTTTTCATCTCCTTTGGCCTCATCATAACATGTGGGTTCATTTTCCTGCTCAACTTTTGTCATAAAAGCATAATGAGTATTCATGAAATATTCATAAGTATACCTTTGAGGTTGCTTACTTACTCTTGAAGTTCTTCTTACCTCCAATGTAGATGCTCTTCCTTTCTTATTAGGAACCTTTGATGATTCTCCATACTCACATACATCACTATTTTCCTCTCCTTCATCATTAACTTCAACAAGTTTGAGTTTACCTTTACTTTTAACACTTGGAGGTGACTCTTGCCTTAATCTTCCATTGAAAGGTGATCCTCTTTCTTCATCTAAACCACTCCTTTCATCATTTAAACTTCCTGATGGCTGAACTATGCATTCATCTCCTTCAACCACACCTTCTTCATTTTCATCCATGACCTGCAAACAATTCTTATCTGCATACCATGAAAGTGATTCATCAAAGTTTACATCTCTTGATACAACAACCTTATTGGTATGAGGATTATAGCATCTATATCCTCTTTGAGTATCTGCATAACCAATAAATATACATTTTTCTGATTTCGCATCAAGTTTAGATCTCACCTCACTAGGTACATGTACATAACATACACAGCCAAATACTTTCAAATGACTTACACTTGGTTTCCTTCCATGCCATACCTCATATGGTGTCAAATGATGAACTCCAGCAGTCGGAACTCTATTCATAATGTAAACACTTGTGCTAACAGCTTCAGCCCAAAAATAATTAGGCAAACACATATCATTAAGCATGCTTCTAGATGCTTCTGCTATGATTCTGTTTCTTCTTTCTGCGACTCCATTTTGTTGTGGAGTATACCTGCATGTAACTTCTCTTTTGATACCTTCATCATACAAGAAATCAGTAAAAGCTTGAGAGAAATACTCTCCTCCTCCATCGGATCTTAGCTTCTTAATATACCTTCCTGTTTGCTTTTCGACATATGATTTGAACTTCTTGAAACAATCAAAGACCTCACTCTTATGTTTAATAAAATACACAAATGTCATTCTACTATGATCGTCAATGAATGATACATAGTACTTATTACCAACCAAGGATGCCTCTTTAGTAGGTCCCCACACATCTGTGTGTATGAGATCTAGCAAACCATCACTTACATAGCTTGAATGCTTGAAAGGTTGTCTACTCTGCTTACCCATTTGACATGCTTCACAAAGATGCACCATATGTTGCTTAGTAAGATCAGGTAATCCTTCAACAATCCTCTTCTTTGATAGCTCCTTTAACCTGTGTACATTCATGTGTCCAATCCTTTTGTGCCATAGATCAAGCTCTGCTATTCGATGCATACCATAAGAGAAATAGTTTGTATGATTTGGGTTTACCTTGAATGTAAACAATCTACCTTGTTTTTGACCTCTAGCAATTAACCTCCTTTGCTTTGGATCCTCAATGAAGCAACCTGCATGATTAAATCTCACTTGTAGACCTTTTTCTACCATTTGACCAACCGACATCAAATTCTTAGTGATCGTTGGCACATAAAGTACATCCTTCAAGCAATTTTTCTTGCTCTTATCCTGCATAACAACATCTCCAACCTGCATAATCTTATGTGTTGTATCATCTCCTGTTTCAACATGACCTTTACATGACGGATTATGCATATTAGAAAACCATGAAGCATCATGAGACATGTGATTAGAACAACCACTATCTACATACCATACATCGCTATTGCAATTCATCTTAGTTTCTACATTCATCATAAGAAGAGAATCATAATCATCACTTTTACCTTCAACTGCATAATTTCCTTGTTGTTTACCTCTTCTTGAATAGCCTCCTCTTCGATTACCACCTTGATTATTTTCATTTTGATAACAATCTTTGGCATAGTGTCCATACCTTCCACATATATAGCAATTGTTCTTATTATCTTCACTCCTTTGTCTTTGGTTGTAGTTGTAGTAGCCTCTCGTACCTCTAGCGCTTGATCTTCCTCTTCCTCTTGTGTTGAAGAAGCCACTTGAAGTCCTTTGATCATCGCTCCTTCTTCCTCGACCTCTATTTGAACCTCTTCCACCTCTGTTTCCACCTCTTGATGATCCTACATAAAGAGCTTGTCCTTGAGATCCTTTTTGATTTGAAGTAGAACCATTTAGATTCATCTCCTCCGTGACCATGAGGGCAATAAGTTGATCAAAATCTGGTAATTCTCCTCTGACATAAACTGAAGTAATGAAGGGTTTCCATCTCTCATCATCTTTGAGTCCGTTGAGAGTATGTGCAACCAAGTCGTCGTCCTCCACATGAGCTTGAATTGATCCTAGTTGATCTGCAATCTCTTTAACTTTCAATATGTAATCATTGACCGATGTCCTTGTATCTTTCTTTATGTTATTCAACTCATTTTTGAGTTGAATCTTCCTTGCTCTTGTACCTGTAGCATACAACCTTTCCAATGCAAGCCAAACATCTCTACTTGTGTCTAGATCTTGTATGTGTCCTACCATTGAATCTTGAATATTTTGTGTTAAAATGAATATAACCCTTTTGTCTCTCTCATTCCAAAGTCTAAACTCCCTCAATTGTTGCTGATTTGGGTCCTCTGGTAATGTGGGTTTGATATCTGTGTCGTCAATCAAACCATACAAGCCTCTACCTTGCAAGTATGCTGTGATTCTAAACTTCCATGCTTGATAATTGGTCTTATCAAGCTTCTCTATTTGTGCATGTTGGTCTCCCATAATACAAATGCTAAGCTTCCTCCTTTAAGCCTCCTTTCCAATGTGTGTGATGAGA
>CM035431.1:126997396-127012396 GCA_020310875.1 Ceratopteris richardii
GTAAAATCCTTTTGAGGATATCTAAGTTGGTAGTTAATGAGTCTGTGACCTGAGTTTCAGAGTCTAATTGCAAACAGGCTAGGAGAATTGTGTGTAGGAACATTCATATGTGTTGAGTGTTCACAGTTCTCTGAAACAGGCGCAATTTTTGATCTTAATCTTTTGATCAGTTCTCACTCCATAGTTTAAAGTTTTGTGCAAACAAGCACTTAATCTTTAAGTTGGAAGGTGATCTACTCGTGACTAGAAGCATTTGCTTAAACGGGTTTTGTACTGAGAGAATTGAAGTCAAAAAGTTAGGGGTGTCTAAATCGACTTCTCAGAAGTGCAGATTCAGACATAGGTAACTTGTGAAGTTGATTTCTCAAGTTATACTAAACCTTTTGAAGAACTTTAACTTGGAGGAGGTGCGCAATCTCTAGGCAACACTCCATACAAATTTTCATAGAAAACTTTAAAGATTTGATAAGTCAATGAGAAGAAATTATGCAGCAGACTTTCTGTGTTTCATCTTCTTCACAGAATTTTCAAGTTTTTTATAATTTGGAGATTGGACCTCTAATTTGGTAAAGGTTTTGACTTACTCTTGGTATAGAGGTGCTCTAATCACAAGAGTAGGTTGTTCTTTTGGAGATTAACACTCTCCATCAGTGGTGTCAGAGCAGGAGACATCAAAATCAAGAAAAGGAGGATCCCGACTGCTGCAGATTTAAGAATTTCAACAATTGAAGAGCTAGAAGGTGAAAGTTTGAAGGCAAAGCTTGAGGAGGAGACCATACAACATCAAGAAGGTCAAAAGGAGTCTAATTCGAAGTAAAGGTACACATATTGCTCATAAAGGTTGAAGTTTTCAATACACAGGAGGACACAAGATGGGAGATTCTCTTCAGATAGAGAAATTGGATAGGGAAAACTATCCTGCATGGTCAACGAGGATGGAAGCTCATCTTATGAGCAAAGATTTAATAGCCTACATCACAGGTGAAGAGGAGAAGCCAAGTTTCAGAGATCCTAGTGTTCCAACTAGGGAAGAGTTAGCAGATTTGAAGAATTGGATGAAGAAAGATGCTCAAGCTAGGAGCATTATATATATGGCAGTCAATGATTACTTGTTACCTCATATTCGAGGTCTTGAAAGTGCAACTGATATTTGGAATGCTTTGGAGGAGCATTTCCAGAATACTACAAAGTCAAGGAAGGCATCCTTATGGGCAGAGTTCACAACCTTCAAGAAGAAGGCTTCTTAATCTATTTCAGACTATGTAACAAGGATGAAAGACATTGCAGATGCATTAGGAGCTGTTGATGAAGACATTGAGGAGGATAAATTGGTAAGGAAAATTCTTACAGGTTTAAGAGGTGATGACAAATGGAAGCCATTCATTTTGTCTACAGAGTTATCACTTGATCATTTCACTCTTGATTTAAATCAGTTGCTAGGTCATATGCTAACATTTGAGCAGGATGTTAAAGGAGATAGTGACAAGAGTGCAGGTCATGCAATGTACTCAAAGGACAAGAAGAAGAATAGCAAAGGAAAGCAACAAGCAAATGAAGATGAAGGCACAACTAGTCAAGCCAACTTCCTAAGAGGTAGAGGAGGTGGCAAAGGTAGAGGAAGAGGCAGGAATAACAAAGATGGAGGCAAAGCTTGCTGGATTTGTGGTAAGACAAATCACTTAGCTAATGATTGTTGGCATAATACTCAGAATAATAATGGATATAATCAGAACTATAACTCTGGAGGAAGAGGAGGCAGAAATCAAAGAGGTAATTTCAGAGGCAGAGGTGGTAGGAGTTACTTTGGAAGAAATGCAGGTAGAGGATTCCAAAGTCAACAATACAACAACACCTACTACAATTATGCTTCAGATCAAAAGGAGGATTCAACATTAATAATGAATGCTACTTGTGAAAGTCAGAGTGAAGATCAGAGAGTCTTCTACATTGACTCAGGGTGTAGCAACCACCTGAGTGGTAATATATCTTTGATGACTGATTTGGAGAATAAGGTGTTTAATCATGTTGTTCAAACAGGTGACAACACAAAGCATAATGTGAAGTCAATTGGATCAGTGAAGGCTAAGGATGGTAGTACCTTATTGAGTAAGGTCTTGTATGTTCCTACAATTCCTAAGAATTTGATAAGTGTAGGACAAATTGTTGAAAAGGGATATGAAGTAAGGTTCACTAATGATGGAGTATATGTGGAAGACCCTAGTCAAGGGTATAAACAGATTGTTTCAGGGAAGAAAGAAGGAAGACTATTTACATTGAAGATTCAAGGCAATATTGGTCATGCTATGTTCACATATGGAGGACATAAGATCTCTGAGTTAGATCTTTGGCACAAGAGGCTTGGACATTTCAATGAAAGAGGTATTAAAGACATGATTAATAATGGTTCAGTGCTTGGATTGCCTAATGTTGCAGGTCAACATATGACATACAGATGTGAGGCATGTCAATTAGGTAAGGCTCATAAGAATTCTTACTCCAAGCATGGTTTTATGTGCTCAGAGAAGCTTGAATTGGTACACACAGATGTGTGGGGGCCATCAAAGGATTTCAGTATAAATGGGTCAAGGTATTATGTGATTTATGTTGATGATGCTACTAGATGGATCACTATTTATGTGATTAAAGATAAGTCAGAAGTGTTTAATACATTTAAACACTATCATGCATATGCAGAAAGAATTACAGGACACAAGTTGAAAAGACTAAGGTCAGATGGAGGGGGAGAGTATTTCTCTAATAAGTTCAGTGATTATTTGTGGAATGCAGGTATAAAAAGGGAAGTTACTTGCAGGTACTCTCCTCAACAAAATGGTGTAGCAGAAAGGAGAAATAGAACACTTGTTGAGTTTGCAAGATCCATGATGAAGGAGAAAAATTGCCCTAATTATTTGTGGGTTGAGGCTGTGAATACAGCTACTTATTTGGTTAATAGATTACCATGTAAAGCCTTGCAGGGTATGACACCATATGAGGCTTGGTGGGGTAAGAGACCTACCTTGGATCATTGCAGAGTTTTTTGATGTGTGGCATATGCATATGTGCCATCACAATTAAGGCACAAGTTAGAGCCTAAAGCTGAAAAATATGTTTTCATTGGTTATGATGATAAGCAGATGGGCTATAGATTGTGGAGTCCATCTACAAAGCAATTCATGGTTTCTAAAGATGTGACATTTGATGAGCAGAGCACTTGGTATGCAGGTACAATTAATATCAATACAGGTAATGAAGAAGAAGTGAGCCAAAGGAAAGGTAAATCAAAGGTTCAGATATTTGATGAGCAAGAGAATAATGAAGTGCAGGTTGAAGTGGAAGAAATACCAAGATTTGATCCTGAATATGAAGAACCAGAAACCTCAAGAAGTGGAGAGCTTAGGAGGTCTACAAGGAACAGATGGCAACCTACAAGGTATAGCTATGATACTTCATTTTTGGCCACAAAAGATTATGCTTATATGATGAATACAGATGAAGACCCTTCTACATATGAAGAGGCAAGAGGTAAGGAAAAATGGGAGAAAGCTATGCAGGAAGAATATGATGCATTGATGGAGAATCAAACATGGGATTTGGTTCCAAAACCAAATAGTCAGAAAATCATTGGATGCAAATGGGTTTACAAAACCAAGAGGTTTGCAGATGGAAGTGTGTCTAGATACAAAGCTAGACTTGTTGTCAAAGGGTTTGCTCAGACTTATGATGTTGACTATGATGAGACTTATAGTCCTGTGGCAAAGATGACAACTATCAGGACACTTATAGCTATTGCTGCATGTAAAGGTTGGAAGTTATGTCAACTTGATGTGAAAAATGCTTTTCTGAATGGTTATATTTCAGATGATGTGTTCATGGAGCAACCTCAAGGGTTCAAAGATAAAAGGTATCCAGAACATGTGTGCAAGCTCAAGAGAGCTTTGTATGGCTTGAAGCAGGCCCCAAGGGCATGAAATTATAGACTTGTAAAGTTCTTGAAAGAACTTGGATTTCAGGTGTCTAAGGCAGATAGTAGCTTGCTTGTCAAAGCAAGTGATAATGGTTTCATATACATGTGCATATATGTTGATGATATAATCCTTACAGGTACAGATGAAGAAGGAATACAAAGACTCAAGAAGCAGATGGAAAAGGAATTCAAAATAAGTGACTTGGGAGACTTGTCATACTTCTTGGGCATGGAGATTACATATACTCAACATGGAGTATTTGTGACCCAAGAAAGGTATTTGAAGAACTTGTTAATCAAGTTTAAAATGGATGATTGCAGGGTAGCACCTACACCAATGGAGGTGAATCACAAATTGAGTAAGTTTGGTGGTGAAGAGTTCAAGGACATGAGACAATATCAGAGTCTGATTGGTAGTCTTATCTATGCTACTTTAACTAGACCTGATTTATCATATGCAGTAGGGGTTTTGTCTCAATTCATGCATTGTCCTAGGAAAGAGCATTGGATTGCAGGTCAAAGAGTGTTGAGGTACATTAAGGGTACACTCAATGAAGGTTTGTATTATGGGTTTACCTCAGATACAAATATCAAAATCTATAGTGATGCAGATTGGGAAGGTAATCCAGATGATAGAAGATCTACTTTTGGATACATGTGTTATGTGGGAGATAAACTTATCTCATGGTGTTCCAAGAAGCAACATACAGTTGCTTTGTCTTCTACAGAAGCAGAATACAAAGGCATGGTTGAAGCTGCAAAGGAAGTGATTTGGCTCAAGACCTTAATGAAGAGTCTTGACATTGTGCATGGGATACCAATTATATTTGGAGATAACATGAGTTCATTGTATTTAGCTGCTAATCCTGTTTTTCATGCCAGGACCAAACACATTGAGATACAGTATCACTTTCTAAGAGAGAAAGTGATGGACAAGGAGATTGAAGTCATACATACTTCAACTAAAGATCAAATAGCTGATATGCTTACAAAGAGCTTGGATGGACCAAAGTTACAGAAGTTTAAAGATATGGCAGGTATAAAGAAGAAAGGAGAAACCTCAATTGATGATTGAGGGGGAGCTGTTGGTGCAGATCAATCACCAATTGAATGTTTGAAGACTAAAGAATGAAGGATGAGATCAATTCTTGAAGCTTGAAAGGAAGATACATTCAGAGTATGTGGGAATGTACACATATGTACATAGTTCACTTAGATCTTTGATTAGTCATAGACTTGTACAAATTTATCTATAAATACCTTGAAAATGTCGAGGCGTGATATGAGAGCTTATGTATGAATAGATAGAAGTCAAGAATGAGGAAGATAGATGTCATGAGACATGTGAAAAGTTAGTTGAGTTTTCTCTCATCACTCAACTGTAACTTTCTGAGTAAATGAAGAAATATTGCGCCCGATCTTTTCGTGTCTGCCTCGTCTGTGTTTGATCAATTGTAAAATCCTTTTGAGGATATCTAAGTTGGTAGTTAATGAGTCTGTGACCTGAGTTTCAGAGTCTAATTGCAAACAGGCTAGGAGAATTGTGTGTAGGAACATTCATATGTGTTGAGTGTTCACAGTTCTCTGAAACAGGCGCAATTTTTGATCTTAATCTTTTGACCAGTTCTCACTCCATAGTTTAAAGTTTTGTGCAAGCAAGCACTTAATCTTTAAGTTGGAAGGTGATCTACTTGTGACTAGAAGCATTTGCTTAAACGGGTTTTGTACTGAGAGAATTGAAGTCAAAAAGTTAGGGGTGTCTAAATCGACTTCTCAGAAGTGCAGATTCAGACATAGGTAACTTGTGAAGTTGATTTCTCAAGTTATACTAAACCTTTTGAAGAACTTTAACTTGGAGGAGGTGCGCAATCTCTAGGCGACACTCCATACAAATTTTCATAGAAAACTTTAAAGATTTGATAAGTCAATGAGAAGAAATTATGCAGCAGACTTTCTGTGTTTCATCTTCTTCACAGAATTTTCAAGTTTTTTATAATTTGGAGATTGGACCTCTAATTTGGTAAAGGTTTTGACTTACTCTTTGTATAGAGGTGCTCTAATCACAAGAGTAGGTTGTTCTTTTGGAGATTAACACTCTCCATCAATATGTAGAAGGGTCTTCATCTGTCTTTATCATATAAGCATAATATTTGGTAGCCAAAAAAGAAGTGTCATAACTATACCTTGTAGGCTGCCATTTGTGTCTTGTTGACCTTTTGAGTTCTCCACTCCTTGAGGTTTCTGGTTCATCACACTCTGGATCAAACCTTGGCACTTCTTCAACTTCAACCTGTACTTCATTGTTCTCCTCTTCATCAAATATATGAACCTTTGATTTACCTTTCTTTTGATTCACAACTTCTTCATCACCTACATAAATGAAGGAGAGTGTTAATCTCCAAAAGAACAAGTTGACCTTGAATTTAGACCACCTCTATATCAAGAACAACTTCAGACTCCACCAAATTTAGAGAACATTCATCAACTTATCAGAAAATTAACTATTCTGGAAAAACTCAACTTCTCAGAAAAGTCTGCTGTAGATTAATCTCTGATTGACTAACCATTTGTGTAAAGTTTTTTATAAAACTTTGTAGGTTGTTTTGTCTTAAGATTGCGCACCTTTTGCAACTTGAATCTCGTCAAATGACTGAGTATACTTCGAGAAATAACTCAAACACTTTACCTATGTGTAAAATTACTTCTCTGCAGTAGCGACTTTGACACCTGTAACTTCTTAGCTTTGGTTCTCCCAATGTCGAACCCGTTTTATCAAATCCTTTTGGCTGTAGATAGCTTATCTCTCAACTTAGATTTTGAGCTATCATATGTGTAAAACTTTACACTGTGCACTGAGCACTACTCATTTCATTGAACTCAAAATTTGCGCCTGTTTCAGGAGACTGTGAACATTCTTTACATATGAATGTTCCTACACACAATTCTCTTAACCTGATTACAATTGGAAGCTGAAATTTTGTACAGAGGTTGATCAACTCTAGACTTAGACTTGTACAAAAGCATTCCACAAAAGCTTTACCACAGAAGGAGAAGACACGAAAACTTCGGGCGCAAACTTTTCTTCTATTCCTCAGAAAATTACAACTGAGTTATGAGAGAGACTTCTACTCATTTCCATGAACTCTAATGAGTCTTACAACTTACAAATGCACTATTCTCATACTCTCTTATTGTCTCTTCTATTGCCCCGACATTTTTCCAAAATATTTATAGGCAAATATGTACAAGCTTATAACTAGACAAAAATATAAGTGATCTATGTCTTCACTAATGTACATATGTGTACATGTCTTTAAATCTGTGAATGTAACCACCTCCTATGATTCACAAATTGTTCTTATCTCCATCCTTTGTCCTTCAAATCTTCAATTGGTGATTGGTCTGCACCAACAGCTCCCCCTCAATCATCAATTGAGGTTTCTCTTATCTTCTTTATGCCTGCCATGTCTTTGAACTTTTGTAACTTTGGTCCATCTAAACTTTTTGTAAGCATAACAGCTATCTGATCTTTTGTTGAAGTATGTATAACTTCAATCTCCTTATCCATCACCTTCTCTCTTAGAAAGTGATACTGTATCTCAATGTGTTTGGTCCTGGCATGAAAAACAGGATTAGCAGCTAGATATAATGAACTCATGTTATCACCATAAATGATAGGTATGCTCTGTATAGTGTCAAAACTCTTCATGAGAATCTTAAGCCAAATCACTTCTTTTGTAGCTTCAACCATGCCTTTGTACTCTGGTTTTGTAGATGACAAAGCAACTGTATGTTGCTTCTTTGAGCACCAAGAGATTAACTTATCTCCCACATAACACATGTATCCATAGGTTGACCTTCTATCATCTGGATTACCTGCCCAATCTGCATCACTATATATTTTGATATTTGTATCTGATGTAAAACCATAATACAAACCCTCTTTGAGTGTACCCTTAATATACCTCAACACTCTTTGACCTGCAATCCAATGCTCTTTCCTAGGACAATGCATAAATTGAGACAACACCCCAACTGCATATGATACATCAGGCCTAGTTAATGTAGCATAGATAAGACTACCAACCAAACTCTGATATTGCTTCATGTCCTTGAACTCTTCACCTCCAAATCTGCTTAATTTGTGATTCACCTCCATTGGAGTAGGTGCTATTCTGCAATCATTCATCTTAAACTTTGTTAACAAATTCTTCAAATACCTTTCTTGAGTCACATACACTCCATGTTGAGTGTATGAAATTTCCATGCCCAAGAAGTATGACAAATCTCCCAAGTCGCTGATTTTGAACTCTTTCTCCATTTGCTTCTTTAGGCTTTGTATGCCTTTCTCATTTGTACCTGTAAGAATTATATCATCAACATATATACATATGTAAATGAACCCATCATCACTTGTTTTAACAAGCAAGCTACTATCTGCTTTTGATACTTGAAATCCAAGTTCCTTTAAGAACTTTACAAGCCTATAGTTCCATGCCCTTGGGGCCTGCTTCAAGCCATATAAAGCTCTCTTGAGCTTACACACATGATCTAGATATCTTCCATCTCTAAATCCTTGAGGTTGCTCCATGAAAACATCATCTGAAATATAACCATTCAAAAAAGCATTCTTCACATCTAATTGACACAATTTCCAACCTTTGCATGCAGCAATTGCTATGAGTGTTCTGATGGTTGTCATCTTTGCCACTGGACTATAAGTCTCATCATAGTCAATACCATATGTCTGAGCAAACCCTTTTACAACAAGTCTAGCTTTGTACCTAGACACACTTCCATCTGCAAATCTCTTTGTCTTATAGACCCATTTGCATCCAATGATCTTCTGGCTATTTGGCTTTGGAACCAAATCCCATGTTTGATTCTCCATTAATGCATCATATTCTTCCTGCATAGCTTTCTGCCAAATCTCTTTACCTTTTGCCTCTTCATATGTAGAAGGGTCTTCATCTGCTTTAACCATGTATGCATAATCCTTAGTAGTAAAAAATGAAGTATCATAGCTATACCTTGTAGGTTGCCATTTGTGCCTTGTAGACCTCCTAAGTTCTCCACTTCTTGAGGTTTCTAGTTCTTCATATTCAGGATCAAATCTTGGTGTCTCTTCCACTTCAACCTGCACTTCATTATTCTCTTGCTCATCAAATATTTGAACCTTTGATTTACCTTTCCTTTGGCTCACAATTTCTTCATCATCTGTATTAATATTGATAGTACCTGCATACCAAGTACCTTGCTCATCAAATGTAACATCTTTTGATACAAGAAAATGTTTTGTGGATGGACTCCACAACCTGTATCCCATCTGCTTATCATCATAACCAATAAACACATATTTTTCAGCTTTAGGTTCCAATTTGTGCCTTAATTGTGATGGCACATATGCATAGGCCAAACATCCAAATACTTTGCAATGGTCTAGTGTAGGTCTCTTACCCCACCATGCCTCATATGGTGTCATACCCTGCAAGGCTTTACAAGGTAGCCTATTGACCAAATAAGTAGCTGTATTTACAACCTCATCCCACAAATAATTTGGGCAATTTTTCTCCTTCATCATGGACCTTGCAAACTCAACAAGAGTCCTATTCCTCCTTTCTGCTACACCATTTTGTTGAGGAGAGTACCTGCAAGTAACCTCTCTTTTTATACCTGCATTCCACAAGTAATCACGGAACTCATTAGAGAAATACTCTCGCCCTCCATCTGACCTTAGTCTCTTCAACTTATGTCCTGTAATTCTCTCTGCATACATATGATAATGTCTGAAAGTATTGAATACTTCTGACTTATCTTTGATCACATAGATAGTGATCCATCTGGTAGCATCATCAACATAAATCACATAATACCTTGAACCATTGATACTGAAATCCTTTGATGGTCCCCACACATCTGTGTGTACCAACTCAAGTTTCTCTGAATACATAAACCCATGCTTAGAATAGGGTTGCTTATGAGCCTTACCTAATTGACATGCCTCACATCTGTATGTCATATGTTGACCTGCAACATTAGGCAATCCAAGCACTGAACCATTTTTAATCATGTCTTTAATACCTCTTTCATTGAAATGTCCAAGTCTCTTGTGCCAAAGATCTAACTCAGAGATCTTATGTCCTCCATAAGTGAACAAGGCATGACCAACATTACCTTGAATCTTCAATGTGAACAATCTTCCTTCTTTCTTCCCTGAAACAATTTGTTTATACCCATTGCTAGGGTCTTCCACAAACACTCCTTCATTAGTGAACCTTACGTCATAACCTTTTTCCACAATTTGTCCTACACTTATCAAATTCTTAGGAATTGTAGGAACATACAAGACCTTACTCAATAAAGTGCTACCATCCTTGGCCTTCACTGATCCAATTGACTTCACATTGTGCTTTGTATTATCACCTGTTTGAACAACATGATTAGATACCTTATTCTCCAAATCAGTCATCAAGGCTATGTTACCACTCAGGTGATTGCTACACCCTGAGTCAATGTAGAAGACTCTTTGATCTTCATTCTGCCTTTCACAAGTTGCATTCATTATCAATGTTGAATCTTCCTTCTGATCTGAAGCATAATTGTAGTAGGTATTGTTATATTGTTGACTTTGGAAACCTCTACCTGCATTTCTTCCAAAGTAACCCCTACTACCTCTACCTCTGAAATTACCTCTTTGATTTCTGCCTCCTCTTCCTCTTGAATTATAGTTCTGATTATATCCACCATTACTCTGAGTGTTATGCCAACAATCATTAGCTAAATGATTTGTCTTACCACAAATCCAGCAAGCTTTGGATCCATCTTTGTTACTCCTGCCTCTTCCTCTACCTTTGCCACCTCCTCTTCCTCTTAGGAAGTTGGCTTGACTAGTTGTGCCTTCTTCTTCATTTGCTTGTTGCTTTCCTTTGTTAGTTTTCTTCTTGTCTTTAGAGTACATTGCATGACCTGCACTCTTGTCAACATCTCCTTTGATATCATTCTCAAAAGTTAGCATATTTCCTAACAATTGATTCAAATCAGGATTGAAATGATCCAATGAAAGTTCTGTAGATAAAATAAAAGGCTTCCACTTCTCATCACCTCTTAGTCCTGTGAGAATTTGCCTTACCAATTTATCTTCTTCAATGTCTTCATCCACTGCTCCTAATGCATCTGCAATGTCCTTCATCTTTGTCACATAATCAGATATTGATTGTGAAGCCTTCTTCTTGAAAGTGGTAAATTCTGCCCATAGGGATGCCTTCCTTGACTTTGTAGTGTTTTGGAAATGCTCCTCCAAAGCATTCCATATCTCACTTGCACTTTCAAGACCTCTAATGTGAGGTAGCAAGTAGTCATTGACTGCCATATAGATTATGCTCCTAGCTTGAGCATCTCTTTTCATCCAATTCTTCAAATCTGATAATTCTTCCCTAGTTGGAACAGTAGGATCTCTGAATTGTGGCTTTTCTTCTTCTCCTGTAATGTAAGCTATCAAATCTTTGCTCATTAGATGAGCTTCCATCCTCATTGACCATGCAGGATAGTTCTCTCTATCCAATTTCTCTATCTGAAGAGAATCTCCCATCTTCCTTCACCTGTATTAATAGATCTTTAAACTTTATGAGGAATAAATGTACCTTGACTTCGAATATTACTCCTTCTGATCCTTTTGACAACTTCAATGTGTCTTCCTTCAAGCTTTCTTCAATCTTTGTCCTTTTGATCCTTCAAGATGTAAAGTTTGTATTTCTGCAGTAGTCGGAGTCTCCCTTTCCTTGATTCTGATGCTTCCTGCTCTGATACCACTGAAGGAGAGTGATAATCTCCAAAAGAACAAGTTGACCTTGAATTTAGACCACCTCTATATCAAGAACAACTTCAGACTCCACCAAATTTAGAGAACATTCATCAACTTATCAGAAAATTAACTATTCTGGAAAAACTCAACTTCTCAAAAAAGTCTGCTGCAGATTAATCTCTGATTGACTAACCATTTGTGTAAAGTTTTTGATAAAACTTTGTAGGTTGTTTCACCTTAAGATTGCACACCTTTTGCAACTTGAATCTCGTCAAATGACTGAGTATACTTCGAGAAATAACTCAAACACTTTACCTATGTGTAAAATTACTTGTCTGCAGTAGCGACTTTGACACCTGTAACTTCTTAGCTTTGGTTCTCCCAATATCGAACCCGTTTTATCAAATCCTTTTGGCTGTAGATAGCTTATCTCTCAACTTAGATTTTGAGCTATCATATGTGTAAAACTTTACACTGTGCACTGAGCACTACTCATTTCATTGAACTCGAAATCTGCGCATGTTTCAGGAGACTGTGAACATTCTTTACATATGAATGTTCCTACACACAATTCTCTTAACCTGATTACAATTGGAAGCTGAAATTTTGTACAGAGGTTGATCAACTCTAGACTTAGACTTGTACAAAAGCATTCCACAAAAGCTTTACCACAGAGAGAGAAGACACGAAAACTTCGGGCGCAAACTTTTCTTCTATTCCTTAGAAAATTACAACTGAGTTATGAGAGAGACTTCTACTCATTTCCATGAACTCTAATGAGTCTTACAACTTACAAATGCACTATTCTCATACTCTCCTATTGTCTCTTCTATTGCCCCGACATTTTTCCAAAATATTTATAGGCAAATATGTGCAAGCTTATAACTAGACAAAAATATAAGTGATCTATGTCTTCACTAATGTACATATGTGTACATGTCTTTAAATCTGTGAATGTAACCACCTCCTATGATTCACAAATTGTTCTTATCTCCATCCTTTGTCCTTCAAATCTTCAATTGGTGATTGGTCTGCACCAACAATAAATATTGATTATACTTGCATACCAAGTACCTTGTTCATCAAATGTAACATCCTTTGACACTAGGAATTGTTTTGTGGATGGAATCCACAATCTATATCCCATCTGCTTATCATCATATCCAATGAATACATATTTTTCAGCTTTAGGTTCCGATTTGTTCCTTAATTGTGATGGCACCTATGCATATGCCAAACAACCAAATACTTTGCAATGATCTAGAGTAGGTCTCTTACCCCACCATGCCTCATATGGTGTCATACCCTGCAAAGCTTTACATGATAATCTATTAACCAAATAAGTAGATGTGTTTACAGCCTCAGCCCACAAGTAATTTGGGCAATTTTTCTCCTTCATCATGGATCTTGCAAACTCAACAAGTGTTCTATTCCTTCTTTTTGCTGCACCATTTTGTTGAGGAGAGTAACTGCAAGTAATTTCCCTTTTTATACCTGCATTCCACAAGTAATCACTGAACTCATTAGAGAAATACTCTCTCCCTCCATCTGACCTTAGTCTCTTCAACTTATGACCTGTAATTCTCTCTACATACGCATGATAATGTTTGAATGTATTGAATAACTATGAATTATCTTTGATCACATAGATAGTAATCCATCTGGTAGCATCATCAACATAAATCACATAATACCTTGAACCATTGATACTGAAATCTTTTGATGGTCCCCACACATCTGTGTGTACCAATTCAAGCTTTTCTGAATACATAAAACCATGCTTGGAATAAGATTGCTTATGAGCCTTACCTAATTGACATGCCTCACATCTATATGTCATATGTTGACCTGCAATATTAGGCAATCCAAGCACTGAACCATTATTAAACATATCTTTGATACCTCTTTCATTGAACTGTCCAAGCCTCGTGCCAAAGATCTAACTGAGAGATCTTATGTCCTCCATAAGTGAACAAAGCATGACCAACATTACCTTGGATCTTCAATGTGAACAATCTTCCTTCTTTCTTCCCTGAAACAATTTGTTTATACCCATTGCTAGGGTCTTCCACAAACACTCCTTCATTAATTAATCTAACTTCATAATCTTTTTCAACAATTTGTCCTACACTGATCAAGTTCTTAGGAATTGTAGGAACATACAAGACCTTACTCAAGAGAGTACTTCCATCCTTAGCCTTCACTGATCCAATTGACTTCACATTGTGCTTTGTATTGTCACTTGTTTGAACTACAAGATTAGTTACCTTATTCTCCAAATCAGTCATCAAAGCTATGTTGCCACTTAGGTGATTTCTACACCCTGAGTCAATGTAGAAGACTCTTTGGTCTTCACTTTGCCTTTCACAAGTTGCATTCATTATCAATGTTGAATCCTCCTTCTGATCTAAAGCATAATTGTAGTAGGTACTGTTGTATTGTTGACTTTGGAATCCTCTACCTGCATTTCTTCCAAAGTAACCTCTACTACTCTACCTCTGAAATTACCTCTTTGATTTCTACCACCTCTTCCTCTTGAATTAAAATTCTGATTATATCCACCATTACTCTGAGTATTATGCCAACATTCATTAGCTAAGTGATTTGTCTTACCACAAATCCAGCATGCCTTGACTCCATCTTTATTACTCCTGCCTCTTCCTCGACCTTTTCCACCTCCTCTTCCTCTTAGGAAGTTAGCTTGGCTAGTTGTACCTTCATCTTCATTTGCTTGTTGCTTCCCTTTGATATTCTTCTTCTTATCCTTTGAATACATTTCTTGACCTGCACTTTTATCACTTTCACCTTTGACATCCTGCTCAAAGGTTAACATGTGTCCTAGCAACTGATTTAAGTCAGGAGTAAAATGATTAAGTGTCAATAGATAAAATGAATGGCTTCCATTTGTCATCACCTCTCAAACCTGTGAGGATTTGCCTTACCAATTTATCCTCCTCAATGTCTTCATCAACTGCTCCTAATGCATCTGCAATGTCCTTCATTCTTGTTACATAATCTGAAATGGATTGAGAGGCCTTCTTCTTCAATGTGGTAAACTCTGCCCACAAGGATGCCTTCCTTGACTTTGTGGTGTTTTGGAAATGCTCTTCCAAAGCATTCCATACATCACTTGCACTTTCAAGACCTCTAATATGAGGTAGCAAGTAGTCATTGACTGCCATATAGATAATGCTCCTAGCTTGAGCATCTCTCTTCCTAGTTGGAACACTAGGAT
>CM035431.1:127050385-127080385 GCA_020310875.1 Ceratopteris richardii
GATGGAGGACAATGGAGTAAAGGTCGATTTTGACAATAATCAGTGGCAGGCTTATCACAAGAAGGATGGAAATTTTGTTATAAAAGGACAAAAGGTAAATAGATTATATACTTATGAAGTTGAAGTTCCAGATTATGCAGGTTATACAATGGTTAATGGGACTCAAGTAAGTCAATTGGATTTATGGCATAAAAGATTAGGACACATCAGTGTTGGCAGGTTAAAAGATATTGCAAAGAAATCATTGGTTGAAGGTTTACCACAATTAGCTAAGCAAGATTTGGATTTTGTTTGTGAGGCATGTCAGTTTGGAAAACAGGTACAAAGTCCTTTTTCAAAAGCAGGATTGCAAAGCAAAGGTATTTTGGACTTGATTCATACTGATGTATGGGGTCCATCTCAAGAAGAGTCCATGGCAGGTAGCAAGTACTTTGTCCCATTTATTGATGACTTCTCAAAGTTTACATTCATTTATTTTATGAAATACGAATCCGAAGTGTTTGACATATTCAAAAAGTTTAAATCATTGTTTGAAAAGCAAACAGGTCAAAGCATAAGAAGGTTGAGATCAGATGGAGGAGGTGAATATTTTTCTAATCAGCTTCTTGCATTTTTGGAGGAAGAAGGAATTAAAAAGGAGACTACAAATAGATACACACCTCAACAAAATGGTGTGGCCGAAAGAAGAAACAGGTCTATCTTGGAGATGGGTAGGTGCATGTTAAATGAAAAGGACTTACCACTTACTTTTTGGGCTAAAGCATGCAATATGGCAGTTTATGTGATGAACAGGTTACCACCTACTCAAAGTCATGTACAACAAGCACCTTATGAATTGTTTTATGGATCAAAACCAGATATTGCTAATTGTAGAATTTTTGGAAGCATATGTTTTGTTCATGTTCCACAACAGTTAAGATCAAAGTTGGATCCAAGGTCACAAAAAATGGTTTTCATTGGTATGGTAGAAGGGCAATCAGGATATAGATGTGTGAACCCAGATACGGGAGAGGTAATTGTTTCAAGAGATGTTATTTTTCATGAAGATAAATCTTGGTATAAACATGAAGTGTAGGTAGATGAAGAAGAAACTACAAGAAGTCACGAAGAAGAGCCAAGTTCTCCAAGTTCACCAGAGAGTAAAATTACACATGAAGAGGCAACTCCCCCCAATCAGAAGTTGAAGAAAATTCTCAATTTGATTTCAAAGGAAATTGAGTCACATGAAGAAGAAAGTGAAGGTTCTACATCAAGAAGAACTCAAACTCGAAGGCAAGAAAAGCATGGTAGAACAAGAAGCCAATCAAGATATCCAGTAAGAGAAAGAAGGCAACCGCAAAGGTTTTCTCATGAAGCTTATATTGCAAAACTTCTTGAGGAGCAGGAACCAACTACTTTTAAAGAAGCATCAAAGGTAAAGAAATGGTTTAAAGCAATGGATGAAGAAATGACAGCTTTGTATGAGAACAATACATGGAGTTTAGTTCCAAGGCAACCTAACATGAAGGTAATTGGTAACAAATGGGTGTACAGGATAAAGAGAAACAGTGATGGTTCAATAAGTAGATATAAGGCAAGGCTTGTTTGTAAAGGTTATGCACAGAGTTATGGCATCAATTATGAGGAGACATTTTCTCTTGTTGCCAAGATATCAACAATAAGGACATTAATAAGTGTTGCTGCAAGCAAGGTATGGAATCTTTATCAATTAGATATAAAAAATGCATTTCTCAATGGTGATTCAAAAGAAGATGTGTACATGGAGCAACCAGCAGGTTATGAAGATTCCAAGAAGCCTACTCATGTGTGTAAACTCTTGAAAGCATTGTATGGTCTTAAGCAAGATCCAAGGGCTTGGAATTTTAGATTGGTAAAGTTTCTTGAAAAGCAGGGATACAGGTGTTCAAATGCAGATACTTCTTTGTATGTTAAGGTTGAAGGATCATTGATTATTTATATCTTAATTTATGTGGATGACTTGATAATAACAGGAAACAATGAAGGTGAGATAGCCAGGATCAAAGCAAAGCTTGGATCTGAATTTAAAATTTCAGATTTAGGAGAACTAACATACATTCTTGGAATCGATAGATAGATAGATAGATAGATAGATAGATAGATAGATAGATAGATAGATAGATAGATAGATAGATAGATAGATAGATAGATAGATACATAGATACATAGATAGATAGATACATAGATAGATAGATAGATAGATAGATAGATACATAGATAGATAGATAGATAGATATGTTACATAAAAACAAGCTCTAAAGTAGTCTTGTGGATTTTATTAATTATTAAATTGGCACGTGGAACCTTGTGGATCTTATTAGTTATGAAAAATAACATGTGGAGGCGTTCACATCTCCAAAGTTAGAGCAAAAGTAGATAAAAGTAGATAAAAGTAGAAGGAAAGGAGAGGTGTCTATTTTTAAACAAGGAAGGCGCTTCTGTTGATAGCCTCTCAATAAAAAGATGGTTCTCTTAGTGTAGGTGTCCAAATTGAGTGATTCTTGTTGCGTTGTGAAGCTTACAACTTGTACTATATAAGTAAATCAGTTTTTGTACAATTTACTATTGGTGCAGGACAATCACCAATTGATGTTTTGACATGGAAATGAAGTCAAGGATTTGAGAAGAGAACAAGTTGTGAAGCATGAAGGAAGGACACATTCAGAATTTGGAAGATGTGTACTCATATGTACATTATTTCAGAGATAGTTCACTTATATCTTTGAGTAGTCATAAGTTTGTAAATTTTTGTCTATATATACTTTGGAAAATGTCCGGGCAAGTATGAGAGATCAGGCTGAGATGAATTAAGTATAGGAACATTTACATGTGTGAATGAGAAGAAGTGAAGTTACAGGAGGTGCAAAATTTGATATGAATGTTTTGATCAATTCTCCTTCCACAGTTCAAAGTTTTGAGCAAGCAAGCACTCAATCTTTAAGTTGGAAGATAAGCTACTTGTGGCTAAAAGCATTTGTAGAAACGGGTTCTAGATTGAGAGAACCAAAGGTTTAAAGTCATAGGTGTCTAAATCGACTTCTCAGAAGAACAATTTTAGACATAGGTGACTTGTTGAAGTTATTTCTCAAGATTTACTCAATCTTTTGGAGTAACTCAACTCGAAGAAGGTACACAATCTTTAGGCGACACCTCGTACAAAGTTTTATAAAAAACTTTACACAATTGATAAGGCAATGAGTGATTTATGTGTAGCAGACTTTCTGTGTATTCTCCTTCTTCACAGTTTGTTCAAAAAATTTGACAATTGAGTATTGATCTTCTAAAATTGGTGAAGGTCTGAGTTATTCTTGTTACAGAGGTGTTCTAAATACAAGAGTAACTTGTTCTTTTGGAGATTAACACTCTCCATTAGTGGTATCAGATTAGGAAGCATCAGAATTGAAGGAAGGAGGATCTCGACTGCTGCAGGTGCAAAGAATTCAACATTTGAAGGTTCAAAAGGTGAAAACTTGAGGGCAAAGCTTGAGAAGGAGGTCATACGACACCAAGGAAGACAAAAGGAGTATTATTTGAAGTAAAGGTACATCAATTACTCATAAAGTTTGAAGAATTTAATATACAGGTGAAGAAAAGATGGGAGATTCTCTTCAGATAGAGAAATTGGATAGAGAGAACTATCCAACATGGTCAATGAGGATGGAAGCTCATCTAATGAGCAAATACTTGATAGGTTATATTACAGGTGAAGAAGAAAAGCCTCAATTTAGAGATCCTAGTGTTCCAACTAGGGAGGAATTATCAGATTTGAAGAATTGGATGAAGAGAGATGCTCAAGCTAGGAGCATTATCTATATGGCAGTCAATGACTACTTGCTACCTCACATTAGAGGTATTGAAAGTGCAAGTGATATATGGAATGCTTTGGAGGAGCATTTCCAAAATACCACAAAGTCTAGGAAGGCATCCTTGTGGGCAGAATTTACTACATTCAAGAAGAAGGCCTCCGAATCCATCTCAGATTATGTAACCAGAATGAAGGACATTGCAGATGCATTAGGAGCTGTTGATGAAGACATTGAGGAGGATAAATTGGTAAGGCAAATCCTCACAGGTTTGAGAGGTGATGACAAATGGAAGCCATTCATTCTGTCTACTGAATTATCACTTGATCATTTTACTCCTGACTTAAATCAGTTGCTAGGACATATGTTAACCTTTGAGCAGGATGTCAAAGGTGAAGGTGACAAGAGTACAAGTCATGCAATGTACTCAAAGGATAAGAAGAAAAATAGCAAAGGGAAGCAACAAGCAAATGAAGATGAAGGCACAACTAATCAAGCCAACTTCCTAAGAGGAAGAGGAGGTGGCAAAGGTAGAGGAAGAGGCAGGAATAATAAAGATGGAGTCAAAGCTTGCTTGATTTGTGGTAAGACAAATCACTTAGCTAATGGTTGTTGGCATAATAATCAGAGAAATGGTGGATATAATCAGAATTTTAATTCAAGAGGAAGAGGTGGCAGAAATCAAAGAGGTAACTTCAAAGGAAGAGGTAGTAGGGGTTACTTTGGAAGAAATGCAGGTAGAGGATTCCAAAGTCAACAATACAATAATACCTACTACAATTATGCTTCAGATCAGAAGGAGGATTCAACATTGATAATGAATGCAACTTGTGAAAGGCAAAGTGAAGACCAAAGAGTCTTCTACATTGACTCAGGGTGTAGCAATCACCTGAGTGGTAACATAGCATTGATGACTGATTTGGAGAATACGGTATCTAATCATGTGGTTCAAACAGGTGACAATACAAAGCATAATGTGAAGTCAATTGGATCAGTGAAGGCTAAGGATGGAAGTACTCTCTTGAGTAAGGTCTTGTATGTTCCTACAATTCCTAAGAATCTAGTAAGTGTAGGACAAATTGTTGAAAAGGGTTATGAAGTGAAATTCACTAATGAAGGAGTGTTTGTGGAAGACCCTAGCAATGGGTATAAATAAATTGTTTCACGGAAGAAAGAAGGAAGGTTGTTCACATTGAAGATTCAAGGTAATGTTGGTCATGCTTTGTTCACTTATGGAGGACATAAGATCTCTGAGTTAGATATTTGGCACAAGAGACTTGGACACTTCAATGAAAGAGGTATCAAAGATATGATTAACAATGGTTCAGTGCTTGGATTGCCTAATGTTGCATGTCAACATATGACATACAGATGTGAGGCATGTCAATTAGGTAAGGCTCATAAGCAATCTTACTCCAAGCATGGTTTTATGTATTCAGAGAAGCTTGATTTGGTACACACAGATGTGTGGGGACCATCAAAGGAATTCAGTATAAGTGATTCAAGGTATTATGTGATTTATGTTGATGATGCTACCAGATGGATCACTATCTATGTGATCAAAGATAAGTCAAAGGTATTCAATACATTCAAACATTATCATGTGTATGTAGAAAGAATTACAGGCCATAAATTGAAGAGACTAAGGTCAGATGGAGGGGGAGAGTATTTTTCTAATGATTTCAGTGATTACTTGTGGAATGCATGTATAAAAAGGGAAATCACTTACAGGTAATCTCCTCAACAAAATGGTGTAGCAGAGAGAAGAAATAGAACTCTTGTTGAGTTTGCGAGGTCAATGATGAAGGAGAAAAATTGCCCAAATTATTTGTGGGTTGAGGCTGTAAATACAGCTACTTATTTGGTCAATAGGCTACCTTGTAAAGCTTTGCAGGGTATGACACCATATGAGGCATGGTGGGGTAAGAGACCTACCTTGGATCATTGCAAAGTATTTGGATGTTTGGCATATGCATATGTGCCATCACAATTAAGACACAAGTTAGAACCTAAAGCTGAAAAGTATGTATTCATTGGTTAGGATGATATGCAGATGGGATATAGGTTGTGGAGTCCATCCACAAAACAATTTCTTGTATCAAAAGATGTTACATTTGATGAGCAAGGTACTTGGTATGCAGGTACAATCAATATTAATACAGGTGATGAAGAAGTTGTGAGTCAAAAGAAAGGTAAATCAAAGGTTCAGATATTTGATGAAGAGGAGAATAATGAAGTGCAGTTTGAAGTTGAAGAAATGCCAAGATTTGATCCTGAGTGTGAAGAACCAGAAACCTCAAGGAGTGGAGAACTCAGAAGGTCATCAAGACACAAGTGGCAACCTACAAGGTATAGCTATGATACTTCTTTTTTGGCTACCAAAGATTATGCTTACATGATAAAGGCAGATGAAGACCCTTCCATATATAAAGAGGCAAAAGGTAAGGAAAATTGGGAGAAAGCTATGCAGGAAGAATATGATGCATTAATGGAGAATCAGACATGGGATTTGGTTCCTAAACCAAATAGTCAGAAGATCGTTGGATGCAAATGGGTCTACAAGACTAAGAGGTTTGCAGATGGAAGTGTGTCTAGGTATAAAGCTAGACTTGTTGTGAAAGGGTTTGCTCAAACATATGGTATTGATTATGATGAGACCTATAGTCCTGTGGCAAAGATGACAACCATCAGGACACTCATAGCCACTGCTGCATGTAAAGGTTGGAAATTATGTCAATTAGATGTGAAGAATGCTTTTTTAAATGGTTACATTTCAGATGATGTTTTCATGGAGCAACCTCAAGGATACAGAGATGGAAGGTATCCAGATCATGTATGTAAGCTCAAGAGAGCTTTGTATGGTTTGAAGCAGGCCCCAAGGGCATGGAATTATAGACTTGTGAAGTTCTTGAAAGAACTTGGATTTCAAGTATCTAAGGCAGATAGTAGCTTGCTTGTTAAAGCAAATGATGATGGGTTCATTTACATGTGCATATATGTTGATGATATAACTCTTACAGGTACAGATGAGAAAGGCATTCAAAGCATAAAGAAGAAAATGGAGAAAGAATTCAAGATCAGTGACTCGGGAGACTTGTCATATTTCTTGGGCATGGAGATTTCATACACTCAACATGGAGTGTATGTGACTCAAGAAAGGTATTTGAGAAACTTGTTAATCAAGTTTAAAATGAATGATTGCAGGGTAGCACCTACTCCAATGGAGGTGAATCACAAATTGAGTAGATATAGATATGGTGGAGAAGAATTCAAGGATATGAAGCTATATCAGAGTTTGGTTGGTAGTCTTATCTATGCTACATTAACTAGGCCTGACTTATCATATGCAGTTGGAGTTTTGTCTCAATTCATGCATTGTCGTAGGAAAGAACATTGGATTGCAGGACAAAGAGTGTTGAGGTACATTAAGGGTACACTCAAAGAGGGTTTGTATTATGGTTTTACATCAGATACAAACATCAAAATATATAGTGATGCAGATTGGGCAGGTAATCCTGATGATAGGAGATCAACATATGGATACTTGTGTTATGTGGGAGATAAGTTAATTTCTTGGTGTTCAAAGAAGCAACACATAGTTGCTTTGTCATCTACAGAAGTAGAGTACAAAGGTATGGTTGAAGCTGCAAAGGAAGTGATATGGCTTAAGACTCTCATGAAGAGTTTTGACACCATATAGAGTACACCTATCATTTATGGAGATAACATGAGTTCATTATATTTAGCTGCTAATCCTGTGTTTCATGCAAGGACTAAACACATTGAGATTCAGTATCACTTTCTGAGAGAGAAGGTGATGGATAAAGAGATTGAAGTCATACATACTTCAACAAAAGATCAGATAGCTGATATGCTTACCAAAAGCTTGGATGGACCAAAGCTACAGAGATTCAAAGACGTGGCAGGCATAAAGAAGATAGAGAAAACCTCAATTGATGATTGAGGGGGAGCTGTTGGTGCAGGACAATCACCAATTGATGTTTTGACATGGAAATGAAGTCAAGGATTTGAGAAGAGAACAAGTTGTGAAGCATGAAGGAAGGACACATTCAGAATTTGGAAGATGTGTACACATATGTACATTATTTCAGAGATAGTTCACTTATATCTTTGAGTAGTCATAAGTTTGTAAATTTTTGTCTATATATACTTTGGAAAATGTTGGGGCAAGTATGAGAGAGCATGAGAATAGAGTAATCAGGAGTTGTAAGAGTCATTAGACATCTTGGAAGTGAGTCAAGACTCTCTCATCAATCAGTTGTAATTTTTCTCAGAAATGAAGAAAATGTTGCGCCCGATATTTCTGAGTTTTCTCCTTCTGTGTTAGATCTTTTGTGAAATGCTTTTGTACTGTTGGAAGCAGTCAGAGGCAAAGATGACGTGGAAGCATGTAAAGACGGAGCAGGGAGCCAGTCGGATCATTTTTTCAAACAACTATGTTTTTATTACCTCTTCAAACATCCAACAGTGATTTTCATCACTCTTGTAACATATGTAATATAGACAAAATCCCATTTTCTAATTCATAGCTCCATTTTGTGCAAGCCGAGGAGTCCTCGAGCTTGAGGAGCTTAGGTAGAATGCGCGTACCAATTTTCGTTATTTTTAGACATCGTTTCTCCTTCCAAATAGCCTCTAGGACCTATTTTTTAACTATGCCGGTCACTAGATGTGAAACCGGTCAAAACTAGTCTAGAAACTATAAAAAGAGCTAGAGAGCTCATTTTTGAGGTTGGTTCATGTTAGCTTGTTGGAGTTTAGAGTTCTTTTGAGCTTGTAATAGTGTTCTTGAGTAATAGAGCTAATTTCCCACCTTCCATTGTGTCTTGCTTGTCTCTTCGTAGTGTGTGTGTATGTGTGTGTGCATTTCTATGCTTCTCACCTTCACTCTCACTTCATCTCACATTCACGATCTTCATATCACTCCTATCTCTTCCGCGGATTGACATTAAGGAGGTGGAGCTTCTTAACGTGGTTCTCACCATTGTGCTAGAGCAACACCAAATTTGGCGCCGTTGCCGGGGATCGAGTCTAGGACGAATGTGTGATGGTAAGAGTATAGCAAGAAGTGGCGTTGGAAGGTAAAAATTTCAGTTTTTGTTGTTGTTCTTACTTAGTTTTTAGTGTTTTTCACCTCCCCACACTCCATCTTCATCACCGCATCATCATCTTCATCTCCAAAAAAATCAGAAAATTCACCATATCCACCCATTCACCTCATTTCCCCTCATTTGTGCATGCGAGAGAGCGAGAGAGAACTTTTGTGCTTGTGTGTGCTTGTGTTTTCTTGAGTTTTCTTGCAGGTACAGAGCTCCAGTGCATCAGGAAAGCTTGGAAAAGGTAAAATTTTACTCTCTGTCAAAGATCTACCGAGTGTGGCGGACCATCGCGATGGTCTGCAACTTTCGGAATTCGAGGTAGGCGACCACACCACGAGGTAGGCGACCCTTGCGCATCTACGAATCCACAGGCGCATCTCAAAAATTCATACTTTGGTGGACCATCGCGATTGGCTCAGACCATCGCGATTGTGTCGCACCATCGCGATAGGCTCACGCCATCGCGACGGCTCGGCCGGACCATCGCGACGGTCTCGGACCATCGCGACGGTCCAACTTGGACCATCGCGATTGTTCAGTTGACCTCAGGCCATCGCGATTGGCTCATGCCATCGCCACGACGGTGCCACGTGTCAAGATAGACCATCGCGACGGTTCATTTTTTCGGACCATCACGACAGCCCAAAATCGGACCATCGCGATTGGCTCATGCCATCGCACTTGTGACCATCGCGACGGTTCACTTCGGACCATCGCGATCGTCCGCCTGATCACGCCATCGCGACGGTTCACTTCTGACCATCGCGATTGTCCAACTTTGACCGTTGACCCATGCCATCGCGATTGTCCGCCTGACCACGCCATCGCGACGGTTCGACTTCACGCCATCGCGATGGTTCGACTTCACGCCATCGCGACGGTTCGACTTCACGCCATCGCGATCGTTCACCTCGGGCCATCGCGACGGTTCACCTTTTCGCACCATCGCGACTGTCCAAACTCCACGCCATCGCGACGGTTCGCTTGGACCATCGCGACGGTCTCAGACCATCGCGATTGTGCACCCCCATCGCAAATTTAGGGTTCCATTTTTTGGCCAATTTTGGGGGTATTTTTGAGAAATTTTTGGACCATTAGACTCATAGGAGACCCCTTAGCTCATATTGGAAGGAAAACCTGATTGTCAGTTTTACCCCCCCAGGGCCTGAGCGCTCATAACTTTTTCATTCGAAGTCCGTTTTTTGAGCTTAATAGCTCATTAGAAAGCTCTTGACGAGTACTACGTGACCTCAACTGTTTTTTTCTTAAAGGATACGTCTATTTTTAGATAAGCTATTTTGAGTTTGACCTAGTTTGGGACTAGAAAGCCAGGGGGCAAGTATTGAAAATTTGGGCAAAAGAAAAGGGACTTAAAAGGTGTATATACTCAAGTGCTTGATCATCCAACTGTGAATTGGTCTAATATTGGATTTTTCCAGGTCTAGCAAGGGCAATCAAAGGCAACCAAGGCAAGGTAGTGAAGGGCATAAAGCTTGGGAAGCGCGGCTTCTTGGGCATCAGAGCAACCAGAAAAGCTGACTCGAGGTTGGAAGATTACTCAACCCCCTTAGTCAATTCTTAGCTTAGGATAAACGTTAGCATTGTGGATTAAGACGATAGGAACGCCTCAAGTTCAAGATATTTCGTTCTTTCAAGTTCAAGACTAAAGTAAAAGGTGTGTGTGACGAAAACCTAAAGGAAAGAACCTAAGTCTGACGAAACGAGAACTCAAAATTATAACGGAAAGTCGAATTCCTGACGCATACATTAAGACAAGAATCTAAAGAAACCAAAAAAAAAATCAAGAAAGTAATAACAAAGCATCGGTGACGATCTGAGCGTGTACTGAGTGTGCAAGGAAGAAAATTAATGAACCTTAGATCGGGCAAACATATAGGTAAGTCGGACCGACGAAGCTTTAGATCATCAGAGGCTAGTGTAAGAACTACTGCTCGATCGTGGGCTCAGCAATTGAATAGTAATTACCCCTACGAGAGCTCAGACACCAGCGGATCAGAAATGGCATTTAGCACAGAAAGACCAGAAGTGGGGTCAAATGTAGCCTATTTAGAAAAACCTGAAGGACCCTATAGAACACAACTAGAGTTTCTCCGAACCAACCGATTAGGTGCTCGCATCTATGGGGATGGTTTACAAAGGCAAGTGGTGCAAATGCACAACCCCGATCAACCCATTGGATTGGAACGTCCAGTGGTGAAATTCGAGAGAGACGTTTACATAGACAAGGAAGGAACGATGTACATCTTAAGTACGCAGCTAAACAATACCAACGAGTTTGGCATGATTCAACCAGAGACGGAAGCAAAACCTCAAGGAAAAGAACCATTAGAAGAGCCTAGAACACCTAGAGGGAAATCTGTACTGACACGAGTACTAATCCCGGATTGGATCCCTCAGGACAACAAAAGCATAGAGTTGTTTGTAAATAAAGAAACTGATGAAGCCTTTTGGAGATACAAGACCGAGATACTTAGTGAGGTAGGTATCATCACTATATACGAATTCAAGGACCCGGATACACCTGGAAAGGTTGTATACCTGGATGAGACTTCAGAAAGAGTCTTTGTGGTACCCGACCGCGCTAAAAACACATACACATGGAGAGGAGAATTGGTATTCCCTCCATCTAGAACAAACATGAATACAAGTCAACAAGGGGCAGGAACATCCTCAGCCCATGGAAATCAAAGAGAGGGAAATAAAGAGAGACCAGAAGTAGGCTTCACTCATCCCATAGGGAGAGATAGAACAACCACGGACACTAATAGAGTGGATAGACAAAGAGATCATGGAATACCAGGTGGTAGAGATGATTTTCCTCTACCTAGACCACGTGAACACACAAGAATATTGAGACCCACTCAATTAGTAAAATCCATGAAAAATTACTTTGATGGGACAGGAGATCCCTATGACCATGTCGCAGAATTCAAGCAAGTACTAAGAGCGGAACAAGTCGAAGACATGTTCACGTAATACAACGCATTTGGACTAACGTTAAAGAATACCGCTTTAACTTGGTTCCAACCATTGCAACAAAGGCAATTTAGGGACATCCATCACTTTTTAGAGTCATTCATTACTGAATTCTCTAAAAGTGGGATTAGACATGACACGTCTTCGTTGATTCATAGCTTTAAACAGACCCCTCAAGAAACAGTTAGATTGGCAGGACGTAGGTTTAGACAATATGTTGAACGATGTCCAATGCAAGAGCTACCCTCACAAGCCAAGCAAGTGTCATTGTTCCTAGATGGCTTGTTGAGCTCTAAACTGTGCTCCTATGTGTACCTAAAAGAACCCAGAACGCTAGAGCAATGTGTAAGAATTTGTATAGACATTGAAGACAACTTAGGAGACGAGTTGGAACTTTCAAAGGTCTATAAGGACTCAGACTGTTCATCTCTAGCATCCACAAAATTGTCTAACTCGATAGAGGACCTAGCAGAGAAAGTGGCCCAGAAACTAGGAGTTTCTAGTAAACCGAGGGTGCTAACAAACAAGCGTTGTTACACCTGTGGTGGCGTTCATATGGCAAACATGTGTCCCAATGCACCACAACCACAAGCCAACCCTAGTGGCCAATACTGTACAATTGAAAGAAGATACACGAATCATACGGCTCAGGACTGCCCATACAACAAACAGACCGTGAGACAGAACTACCCGCAAGCATACGCACAGCCAGGTAGGTATCAAGGCCATTACAATGCTCAGCCTTATTACTATAGGCCTCCTCAGAACTACCCATACCAGGCTCAACAGAGACCTCAACCTGTCTTAGTTCAGCAGCCACCCCCACCAGCGAATGTCATCTCAGTCAAATATGCTGCTGTAGAAGAGAACCTAAGTAGGGCCTTAGTGCCTTCTTCACCTTTGATCACAGAGAGTGACCCACACTCAAACAGTTTTGACTCTACGCATGTCGATAGTCCACCCGCATATTACACAGAGTCACCAGAACACGTGGAGACATATCATTACGATAGTCCACCAGTGGAACCTAGTTGGGAGCCCGACTATGCTAATGTGATGTACACAAACCCAAACCCACGGCCCCAATTAAGACAACAGAGACCACAGGGCCCTAGAGGACCATGCTTTAGGTGCCAAGGAGATCATTTCATAAAGGATTGTCCACACCCCCCGATAGCAGGACAATCACAGTACTATAACATCCAAGGCTTTTGTGCTGATTGTGGCAAAGAACATATAATCAAAGATTGTCCTAAGAACCCAGTTAATGCTCCGAATGTGACACCGATCAACGTGATAGGTATTGTAAATAACGCGGATGGATCCAACCCTACATACGTGCCTATCCAAGCTATAACAAGAGCCCAGGCGCTCTTACAGAACCAAAAGCTTAATCAAGAGAAAGTAGCCGAAACCAGTGAAGTTGCAGAATCTAGCAGTAAAAAGACAAAATCTTGGAAAGATTCTAGAGAACGAATTAAGAGAAAATGGAGTAAAAAGATAACTGAGTTGGAAGGAAGTTTAAAGGAATCTAGAGCCATAATCCAAGAATTGACTTCACAGGAATTGAATCAAGAGAATCCAGCTCAGAAATCAGGAACAGTTTTAGCGGAACCCATACCAGAGAATCTAGACATGATGTTTCGTGCATATCAGGCTAGATTAAAAGAGGGACCTCAGGTAGCTGAAATGAGCAAAAACTACCCTCGAGCTGATCTAGAAATTGAGAGAACTAAACTTTGCATGAAGATGGTAGAATTAGCACAAACTTTGTTCGAAGCCTCTAGATATCTTAATTGGAATAACATGGCAAAACCCGAATTACACTTTCAAGGACTAATGGAGAGGCTAGAATATTTGATCGAGAGCAAAGAGAAAAAGGATCAGCCTAGGAACCCTATCGTCCCAGAGACACAGGAAAGGAATGCACCATCCCTGTCTCTAGTACCCAATACAGAAAGTCAAGACAATTTGTCTTCCATACATAAACATTCACATGAATTTTTGAGAGAAATACAAGAAGAGAAATGGAGAAAAGAACAAGGAACCCATCCTCCTATTCAAGAAATAGACGACTTGCAAGAACAATTTCCCCAAGACATTCCCTCTATATACGATGATGTAGAGGAAGAACAATTGAGTGAACCCACAAGATTTGAATCTAATTCTTTACAAGAATTACCTCAGTTCCCAGGACCTTGGGAAGCAAAGTCTATTAGTATGAGAGCACCCACGATAATAGTGAGGAATGAAGAATCAGTGATCCCTAGGAACACAGAAGTGATCAAGAACACTAAGGTACAATGTAACCTTACTTTGGAGGAGTTATTGAAGGTAAAACCAGAATTGTGGAAGCATGTAGCAAATCAATTTCCCGAGCTTGCTACTACTCCCTCACCAATAGGATCACAAGATAAGGTACCAGAGATACCCGTAGAAAAGATTGGAGACGTGAGCGAAGGAGAGGAAGGTAACACTGATCTTCCGATAACCCATCAGGGCTACACCACGAAAGCCATCTTAGATTCAGGAGCCGGAGTAGCCATAGCTACCACCGCTTTATGGAAACGTTGGGGTAAGCCAGCACTCAAACCTACCAGGATGAAGCTACAAATGGCTGATGGACACATAGAAAAACCATTAGGCTTACTAGAAGGCATATCTCTCACCACTTGTGGTGTAGAATTTGAGCATACCTTTGCCATTTGTGACTTTGCAAAAAACCATGCTTATGAGATGATATTGGGACGACCATTCATGCGTCAGTTGCAAATTGTACAAGATTGGGGAACTAATTCTTTGTACTTGCAACATTTAGGAGTGACTACCAAAGTCAATCTTAAAGACTATTCACATAGAGACGTACCCCCAATACAATGGAATACCATCCATAAGACACAACTAGAGACGGAATCCGTGCACTCATTAGAATCAGATCCTTCTTGGTTGCACGAGGATACTCATTTATGGATGTGTAAAGTAGCCAAACAAGAGGAAGAAAGGTTAGAAGCCAGGACCTTAGGTGCAGAACAAAATCCACGAACCCTACAAGATCCAGCCTATGCTCCTGTAGTATTCCTAGACGAAGAGTTTGAACCCCATGGTTGGGCAGAAATCCTAGCAACCATGGATGTAGCCATCAATGAAGAACAATGGACACCCCACTGTGACGAGGATGGCTATGACATTTCAGTTTTTACGATAGAGTCAATCATGTGCGAGGCAATTTTAGAAGGGTGTGAACCTAACACTGATGCATTTGAGGATGCAAGTGATTTTGATTTAGAATCAATCATCATGGACTCTCCATTTGCATCAGAGGAAGAATATTTTTACGAAGTAGAGACTCACCCTCAGAGACACGAGGAAATTACGAATGAGGTGAGGTTAGCCACGGAAGTGACTACTAAGAGTGAAGGCAAGAAAAGAAAGAAGAAAGAAACCATGTCAGAAAAAGAAGAATCTTTATTTGAAGTACCTGAGAATTTCAAGAAATATGAAATCGAAGATAGAAGAATCATGGTACGAATGCCTAATAGAAAGGCAAATGACGGACAAGTATATGATAACCGAGAAAAAACCAAGAAAATAATCGTAGCCATAGAAGGAGAGGAAGAAAAATGCACATACATAGGGCATGATTTGACAACTGAAGAAGAAGAAGAGGTAGTTGCCCTATTACGCGAATATAGAGATGTTTTTGCGTGGAGTTACAAAGATTTGAAAGGAGTAGATCCAGATATATGTTCTCATAGAATCCCTATGACTCCAGATGCAAAACCGACAAAACAGAAACCGTACACGTACAATGATAACTACGCTGTGAAGATCAAAGAGGAGATAGATCGCTTGATAGAAGCAGGATTCATTTACGAAATTGAGCATACCGAATGGGTATCCCCCATTGTGGTAGTGCCCAAGAAGAATGGAAAATTGCGTCTGTGTATTAACCTTAAAAAAGTTAATGCCGCCACGATTAGAGACAGTTATCCTCTTCCGATCACAGAACATCTATTGGAAAGAGTTGCGGGCAAGGAAGTTTACAGCTTTCTTGATGGATTTTCAGGCTATAATCAAGTAGCTATTGCTCCAGAAGACCAACACAAGACGGCTTTTGCCACGGAATGGGGCATATTTGCATTTCGTGTAATGCCATTTGGCTTAACAAATGCACCCGCCACTTTCCAGCGACTCATGTGTCATGTTTTTAAGGAATTCTTACGCAAGAGTTTGGAAGTTTATGTCGATGACATATGTGCTCATTCTAATGTAAGACAGAGGCATATCCCAGAGCTAAGACAAATATTTGACAAATGTCGAGAATATCAGGTTTGTTTGAACCCAGAAAAATGCGTTTTCATGGTCAGACAAGGCAAAATTCTAGGACACATTGTGTCAAAAAATGGAATCTCTACGGATGAAGAAAAGGTGAAGGTAATTGCAGAATTACCTAGACCAACTAATGTGAAAGAGGTACAGGCATTTATGGGCCACTGCGGTTATTATAGGAGATTCATACACATGTATGCAATCATAGCCAAGCCTTTGTACTCTCTTTTAACCAATTTTGAATGGACAGATGAATGTGAAAATTCATTCAACGAACTTAAACGACGCCTGTGCTCAGCACCTATATTGACTACCCCAGATTGGAGTAAGCCATTCCATGTACATGTGGATGCATCCAATTACGCCATAGGATGTGTGTTAGCACAACCCACGAATGAAGGTAACATAGATCTCCCCATAGCTTACGCGAGCAGACAAT
Source organism: Ceratopteris richardii (assembly GCA_020310875.1). Classification (NCBI taxonomy): domain Eukaryota; kingdom Viridiplantae; phylum Streptophyta; class Polypodiopsida; order Polypodiales; family Pteridaceae; genus Ceratopteris; species Ceratopteris richardii. Next base: position 127,067,092 of record CM035431.1, read on the forward strand.
TGAACGCAGCAGAAAGGAATTACACCACGACGGAACGAGAAGGATTAGGGATGATCTACGCAGTAAAGAAGTTCAGGCACTACTTGTTGGCCAACAAATTCAAGTTCTTTACAGATCATCAAGCCCTATTGTACTTAGTCAACAAACCATGTAACACGGGACGACTAATACGTTGGTTTCTATTACTCATGGAGTACGAGTTTGAAGTGGTAGTGCGAAAAGGAAAGACACATCTTAGAGCTGACCACCTTTCAAGATTAACATCAGGAGAAGCTCCTCAAGGAGTAGCGGATGAATTACCAGATGCGTATTTATTTAATCTTGAGATAGCACCAGAATGGGCTAAGTCTATAGTCCCTATCCTGACATACGGACCCAAGAACCCTAGGATAAAGATCAGAGAAGGAGAGATTACCAAGTCTCAGAGATACCAAATCATAGCAGGAAGCATATATAAACAGGATAATCAAAAGATTCTTGCTTGTTGTGTAGATGAATCAGAACATGCGAATTGGTTGCAATTAGCACACATAGGTGCATTAAAGCAACATCATTCAAAACAACGAACATTACAGACTCTGCATAGATTAGGAGTATATTGGCCTTCGATGGAGGCAGATGTCTACAGGTTGTGTAAAGAATGCCATGTTTGTTGTGAAAGACCACCAGTGGAGCATGCTACGTTATATCGTGTGTCTCTCACACCAGACTGGAGTGAACCTTTAGTGACATACTTGAGGACGAACACATTCCCTCAAGGCATGACCTTAGCTCGACAACGTAGTCTGGAGCAGGAAGCTCAAGACTATTCTCTTATTGGCGATAATTTATACAAAAGAGGACGAGATGGATATCTAAGACAATGTGTTCATGAGAGCGATTATCTGAGCATACTAGAGACTGCACACCAAGGTGTTGCAGGAGGTCATTTTGGACCCAAAAGGATAATCAAAGCCATCCTCTTTGCAGGATTATGGTGGCCCACTCTTCACATGGATGCTCATACCTATGTAAAGAGATGTGATGTGTGCCAAAGAACTCAGTTTCCTACGCGCAGAGATGAAATGCCATTGAAACCCATGATGGGCGGACGTGCATTTTCTAAGTGGGGTATAGACTTTGTAGGACCCATTAACCCCCCTGCAAAAGGTACACATGCGGAATACATTATTGTTGCGACAGATTATCTTACGAAATGGGTAGAGGCAAAAGCCACAAAAAAGAATGATGCACACACAACTGCAAAATTCTTATTTGAAAATGTCTTTACAAGATATGGATTGCCTATAGAGTTAGTGAGCGATCGAGGCACTCACTTTCTAAACCAAGTCATTGAATATCTGTTACAGGATTTTATGGTGATTCACAAGAAATCCGCACCATATCATCCTCAGGCCAATGGTCAGGCTGAAAGCACTAACAAGATCCTTTGTAACGTACTGACGAAGCTCGTGAACAACAAACGTTCAAATTGGGACAAACAGTTACACCACGCTGTTTGGGCATATCGAGTGGCCTACAAGACCGTACTCAATGCAACTCCCTTTCAGATGGTTTTTGGTCAGAATGTTGTGCTTCCTTTGGACTTCTTGATACCGACCCTTAAGGTTGCACAAGAACATCAATGGACCGGCCATGAATTATCAGCAAGAATACTGAACTTGGAACGATTAGGAGAAACCAGGCTAAAGGCAGCAGCAGGAATATACGCAGCGAAGAAGCGACAGAAAGCATATTTTGATGCGCATGTGAAAGATAAAGGCCTAAAAGAAGGAGATTTAGTTCTAGTATATACGCTGAAACAACACGCACGGAAGTTAGAAAAGCGAGGTTACGAACCTATGATCATTAACAGACTCTCAACAAGTGGAGCAGTACAGTTAGCCACCTTAGAAGGAGACGTAATGCCTAATTATATTAGTGGCTGTAGAGTCAGGTTGTATCAGGAACCTCTTACTGAGGATATGCTTAGACGACTCACGTTAGCAAAGAAGCGTAAGGAGGAAGAAAATAGAATACGAGCGGAAGCTCAGGCAGAAGCAATAGAACGCATTAAACGCATGAAGTTAAGAAGACAAGGACTAGGGAGAGAGCAGTATAACCATCTGGAAACTACACCCAGATATCCCATGGCTATGTGTGAGGTAAAGTCACGAACTCATCCTAGTATAGTGGACAGGAGACCATTCATTACAGTCAGGCTAGAGCACGGCAACCCTTGCCAAGAGCTCAGGGCTTTAATTGACTCAGGTGCTGCGACTAGTGCGATTAGATGGTCCCACTATAAGGATTCAGGAATAGAAATGCGGCCAATTGAGGCATACCTCATAGGGCTAGGAGGCATGGAAACCCCTTGCATGGGTGAGGTGGACCTTCCTATCCTCATTAAGGATGTGACCATGACAGCGAAGCTACTAGTGTGCCATGATGACGACCTGATAGAACCCCTAATCCTTGGCCAAGATTGGCTATACGATCACTCAGTGGACCTAAATCTTAGACAAGGCTCCTTACAGATTGGAACCTTAGAACAGAAGCGAGTGATACCGCTTGACTTCCCTAATGGCATTCCGATTGAGGTTTGTAACCCTAGACCCTATGAAATACATGCGACGAAAGACCGGAAGATCTTTAATCAGCTCAGTCACGTTACGTCTACACCAACCCACTCGGGCTTGGCCATGGACAGTTGTCAATCAGAAGGACGACAGGAGATCTTCCCTGGGACTTCCTGCAAACTAGACAGGGCAGCTACCCAACCGCTAGGGCAGATGAGCACAATCAGCGGTCAGGTGGGTTGCATCAGCGGCCAAATGAGCACAACACCGTGCGGTGCTCATCCTTCCAAACTTGTTGCGGACTGGCCTAGATTAAAGATGAAGAACGAATCACTTCCTAATGGGCAGGTCACGCAAGTGTTGGATCTCCCTTCTTTTCCAAAGCAGAGTGTCCAAAGGACCTCTCAAACCCAACCTCGAAAGAGTCAACCATGACGAAGGAACCCAGACCGACGGCAGTATCAGAAGACACAACAAGGAAAGCAGTCTAGGCCACCCAAAGGAAGCGGCACCAGACAAATATGGGTGCCAAAAGGACAGCAACCACAGCCTATCAGCAACACTGCAGAAGAGAGCAGGACAAAGTTTCAACAAAAGCAGAGTCAGCAGACAAAGTCCTCTCGATCTTCTTCTACAAGCATCAATACTCGACAAATTTGGATCGCCAAGAAATATCTTACCCATAGACCCACACCCACACAGATTTGGGTACCCAAACAATGTATTATATCTCAACCCTCTAGCCATGTAATATATAACCCTCAGAAACCTTTTCATCCTTCAAAACCACCAAACCCGATACCGCTTTTTGTTCCTCAGCAGAAACCCACCACCCACTCAAGGACTCTTAGGAAATGGATACCGAAGCCTGTCCAACCGTCTTCCCCTAACCCATTGTCTAACTACCCCCTGACTAACATACAACCTTGTAATAAATCACTAACCTTTAAACCTTGTATAAATTCACCCACCATCATCACACATCACTCATAATCTCATCTCATCAAGAAATGTATACATAATCTGAAACATGTAGGTGTCTAGAGACCTGCATTAGCTCTACAAAAAGATCATTGCATTAATCATTTCACGACACGTGGCTACACGGGTTACGCATCGGTTATGGAAAGGGATTGCGGTCTCACTTTAATGGGATCATAATTAATTTCCATGCTAATGTGTTAATCTTTTGTAGCAGATCTTTCTCATTAGCGCATCAATCATCATGCAAACCGACGAAGGACCATCAGAAGCAGGCCCCAGCGTGGCTGCAGCGCCCCTCAATGTTTTACGAGCAGAATCCCACCCGACTGCTCCATCGCCAGAATTCCAAGGATTTCCAGGGCCCATGCCGATCGATAACCCACCTATGGGCTACACAGAAAAGATACACCGTAACTCTCACTGGTTTCAGGGACTTGCAGGACCCTTAGCGGACGCGGAATTTATATTTGAATCTAATTTGACGTTTGATGACCGCACTTGGGGAAAATACCAATTTTTCTCCAGAGAGTTCGAAGGCCTACAGAACACTCAGGACTTAACTCATGTTTGGGCCAGAGCCGGCTTCACGGAATATTTCAGTGACCCTCTGCCTAAACCTGACTTTTATAGGTGTTATTATTTAATCACTACTTTGCTGGCCTCAGAGAACAAGGATATCCCAGGAACTTTTATTTTGCCTTCTTTAGTGGATGATCCACCCTACAAAAGATTTTATCTCTCGAAGGATTTAATCAGAGCTATCCTCAAGATTCATGGAACCCACACGCCCACAGATCGAGAAAGATTAGTTCCAGACCCTATGAAACGTGGGGATGTCACTAAGTGGGAGGAGATCTCAGCAATTACACCTGAGCTGTCAAAGCCGCTACGGATATGCATGCAACATTTTGCATTCCCCGCTCAGGACAGATTCACCATGCCACATAAAAGGATATGGTTTGGATTATACTTAGCCTGTACTGGACCTCAGACTGTCGATCTGGCGAGCTGGATCATTGATCAAATGTATTTGGCACAACACAGATGGGAACGAAAGAAAGTGCTTAATGGATGTTGTGCGCTGACAAGAATTGTTTATATGTGCCTGGCTTATGACTTGCCAATTGAACGTGCATTAACAGGAGAAGAACTGAAGGCATTCAAAGGAACGGTGAAGAAAGCCAGGAAGCCCAGCAGAGCACGGGCAGGTAAGCGCATGAGAGGCACTATTCCTTGCCTTCAAGTGCCAGAGTCACCATCACCACAACCCTCCCCAGAGCAATCACTGACAGAAGCCACTCCCACAGTACAACCTATTCGCATAAGGTTATCTAGACCAGTGGTAACAGAGGGCACTACTAGTACCGTTACACCTCAGGCAGCTACAACCACAGAACCCACCACCACGACAGCAGAAGCTCCCACCACTATTGGTGCGGAAGCCTTTTCTTTCCCAATACCACACATGGAGGCAGAACCAATAAACACAACATTCGATTTCGAAATGCCTGATGCATTCTCCAATGAGTTCCAGTTTTCAGAGGCACAAATGTTCTCTCAAGAATTTGAAAGGCTGAGTTACCCTCCCACACCGCGGGATCAGCCACAGGGACAAGTGGTGTCGAGCTCTGAGGACGAAAGAACTGTATCTGATGATGATGAAGGTGACGATGAAGCCAGCCAGGGCACGCATGATTCCCAAGAACACGAACAGACAGATGGCCAAGGCCAACAAACCGATGCACAAGGTGACACCAGCACGCATGAAGAGGAGACTTTCGAAGCAGCAGCTTACACGTTGGCAATCAAGAAATTATATCGTACGATGGAGAAAGTCTGGGCACGGAAGAAATTGACTGAAGAAGAGAGCCAAACCATAATCGAACAAGAACTCGTCTCCGGAGGGTTTGAAGAAGTTTACATCAGAGGGTTCAGAGAACTGGTCAAATCCATTGGCCCGGTTGAAGCACTGAGATATTTACAAAGGAAGCCACTCCCCCAATATGACCCTCGCAGAGTTTGCCTGTTATCGAAGCCCGGTGAATACATTCGAGTTCCGGTAGGTCCTCAATCATCCCACCAAGCGCAAGATGCACGCCTACGTCCGGAAAGATCCATCACTGGAGAAGCTATCCTAGTCGACTCCCCACCACATACTACCGTGGTACATACTACCACTATCCTTGAAATAACATCCACACCATCTACTCCTCTCTCCCCTCATGTTTCACCAACTCATCCTGTATCCCCCGCACACCCACCTGCTCCTCCCACATCCACACCAGTCCAAGGCAACATAGCCACAGCCTTTGCCCTGCCCATTCATGCCACCATGCCCGCACCCACCCCACCTTGCCTACGTGTTAACCCCTTCATCCCTTCATCTTTCCCATCTTTCCCCCCACCTTTAAGATACCCTTTCACCTTTCTAACCCCACTAACCTTCTCACCAGTTTCACCTCCCCAACCCACGATAACCCCTATTTCCCCTTTTCACCAAGCTGCTCCAGCCATCCCCCCTGTAAATTACTCTACATTTGTAAATCCCGTCTTCACACCGACACAACCACCCACATACACACCACTTTTCACAGTCACCGCACTTGACACGTCCAGTGACATGGACATCTCACCACCCACCGCACCAGCACCCACTCCACTCGCAGCACCATCATATTTAGGTACGTCACAATTTTCCACGATCACCACTGCATCCACCTTCCCAACCCCATTCCCCATTCCCGCTGCATCTACTTCCACCACATCCTCACTTAGCACTCCATTACTATTATCGCCAACCATAGACACTGCACTTCAACAAATGTTCACATGCATGACACAAGTACGAGATGAGTTCGCATCTCTTGGCAACAAGTATCAACAGCTGCAGAGGACGACAAATGAATTACAGTCGCAGCTTAACTCATTATCAATCGAGAATGCCTCTTTAAATACGCGATACCAAGAACTAAGAGAGGCATATCATAAGCTAGAGCTAGAAAGTGAAGAGAAAACAAAAGAAGCCACTGCTGATCTGGACAACCTGCTTCGAGCCCAAACAATTAGGAACGCGACGTTGACCAAGAATATGGGCTTACTCAGGAGGCACCTAGCCGCAGCAAAAGAGGAGAACCAGAGACTCCAAGAGCAGAATAGAGAAAATTTAGAAGCGGCATTGGACCATCCAGAACAACCCTTAAGTCCTAGCAGATTCAAGGCAATCCCATCCGAAGCAATGAAGATGTTGCTAGATGACCATGTTCGACTGCTCGAGGACTATGATCGAATGAACGAAGAGCATCAGAAGTTAAAAGAAGATCACAAGCTACTACAGCTCAGAGAACAGGCACCACAACAAGTACAAGTAGCAGCAGAAGTACCAGAACCTGTGGACCCCTCTTCTGACCTCATAGAGGAACTCAACGCATTACGGGCCCAGGTAGCCACACTCCAATCACGCATAGATGTGTACGAAGCACCACCACGGCCTGACTCCCCACCGGAGATCCCAGCTGACGACGCGAACATAACCATTCCGGTGGAGGAAACGTTTGGAGAAGCATACGAGCCAATACCCATCCCAGGCGGACGAGTCACGGCCGAAGGCCAGATGACCTATGAACTTCCTACCCCCGCGTGGATGAAAACAATTGAGGAACTTGGAACGACACATTCAGCCAGAGTCGAGGCCCAGCTACATGCTATGGCCATGATCGAAGAAAGAATTTTGCAATCTCCCTACTTTGCTCAATTGGCCCCACGCAGGTACATATCCGGGCATGAGCTTCAATACAAACCGTACTTTATGCTAATGGCCGAATACCAGCTGGCCATAGAGAAGCGAACTGGCAAGAAGCCATCACATGCAACTCAATTTGATCCTGAAGACTTGCCACTGGATGCGCAACAAGGCACTATTTATCAACCAGATTGGCGTACACATCTTTTACAGGAGTACCCTGAAATGATGAGCACATGGGTTAAGGCACCTTTACATTTAAAATACAATCCGTGTTGGGGACCAGTGCCACGACGCCGCTCCTGGACTGCCTTCGCTATCAAAGTACAAAACAATAAGCAGTGCCAAGACTGGCTGAATTACCCCTATTTTAAGCCACCCATCAAGTTACCAACTGTTGGCTATATGATGGCTACAATCCGTCACTGGCTCCCTCGCCTGAAGCCTATGAATGATATCGCAGCGCATATGACTGTCAAAATTTTTGACATGATGCAAATGTTATTTAAAGTCTTCCGACGAGTCAAGGCACCGCATGTAAACACCCCGGGATTTGAGCATGGTAACTTTGATCTAGTATATGACATGAGCACAACGCCATCGCTCCGGGTGTGTTATGCCTGGCACTGTAGAATAAAATACCTACCGGCGTGCTACAAGCAGACATTTGAAGAGATGTTCACCACCGGATTTTGGGAATACCACTCTGAAGTGTTCATCAGCAGGCCGACCCACTTATTGCAATTATTTGCCTGTGAACAGTTGGTGTATTCCACGCATTACAGACTCCCACCATCCGATGAACCACAACCCGTTAATTGGGAGAAACTCGAAGCAGACCTGGCCCGAGGCATTCGTATCTCCGAGCACACCCTCGCTCAAGACCTACTACAGAACTACATCCGGCAGACCGCAAAACAAGGTTCTGTCGCGGACGACAGAAGCGAGAGGGAGGGGGGTGTTGGAAGCAGTTAGAGGCACAGACGACGTGGAAGCATGTAAAGACGGAGCAGGGAGCCAGTCGGATCATTTTTTCAAACAACTATGTTTTTATTACCTCTTCAAACATCCAACAGTGATTTTCATCACTCTTGTAACATATGTAATATAGACAAAATCCCATTTTCTAATTCATAGCTCCATTTTGTGCAAGCCGAGGAGTCCTCGAGCTTGAGGAGCTTAGGTAGAATGCGCGTACCAATTTTCGTTATTTTTAGAGATCGTTTACCCTTCCAAATAGCCTCTAGGACCTATTTTTTAACTATGTCGGTCACTAGATGTGAAACCGGTCAAAACTAGTCTAGAAACTATAAAAAGAGCTAGAGAGCTCATTTTTGAGGTTGGTTCATGTTAGCTTGTTGGAGTTTAGAGTTCTTTTGAGCTTGTAATAGTGTTCTTGAGTAATAGAGCTAATTTCCCACCTTCCATTGTGTCTTGCTTGTCTCTTCGTAGTGTGTGTGTATGTGTGTGTGCATTTCTATGCTTCTCACCTTCACTCTCACTTCATCTCACATTCACGATCTTCATATCACTCCTATCTCTTCCGCGGATTGACATTAAGGAGGTGGAGCTTCTTAACGTGGTTCTCACCATTGTGCTAGAGCAACATGTACAAGTCTAAGTCTATAGGTAATTGACCTGTGTAAAAATTTTTAGCTTCCAATTGTGATCAGGCTGAGAGAATTAAGTATAGGAACATTTACATGTGTGAATGAGAAGAAGTGAAGTTACAGGAGGCGCAAAATTTGATACGAATGTTTTGATCAATTCTCCTTCCACAGTTTAAAGTTTGAGCAAGCAAGCACTCAATCTTTAAGTTGGAAGATAAGCTACTTGTGGCTAAAAGCATTTGTAGAAACGGGTTCTAGATTGAGAGAACCAAAGGTTTAAAGTCATAGGTGTCTAAATCGACTTCTCAGAAGAACAGTTTTAGACATAGGTGACTTGTTGAAGTTATTTCTCAAGATTTACTCAATCTTTTGGAGTAATTCAACTTGGAGAAGGTACGGAATCTATAGACGACACCTCGTACAAAGTTTTATCAAAAACTTTACACAATTGATAAGGCAATGAGTGATTTATGTGTAGCAGACTTTCTGTGTATTCTCCTTCTTCACAGTTTGTTCAGAAAAATTGACAATTGAGTATTGATCTTCTAAAATTGGTGAAGGTCTGAGTTATTCTTGTTATAGAGGTGTTCTAAATACAAGATTAACTTGTTCTTTTGGAGATTAACACTCTCCATCATTTACAATGAGAAAATTCCGGGTAAGTAGGAGTTTTTTGTAGATCTTCTTTCTTGTGTCTATCCGGTGCCTCATCAGAGACATACCTCTCTTCAAACTTTCATATCTCAGTCTTTATATCATCTTTTTGAATGATTTCACTTGGAGGAGTTTCCTTAGCTCTCATAATTTCTATCCATATCAACATTTCTCATAGCTCCTAAAGTTTTGTTGCTTCTGTACATCAATTTTCAATTCAGATAGTTAGTCATACCTTGCTGTTGTAGGCTTCTTCTTACCTTGACTTCAAGCTGTTGGTTTGGGCGCTATACTCCACCTTTTTTGATGTTTTTTGTTTTCAAAGCATGCTACTCAAAGTCTACTTTCAGAATATATGATTATATTTCTCAAATTTTGCCCAGATAGTTTTTGGTGGTCATTTTGCTACAGTAACCTATTTCTGTTTTTTGGAAAGTTTGGTGGAAAGTTTGTTTTTGAATTTTGGAAATATTTGGTTGGTGTTTTGAAGATCTTGGGAGGTTGCATCATGTTTCATTGTGTACTCATAGGTAGATAGATAGATAGATAGATAGATAGATAGATAGATAGATAGATAGATAGATAGATAGATAGATAGATATAGATAGATGTTGGAAAATCAAGCTTACACTATGCTTGAGGTGGATTTGATCTACATGAAAGGCTATCGTATTAAAAGAATATCAGTTGGAGAGTTCTTTTTCTTATGCTCATTTATTGTATTTTTTTGAGAGATTTTTTATGGTAATTTACCATTGTAAAAGCCTTGAGCTTTACACATGTAAAGGTAGAAAGATAGAGCCCAAATCCCACGAATTTCTGGTGGTTGAAGTTGCATTCAATCAAGCAATCAAATCACCTAAAAGTAGATCAAACTAGATCTTCACTTTTCCTAGATTGTAGGAAAGTGAATTGATGCCCTCCAACAACCATTCCCACCTCCATTTGAATTCAAATTTCACTTTTAGAAGTCCTGGAACACTCCTAGAGTCTATATAAAGACTTGAAATCACTTGTACGTTACATGGAAGCAATATTCATACACTTGTCACCATCATTGTCTTGCTCCTTCAATTCTTTGCATCATCTTCTTCGCCAATAGTAATCTTGCAGAGGCTTCTGCTCTCTATCCAGGGCTCCAAATTGAGTGCAACATGGTTCATTGGAAAGGTATAAGTGTCTAGTTTATGCCTATAAATTTTCAAAGCATTTGGTTTAGTAGATTGGGAGAAATCTGAGTTTTTCTATCTCAGGGTCAATCTCTACGTATTCCTGAAAAATAGGAAGTACCACCGGTGAATGTTGCATTCATTCCTATAGCATATTTTGCTTATTCCTTATACTTTTGTGCATTCCATACACTCAACCCTATGTGTATCACTCCGATAAAAGGATTTTTCCTAATTGTAATCACGCTGGTCGCTATGGGCATTTGAAGTTCATTGTCTCTTCCATAGATAGTAAGTTTTTTGAGCTAGTCGACCGGCGAACCTATCTGTTTTGTATCGACTCATTCTCCTTGATGCTCCAAAGTACATAGTGTGTTTCTTTGCACTTATCACATTCTTATAAGGTCTATTTGAGTCTCCATAAGCTCAAGGGCTGGTCTTGTGCCGGTTGGCTTGACCAAACTTCGTCGCTTCGAAACACACTTTTCTACCTTCTACAAGCTTCTCCAAGTTCTTTCAGTGGTATCAGAGCTAGATCAAGATGGGTGACGGCTTTCTCTCAATGATCGAGAAGCTTGATCGACACAACTATGCGGCTTGGCAAATCAGAATGGAGGCCTATTTGCAAGGTAGAAATCTTTATGGAATTGTTGTAGGTGATGAAGTTATGCCTATTCCATGATCCAAAGGAGGACCTACACAAGAGGAGACAGATAAGCTCACACTTTGGTGCGCAAGGGATTCTCAATCAAGGTAGTACATACTAAACTCTATCTTTGAATTTCTATTACCACATATTAGAGGATGCAAGACATCTCAAGGGACTTGGGATGCCCTCGAGACTTTCTTTTCTGCTAGTACCAAAGAAAGAAAGAATCATCTTTGGAACGAGTTCAACCAAATGAAGAAGACACCTAAACAAACCATCACAGAGTTTGTTACCAAGGTCAAGGAGGTTGCGGATCAGTTAGCATCCATTGGAGAGCTGATTGAAGAAGAGGTCATCATGAGGCAAATTCTCAACAGCATTCAAAGTGATAAGCAATGGCAATCCTTCACGACAGCTTATGATCTCATCATGGATGTGCAAACTCCAGACTTCAACATCTTTCTTGGACAAATCTTCAATCAAGAAGCCAACAATAGCATAAAGGAAGGTAAATCTTATCATGGTAATTAAACTAGTGCTCTATATGCAGATAAGAATGATAAGAAGCAGAAAGGCAAGAAGAAGGAAGAAGATGAAGAAGAGACCTCCCAAGACAACTTTGCAAGCAAGAGCGAGTGGAAAGGGAAGAAGAAAGGACCAAAGCAAGACAAAGCCAAAGGTCAGAATGTTTTGAGTGGTGTGGTTGCTCTATAAGACCAACCACACCACTCAGAATTACTGGTTCAATGGGAAGACCCAGAAAGGAAGTGGAAGAGGTGGATATGGCAGCAATAGAAGCAGAGGTGGACACAACTTCAACAATAACAATAGAAGCTATAATAGAAGGGACTACAACAATTATTCAAAAGATCAACCACATGAAGACTCATTGCTTCTTATGAATCTAAGCCACAAAGAAGGTAAAGAAGATGATCATTTGTTCTACATAGATTCAGGATGTTCGAATCATGTTGCAAGCAACATTGCTCTTCTATCTGATTTGGAAAGTCCAAAGCATAGACATGAAGTGCAAACAGGGGATGACACAAAGCACAATGTGGAGAAGATTGGTAATGTCAAAGCTTCCAATGGCAAGACAAACATTCTAAGTAAGGTTCTCTATGTACCCACTATCACTAAAAACCTAATAAGTGTAGGCCAAATAGTTGAAAAAGGCTTGCAAGTTAGGTTCACCCAACATGGAGCTTTTGTGGAAGATCCATGTCAAGGCTTCAAGAAGATAGCCCAAGGTGAGAAGCATGGTAGGCTCTTTACTTTTGAAGTAGGAGAAACCAGGAACATAGCTATATTCAACTTTGGGTCTCAAACCCTAAGTGAGCTTGAAGTGTGGCATAAGAGACTTGCTCATGTGAATGAAAGAACCTTGAAGGATATATGCAGGGATCAAAGTGTTCTAGGACTGCCAAACATATCAAAGCAACACATGATCAACAGGTGTGATGCATGTCAGATTGGGAAGGCACAAAGACAACCATTCAACCACAAAGGCTACATCCACAACAACCTATTGGACTTAGTACATACAGATGTATGGGGACCAAGTCAAGAACCTTCATTGGCAGGATCAAGGTATTATGTCTCATTATTGACTACCATAGTAGATGGAATGTTCTATACTTTATCAAGAGTAAGAATGAAGTGTTTGATTGCTTCAAGAAGTATCTTGCACATGTGGAGAATCATACAGGTAGATCACTAAAGAAGCTCAGATCTAATGGAGGGGGAGAATACTTCTCCAAAGAGTTTGATGAGTTCTTGCAGGACAAAGGTATCAAAAGGGAAGTGACTACTAGGTACTCTCCTCAACTAAATGGAATTGCAGAGAGGAGAAACAAGACATTGGTTGGATCAGCCCGAACAATGCTTGAAGAGAAGAAGTTGCCACATTATCTACGGGAAGAAGCTATTTC
>CM035431.1:127087885-127105385 GCA_020310875.1 Ceratopteris richardii
ATGTACAAAAATTATCTATTTTACAAAATCCTTTTGAATTTATTAAACATATTCTAACATTTCTTCCCCTCCTAGAATTTTTGGCATCTTTGACAAAAAGTTGATTCGATAGAGTGCAGCTTCTTTAGTGCTTCTTCTTTCTTTGATACACTTGAGCGAGGAGGTTGTGACTCTTTCTCTCAGTTACATTTAAATTGTTGACCATCTTGAACAAGGCTTTTCTCTACTATATTGTTGCTTCTGGTCTATCAATGACATCATTCTTGACATATTCAATGTAATCTGCTTCATATGCTGTAAATCTTGACTCTGTAATCATTGAAAGTGTACCAAAAAATTCTAACTCCCTTTCAAAAAACCCGTAGTCAAAAGCACCTTCAAAAAATTGTAAGTAATAATTGCCCAAAAATACTATTCTGTTTTAAATAAGCCATGAGGCATATCCTATTAGGAGTTTCACTTAGGTCAAAAAGAAGAGCATCGGTAGGTGAATAAAATCCTATGTAATTCAAGGTTCTGACATCTGTATCTATAAATGTTTCTATACAAGTGAGGATCATCCTCATTATTCTTGTTATTAATATACAAGCAAGGTCATTTACATCCTTAAATGGGGCTATTTTGGCTTCAGCTATGTCCACCATATGACTCTTGGTTGGCCATGTTCCTTTCTTAGGTCCTAATATCTTGGGAAAATTTAGCCATCTAGCTGGAGTTAAGCCTTCATTCTCCTTTTCCAATCATCTGACCAATCCCTTCTTCATGCTACAAGGCAGTATGCTAGATTTATCTTCTATTGTAGAGGAGCTTTCTTCCAAATCTTCTTGCATTCTTTATGAGCATCAAGCCATTTGTTTCTCCAAGCAGGGTTTGACTTCTCAGATAATTCTTTGGTCACATTAATATCTTCTTCATATTCCAAGAATTTGTTGGGAGGTATGCCTACTCTTGCAGTTTGATAATTCTTTATGCTTTCCAAAATCATGCAAAAAGGAATACCCAACCCATCAGTAGCCCAATGGTGTTGATCTGGATTCACACCATTCTCTAATGCAAACTTTACTATCTGATTTTCACACTCGTCATGCAACTTTCTGATATATTCCATCTTGGTGTCTCTACTTGTCAATAGTTGCTGAGTGAATTCTTTTGAATATTCTTCTTGACTCACCTTGTTGTAACCTTTCATGGCACTTACTGCATGTGCATTGGCTTGCCTTTCCAATTCCTTTACATCCTTCAATTCTTCTTCCAATTTCTGAACTGCGGTTGTCTAGTTTTCAATCCTACCCTATCCTTCTTCCATAAGTAGCTTATTAATTTCCTCATTGGCTCTTACCATGATTTGGTATGAATTCTTCAAAATTTTATATTTTGATTCCATTTTCTTTAGATTTCCTTCCAGCTGACTAATGCTTTCCACTTGCTTTGTACATTTTTCCTCCAAGAACTTTATTATTTCCTTATTCTGTACATCCTGAGTTTCTAATACTAAAATTTTATCTATCAGTTGCTCACTCCTTCCCTGTATCTCTTTAATTTTCTCCTCCATTCTAAATTCTCCTTCTTCTATTCCTCTATGACTTTACTTCCTCTTATGAATTCTGATTCAGCCACCATACCTGATAGGATCATATTATGGCTTGATGGTATGAAGTTCTATATAGATTTCATGAGAGTTTGGCATGCATTCCTTATATCCTTTGGAATTCTTCCCAGTCCTGTACTTACTTCCAATTGTTTTAGCTCAATTTGCTTCTCTTCATTTTGATATTTGTCTTCTTCTTTTTCCTCTGACTCATCATCTTCTGTCTGTTCCTCTTCTTGATCATCTTTGTCATCTTCAAAATTAATCTTCTGCTCTTCCTACTCCATCTTCTCCTATTCTTTCTGTTCTACACCCTGATCCATGATGACAGTTTCCTCTTTTTCTTGTCTCTCCTGGTCACCTTCTTCTTCTTCTATGTATATCTTCTCATGATGTTTCTTCCCCATTAGTTACTTCTCCTCATAGTGGTGCTCTTTTTCTCTCTGATCTTCTTGCCCTTTCTCTTCTTTTCCTAGATCCAACAGGACTTCTCCAATGTTTTTACTGATTTTTGGTTCTGAAGCAACTTCCTTCTCCTCAATCTTATCTATTCCTTCATCTTCAATAATTCTTTTGATAATATTCTATTTTAGAAGGTTTGATGATGATAGTCATCCCTTCAATTAGCCCTTCATGACTTTTCCCTTGTTCCTTAACCTCCACTTCATCCACCTTTTCTTTACCTTTATCTTTCCTCTTCTTCTCTTTAGCATCTTCTAAAAAAACACATTTTCAATCTCTGACTTCTTTTAAGACTCACTAGATCCCATTCCTTTTTCTAATACCTGAGTTTGTGCTTCCACCTCTACTTGTTTCACTGGTGTTCCTGGTAATGATGAATTTAAACTTCTTAATAAGAATCCTCTATATCTAAGTCTCACTCAGATGACGCTTTCCCTTTTCCCTTCTCAACTGCCTTTTCCATTCTTTCCTCTTGCATTTCTTGCTTCTTCCCTATGACAAATCCTTCAAAAGTGTTATCTAGTTCCAGCATTGAAGTTTCCATAGCTTTTCTCTTGTCTTTTCTTGCAAGTTTCTTCTTTTGAGATCCCTTCCTTTGTACCTTCTTCATGTTGTTGTTCTGGTTTCTAGTGGTCCTTGAAGCTCTTTGAAATAAGCTAATAGTTCTACTTCTTTTTTCACAAAAACTTCTTCTGTCTCTAGAACCATCATGTGTTCATGGAGATCCTCATAGTGTTCCATTTCTTCCTGCTTCTAATCAGTAGTTTTGTCATAGTAATCTTCTAGCATCTTTTGATATTGTGCTTCATACACAACCCTTTTATCTCTTCCCTGTGTCAAGTAAGAATACAGCTTCTCTTTTCCTATTTTGGGCGGATGTGGCTCTTTATCAGCCTGCACTTTTTTTTGCTCTGCTTGACTTTCTTCTTTGGACACTTCTTCTTGCTTCATTTAAGCTTCTTGGGGTTGGAAGGGCTTCTTCTACTGCCACCACCTTGCTCTTTCTACCTACCTCTTTATCCAGCATGGAGAACTTCCTATGCTAGCCATTATAATTTTCAACATCTAAGCATGTGGAGCCACTTGCATTTTTTCCTCCATCCCTAGTATGTGATAGATGATTCTAGTCAAGAATTGGGCTCCATTCATGAACTTCCTTGCTGACCAATGCTTTGTTGCTTCTTTAAGCTGCTCATGAATATATGGAGTTATATCCATAACTCCAAAAGGCCTGGTCTTATCTTTGTTGTTTAGCATAATGAGAGTGATTGGTTTGTGAGGTATTGTGTACCTAGGCTTTCTTGGAAGACATAAGTATTGGAGGAACATCCTGATAGCCATTTGTGCATTTTCCTTCCCTTTGAAGTCAGTGAATTTGGTGTAACCTGCATATGTTGCAGCATTCTTCTTCACATGCTTCACAAAACTGACATCCAACTTGGTTCCCATAGTATAGAACTTCAAATCATTCTTGATATGTTATGGCTTGATGGATATTTTCACTTCCTCACCATCCTTATTATTTACTTTGCACCTGAAATAGGCATCATTGCTTCTTCCCAATTCTTGTAAACTTGACATTACTTGAGCCACCCTTTCAAATTCAATGAAAAAGATTGGTTCATCTAGCATCCTGTGCAACCCTACTACCTTCCATTTCTTGTAGGTAGTTGTTGCCCTTTGGAAATTATAGAATTCTTGGCAAAGAATTGTGTATGTATATTGCCCCTTTTTCCCAAAAGACAAGCATATTTACTTGGAATAAGCAAATGAAGCAACCAATTTGCACAAAGACAAGCACATTCACCTTCCTAAAGGTAAATGAAGCAATCTTCTTCCAAAAGACAAGCACATTTGCCTTTTTTTCAATGCACATATGGAAGAAAAAGAATTGTACCTTTCCCAAAAGTGTTTGTTACCATCAGTATTGGAAGATCTAGCAAGGTCCAAAGCTCCAATGGTAGTTTTGCTTACTTCCCCTGCAACGGCATCAAAAGATGGTTGTTATACTTTGGAGTTTTCCTCTCCAATCATCATAGTATAAAGGATTAGCATAAACAACACCTTTAATATGTCAATTTGGGAAGTATACTAAGACCACAGCCCCTTCTAGTACCAATGGGATCCAAGAAATTGCAAGAAAAGACCATATTATCTGAGATTTTCTTGAACAACAAGTTGAAAACTAGGGTTTGAGATATGAGGTAGGAATAAGTGTTTTTAATGATTGTGTGACTAAAGCATGCTATTTTTTGTGTAGATTCCAAATATGAACTCAAAATTAAATTTCATTACCTATATCATTATGATGAGACAATCGCAATTCTGACAAAAGTGGTATTCTTCTCAACCAACAATAATTTCTTGCGGACCATTCAATATTGTAAAAGACTCCTCTCCTCACAGGATTCACTCAGTAATACATAGGTCTCATCAACAAAATCCATGAAAAACACAAGGAAAACATTCACATTCAGCCATGAAAACTAGAGAAAAGGGAGAAAACATGATTTTTTTCTAAGAGCTCTCAAATTCATATTCAACAAGTACAAATGATCAACATCCCTTCAAAATAAAAAATTTTGACCTTTCTACTTTTTCAAGCGTCCATGTTCACACTTGAAATTAGGTCCTTTCAACTTCTAATCTAAAAATAATTAAGTTTGAAAGCTCCAAAAAATCTCTAAAAAATACATAGCATCTAATGGATCATGAGGAAGACTCTTCCTCATTTTTACATTATTTTGATAATCATATGTACAAAAGTTGTCTATTTTACAAAATCCTTTTGACTTCAAAAAGCATATTCTAACAACAGTGATGGTTGCTTATGCGAGAGTATTAATGTGCATCGTTAAGAGTGTTGCAGGGTAGCAACACTCTTAGCAATGTTAGCAAACTACGTTGTTGGAAGGATTTCTCCACTTCGACAACAGATTGGTGATCTCTAAATCTCTTATAAATATGTTCCGTGTGATTTGCTGATTTGATTGATCTCTCTCTTTAGCACTCGCAGATTGAAGAAGATGGAGATGTCCACTAATCAAAAACCTCCAATTGAATCTTTTTTTCCACCTTCCACTTAATGTCCATTTTCACTTTTATTTTAACCCTTCATTTTAATGTATATGTGAACAAGTTAATATAGGTGCATATGTATGTGTGTCCATCAGTGAATATGTTTGTGAGTATTATCCTACGTCTTTCTAAGTTATACCCTATGTGTGTGTGGTATGTTTTTTTTTGCATCCTTAAGGGCTATGGGTGTATGTGATTGTGATTAAGAAGTATGTATGTGTGTGCATGGGTATGAATGTGCATGTGAAAATGTGTCCATGTGTATGCATGTGCATTGATGTGAATGAGTAGGTGTATACCTATCTGTATGAGAAGTGTGAGCATATGTATTAACCTATGTGCCTATGTGTAAGCATTAACCCTAAGGGCTTGTGTGTTTTAATGTGTCTATGAATGTCTATGCATTTTTGGTGTGTGAATTTAAGTGTGTGTGTGTATATGTCTTAATTTATGTGCTTATGTGTGAAAGCCTATATGTTTATGTGAGTTATTTAATCTTATGTACTTGAATTCTTAACACCTATGATGTGCTATACATATGTGTTTATGACTATCTATGTGAACAATGTATGTGTGGTAAGGTTGGTGAGTATACTGAAGGAGACGAATGGAAACTTATATTCTAATCACCTTGAACAATTTCACAATTAAAGCAATCATTGACTACAGAAGTAGTCATGGCTACCAAGTCCTTGTTGATCAAATGGGGTAAAAAGGAAGTAAGACAAACTAGGATGAAGTTACAACTAGTAGATGGTCATATTGACAAACCACTAGGCTTTCTAGAGGTGTTACACTTAGAACATGTGGTGTACAGTATGAGCACACTCTTGCCATCTGTGACTTTGGAAAGGCAAGGAATCATGAATTGTTATTAGGAAGACATTTTTGTGTGAACTTCAATTGATGCAAGATTACGGTGGAAATGCACTTTACCTACAACATCAAGGCAGAATAACTCAAATATACTTGATGTATAACTCTTATAGAGACATGCCACCACTCTAATGGTGAGCCCTCCATAAAAAACAAAAAAGATTTTAAGAAGAGTGGAGACCTCAAGTGAGTCTGAAGAAGACATCTAATCTATTGTAAACAAGCTATTTTACCAATAGATCCCTTGTACCTACTCTATGAGTGGCACAAGGATATGATTGGATTGGACATGAACTCTCTTAATAGATAATCGTCAAAAGCTCCAAGAGACACACTTATGAATAGAGTAGCATGCATTTATGCAGCGAAGAAGAGACACAAGCCATACTTTGATGTTCATATCAAAGACAAACAATTCCAAGAAGGATACTTAGTCCTGATATATATGATTAAGCAACATGTTAAAAATCTACAAAAGAGATGTTATGAACCATTGGTAATCCATATGATCTCACCTAGTGGTACTATATAACTCACTTCTTTGGAAGGAGAGGTCATCTATAAGTGAATTCATAGTCAAGCTCTATCAAGAGCCACTCACATAGGAAATGTTGCTTCAAATACAAAAGGCTAATTATAGAAAATCAAAAGAGCAAAAAATATGATAAGAAGCTCTACAAGAAGCCCTAGAATGGATCAAGAAGAGAAAATAATGCAACAAAGATCATGTGAACATCTTGAAGACTATTCTAAGAAAGTCATTGATCAAAGACCATACATATGGGCTTCTTGGTCATTCTTCTAATGCACCGCCAAAGATTCTCATAGATACATGATCAATAAGCAATGTCATGTGTTTGTCTTTGGTATACAAGCTGTTTGTTACCATCAAACTGGTGAACACTACATTGATTGACATAAGCAATACATGTACACCATGCATTAGTGAAGCAACTCCACCTACACATATTGCAAGATGCACCACTAGAGCTGAATTCCTAGTGTGTGGTGATGCTTCTCTCACCAATAGCATAATCTTAGGACAAGATTGGCCTCTAGACTATTTGGTAGCTCTAAGCCTAGCAACGAACCATCTCATGACAATGATAGAAGATTAATGAATTACCATAACAAAAGGAATTCCACACATAACTAAATTCAACACATGGTTTCTAAAGTTCATCAAGTTTGACTCTAAGACACTAATGGACAATCAAGTGTTACGAGAACAAAAGAAGCGGGTCAAGAATTATGTACCTTGACCTCTAGTAGTATTTCTTCATCACTTTCAAACCCTGAGGAATCTCAACAACAAAAAGCAAAGGAATGAAGGCAAAAGAGGTTTTCCAATTGAACTTGTTCCACAAGAAACATTTGGATACCTAAAACTTTAGCAAAAGCACAAGGTCATACTAAGATTTGGGTTCCTAAATATAGTATTGCTCCCAAACCCATTAAGAAGTTCAAGACTGTGAATCTTCAGAGAGAGAAGAAATTCAAGCCAATCAAATCACCTATAGGAAAATCAAAGAAGGTAATTTCTCAACAAGTTCCAATGCCATAGGCTAAAAGCTCATCTAGAGAAAAGAGCCCCATAAAAGTTGTCTTATGTAGATGTACTAAGAGAAACACATATTGTGGAAGCGCCACCAAATGTGCCTCCTACAATGTTGATGTATGAAACACCACAAGAAATGAATTAATGTGACACTAGAACACCTCTATGGTCACCATTAACTCATTGCCACTCCAAACTTTGAGAAATGATAGCCTAAAGTGAGAACTTTGCTTCTACATAAATTCCTAGTCACCGAAATGACATACCTTCAGTATTTTGCTAATTTCTCCTAGCTCAAGTATTATTTCTCCATGAAACTTTACAGGATGAAACTAGAAGAGGTAGATCTTTCCAATAAGCTATCATATGCATCAAACGGATCTCTAGAACTCAAGTTATGGCCTTCACAAGATGACCCTATATGACCTTCCAAAATTGGAAATTTTTGCCTGTTTTAGTATTTCTGGGTGTCTAAAAATAAAAATTCGATGCCTGGCATCGAATTTCAGTCAAGGTCGATGCCGGGCATTGACTTTGAGCTTTTTTAGGCCCTTTTTCTGCACCAGAAATACTCTCTTTTACACACACATGAAGAAGACCACTTGTATGCTAGAAGTCGATGCCAGGCATCGACTTTATGCTGAAACTCGATGCCAGGCATCGAGTTGCTCCACAAACTTCATGTTTTTAAAAGATTCAACAACAGTTAACACACAAAGAATGAAAAAATGACTTATCAGCCAGGATTCGATGCCACGCATCGAATTGCTCAGAAAACTTGAACTTTTGAATTCATCACACAGTAGGCAAGCATGGAGATGATGGAGAGAGACTCATACACAGAACTTTACTCAGTTCTTTCTCATAGCTATGGAAACTCAGAAGTTTTACAGATGCTTTCTCACTCAGAGAAGCCCGACTATACTCAGTCGTATAAAATGAACTCCTTCTTCTACTTCTTCTCTCTCACTCTCTCTCTACGCGTCAGTTGATACAAACTAACTTATATAGATTTTCGTATTCTCGTGATTTTAAAAAACTTCTAGAACTAAAGTGAACTAACTTTACAAATATGATACACTTGTGAATTTGTCCCTTCACATAGGCATGGTGTTTTCTTCCTAAGATTTGACCTTCAAATATAGGTCCAATTAGTGAGTGTTTCTCCAACAGCTCCCCCTCAATCACTAATTGACATTCCCTGTTTCTTCATATCATCTTCTTTTCTTTTACTCCTGCCATGCTTTTGAATCTGCTGGTCTTCACACCATCCAAGCTCTTTGTCATTATGTCTGCTAACTGATCTTTAGTAGAAATGTACTCCACTTCAATCTCCTTCTCCATTACCTTTTCTCTGAGAAAATGATATTGTATCTCTATGTGCTTTGTCCTTGCATGAAATACTGGATTTGCTGCAAGATAAAGTGAACTCATATTATCTCCATGTATTGTAGGTGTACCTTGATCAATGCCTAAGCTCTTGAACAATGTTTGCATCCATATGACTTCCTTAGCTGCTTCCACAAGTCCTTTGTACTCTGCTTCAGTTGATGATAATGCTAATGTATGTTGTTTCTTTGAACACCAACTTACAAGCTTATCACCAATATATATCATGTAACCATGAGTTGATCTTTTGTCATCTTGATTACCTGCCCAATCTGAATCACTATAGGCTCTCAACTTCAAATCTGATGTAAAAGGATAATATAATCCTTCCTTTATAGTTCCTTTGATATATCTGAGAACTCTTTGACCTGCAATCCAATGTGGGTCCTTTGGACAATGCATGAATTGTGACAAAAATCCCACTGCATAACTAAGATCAGGTCTTGTTAGTGTAGCATAAATCAAACTACCCACAAGAGATTGATACTTCCTCATATCTTTGTAGTCTGCACCATCATATTTACTGAGCTTGTGATTAACTTCAAGTGGAGTTGAAGCTTCTCTGCAATTTTCCATATCAAACTTCTTCAACAAGTTCAGAAGATACCTTTCTTGTGACACATATATGCCATGATCTGTATAAGTAACTTCCATTCCAAGAAAGTATGATAACTTTCCTAGGTCACTGATCTTGAATTCTTTTTCAAGCAATCTCTTTACCTCCTTGATTCCTTCATCTGAAGTACCTGTGATTATAATGTCATCTACATAAATACAAATGTAGATTGTACCTTCCTCTGTTCTTCTGATAAGTAGACTTGGGTCTGCTTTTGAACTTTGATATCCAAGATCATTGAGATACTTCACCAGTCTATAGTTCCAAGCTCTTGGAGCTTGCTTCAATCCATACAATGCTCTTCTCAACCTGCAAACAAAATTTGGATACCTGGAATCTATAAACCCTTGAGGTTGTTCCATGTATACCTCATCTGATATGTATCCATTCAAGAATGCATTTTTTATATCCAATTGACTTAGAGTCCATCCTTTTGAAGCTGCAATAGCAATGATTGTCCTTATAGTTGACATCTTAGCTACGGGACTGAATGTCTCATCATAATCTATGCCATAGGTCTGGGCATAGCCTTTGACCACCAATCTAGCTTTGTATCTGGCTATACTTCCATCTGCAAGCTTCTTCACTTTATAAACCCATTTATTTCCAATTACTTTCTTACCATTTGGTTTAGGAACAAGTTCCCATGTCTTGTTCTCCTCCAGTGCATTGAAATCTTCCTTCATTGCTTCTTCCCATTGCTTCTTACCTTTAGCTTCATCATAGTTCTGAGGTTCTTCATCATCTTTGACCATATATGCATAGTTCTTCTGAGTTATGTAAGAAGTATCATAAGAATACCTTTCTGGTTGTCTTCTAGTCCTGCTTGACCTTCTTGGTTCACATTCTTCATAAGTTTCTGGATACACTTCTTCATCAAATATAGGAGCTTCTTCATTTCTTCTTGTTAATCCACTTGTGGATATACTTGCTTGCATATAGTCTTCATCTCTATTTACCTGCACAATTGATTTTCCTTTCTCACATCTTCTTACCTCTTCTTCAAATTCTTTAGCTGTGTGACTTTGATCTGCATACCAACTTTTCTGTTCATCAAATGTAACATCTCTAGAAACAAGAAATTGTTTGGTTAAAGGATTCCACAACCTGTAACCCATCTGCTTTTCATCATAACCAATGAACACATATTTTTCTGCCTTTGGTTCAAGTTTATGCCTAAGCTATGATGGCACATAAGCATATGCAATTGATCCAAACACTCTACAATGATCTAGTGTTGGTTTCTTACCCCACCAAGCTTCATATGGAGTCATTCCATTCAGAGCTGCACATGGTAATCTATTCACAAGATATGTAGCTGTATTTACAGCCTCAGCCCAAAGATAATTTGGACAGTTCTTCTCCTTTAGCATAGCTCTAGCAAACTCAACCAAAGTCCTGTTCCTTCTTTCTGCTACACCATTTTGTTGTGGTGTATACCTGCAAGTTATTTCTCTCTTAATACCTGCATTCCAAAGATAATCATTGAACTCTTGGGAGAAATATTCTCCCCCTCCATCAGACCTCAGTCTTTTAAGCTTTTGACCTGTTACTCTCTCTGCATATGCATGAAAATGCTTGAAAGCTCCAAACACTTCTGATCTTTCCTTCAAAACATATAATGTTATCCATCTTGTAGCATCATTGATGAAAAGAACATAATACCTTGAGCCACTGATAGATCCTTCTTTTGTTGGTCCCCATACATCTGTATGAATGAGCTCAAGTACTCCATCATGTTTGAATCCTTTCTTCTGAAATGGTAACCTGTGTGCTTTACCCATTTGACATGCTTCACATTTATAAACCATATGTTGACTTTGCACGTTTGGTAATCCTAGTATAGACTGATTAGCAACCATAGCTTTAATTCCTCTTTCATTGAAATGACCTAATCTCTTATGCCAGAGATCAAGTTCTGTAATCACTGCTTCACCATGTGTGAGCAAAGCTTGACCAATGTTCCCTTGCACTCTTAAAGTAAAGATTCTACCTTCTTTCTTACCAGAGACAATCTGATTATATCCATTCTCTGGATCTTCCACAAATACTCCTTCATTTGTAAACCTGACTTGAAAACCTTTTTCAACTATCTGTCCCACACTAATCAAGTTTTTAGGTATTTTAGGAACATACAAAACATTGGTTAGCAAATCTGCTCCACTCTTGCATTTCACTTTTCCAATTGAATGTACACTATGTCTTGTATTATCACCAGTTTGAACTGTGTGACTAGAAATGCCTTTTTCCAATTCTGACATCAATTCTATGTTTCCTGACAAATGATTAGAACATCCAGAGTCAATGTAAAATACCTTTAGATCTTCTTTGTCTGATGTGCTGATTGAATTCATCATCAATGATGTATGACTTTCATTCTGTGTGTCATTTGCATAGTTGTAGTAGGTGGTGTTGTAGGATTGATTCTGTCCCCAACTTCTTCCTCCACCTCTACCATAGCCTCCTCTTTGACTTTGTCTACCTCTTTGAAAATTACTTTGATATCTTCCACCTCGGCCTCTGCTATTGTTGTTTTGATTCTGGTTTGATCCTTGTTGGTTGTGCCAACAGTCATGAGCCAAATGATTACTCAATCCACAGATCAAGCAAGCCTTCTTGTTGTTATTTTGATTACCTCTTCCTCTTCCTCTGCCAGTGCCTTTACCTCTTGCATAATAAACTTGAGAAGTTGACTCTTCTTCATCCTTTGCTTTACCTTTATCTCCTTTCTTCTTGTTCTTCATGTACATTGCAGAACTTTGTCCTTTATCTCCATCTCCCTTCAAGTCTTGCTCATATGTGAGCATCAAACCAAGCAACTGGTTCAAATCTGGAACATAATGATTTAATGAAAGTTCTGTTGATAAGACAAAAGGTTTCCACCTTTCATCCCCTCTCAAACCTGCAAGTAATTGAGCAATCAATCTGTGATCTTCAACATCTTCATCTATGGATCCAAGACTATCTGCTAGATCCTTCATCTTAGTGACATAATCACTAATGGTTTGACTTGGCTTCTTCTTGAATGTTGTAAACTCTGACCATAGACTTGCTTTCCGTGCTTTAGTAGTACTTTGGAAATGATACTCCAATGCATTCCATATATCTTCAGATGATTCCAATCCTCTGATGTGTGGTAGCAAATGATCAGAGATTGTATTGTAGATGTATGCTTTTGCACTTGCATCCTTCTTCTGCCAATGCTTTAAAGCATCAAGTTCCTCTTTCTTTGGTCGGCTTTCATCTTCAAATACTGGCTTCTCTTCTTCACCTATTACATATACCATGAGATCCTTACTCATAAGTAAGGCTTCCATTCTCATTACCCATGCGGGGTAATTATCTCTGTCCAGTTTGTCAATGGAGATATGATCTGCCATAGTTCTTTTCTTCTGCTGCAACCTGTGAGCTTAAAGGATAAAGGATAATACCTTTTGAAGTTCTTTGTGTATGAGGATACTTTTTAAGTAACCTTTTGATGCCTTGTGTCTTCAAATGCTTCACCTTCCAAACTTTAATGGAAAACTTTACAAAACTTCTCGTACCTTTGTCGTCTTCTGCTCTCAAGAATCTTTCTGCTCTGATACCACTTGTTGATGCATGAAACACCACAAGAAATGAATTAATGTGACACTAGAACACCTCTATGGTCACCATTAACTCATTGCCACTCCAAACTTTGAGAAATGATAGCCTAAAGTGAGAACTTTGCTTCTACAGAAATTCCTAGTCACTGAAATGACATACCTTCAGTATTTTGCTAATTTCTCCTAGCTCAAGTATTATTTATCCATGAAACTTTATAGGATGAAACTAGAAGAGTAGAGATTTCCAACAAACTATCATATGCATCAAATGGATCTCTAGAACTCAAGTTATGGCCTTCACAAGATGACCCTGTATGACCTTCCAAAATTGGAAATTTTTGCCTGTTTTAGTATTTCTGGGTGTCTAAAAATAAAAATTCGATGTCTGGCATCGAATTTCAGTCAAGGTTGATGCCGGGCATCGACTTTGAGCTTTTTTAGGCCCTTTTTCTGCACCAAAAATACTCTCTTTTATACACACATGAAGAAGACCACTTGTATGCTAGAAGTCGATGCCAGGCATCGACTTTATGCTGAAACTCGATGCCAGGCATCGAGTTGCTCCACAAACTTCATGTTTTTAAAAGATTCAACAACAGTTAACACATAGAGAATGAAAAAATGACTTATCAGCCAGGATTCGATGCCACGCATCGAATTGCTCAAAAAACTTGAACTTTTGAATTCAAGCATGGAGATGATGGAGAGAGACTCATACACAGAACTTTACTCAGTTCTTTCTCATAGCTATGGAAACTCAGAAGTTTTACAGATGCTTTCTCACTCAGAGAAGCCCGACTATACTCAGTCGTGTAAAATGAACTCCTTCTTCTACTTCTTCTCTCTCACTCTCTCTCTACGCGTCAGTTGATACAAACTAACTTATATAGATTTTCGTATTCTCGTGATTTTAAAAAACTTCTAGAACTAAAGTGAACTAACTTTACATATATGATACACTTGTGAATTTGTCCCTTCACATAGGCATGGTGTTTTCTTCCTAAGATTTGACCTTCAAATATAGGAATTAGTGAGTGTTTCTCCAACATACAACTCATACTCGGACTATTATCAAGTTTCCAACTAAGAATAGTAACTGAAAGAACTACTTTACCTATCGATAAATGGATACGTAAATAGTCTCAAGTACATCTCGTGATCTGTGTAATATTGCTATATTTTTTGATGATCACAAAGACATGGGTACTTAGTTGACTTTGTGTAATATTGATCTATCATTGATAGTCACTAAGTGAAAACCCAATCCTTATTGGATCCTTGTGTAATAAGGTTTTGTCTTTTATGGACCAAAAGCTTGAAGTTGGAACATGAATCATGCTTAGCTTGAACAAGTTCTCACTAAAATACAAAACATGAAAAATAAAATCATTATCCAATGAATACGATTCTTCAAACAATTTTTTTGACATTTCAAACTAAGGCAATGGATGTTGAAGGATCTTCCAACCAAAGGGCCTGCCAATATAGTGAAATCTATAGGTGTGCATTGGTTCTAGAACCATGCTGCTAACATCTGTAAATGAGGAGAATTCATCTTCTTCTATACAATGGGTGATAAGAACAACAAGTTCTACTTCATGATCAAGGATTTTATGCACTTTAGAATATTGATTGTGATAGTCTTGAGAAATGGAATTTATTGGGATGTGGTCAGTTCTTATGACTCCCACAAGTCATACTAGATCTACCATGGCGTGAGAGGTTCATGGGTAGTATGCTTTGGAGAGATAGACATGTATAATCTAGAGCTTTCAATTTGGATGGTGAACTGATAGAGTTTGAAATCACCTTGAAGATCATATGAGAAGCACTATATTTCAAAGAAAACATACTAATACTAGAGACATTGTCGACACATTGATCAAAGGGTAGCAAAGGTTGCTTCTATCTGGAAAGAGTTGGAAACTGATTTATAAGTGAATGTGGTAATGAGAATAGCTCTCACCCTTTGGGAGTAATATTTTCACTTAAAAGAGATGAGAGACACACCATTCCACATAATATGGTGCTTCAAAGTATGGAGTATAGCTTGGAGAATGTGAAGTCTATAGATATGGCATATTACGTATGGGAAATCTTGATGAGTCATTCCATGATCGACAATTGCTGACAACACAGAAGTGGTGGCAGTAGTTTGACCAACACGCAAATCAGCCATAAGGCGTCTGAGCCACACACACTCAACAGTCGTTGTGAAAGCTGCCCTATACTCAGCCTCACAACTGGAAGTGGTCACAGTAGGCTGCTTCTTGCTCAACCAAGATATACATGAGCTACCAAGCATGAAGCAAAAGCCACTAGCAGACACACGAGTGTCATAGCAACCAGCCAAATCAGCGTCAGAAAAAACATGCAAATCTGGCGGTAGTGATCCCCCCTTGGGATAAAACAACCCAAGTAGCCGAGTACCACTCAAATAGCGAAAGATGCACTTAACTGCCTTCCAATGCTTGACTCTTGGGCAATGCATAAACCTACTCATATGTGAGACAGCAAACTGAATATCTGGTCGAGTAATGCGTAAGTAAATCAAGCATCCAACAGCCTACTGATAGAGAACAGCATCAAATGCATCTCCAGCATCATGAAGACTCAATCGTAAACCTGTCTCCATAGGAGTGGCAATAGGCTTACACTCTTCAAGGACAAAATGCTGCAATAATGTGTCAATATATTTCTTTTGACACAAAGCCATTCCACCATCAACTTGCATAAACTGAATGCCCAAATAGTGATGCAAATGCCCCAAATCAAACATCTCAAATGAGGCATGCAAATCAGCCTTAGAATCAGCAATATGCTTCTCAATAGGACCAGTGAGCAGCATGTCATCAACATAGACAACAATGATCAGAAGCACATCATTAGCATGCTTAACATATAAGGTGCTTTTAGTTGGACTGTTCTCAAAACCATGTGCAATCAAATAGGCATGTATCTTCTCATACCAAGCACGTGGTGCTTGCTTTAAACCATATAATGCCTTCTTTAACCTACACACCTGGTTTTCATGCCCTTTCTGCACAAAGCCACAGAGCTAAAAAACATACACTTCTTCATGCAAGTCACCATTCAGAAATGTTGTTTCAATGTCCAACTGATGTACATTCCAACCATGATGAGCTGCAAGTTCACAGATGCTCCGAACAGTAGTCATACGACATGTAGGTGCAAAGGTTTCATCAAAATCAATGCCTCTTTCCTGTGCATAACCCTTTGCAACAAGCCTGGCCTTATACCTGTCAACTATACCATCCGGTTTATGCTTCAGCTTGTATACCCACTTAGTGCCAATGGCCTTCTTGCTAGGAGGCAAGTCACATAAAGACCAAGCGCCATTCTTCATTATAGCATCATATTCAGATTGCATAGCAACCATCCAATTTTCTGAATTTTGTGCTTCATCAAACGAAATAGGCTCATTCTCATCACAGAGACTAGATGCAACCATAGCATAGCAATCTAATGCAAAAGAGGCGCTATGAGAGCCTGAACGAGTACGATACGACAGAGGTGCATCTAATTTGCCGTCACGCAAAGTCTACACCAGCCATTTTGGCATAGTTTTTGCCTACTCAATATCAGCTCTCTCATCAACTAGTGCATCATGTAAATTTGCATCAGAAATGGAATGATCTGCATCATCACATGAAACCTGCAAAGGCTGAGAAGTTGCCTCATTGGGACCAGCACTAGACTGTCCACCTGTAAAAAGAGGCAGCAAAGTATCATACATGTCTTTGGAGCTAACAGATGTCTCCTTAGTACATGAAAGCAATGGCTGAATAGCATCTTCCATGAAAACAACATCACGGCTAACCAGAATGCATTTAGTCTATGGATGATACAGACGATGGCCTTTACTTTCAGAATTGTACCCAACAAAAATGCATTTTACTGCTTTATCATCCAATTTTCTGCGATGTTCAAGCACTAATGCATATGCCAAACAACCAAAAACACACAGATGAGCAACAGATGGCTTGCGATCATGCCAAGCCTCATATGGAGTGATAGATTGCAGCGCTTTAGTGGGACATCTGTTCAGTACATATGTTGCACACATGATAGCTTCAAGCCAGAAACTATGTGGTAAAGCCTGACTCTTGACCATACACCTCACCATCTCCATGAGTGACATGTTCTTTCGTTCAGCAACTCCATTCTGTTGAGGTGTATATGGCACTGTACACTGGTGCTTTCTCCCACGTTCAGCCAGAAATGCATTAAAATCAGAAGACATATATTCCCCCCCTCGATCAGAACGGAGGGTGTCCATTTTACATGTTGATAGATTTTCAACCAAAACCAAAAACTGTTTGAAG